>CM028347.1:5237228-5870307 GCA_016618105.1 Dendrobium huoshanense | reverse complement strand
CTGCTATTGTGGACTCAGCTTCACGACGACGGTGATAAACTCGCCTAATCGGGGGTTGTTGATCGTCTTCATCTTCACCCTCATCATAATAGGTTTCCTCATTAATATTGGTGTGTCTCACCATATAGACAACTTCCATGTCCAGAGTATTATTTGTTTCTTGAATTTCTTCTTCTAAATTTTCATCTAGAAATTCATCAATATTTTCTTCCCTTCGAGGTATTCTTGTATGTTTTCGTCCTCTTCAAGGAATTTCTCTTCTTCAATGTTTTCTACCCCTTCCATATTTTCTTCTTTTTCTAGTATTCGGATCTCTGAGCGGAGCCGCCACTGGATTTCCGGTTCTTGGTTAGGTATGGGGACTTCTTCAACCAGTGGACTGCGGTCGAAGTTAGTCTCTTTCTTTGGAGGGGATGGAGGGCGACGGGATCCCCTGGAGGATTCTCCAAGGTGTCTACCGTTTGGAGGAGTGTCATTATGGGTCCTTTTTGGGGCCCACTTCTGATGTTGTTTGTAGATGGGGGCGGATCTCCGGGAAGCCTCACCAGATGTCACGCCCAGATCAATTCCTCTTTCTTTTCTTTCTTT
Source organism: Dendrobium huoshanense (assembly GCA_016618105.1). Lineage (NCBI taxonomy): Eukaryota > Viridiplantae > Streptophyta > Magnoliopsida > Asparagales > Orchidaceae > Dendrobium > Dendrobium huoshanense. The sequence continues at coordinate 5,869,719 of CM028347.1, read as the reverse complement.
CTCATTTCTTCGAGGCTTTGGCCTCCAGACTTGTTTTCCTTTCCACCGGGACCTTTCAGCGGTGGATCCCTGAACATATGGTTCAGGTGTCACACCCCGATGTTCACCGCGTGAGACATATCTTCTTTCTCTTCCTTCTGCAGCAAAGGACAGATGCTCCCTTGACGGGGTTCTCCTAGCCTCGATCATCAAAGGCTGTTGGAACTTCTTCTTTTTCAGACCTCTCTTCTTTACAGTCTTCAGGACCCGATAGACCCGGGCTGAGAGAGTTTCAGGTTCCTTTCTCTTTGGAGGAGCTGGAACCTCCTGTCGTTGCTCCCAGAAAGACTTCTTCAGCTCACCAGTGGAGCTATTCCTTTTTACCCATTTTAAATCAGAAAATTTATTCCGGGTAGGAACATTGGCTTCAGGAACTTGGGCTGATAGATTGGAGGGATGGATCGGGAGTTGTTGATGCTGAACTCGGAGCTCAGCATTCATCTTTCTCCTTTGTCTTCTTGTAGGCCTACCTCCGGATGGGGAGGCTTCAGCATTATACTCTCCAGGCGCAGATAACCTGGTTGACAGAGTGGTGGTGTTTGCAGTCACCACGGAAACTCTCCCACCATTCACAATTCTCTTGGTGGCTGGGACTTCTGATTGTGACAGTCGTTCAAACACAAAAACCCTCCTACGAAGATTTTCAGCAGCAGGTCGTTGTGCTGGCAGATGCACACGACGGGTGACAGTTTCAGTAGAATGGGGCCTCATGGCAGACTTTCCAAAATTCATACCATTCACAGGAATGGCGGCATTCATTGCAGCAATCGCCGAGAAGTCTACGCTACCAAACTGGATGGTAGCTCCGGCATTTCCGGTCTCAATAATAGCATTCGCCAGCTGAATCCTGGCTCCTTGTCCCAGTTGGACAGTCATCGGCGTGTTCTGTAGATCCATCTGCATAAATGAAAGGCAAGGGTTAGTAATCAGAATCTGATACATCACCCCGCACTTTCAAAATGCAGAGACTTGCACAGAACACTAAAATAAAAATAGACCAATAATGATTAGCATAAGCAAGCAATAAAAATAAATTTAAAACACTGCTGAATGCCAAATGAATTTGTCAAATGATCATTTTTTAGAAAATTCAGAGTTTTTGAATCATTAAACGATCATTTTGAAAGACTCAAAATCTTGAGTACGATTTGATATAGCTGCTACTATAGCACTGAGACGACTAGCCAAAGATGGAAAGAGAAACCAATCCCCAGCGGAGTCGCCAGAAATATGGGGGCGACTCCGATTGTTGGCTTTTGGCTCTATCGGGACCTTTCAGTGATGGATCTTTGGATACAGGGACCAAATGTCACATCCTGATGTTCACCGTACAGAGCTCAATATTATCATTATATATTTTTTTGCTACTACTATAACACTGAGACAACTAGCCAAAGATGGAAAGAGAAACCAATCCCCAGCGGAGTCGCCAGAAATCTGTGGGCTCCGAAAATTCGGCCCCGGCCTCCGCTCGCTTTTTTTTCTTTCGGCGAGGGAGTTTTAACGAGTTAAGTTCCGGGGTAAATTTTGGAAGGCAGATGGGTTTGTAGATAAGACACTACCCAGAGATTTCGCCCTCATTTTATGATGACTTTATGATCTGAGTTCTGGTTTCCTATAGGCGCAAGCCCCTATAGTTAATTACCCCTCTCGATCACGAGAGAGAACTTTCGATTAAGGCTAGTCGTCAATTAGATACGTAGAGTGTACGTGTTATCTGGCATATAGTAGCAGCAATAGGTCTGGATTTGAGAATTGATTGGATTTGGATATTTGGAAAGGGTTTGATATTTAAAATATGAAATTTCACCATCTAGCACTTAAAGCGGATGGTGGGGGAATGGATGATGGACCCGATCAAGATCCCATGGTTCCGTCGTCCCGGGCCATCGTGGTCCCTGGTCTACTTAGTCAGAGGAGGTAGTCGACCCAACCTGACAGAAGGATCCTTGTCGGCAGCCATGGGTTGCTTCGTCCAAGGGGACCTTGTAGACCGGGGTTGAATGTTTGTCTAAGGGGACAAATTTGAATCCACCTTAGCTTACAGAGGGCTTTGTGCCCTATCGATCATATCCTATTGATTCATATCTCAAGGATTTAACGCCATTAAGGAGCGTATTGGCTCTGGCCATAACCGTTATCTGTGGTGCCATTTGGCGGCAAAACCACTCGGTTCAGAGGGCCCCGGGTCATAACCGTTTACCTGCAGTGCCATTTGGCGGCGAAACTGCCGGTTAGAGGACACGTACCACGTCCTTACTGGCAGCAGACTGTTTGAGAATGGATCCTAGTGATATTTTTGACTAGGCATTTAGCTCTTTTGTGAGCTGAGATAAATTTTAATTTGTCCGCCCCCGACAAACTGTTGTGGAGGGCGGATGGATTTTGCTTTAACTGCGTTGATGGATTTATTTCAATTTTAAATATTTTTGGTATTTTGAGATTTTTTGGATTTTGGTTTTGGATTTTTTTATGAGTATTTTGGGTGGAGCTTTGAATTATTTGGAAATGAGACATTTGAAAATATTTGGAAATCCCTCCGGTTGAGATTTGCATTCAACACGGCCATCATCGGGGTGTTTGGGGGTCATTTCTTTCTATGGATTGAATCTTGTCAACTCTGTCGGGTTGTCGACAGAGGATCGGATTTCGTAGGCTTCGTGCCTTTATTAGTGAATTCATATCATTGTAGGCCTTGAAGGCCTAATATGAATGTTTTAAAGCAAATATACTGGTCACCACAACTTTATATTTGCTTAATAGTTCGAACCCTGTCGACTTCTATTGACCCGTATAGAAGGATCGATTTCGAACCTGAATTCACTTGTCAACCCGCGCAGCATCCCTAGACGTCACGTGTGTACCAATAACACGCTCGCCGGGGCCCATGCGGGTTTGGATTATATTTTCCCCCTTTAGTGTACCTATGTGTATACAATATATAGTGCACGTGCAGGGGGTATTTTTGGAATATTTATAAACACCTTCTGTCTGCTTGTACGGAGGTTGCAGATCCGGTGGCGTGGCGTAGCAGCTTCTGAATAGAGTTGTTCGCTGCTTCGTACAGGTAGACTGTCGTGCACTATTTGTTGATTTTTTGTAGGTGGCTCGTAGTGCACTAACAAATCTCCTGCCTTAGCCGTAGGGCTTGCACTTGTTGAAGTCTTTTGACATTCTGCTTGTATATGACATTTAATACATATGATGGGTCTTCCACGACGATCTGTAGATGGTTGTATTTTCTACAATTTGACTATCTTTATTTGTGGAAAATTATTACATTTGATCAGCACTGAATTGTTATTGATTGTAGGAGTGTCATTGTTCTTGCATCCTACCCACCTTTCATTGATCTCAGGTGGTCCACTGATTGTATTTTGTAGAGACGGATCATATTTGATACGGTCTTTTAAAGATACCCGTAGGAAAGTCATTTGCACCAATACCATATCGGCGATTTTACTTGCTTGCAAGGACGGATCTTCTACTATCAAGTAGTAATGTTGCATTCTCAATCTACAGGCATTATTGCTAGCATTGGAGGTTTCAATGGTGTATTTGGGGGACATACACATTAAGCAACCATTCGTTGTCCTTGTGAGTAAATTGCATTTAACTTTGTAGGAACTATTGTAAGAGTTTGTTGCATTTGATTGACACTGAACTGTCACTTCTTGTCGTTATGTCGCCTGATAGTTCTTGCATCTCAACCATCAAGCGAGTTGTACTTGGAATCGACATTTAGTTTGAGTTGGAACTTTGTTGCATTCTCTAATTGATCTTTGCTTGTGGGTATGGTTGAAATGTTCATTAGCAATCATTTGAATTCGAGCTCTAGCTCAAGTTTGAGTAGAAGTTCAAGTTTTGCTATAGTTTTGTTCAGTCCAAGCTCTTCTTGATGTTGTATAGTTCGAGTTCAACTTGAGTTCATGTCCATGCTCAAATCAAACTCTTCTTGGTTGAGTTTGCTTCAAGTCTTTACTTGAGTTCAACTACTCAAGTCAAATTTGAATCAAGTTCTTTATTCATAAGCTTGAGTTCAATATCAAAGCTCACTTGGCATTCCAATCAAGTCCAAGTATAAACTTATTTCACTTAGATTCAATTGTTTGTTAATCATTTGCTTCATGTCCAAATACAAGTTCTGGCTTGAGTCCAAATCAAAGTCCCCTGTAGTCTTTATTGTTCATTCGAGTTCAATTCAACTTGAGTCCGACTCAAGTCTTACACAAGTCCATCATTTGTCCAAGTTCTTGTTCTTTGTTCTTCTCATCAAATGTAGTTCAAATTTTATACTTTCAAGTTTATTTGAGTTTGGGTTTACTTAAGTCAATTGAATCAGGTCCACAAGTCCATTGTCTTCTCAAGTTCAAAGGCTCACAAGTCCGAGTCCAAGTTCGATCGTCCTTCGAGTTCAATCAAGTTCCAGCATTTTGTTCTTGCATGTCATTCGAGTGCAATCAAGTCCGAGTACAGTTCGTCTTCACCCGAAATTTCGGCAGCCTCCCGGCGTCTCCCCCGTTTAGGGGAAAACTACGGAAAACTGGGCCTTTCCCACCACGCTAAGAAAAGCGTGTATGGTAGGTGCCCTCTTTCGAGGACACCGCGGCCGTGTAATTTTTGATCCCCCACCACGCTAAGAAAAGCGTGTATGGGTATTTTTTGTGTGTAGAAAAGTATTTTTTTATTTTTTTGAAAATATTTTGTAAGCACAGTTATTTCCCCGCAAGCGAGTACTTATGGGTATCCCCGCTTCGTCGCGCGCATCGCACCGTGATCCCTTCCCACCACGCTAAGAAAAGCGTGTATAGGCGGGGTTTCCAAGGCGATACGAACCTCGAAGAAGGAATTAGGTGATTACCCGCTTCGTCGCAAGCGTCGGGACGCACGTCCTCCCACCACGCTAAGAAAAGCGTGTATAGGTGGTCGTTTTGTCTCGACGAACGCGTCGAAATGAGCTCTCGGAGTTTTAGAGTTTAGGAATTATACCTTGGCGGTCGTTGGTGTTGGCTCGAAGATCGAGGGAAGGGAGAAGCATTTTTTTAAATTTTTTTAATTAATTATAATTAATAATAATTAACTTAATTAATTATAATTAATTATTATTAATAATAAGTAATTAAAAATAAAATAATTAATTATGACTAATCTTAATCATAATTAATTAGGAATTATTTTTAATTGATTATAATTAAAAATAACTAAATTATAATTACCTTAATTAATTAAGATTAATTATATTTAATTAAAAGTAACATAATTAAATATAAAATATACTTATATATATATATATATATATATATATATATATATATATATATATATATATATATATATATATATATATATATATATATATATAATTAAAATAAGATAAAATAAAAAAACTAAACCTTAATATCTATGGATGTCGGGTAGGAGGGGATCGGTCGGCCAGAGACAGAGGAGCTCGACGGGGCTGTGGTCGGGTGGAGAGGTCGGTACAGGGCTTGGAGGAGGAAGAGGTTAGGAACAAAGCTCTCCTCTCAATCTCTCTCTCTCTCTCTCTCTCTCTCTTTCTTTCCCTCTCTCTCTCTCTCTCTCTCTCTCTCTCTCTCTAGGATCGAGCAGGTCGGAAGGGGATCGGCCAGAGCAGGCGACGGCGTCGGTCTGGGTGGCTGAGGAAATCGGGAGCAAAGAGGGATCGAGGGCTTGGAGTTTGGCAGAGACAGTGGAGGTCGTGGGCTGTGGTCGGGTGGAGAGGTATTGGAGAGGGAAGGTAGAGGCGTCGTGTGTGGAAGTATTGCTGGTTGAAGCCCCCTTCGGCCTCTATTTATGGACGCTGAGAGGAGCGAAATCGAGGGATTGTCGCAGGATTTGCGCCGGATTTGCGGAGAAGTGATGCGAACGGCGCCGATTTCAGCTGGATTCGTGGATACGGCGGTTTTACAGGTATTATTTACGGGATTTTTTTTGTTTTCTTCTGGATTTTATACAAAGGTCAACAATGAGGTCAAGCATAAGCTATTAAATTAATATAAAATATGAAATAATATGTAACACACTAACATAAAAATTAGATGTCAAACTAAGTTCATACAAAGTCATACAAGACTATAAGCAAACACTAAATATAGAGTCTCTTACGCCCAATTCAACATAAATAAGTAATCTAAGGTTCTAATTTATGAATTCAAAAAAATGTTACTACTCTTATCATTTAGGGGATCTTCATTAGTATTATCATTAGAATTAAATCCTTTTTCTTATCTCTGATACTAAAATTAAGTAGATGGTTACATGCAATAAGAGGAGAGGTGTTGTAGAAGTGGCTGCGGAACAATGGAATTAGGTGTGGACATGAGGGTCTTACAACATGGTTTGAGTTTAAGGTCATGCAGTTTGTTTCAAGTTTAGTTTGGTTTAGGCAAAATAAATATTTTTAATTATATATAAAGTTTATAAATTATAAATTTAAATTTACTTAAATCCTAATTTTTGAGACTTATGCCTTTTCAAAATCACATTGAGTTACACCTCACCCCCACTCAAGTGCATGCTTCATATGAAAAGCGTCTGTACTCTTCATTGCCTTATTTTTTTAAATTGCATTGAGACACGCTTTTAATTGTTATTATGATTTACAAATTAATCAAAGTAGTATAAGAAGTAGAAGAAGAAGGTTTATTCAAGGGACATGTTGGACTCACAAACCTCATCCATATAATCCTCCTTGTTGGGATAGTTGATGATTTGCTAGCAGACCAAGTTATGCTGCTGCAAAACATTTTAAAGAATGTTGAACATTATTGTGCAAGCCTTGAGCTTGTCGATGTACTTGATTTTTTATCCTCGATATTTAACCGTTCTTTAGTCAGAATTGACTAGTTGCATTGGGGTGGCTCCTATCTTATTGAGAGCTTCTCCCAAATTGACTTGACCTTGTCTCAATCTCTATTAGGTAATCCTCTCTTTGTATAACTTATATTAGTGGGCAACTTTCTCCAACCCTTTGTAGCTCCACTTGAAGCCTTTTTAACTCCTCTTTAAAACTTTAAGATAGTCTCAACTTGGAGGATGAGATTCTCCTCGCTTGGTTTGTGGCTGCGCTTTTCTTCCTTTTGTCTCTCCTTATGTTTTTGGCATGCCCTCATAGTGGCACTTCCCTGCTTGAGCGAGGCAACTTATTGCTAAAATCTCGTAAATTTCTATTATATTAGTAAAAGACAACATAGGATAAGCCTGACCCAAATTATTTCCTCATCCTCAGGGGTTGATCAATAGAATTCTGCCATAATTGTCTCATTGCAATCTTTGTCTTTGCATGAGGAGGTCAAGAGGGTAACCCATATCATGCTCATGACATCGTCATTATTAATAATGATATGATGGATTCCTCAAGGGACCTTTCTTGTCTCATCACGAAATATCATTTTGAATGTAGGGAGATTGGAAATATGAGAGGGGATTGTGGGTGGCTAGCACTACTAATGCAAGCCCCTCGTCCCCCTCGCCCTTCTCTAAAAAACTCCCCTGACGACATTAGAATTGTTATGAGAAGATATAAAGAGAGCTTAAGGAAGTTATCATACATTAAAAGCTCTTCTTGCTACCCTTAAATCCCTTATATAAGAATTAAGTAGTGGTGTTGACCACCGGATACAGAGCCAAAACCCAGCTTAAAATTCGGTAAAATCCCAGAAATCCCGCAATGAATCCCTTAGCTCGGCGCCGAATCCATCGCTTCTTCGCGATTCCTGCAGGAATCCCGCTCATTCGTACTCAAATCCCTCCGTTAAATACCGACCCAAAGCTCTCCCTGCCTTGCTCTTCCACCCGTAAGCTTCAAGCCCCGATCTCCTTTCCTGTCGCAGACCCCGTTTCCCTCCTCCGATCTCCACAAAGCCGCAACCATCTCCGACCCACGCCGGCTTCCTTTTATCTACTCAGAGAGAGAGAGAGAGAGAGGGTCAAATTTTCGGAACGAGCGTATTTGTTCCCTATTTTAGCGGAAGAAGTGTGATTAGAAATTAATTTTAAAACAAGCTAGTACGCCAAACACCTCCGCGCATTTGTTGATTGCGCGGTCTTGAATGGCGCATTCTTGAATGCGCCGAACCAAATCGCGCATTCTTTGAATGCGCCTAATGTTTAGCGCATTCTAAAGAATGCGTCGAACGTTTAGGCACATTCTTTAGAATGCGCCGAATGTATTTTTTAAACGGCCAATCATTTTATCGGGATTAATTTTAAATGATTTTTCAATGATTGTTGGTATGATTGAATAATGATTATGTAAGAATTATTTTTGGTTAGTGTTAATGATTGGTCAATAATTTTTTTTTGTACTTTTTAGTGTTTAACCAATTAAAATTAGGTGTATTGATAAAGATTGAAAAATAAATATAATCAATAAATATAAATATTAAATAATTATAAATATGAAATCAATGTAATGTATTTCTCATAATTATCATATATAAATTTAAAAGTACTATAGTTATTATTTATTTTAGTTATTTATAAACATGTTATTAATATTAAAATACATTATTAAAGTTATGTTAATTGTGTGAATCAGGTATTGATAGATGAGAATAATAAGAATAATTTTTTTTTTTTTAAGAAAAGTTTTAAAAAATATTTATAATTTAAAAGAAGGTATAATTGATTTTGATTTTATTTGGGTAATTTTTTAATAAAATATATTAGGTTATCATTGTTATATTTAATAATTATTAAAATAAAAATTGAGTAATGATGGCTGAAGTGCTACGAACCCGTAGAAGCAAAACAAATAAAAATTTATGTTAATACACACGATAATGATTGAAAGCAACATCGAAAAAATTTGGAATACAAATAGTGCGAAAACTAATGAACACAAATTCACGTTAATACATATGATAATGATTGAAAGTAACATCGAAAAAATTATTATTACATGTGGCTCAGTACTATGCGCATACGCGCTTGGAGTTGGGTTAAAGTTGGACAGTATAAGAATTTTTCTGTGAACTGCTTTTAGATGTATTGCCAATCTTTTATATTTAAGAACTCTTTTTTACCATCTATAATATTCAGCTCTTGATATTTTTCTGATAGAAATTCATCTTGATAAGTATGTCACCTTTTATAAAGAATACAATGTTGCACATCAGTTTCCCGTAGTCTGCCCCTAAACGGGGGAGACGCCGGGAGACTGCCGAAATTTCAGGTGAACACAATGCTACATTTGGACTTGATTGAACTCAAAGAACAATCAAACTTGGACTCAAACTTGTGAACCTTTGAACTTGAGAGGACAATGGATTTGTGAACTTGAATCAAATGGACCTAAATGAACTTAAATTCAAATAAATTTGAAAGTAAAAAAATTGAACTTACATTTGATTTGAAAATCAAATGAGAAGAACAAAGAACTTGAATATGATCCTGGACATTTGAACTCAAGTGGACTACAGGGGAAATAGAACTTCAACTTGCTATTTGAACTTGAACTCAACAAGACTACAAGGACTTGAACAAAGACTTGGACAAGCGATGACGAACTTGTGGACTTGATTTAGACCAAATGACATTAACTTGAACTTAAACTAAATTGAGAATTCAAGCTAAGTCCAAACGAGTTGATCTCAAATGCAAAGAACTCATCTTGGACTCAAATGGACTCTAATCAAATGACATTAAGCATATGATGCATTTGAATCCAACATGAAATGGATTCAAATGCAACAAGGATTTGAACAAAAGAAGGATACCTATTTGAACTCGAATGAGTCAAACTTGAACTTGATTGAAGAAATTTGAGACTTAACATGATTGAATGAAAGGAAGCTTAAATCAAACCTAATTTGAGCTTAAGCATTGATTTGAGTGTTAGATGGATAAGATTTGAATTATCATGCTCATAAGCAAAAGAATCTGTAAGCTTGAGCTTATGAACTCCCACTTGAAAATTTAGACTTGATTGGAATCAACCATAGTGGATATAACATTTAGTTCGAGGTAATAAGAAGATTTGACCAAAGAACACCAAAGAATTTTTCTTGAATGATAACATCGAAATTATCATTCAATTAGAATGCAAAGTTTGAATCATTCACCTTATGCAAACAAGCAAGGTTTCATGTAAAAGTTCACTACAAAGAAGTTACAAGTGGAGTCTATATGCAAGCAAGCAAGGGCTCACGGCAAATCAATCCCCAATGCATTCAAATCAATATCACACAAGCAAACAATGATTCATGTACAAGTTGATTATAAACCCTAGCATGGAACTTTTGGACAAAGTCACTTGGCTTATAAGAGTCATGTCAGTAGGAATGAAGCTGCCAATGATGATAATATCAAATTCATCATGCTTGTTGCAAATCACCTTTGAAAATAAATGGTTTCTTGATTGCAAATAAAGGGAAGACTTGCAATGACTATAGAACCTACAAATGTCATTCACTCACAAATGATGAGGAAGACTCATGCAATCAGAGGCCACTAGAAGGGTTTGATATGTAATAAATATAACAAGGTAACATGCGTGGATGCATTCGAGTAAATATCAACCTACATCCAATGTTCAAATGAAGAATGCGGTGATGTACTTACAACCAACAACATAGGATTTTTCACAAATGCTAAGAATCTAAATGCTCAATGGAGGAATCTTGCTCAATGACTTGTGGTGGGATAGAAAAAGTTCTTATATCCCTATCACTAACAACAATCTTACTCCAAGAAAATACATCAAAAAGAAGGATTACGAGTCCCTACAAATTACTGTGGAAAACTTCTTATTCACACGACAGTCTACCTGTACAAAGCAGCAAACAACTGATCTAGAAGATGCTACGTCACGCCACCGGATCTGCAACATTCGTACAAGCAGACAGAAGGCGTCTACAAACTACAATGTCATGCCACCGGATTCGCAACTTCTATGCAAGTGGATAGAAGGCGTCTACAAATACTTTCAAAGTACCCCCGCACGTGCACAGTAGTTTGTATACATATAGGTATACTAAAAGGAATAAAAGCAATCATGAAACTCGCATGGGCCATGACGAGCGTGTTATTGATACACACGTGACGTCTAGGGATGCTACACGGGTTATCAAATTTGAACACAATCCTCCTAAGCTGGTAAGTAGGAGTCGACAAGGTTCAATAAATAATTATAAATTGCCCCTAAACACCTGCATAGGCCCCGACGAACATGTTATTGGTATACATGTGACATATAGGGATGTTACGCGAGTCAATAAGCGAATTCAAGTTCGAGCATGATCCTTCAATTCAGATCAATAGGAGTCGACAGGGTTCGAATATTCAAACAAATACACGGTTGTGGTGACCAGTGTGTTTTTTTTAATATATTCATATTAGGCATATAATCAAGAGAATTCACTAAACAAAGGCATAAAGCCTACGAAACCCGATCCCTTATCGGCAAGTTGATAGGGTCGATAGGGCTCAATCAACAAAGAGAAGTAACCCCTTTCACCCCGATGATGGCCGTGTTGAATGTTTATCTCAATCGGAGGGGTTCACAAATATTTTTCAATGCCACCTAAGTACCCAAAAAAATCCAAAAATCATCAGAAATTCCAAAATATTTAAAATTGAAATAAATCCATCAACATTTAAAGCACAAAATTCATTCACCATCCGTAACAGTTTGCCGAGGTGGACAAATTCAAATATAACTTCAGCTCACAAAGTGCTAAATGCCTAGTCGAAAATATCATTAAGATCCATTCTCAAAACAATCTCCTGCCAGTAAGAACGTGGTACGTGTCCTTTGACCGGCGGTTCGCCGCCAAATGACACCGCAGGATAAACAGTTATGACCCGGGGCCCTCTGAACTGAGTGATTTTTCCGCTAAATGGCACCACGAAATACCGGTTATGGCCAGAGCCAATACGCTCCTTAGCGGCATCAAACCCTTGAGATATGAATCAATAGGATATGATCGATAGGGCACAAAGCCCTCTATTAGCTAAGGTGGATTCAAATTTGTCTCCTTAGACAAACATCCTACCCAGGTCTACAAGGTCCCCTTAGACGAAGCAACCCATGGCTGCCGACAAGGATCCTTCTGTCAGGTTGGGTCGACTACCTCCTCTGACTAAGTAGACCAGGGATCACGATGGCCCGAGACAACGGAACCATGGGATCTTGATCGGGTCTATCATCCATTCCCCCACCATCTGCTTTAAGTGCACGATGGTGAAATTTCTATTTTAAATATGAAATCTTCAAATCTTCCAATCATCCAAATCTTCAAATTTCCAAAATTTCATACCCATGTTGCTACTATATACCATATAACACGTATTCTCTGCGTATCTGATTGACTACTAGCTTTAATCGAAAGTTCCCTCTCGTGATTGGGAGGGGTAATTAACTATAGGGGCTTGCGCCTATAGGAAACCAAAACTCAGATCATAAAGTCCTTGCAAAATGAGGGCGAAATCTCTGGGTAGTGTCTTATCTACAAACCCATCTGCCTTCCAAAATTTACCTCGGAACTTATTAGTTAAAACTCTCTCGCTGAATAAAAGCAAAAGCCCGGAGGCCGGGGCCGAATTTTCGGAGCCCACAAGTGGAGAGTTATATAACAGTCCATGAGAAGCACAAATGATATGATCTTTGGCCATAACATTGAAAAGACTTGAAGGGACCTCCTATTAATACTCACATTTGTCAACATGATTTTATCACATTATAATGATGGTGTCATTTAAAGACTTTACAATATCTCAAAATATATTCCCCTTCCAAAGCTTTTCTTTATATTCATTCATGTAAATTTGATCAAAATTTTCCTCCATCATCCAAGGTAATCACCTACTTTTGTAAACCAAGTATGCGCAATAAGAAAATTAGGGAGTTTATATCTACATTTGATTTCTCTTAGAATGAGGAACCCTCTTTTAAGTGAATGCATTTTATTTTCACTTTCCTCTCTTGATTTTACTTGGATCGAGGGCTCCTATTATGAGTGGAATTAAAATAAGTAATGGTCTTTCCTTCATCCTTGGTTCTACTTGGATCGACTAATCCATTGCCAAGTGGAAGTATCCTCTTACTTGTATTCTCCAACACATGCAAACATAAAAAGCACAAAAGAATTTTTCAAAAGCTAAAATTTTTCACTAAGAAAGAATTAATTATTTTTTACTTAAATTCCTTTCGTGAGGATTTATTGGACTAGTCAGTTAACTTCTAAGACCGATTGAATGAGTGCATTTTTCTTTGCATACTGTCAGCTTCCTCCTATCCACCTTGCTCGCCTATAGGTGAAAAATTAAGTTCACATTAGGCATTTGGATCAACGGTTGTTCTTATTAACTTGGATCAAATCTTTTGGATTAAGGTGGGAAGCATGGCCACCATAAACTCATATGATATGAATCAACATTGTCGATGACCCCTTCTTACCATATCGTGGATCTTGAGCTCCACCCTCTCTTTGGTAACTCAGGAGAGGACGCCATAATGCTTTGAAGTAGGTAGCCAAATTCTAGACTCATTGTGTTGCACTCATGATTAAAATTCACTTATTGCTGGACATAACACTTACTCATGGTTCTCATTTTTCTTGTTTACTTGGAATCTATTTGGGATGGTTGTAGCTATTTGTAAAAGTAGTTGTAGATCTATTATGGGTAAAATAATCTTTTTTTAATTGTCATAACAACAATAACAAAATAAAGCATTTATCCTACTACATGGGGTAAAGTTGCCATAAGTATTATAATTTTTTCCCTTTTTAATGCTAGGGCGTCCCCTGGAAGCAACGCGCTGTATGGCCTGAATAAAGTGACAAGTATGCAAGGGCCGCTACACCGACGCCCAGGTGCAGTGTTAAATAGGCAAGGGTTCCCACATCAAGGATGGATGTGGGCAAAGAAGCCAGTCCATGAAACTAAAATTAGGATAAGAACTTAGAATATAGGTTTCCTTACAGGAAAATTAATATAATTAATAGATATTATGATTCATAGGAAGATAAATATTTTGTGCATTCAGGAAACTAAATGGGTTGGAGAGAAGGCTAAGGAAATTGATAGTTTAGGATTTAAACTTTGGTATTCGGGTAGAAGTCGTATTAGAAATGGTGTAGGTATTATTATAGATAAGAGTTTGAAGGATAATGTTATAAAAATTAATAGGATTGGAGATAGAATTATAGTTTTAAAGATTGTTGTTGATGATAACATTGTTAATATTATAAGTGCTTATGCTCCTCAAGTAGGTTTGGATATGAGTTCTAAATTAAATTTTTGGAATGACTTAGAAGAATTATTACAAAAGATACCTCTAGAAGAAAGAGTTTTTATTGGAGGAGATTTAAATGGACATGCTGGTAGAGAGGTAAATGAATTTAAAAGTATTCATGATGGCTATGGTTTTGGAACAACAAATGAAGGTGGCAAGACCATATTAGATTTTTGTTTAGTTTATGATTTTTTAATTGTTAATACATTATTTAAGAAAAAGAATGAGCATCTCATCACTTATAAAAATAAATATAGTATAACTCAGATTGATTATTTTCTTATAAGAAAATTAGATCGTTTAGATTGCAAAGATTGTAAAGTTATTCCGAGTAAAAATTTATGTACCCAACATCGATTATTCATTTTAGACTTTAGGATAAAGGGACAGATAATAAAAAATAAAGTAAAACGATATTCTAGGATTAGATGGGGGCATTTAAAGAATATTAACAATATTTTTGAGAGTAAGGTTTTATATCTTAAGATTTTATCTGTGCATGAGGATGCTAATGTTATGTAGGAAAAAGTAGCTAATGATATTAAGAATATTGCAAAAGATATATTTGGAGAATCAAAGGAAAAAGCTCCTAATAGTAAAAATAGTTGGTGGTGGAATCCAAATGTGCAAGAAAAGATTAAGAATAAGAAGATTTATTATAAAAATTGGTTTAATTTTAAAAATTCTGATAATTGGAAAAAATATAAAGAGGCTCGTAAGGAATCGAAGAAAGCAATATGTGATGAAAAAACCTTAGCTTTTAGTGATTTATATAATATATTAGATACTAAGGAGGGAGAAAGATATATGTATAAGTTAGCCAAACAAAGAGATATGAGTAGTAAGGATTTAGTTCAAGTGAAGTGTATTAAGGATGAAGATCAAAAAATACTTTTCTTACAAGATGATATTCAACAAAGTTGGATGAGATATTTTGCTAAACTTTTTAATGAAAATTGTGATAATAAGATTGTTTATAATGACCTTAGCACCCTAAATGAAAATAAAGCTTTATGTTTTTATTGACATATTAGTAAAACCGAAGTTAGAGAGGCTTTAAAGAAAATGAAGGGTGGAAAAGCTGTTGGACCTGATGATATTCCAATAGAGGTGTGGAAATTCTTAGGTGATTAAGGAATTTCTTGGCTTATTAAACTTTTTAATACTATTTTGAAGACTAAAAAGATGCAAGATGAGTGGAGAATAAGTGTAATTCTTATTTTTAAGAATAAAGGTGATGCACAAGATTGTGCGAATTATAGAGGAAATCAATTAATGTGTCATACTTTAAAACTATGGGAGCGAGTTATAGAGCATAGGTTGCGGCGTGATACTAATGTTTCTCAAAATCAATTTGGATTCATGCTGGGTAGGTCGACTATGGAAGTCATACATTTATTAAGAGGTTTGATGGAGAAATATAGGGAAAATAAGGAGGATCTACATATGATATTTATTAATTTAAAAAAAGCATATGATAAAGTTCCAAGAGAAGTGCTATGGAGAGTTCTTGAAAAGAAAGGAGTTAATAATGCTTATATTCAAATTATTAAAGATATGTATGCAGGAGCTATTACTTGTGTTCAAACACAAGGTGGTTTGACCAAGTATTTCCCTATTTCGATTGGGTTACATCAAGGATCAGCCTTAAGCCCATATCTTTTTGCTTTAGTCATGGATGTTCTCACTAGACATTTGCAAGAGGATGTACCTTGGTGTATGTTTTTTGCTGATGATATTCTTCTTGTTGATAAGACTAGAGAGGGAGTTGAAAGTAAACTTAAATTATGGAGGTCAACATTAGAGAATAAAGGTTTTCGCTTGAGTAGATTTAAAACGGAATATTTGGAGTGTAATTTTAGTAGTAATAGACCTAGTGAGGGGATTGTGACTTTGGACAATCAAATCATTAATATGAGTACACGTTTTAGATATCTTGGATCTATTGTTTAGAGTGATGGTGAAATTGATGGGGATATTATTAGCAGAATTCAAGTTGGATGGTTGAAGTGGAGGAATGTATGGGGTATGTTGTGTGATAGAAAAGTACCCCTCAAACTTAAGGAAAAATTCTATAAGATGGTAGTGGGGCCTGCAATGCTTTATGGTGCTGAATGTTGGCCATTAAAAGAGAATCATAATACTAAGTTAAGTGTGGCAGAGATGAGGATGCTCAGGTGGATGAGTGGTTTTACCCTTAGAGATAGGATATGAAATGAGCATATATGTGAAAAGGTTGGAGTAGCTCCAGTAGAAGATAAGATTAGAGAGAGTCGACTTAGATGGTTTGGTCACATAAAACGGCAGCCTTCCAATGACCCGGTTAGGAGAGTAGAGGTATTAGATTTGACTTATGTTAACAAAGGTAGAGGCAGACCTAAAAAGACTTGGTTATAAAATATTAGGAATGACATTTCTTTATTAGATTTAAACGAGAATTTGACCTTTAATAGGACACAATAGAGAAAAAGGATTCATGTAGCCGACCCCACGTAGTGGGATAAAGGCTTGACGTTGTTGTTGTTTTGACAATCAAATATAAGCTTTCTCTCCAATAAATTTGGTTGTAAAAAATAGTTTTTTATCAAAAAAAAATCTAAAAAAAAGTAGTAACTAAATACTAGTGTGGTTGCAGCCTAAAAAGCAAAACATTGAAAAGCATCCCCAAATTGATCCCTAGTCTTAAAGCTTATTCTCCTTAGAAGCTAGTTCCCTAATGTTCATTTTAATGGCTAATACTATTATTGCCTCCATATAGTTGAGAACTTTGGGGGAACAGTTCTAATTAGAATATAGATGCTCTAGACCCTGGATGATATAGAGGCTAACCTCTTAAGCCGTCATGCAACCACCTTATGGTCATAAAATGATGCGGGCAAAAAATATAGGGGTGCCTATACCCTTCGCGCACAAGCAGCAAGACTATTAAAAAAAACTCTGACTGGACTTATACCGACGAAAACGAGTAAGACGAGAAAAGGAAGAACAAACTCTTACATTTCAAATAAAATGTAAAAACTAGAAATCAAAAGACTTACAATAATGACTCCTTCAAAATTTAACCGACTTACAAACTTGACTCAATCACTTGACGACACCCTAAAGTTGCTTCACTTAGAGAAGAAGGATACAGGTGGAGTGGCACTTGCAGAGAGACGAAAGAGGTTAGAAGCCAAGAAGAAGGGTGGAAAGAGCCCACAGGATTTTCGGAGGGGATGAGAAAGAAGGGTGGAAAGAGCCCACAGGATTTCCGGAGGGGATGAGAAAGAAGGGTGGAAAGAGCCCGCAGAATTTCCAAAGCAAACCCGCAGGTTATAGCTTTTCCAAAAATAACATATCATTCACTTTTTTTCATACATTACAAATCCTCTCATATTTATAGGTATGAAAGAGGATTACCAAGAGACACCTAATAAATTCCCATAGGAATTCTAAACATCACATAGCATTAAAATACCAAAAACACATCCCAAGCCAAGGAACCGAAGAGGCATCCACAGGAACCAAGGAAACCGCTCGGAACCAAGGGGCACGGTCACGGAAAGAGCCCAGGTTCGGGAAAACCAGCAGCCAGCCGGAATCTAAGGGGGCAAATGCACAAAATACTAAAGGCCATGGAGGAAGCCAAGGAGCCACCTCATGGGAAAAGTAAATATTGGAATTCCAAAGGCCGGTTTGGAATTCCAAGAGACAAACATGATTACAAACATAAAAAGCATAAAAAGAACATTTAATATAAGATAACTATGAGCTAAAATCATAGCTAATAATGAGCTAACCCTTAGTTCAATAAGTGAACTAAAGACCGGCTCATAAATGAGCTAAAATTTCAGCTCAATTTTGATTGAGCTAGTAGACTCAAGGGAAGCCAAAAGTCTAATTATTTTTGACATGGGTTGACCCCCCTTTGTCTACATCAGACTCCCCTTCTTGCGAACTCAGCTCCTGATGAGTTGGTTGTTGATTCCCTTGAGGTGCATATTGTTCATCCAGCTCTTTGAGTTTCTCACCAAATTCTTCAAAATTTCTTCCTGTTCCTTTTCGAACTATTGTTGTAGATACATTTTGTACTTCTCGAATTTTTGATCACATAGGAACATGTGATACTGAAGTTTGTATAGGCGATCTTGAAGTGGATCCGTTGAGTTACCTTCTGTAGGAATTCATCTGTCCAATGGAAGTGGGACATCAGGATTATTTTGATCGCTTTCTTCCTTGAATGTAGCCATATATTTGGTATTTTTCATTTTTTGACAGACTCAAAAAAGACTCAAAAATTATAAGACTCACAATAGGACTCATGACAGACTTACAAATTTGACAAACTACAACTTGACAAATCACAAACCTAGGACTTCCTAACTTGCTCTGATATCAAATGATGCGGGCATAAAATATAGGGGTGCCTATACCCTTCGCCCACAAGCAGCAAGACTATTAAAAAAACTCTGACTGGACTTCTACCGACGACGAAAACGAGTAAGACGAGAAAAGGAAGAACAAACTCTTACATTTCAAATAAAATGTAAAAACTAGAAATCAAAAGACTTACAACATTGACTCTTGCAAAATTTAACCGACTTACAAACTTGACTCAATCACTTGACGACACCCTAAAGTTGCTTCACTTAGAAAAGAAGGATACATGTGGAGTGACACTTGCGGAGAGACCAAAAAGAGGTTAGAAGCCAAGAAGAAGGGTGGAAAGAGCCCGCAGGATTTCCGAAGCAAACCCGCAGGTTATAGCTTTTCCAAAAATAACATATCATTCACTTTTTCCAAACATTACAAATCCTTCCATATTTATAGGTATGAAAGAGGAATACCAAGAGACACCTAATAAATTCTCATAGGAATTCTAAACATCACATAGCATTAAAATACCAAAAAAACATCCCAAGCCAAGGAACCGAAGAGGCATCCATGGGAACCAAGGGGCACGGTCACGGGAAAGAGCCCAGGCACAGGAAAACTAGCAGCCGGCCGGAATGCAAGGGGGCAAATGCACAAAATACTAAAGGCCATGGAGGAAGCCAAGGAGCCACCTCATGAGAAAAGTAAATCTTGGAATTCCAAAGGCCGGTTTGGAATTCCAAGAGACAAACATGATTACAAACATAAAAAGCATAAAAAGAACATTTAATATAAGATAACTATGAGCTAAAATCATGGTTAATAATGAGCTAACCCTTAGTTGAATAAGTGAACTAAAGACCAGCTCATAAATGAGCTAAAATTTCAGCTCAATTTTGATTGAGCTAGTAGACTCAAGGGAAGCCAAAAATCTAATTATTTTTAAACATGAGTTGACCCCCCCTTTGTCTACATCATAAAAATACTTACAATAGTTTCTTCAGAGGGACTTTAGGGAGTTTTTTGTTTGATTATTGTTCTTTACATTGGCATTTAGGGTGCAAAATTTTTATTAATTTTCCTCAATCAAACATTGCATCTCTTTGATGATAACAACCGCCTTCATATATCCTACTTAGTATGCTTGGAGTTTCTCCTCGATGGCTAGATAGCCTCGTAGGATTCATCTTCATGCTCGTCACCCTGGCTAACCCTCCTTGTTGCCATAGAATGCAAGTCTATATGTAAATCACCTCTTAAGTTAAAGTTGAGGAGCCATCTCGATGTTACCATTTCCTTAAGACATCACTTGATCACCTCGATCTGATCTACTCAACTTAGTGGTGCTACCAAGGTGGTTTTCCCTTTGCTGACCCCAAAAATTTAGGGAAGGCGTCATTTAGGGTGGCCCTAATTCTCCCTTTATTGTTCCTTCACTAACCAATTTCATCAATTTGACTGTCTCTATGGAACTCAAGCTTAGAAGGGCTAAGGTAAGTTATCACTAGGAGGCTTCTAATGGCCCGACCAAAACATCTACCTAGTACTTCATCCAGGAACCAAAAGACTGTAATTGTCTTCATAGAGGCCTTGCCCGTAATCACTGCATACCCTCAAAATATTGACTTACATGGTGAGCGAGCAAAATTAATTGAGACAATGGTCACCTATTGTCAAATTCAATTCAAGCAACTCTCGAATCAAATTATAGGAATCGATTAGTTATTGTTATAGAGTTGCTTTGAGTGTGATCTAACATCTAACATAAGAAAAGAAGTCTACATGCTTTATTCACTTTTTTTAGACCAAATTGTTGAACTAACCAAACTCATTGATGATAAGTCATAGCTGGAAATTAGGGGTTGACAAACACCAACAATATTTTCTTAAGTGATTAACTGCCACCTTTCCTACAGATCTAATCGAAGAAAAACTAGCCCAAAACCTCTATGCTAATAAAAAAATTGGCACTATCCAAAATTTTCGAAAAGAGAGAAAAAGTCACTGTTAAAATTATGGCGAGAAGCTTCATATATATCCCATTTATAAAGGCAATATGTTTTCCCTACTACCCAAACGCGATGTCTTCACCCTGGATAATCCATAGGATGACAACAATTACCATTACTTACTAGGTCAGAAATGAAACTTACAAATCCTGAAAACTAGAAATTTATCTCTATGCATTAGGAAAACAACTAAACTCACACACATTTCGCTTAGATGGTCTCCTAGCTACCAAGTAGGTTTAGGCTTTAACTAACAGTGGAACACATAATCTCATTCAAAAAAACCTTATTGAATTCTTGAAATTAGTATTTATATCAACACCAACTTTAAAATATAGGTTGGTAATTGTTAAAAATTGAAATGTAAAAGTTACTGTTACAACACAACATTGTTCCTCTAATATCATCCATTTGTACTGAACTTCTTCATCCTAACAATCCTGGGTACATAATTCGTATAGCGCGTGCAATGGATGCAACAATTAGATAATATACTCACTAAGTTCAATTTTCTTACCATGACTTTTACATCGCGAGGAACCTGATTGCCACTAAACAACAATGAAATGGATATAAAGGCCATTTATTATATCCAATCGTAGAAAATATCTACTCAGATATTCATCACATCATACTTTCATCTAACAACACTTTAACAGAACAACCACCGAAGAACAAATTTGAGTAACAGATGCAACAAAAGAACAAGTGTAACAACAATATGTAGAACGCTTCAAAAAACCTCACCATCTTCCACCAAATTGCACAAAAGATCATTAAGTTTATTTAAAGCATAGAGCACAACCCATCAAAGTTTAACCCTATGGATAGTTGCATTTCCAAAAGACGGTCATAAAAAAATTGATTAATTGATGCTTCAAGATGGCGTCATTAAATGTATTAAGAGCTCCTTTTCATCATTTGTTTTACTTGTTTGAAATAAATATGAAACTTCATCTTTTGTCAATTACAAAGCTTTAAAGCAATAAACATCCCCACACAAATTTATAATTCCAATTGTCAATGAAATGCTTGATGAACTAGATTGGGAAACAATCTTTCCAAGTTCCACCAGCACATTAAATATCATCAAGTTTGATGCCAAATGAAGATATTCACAACATCGACTTTCAAACACATGAAAGGCACTATGAATTTATATTGATGCCATTTGGGCTCACCAATATGCCATTAACATTAAAGCATAATGAACACAATCCTATCCAAAAATTTCATTATGATTTCTTTTGACGATATTCTACAATATGATAGCTCGGTTCACGATCACACTAACCATTTGAGTATCATTTCTTTTGCCTTCATGACTACCACACATCTAAAATTGTCAAAATGTTCCCTTGGTCAATGACAAGTTGGTTACTTGGGCCACACCATCTTTGTGGAAGTGGTCTTACCCAAGCCATACTTCACTACAATTCCCAAGACAATCAAAGCTCTGGGGCTTTTTGTAGGCCTCATTGATTACTGTAGAAAATTTGTTTAAGGCTTCGTTAGAGTTGCAAATCCATTGACAATGCTTACAAAAAGCAACTTCAGATGGATGTTCAATTCAAAAATTTCATTCAACAAGCTAAAGCTAACACTAGCTCCACTTTGCTCAAATTGCTGAACTTCACCTAGCCATTTACCATAGACACAGATGCTTCTAGGATCATTGTTGGTGTGGTTCTATGCCAGGAAAGTAAATTGATTGCATCCTTTAGCAGAAAATTAAATATTAAAATGCTAAAAGCTATCACTTATGTGCCGAAGGTGTTTGTCATCACAGAAGCCAATTAGCATCAATAGTTATTGGCATCATAATTTACTCTCTAAATTGATAAAAAAAGCATATCAAAACTAATGGCGCAAGTCATCCAAACTCTAGAGCAACAATATTTTCTTGTTAGAGTGCTAGGATATGATTTTATCATCATATATTAATCCTACGTGCATGATCAAACATAGGTCAAATAATTCATTGAGCTTCAAAAGAGATGCATAAACTTCATACAAAATTAGAGATATGGACAAAGATATCATTTTGCTTAGCTGACAGAAATTGTTGTTATCTATTACAAATATGAAGGTTAGACTCTTTAAAAGATGAACTCCACTTGCAAGTACACAAAAGTCTTCATTTCTTTCTTAGATGATACCCCTATTCTATGTTCGTCTTTTCTCTCCTCTCTGTGTTGCTTCTTTTATGTGATTGCTAAACCTGTGAGAATTGCATGCGTTAACCTTGTAACATTAACAATTAGCCATCATTGAAGATTTTTGTAGCTACCATTGTAGACTTTTATGGTAGACTCTATTTAGGATTTTGTGATAGTCTGCGTTTAGGATTTTATGGTAGTCTTCAGTTAGGGCTTTGTGATATCCTCTATTTAAAACTTTTTGGTATCTTCTAATTTGGACTTTGTATAAGTTTCCATTTATAACTTTGTGGTAACCTTAAATTTGGATTTTGTGGAAGCCACCATTCTTGAAAAAATAAGAATCAAATCTGATCCAAAATAGTTTATGCAATTAAACTCTATTCTTAATAAAGTTACAACTATATGACCAAATTTGTTAGAAATAAGAGACTCTAAACTCAATTCTTCGACCCATTTCATGTGTAGGAACAAATTAGCATAGTGGCATTCAAACTATCACTACCTCAAGATTCTCGCATGCATCCAATGTTTCATATATTAGTGTTCAAAACATATCATGAAGATCACTAATTGCACCTAATGCCATTATCGCCCAAAGACCGGCAAACCATCCCTTGTACAACCAGAAAATAGTTTCAGTTTAAGTATATAAAGTTGTCAAATCATAATGACAACACCTTGTACAATGGAAAAATATGCCACCAGAAGATGCATCTTGGATTGGCAATTAAGAGCTACATGACTCATATCCAAACATCGACTTGGAGGAGGGCGCTCTATCAACAAGGACGAAATTGATATAAACGCAATCAACAAGACCCAAAATTTGCGGACAACTAGCCCATAAGAAAGGAGGGAAAGCAAAGCACCGGCATGGCTCAAAGACTATCACATGGAAGGTGGTTAGTGGTAGGTCTGGTTAGGTTAATAAGAGGAAGTAGTTCTAAAATCTACAAATTAATTCTCATTGGAGTGGATGATTGGATGAGCCTTTTAGGTTCTTAGGGTATTTTGACACTTGTAGTGCTCTGGGTTTAGAGGAATTGGTAGGTGATAGTTGTAGCTTGGATAAGAAAATGAAGAGTATAAAAACTCTTGTTCTTATCTGTTTCTTCCTCTTTCTTTGATCTTCTTCCTAACCCCCTTGTATTCCCCCTAGAGTTGTCCGCAGTCCACAACTATTAATTGGTTATACTAACAATGTCTTAGAAAATATTGTTGATGGTTCTTGCAAGTCATCATCTTACAACTTACAAGAGCTACCAAAATGTGAATGTTCATTGCATCTCAAATAACTGCTGAAAATTTCATTAAAACATAAAACCATACCTGAAGTGCATCAACGTTATCATCCTGATTAATCAATGTCAAAAGGCCTGCAATAAAATTCTCTTAATTAAACCTGTCTTCTTCTAAGAAGTGATATTCTGAATGATGATAACATTGAGAAAGGGATAATACAATCGAGTGAGGCTGTAGCAACTAAAGTTGGGATTCATCTAATAAAAAATCCCTGTTTCTGGTAATGATAAAAACCTTACCATAATCTGAATGAGCTCCACTGAATTTATTTTTGAACATGTGGAAGATAAAGGGAGATGAAAGAACAAAGTATTAGGTTTCTCAATTATTAATTGAAATAACACCTAATACTTTATCAATTATTTGTCCTACCATCCAATACTGCATTTTATCCTCTGACTTGTGGCATCATATGATCCTGGGTAACCTATTAAACGCATTGCCCAAAACGAGTCGCCAGCTATTTCACCATCAAACGCATCTGAAGGTCCACCTAATGCTAAGGCAATTCCTCGCATTATCTTCTTTGCAAGCTCTGCATTTCCTCAAAAAAACCGCTGGGTTATCAAATAAAGGATGAGATTTTTAGTTTAAAATTATGACGTGAAGTATACCTTTCAGAAGGATTATATATTCTTCCATGAATGATCTGAAATTTGGAGGATACTCTGGCCTGCAGTGCAAAAAAAAAAAATAAATAAATAAATAAATAAATAATTTTTTGTTTTAATTTTGGAGTCGCATGCAAAGTTTCAGATTGGCAATCTGGAAACTTTGGCATTCAGTTAGTGTCCCTGTTTCAGAAATATTTTAAATAAATATTTTGTAACTTAAATTGGAAACCCTTGAAAACACATAATAAATATAAGGTACATATATAAAGTTATGAAAATAAGTATATCTAAGTATAAAATTGTATATTTTTTATCCAGTTTTGGACTGTTTCCAATTAAAAAAACAACCAAAATGACTAAAATGGATTGGTTTTAGATGAACTTAAAATCATGACATGAATCATCAATATGTTATATAGAACTTCATTTCGTTTTTAAACTTCATCCATTGCGGACATGTGCTGAAATTATTATATTTCGAGAGTGCTTCTGTAGGCTAGATGTTGCTAGCGTAATATCAGTATAGTTCACATGAAAACATACTGAAGAATATGTTTTGTTTAGCTAGAGAGCAGACAGATGACCTGAATCATGGTCATTTGACGTATAGTTTCTCATATTGGCGGTCAACATAGCTTCTAATACACAGAAACACTTGAGCTTTTTTTGGATTGGAGGAAACTGAATTAGTGAAATGAAATCTCAACAATTTGTTGGTTGGTTATAAATCTGAAGCCGTTGATTTTAGCATTTCATAATTTTTTAAATTCCTTTCATTCAAATGCCTAGCAGCTGAACACAATCTTAATATGTTTCAAGTTTAACTGTTATGCTATACTGAAACCTGTTTGAGGTTTCAAGAAGATGTGCAAGTTTTTTCTTTTCTTCTTTCTCTCTTTTTTTTTTTTAATTTTTTTTATACAAACATTTTTCTATCAAATACTCACGGGTAGTCTTCGAAACGGGATGGGAGGGAAGTAGATGCGGCCAGGCGGACGGGTTGGTCATACGGGTGGACTTAGTCGTGGGATGGGTGGCGAGCGCGTGCAAGCAGGGGAGGCCGGACTGTGGGCTGTTTCGGGTTGCGGACGGGCCACGTGAGTGCAGGATGCGGGGACTTTGGTGAGTGGGGGGCAGGTAGCGTGAGCGCGAGGCACACGACGGGCCGCGATGGGCTTGCAGGGACAAACCGCGTGAGGGTTCTGAGGGCGCGATTGTGTGCATTGATGAGGGAGGTGTGGAGGCGGGATAGGCCGAGGATGCTGGAGTCAGACTGCAGGAATCGGAGCGAGAGTGGAACATAAGTTTTTTCTTTTTTTCGTTTCTTCTTTCGTTTGTAGAATTGAATTGTTGCATTGTTTCGTTAAAGGAGGCATCCCTTCGATTTTTTTTCCTTTCTTTTTTCATTTAATTTGTTCAACAGAAGTATTTTATTCAACTTCAAATTTATTAGCAATTTACTAATAATTTGTTGGCACTTTTTGACAATTTATATTGTTAATTCGTTTAGTAGTTTGTTATGCTTTGCATGTATATTTTCAAGATTTCTAAATAAGATGATTTAAGACATCAATGAAATTTCTCTTGCGGATGTACAGGCTTTCTTCTTTGTGTATTCCAATTTTTTATTTTTTAATTAAATATGAAACTTCAAAGAATTTGAGCGATGTTATCTCCTCATATATGCATGCGGCTTTTTGGTCTTATTATTATCCTTATTTCTTTTTTTATTTTCCTTACTCATCTTTATTATTAGTCACACTAATCTTCCATGATAAAGCTCATCAAATTGACACCAAGCAGGCATCCAACTTAGAACACTATTGGCATTAAAATCAAAGCCATTGGCGAAAATATGGTTGCCTAATTTAAATCTTTGTCAGAATTATTCTTGGCCAAGGCCTTTGTAAATTTATTCATCATCACTAGAGGCATGATGTCTGACATGATTCTTAGAGATGACGTGATTTGGCCATCAAAATGGTAAGGACCATCTATTTTTTCCATTCCAGAGAAAAATCCGATGAGGGCTTAAGGGTGGTTTGGGTTTTTTATTTGAATGGGAGTTGGTAAGAATGGGCTGAGGGCTTATTTAAATTTTGATGGTTTGTTCAAAGAAATCTTCAAGGATTATGAGGCAAGATGGTGGTTTGTTTGAAATTTAAATACCATTTTGAATTTATATATGGCTAAGTATGTGGAGATTACATTGAGATCAAATAAGTTTAGAAATGACAAAGGTCAAGGTCACAAAGATATGCATTAAAATTTGTCATTATTTGATAATATATAAATCAAGGAACCTATAATTTAGTTCATTTAGATGTACGCTACAGGATAAAGATTTTGGGCACTATAAAAGAGAAAAAAATATGAATTTGTTAAAGATGGAAAATTTTGTTGTTTTTCAGGTCAATAGTGATATTCAATGAACTCAAAGAAGTCGAGCAAGCCAAGAAAAGTTGTGAAAAGATACCAAAAAATATTAAACCATGTTCCTTAATCACACAACTACAACATTAATCATCTCAGGATCTTCCAAGCGAAAGAATTAAAAAAAGGATGCTAGAAGGATCCATCACTAGCACATGCAACAACTAAACAAAAATAGGCAAGTACATAAGAAGCTGCTATGTTGCCAAACTGCAAGTTTAGAAGAATTAGCGACCTTGACTATGACAAGTCTAGGAAAAACAACGACCTTGCCAACCTAGATAACTCATAATGATGAAGAAGCATCCTTGGAAGATCCAAAAGATGTAGATAATATCATATGTTAATGACACTGGCTGAAAAGAGGACTTCCATAATAAAATCTAGGACTCTTCTTAATTTATGAAAAAAAAAGGTAAAAAAGCCTCAAAATATCATACTAAACCTTTTTAATACGTTTCAAAAGTACTATGAACAAGGAAGACGCAAAAATCCGTAAATTGAAATCAAGCTGAATAAAGGTATTCCCTTCGACATCAATGTTGTTTTGATGGAGGAATGTGATGGCTCAAGTCAACTAATTGATTTTAATTCAAGTTAAAGTGATTCTAATTTTATAGCAGTATTAAAGCTAAATTATCGACTATAATTAGTCAAAAGAACTTTTATTAGACAATCTATTTGGGAAATAGTGGAAAAATAGCTTTTTAGATGAACCCATCAACAAAACTGTAAGACGGCAATAAAAATTACAAATATAAAGTTCTCAAAACTAAGATTAAAAGAAGGAACTGAAACCTGAAAATATCTAAACTCAAAGCAATGTCACTTTACCATAAATTCTGCCCTTCCATCGTTTCACCAAGTGTTCCATATTCTCCAGGTTCCATTGGCCTATAGCACTAAAAATAGGAAGTTGTCACTACATAAGAGTTCAGTACACAACTCATATAATTCAAGACGAAATTACTAGAATAAACTATGACAAATACATGCTTACATCAATAGCTTCCTGTATATCTGGTTTTCCAAGAGTTATGTTTTCTCCAATTCTCTGATAACCTCTAATCATTTAAGTGAAATAGATGCTTAAGAATGCAAAATAAATCATAATATGAAATAAAATTCTAAGAACCCAATAGCTACATTTCGTAACTGTTGCAAGCGTATAGCTTAATGACAACTAAAATGAGAATAGAAACCTGTATCCAGTCGCTGGAGACAACTTAATCTTGACCTTTTCCTCGTATGGAAGATCAAAGAAATTTTGTACAACATTTTTAACTTCATTTAGCAGTGAGTCTGGAATTCCATGTCCCTTCTGTTAAAGTATATAAAATAAGTTAGATATTTTCTTAAAAACTAACCTAATGGCCTTCATCATCAATGTCTTATTCAATTATTTAGTATCCACTTGATGAATAAGATATTAACTTTAATTTATAAAATTTTCTTGCTTAACTTTTACCCTTCTTATTTTTGTAACTTTTCTTCGAACTACATATTTTATTTATGTATCCTCTATTCTTATCATCTTCTTTGTATATGCTTGGACTAATAAATCTGTTTTTCTCTATTTATTTTTAATTTTTGCTCCATTCCTCTCTCTCTCTCTAATTTCTGATTCAAGGCAATAATAAAGTTGCACATCTAGACATGGAATGTGTGCTACATTAAGAAGAACTTGACCCTTCTGACCTTCTCAATGCCTACAAATCTGAAAATTTTGAATTTCTCCATAACCAAGGGGGAAAAAAAAAGAAATAATGTATAATTTGTACATTCTAGATTTAGTTATTCCATGAAAGAAAATTTTTTTTTATCAGATTTTCAATTATTATTTATGCTGCATATTTTAAAGTTTATTGGATAATACTTTGGAGGTTATATTGTATTTCATGTTATCATCTAACTAGAATTTAGGATCTTGAAAACCAGTAATGAAAGGCACTATTATAGTTGAATTTCTAATTATGGCCACATCACTTTAAGAAGTAAATATGACTAGGCAACCTTTAATAATAAAATCATTCTTTCTATCCTTAGTTATAATCAATTTTACATCTCTAAATATTGATTTCTTATAATCAATTTGTTTTAATTGCGAGCGTGGGTGTGGAAAAATTAGGAAGCCAAGTAGTTTTAAAATATATATAGTGGTTGTGAGGCCAAATAAGGCAAAAAAGTGAAAATAATATTTTCTTACATTGTACCAAAGCAGCTTTGCCATATATTCTCTATTTTTTCATCATAATTATATGCTTTTATTGTTGATCACCATTCTCCATCATTTGCTCTCGATCTTCCTTCAACTGTGTCAACCTGCATTACTAATCTCTTATAACCTTTATTTCCAATTATTGCTAAATCCTAAAAATCCTTTCAGTTCTCAATATTGGTCTTCTACATCTTTCATTGTGCCGTCTTAGACAATCCATCAGCCTAACCGACTTCTATATATTATTGATTTTCTAATTTTTTCAACATTGATTCCTTCTTAGCTACTTTCCTTCTTTGAAATTTTAGAATTCTTTGAGAAATAATCTGTAACTATCACTGAGTCAATTCTAAGTCCAATGAATGTGGAACTTTAAAAAAATAATCCTTTATATTATCTGAATAGAATGAACTATTTATAATGATCATAAATTATGAAATTAGTTCTACAACATCAAGATTCAAGATCAAGCCATTATCCCACTATGTGAGGTTGGCTACATGAATCCTTTTTTCTAATTTGTCCTGTTAAGAGTTAAATTCTCATTTAATCTAATAAAGAAAGGTCATTTCTACCATTTTCCAAGCAAGTCTTTTTATGTCTACCTCAATCTTTCTTAACATAAGTCAAATCTAGTACATCTACTTTCCTAACTGGGTCATCAGAATGCTGTTGTTTTATGTGACCAAACCATCTATGGTGACTCTCTCTAATCTTATCTTCCACTAGAGCTACTCAAACCTTTTCACGTATTTGCTCATTTTGTATCCCATCTCTAAGAGTAAAGCCACTCATCCGCCTGAGCATTCTCATCTTTGCAATACTTAACTTAATATTATGTTTCTCTTTTAATGGCCAGCATTATGCACCATAAAGCATTGCAAGTCTAGCGACCATCTTATAGAATTTTTCTTTAAGTTTAAGGGGGACTTTTCTATCACATAACAAGCCCGATGCATTCATCCACTTCAACCATCCAACTTGAATTCTATTAATAATATCCCCATTTGAAGGAAGAAATAAGCTGTCACCTGGCTAGAATAGGTTCAAATCCAAAAGATACAAAATTCAGTTTTGATATTACAAAAAAGATGTTTTCCAACTTTGGCGCTCTCTTATAACTTGTTAAAAATGACATCTACCATTCTTTATAATAACAGCACTAATATTGTTTATAAGGAGTCTATTATAAATATTTAAAAGAGGTTTGCTAGTGTCATAGTTAAAATAAATATCATCATTTTAAATAAATGTAAAGTTTGACAAAATATATAAATTTAAATGATCAAAAACTAGGAAGCAATATAAAAAAAGATTAATTATAGAATATGCAACTTAATGCGTTAAAATTGACCATGATCAATTATCTTAACTCATGAAGGCTCTAAGTAAGGTATACTAATGGCCCGTAGCATTTCACCCCTTGTCTAGAATGAATCATCTTCTTTATCTATGCACATAGGTGGGAAAGCTCCTTGCTTGTGCGTTTCACATCATTTTCAAATCGCTGCTATAAATGAACCTTAAGTGGTGCTTATATGTGATAGGTTTTGATGTTTTTTATTTGTTATACAAAAGAATGGAGAGATGAATGGTTGCATACCTTCAAAAAATGAAAGTTTCATGGTTAAAATAAGAAGTTTATTTGGATTTTATGTGATAAATGACTATCACAATTCACAAGCATTTGAATAAGCCAGAGTTTTGACTTTAAAGAATGAGTAAAGGTTATATGTAACCTAATCAAAGGTAGAGTATATGACTTTGGTAGTCATGCTGAGAATAACACATAGTTGAGTCCCTTTCATGTCATATATGTCTCGAGGTAGCCAAATTTAAGAGCAACCAATTGGTGAGATTTTAAGATTCGTGCTAAAGGAGTTATATAAAAATATGGAGCTTAGAACCAATGTAAGGAAGGAAGAGGTAGACGAAGATGAAGATGATGATGATGATGATAAAGGGGAGAACAAAAAAAAGCTATCTTCCTGAAAATTGTTAATGACTGGAACTGTTTTATGTATCATTATAGGTATCACGTTTGCTACCAATGTAAGTTGCGGATGTTTAGCTATTTATGATTGTCTTAATCATAAAATAGTTTTAACGTAAGTTATATTTTTTTAAAGCATTGAAAACAACCTAATGGAGATGGATTACCAATAGTAAAATTCATTTGCAATGAAGATATTGATGACAACATTTATGACTGCCACTTATGTCGCAAAGTAAAAGTAGGGATTAAAAATATTCCTTATGAGCAGTTTGGAGGTTAGAAATGGGCAACATTCTTGTAGTGCTTGTCCCCCGAAATAGATGCACCTATTGCTATTAAGAGAAAACATCAAAAGTTACACCTAACATCTAACTGCCTAATTTGTATTCTTTGGTGGAGTATCTTAATAACATTAAAAGCTTCATTTCCACCTTATGCTATATTTACATTCAACAAATACTTTAATATGCACTTAATGATAAGAAGTAGGTATAATCCATGCAAGATAAATGAGTGTACTAGAAAGATATGATGTTAGGTAAGTTGTCAATTTATGAGAAAAATAAGAAATTAGTAGTGGGCATATACCTTAAAATGTACGGTGGACTAGGTCTTGTAAAGATACAAATCTAAGTTTGTTATAAAAGAGCATATTTTAATCGACTTTTGCACTTGTGGCTTAAATGAATGTAAATAAAGGTTATAATATCTTTATAGCTTATTGTTTAAATTGTAGTTTGCTATAATTTAATATAAAAAATTTCTTTTGTGAAAACTTAGAATAGATGTTTATATGGAACCTCATAGATTTGATTATAATTATAAAGAGTAGGTGATATGCTGAAAGAAATAATGGATCCCTACTAAAAAAAATATTGCAATATTAAGAGGTAATATGCATTGGTTTCACTCATTTAGTTCTCAAACATTGAAAGTCAAATCAAATATGCAACACTATAGTTCATTAGTAGGTATGCAGGAGCTATTACTTGTGTTCAAACACAAGGTGAATTGACCAAGTATTTTCCTATTTCGGTTGGGTTACATCAAGGATCAGCCTTAAGCCCATATCTTTTTGCTTTAGTCATGGATGTTCTCACTAGACATTTGCAAGAGGATGTACCTTAGTGTATGCTTTTTGCTGATGATATTCTTCTTGTTGATAAGACTAGAGAGGGAGTTGAAGGTAAACTTGAATTATGGAGGTCAACCTTAGAGTCTAAAGGTTTTCGCTTGAGTAGATCTAAAATAGAATATATGGAGTGTAATTTTAGTAGTAATAGACTTGGTGAGGGGATTGTGACTTTGGGTGATCAAGTCATTAATAAGAGTACACGTTTTAGATATCTTGGATCTATTGTTCAAAGTGATGGTGAAATAGATGGGGATATTATCAGCAGAATTCAAGTTGGATGGTTGAAGTGGAGGAATGCATCGGGCTTGTTATGTGATAGAAATGTACCCCTCAAACTTAAGGGAAAATTCTATAAGATGGTAGTGAGGTCTGCAATGCTTTATGGTGCCGAATGTTGGCCATTAAAAGAGAAGCATAATACTAAGTTAAGTGTGGCAGAGATGAGGATGCTCAGGTGGATGAGTGGCTTTACCCTTAGAGATAGGATACGAAATGAGCATATACGTGAAAAGGTTGGAGTAGCTCCAGTAGAAGATAAGATTAGAGAGGCCTTCCGATGACCCGGTTAGGAGAGTAGAGGTATTAGATTTGACTTATATTAAGAAAGGTAGGGGTAGACCTAAAAAAACTTGTTTAGAAAATATTATGAATGACCTTTCTTTATTAGATTTAAACGAGAATTTGACTTTTAATAGGACACAATGGAGAAAAAGGATTCATGTAGCCGACCCCACGTAGTGGGATAAAGGCTTGATGTTGTTGTTGTTGTTGTATAGTTCATTAGTAGGTACTGGTCATAACAAGCTTTTGTTAGTAGCACTGATATTAGAAGATAAGCATGAAAATTACCACATAGAAGAAACCAGCCTCTTTACAAGCATTGTCCAACTCTCTTGCAACCTTTTGGACACCACTATCTTCTGCTAGATTCAGATCATGGGACGCACTCACAAGAGGACTAATATCTATAAGAAGAAAAACTAGTTACATGTTTTACAAGGAAAATAGTAAAAAACTTGAGAAACTTATGAAGCTGAGAAAAATACATAGATTTAATAAAAGCATAGCGAGTGCATGATTCAATTACATTAAGCCATATGAATAATATTATAAGACTAATAATAGTAGCAACAGATATTACATAAAATTGGTAATTAAACATTGGAGTATGGTGGATATTTTTAATTTCAGTAGCTCAAGTGATCATAGGTTAAGAAATAAATTTAATAAGTATTTCATTTTTTTTTATTTGATTATGGGTTGATTTTTGCCAACGACCTTTACTTGAAAAAAGAATTAAACAATTCAATGTTCCTTTCCTCAACTAAGGCTACTATCACATGCAACATTAACATGAATTATTAGAGAGCTAACTCTAAATCATCTTTTGCAATGTTCATATATGTTATATGCTACTTTAATGCCTACATCCAAAGGCCAGCACCATCTTCATCTTACATGCTTCATCTATACATGTAGCATGCATACCTATATGCAACTTTAACATGCAAGCAATCATATTGCTCACACATATAAAACAATCATTCACCCTCTAAGAAATCACATCACTTGCGCTACTTTATGCAAATTCATTACTTAAGGTAGCCTTGTGCATCCGTTACATGCTATCATGCCTTGAAATCTAATTTGGAAGAATTATTTTTTATCTTTTAGTAAATGACAACCAAAACTATCTAATTTCTTTTATCAATATAAATACCAGCATAAACAAATTCTATAATTCAAAACATCAATACACATTTATATTCATTGACTCAAAAATCATATACACTATTCAGGATTAATAAAATCATATCATATTTATCTTGCCTTGAGTACAAAAGAATAGCTAAACTAACAAAAACTTGAATATGAAGGATTCTGATTAATCTCACACTCTTGCTCCATTGCCTTGACTTGAAATCATTTAACACATATAATGAGCTCAAAATCCCAACAAGTAATCAAATATTACAACTAAACTCAATGATGAAACAAGCAAGAATGTAAAAGCAGCGGAAAAATAAAGAACATCGGGATTAGAGAGAGAGAGAGATAGAGAGAGAGAGAGAGAGAGAGAGAAGAAGAAGAAGAAGAAGAAGGGGGGAAATGGTCATAAATTTCTCACTTAATTATGCCACCCAAACAGCCAATAAAAGCCTCTTAAGTTAGCCATTTAAGGAGTTAATGCACTTAGTATAAAAAAATAACAAGGTGAAATTTGAACAACTAGCAGCATGAGAAAAAATAACCAATATAGGGAAAGCTAGCAGCAGGGAAAACGGGACAGCATAGGGAACACCAAGCAACTCCCAAGTCCGCGCGTACCTGATCTTATTGCGCAATTTCGTACGAACCATGACGATCTACCTCACTTTGGGACGATCTGGTCCAGAGGAGATAGACGATGACGATTCGTTGGTGGTCACATATTTAAGTTGCCTATATTAATTTTATAAATACCGATTTATATATTTAAACTAGTTAATGATTTAATCTGAAAGATTTACACATTGAACATTCGGGAAAAAATTTACTTCATATAAAGTCTTAAAATATCAACTGATTCTCTCATGCCGCTCTCAGTTATACAATGAATCCATCCCGTGGGCTCTGAAAAGCTTCGATGCATTCCCCATAAAGAGACCTCTTCGTAAGTCTAAAGTAATCTTTTTTGTCTAAGGGGTTAGAATCCGTTTCTGTAAGTTATGAAATCGAGTGAGATCTGAAGATCTTTAACGAGTGCTTAGGTTTCCGAGGTACGAATTTTTAGATGAGGAACATTTGAAATGACTTCAGGATCAGTTTTTGAGTTGATAAGACACTACGGCCTGAGAGATGATTCACCCTCAGGTTTTTTAGCAGTTCAGAGTCTGATCAGTGATTTGTACTTTTGATTTTTGAGTCGTATGTATTGTATCTTCCTGTATTTGGAGGTGCATTTAGCCCTAGATATAAAGTTAATGCTACCCGTCCCGGTCCGTGACAGCAGCTAAAGAGGCCATATGAACTTGGTGGTCGATTAAGGCACTATTCATTAAAGTTACAATGTCTGACATGCACCCCGGTGCCTGTATGACGATCCAACGAGTTTAGGTTTCAATTTTTAACAATTGGATTTTAGGGTTTGACTTTTTTATTTTATAGCTTCCTATAGGTGCAAGCCCTTATAGTTAATTACCCCTCCCAATAAAGAGAGAGAACTTTCGATTAAGGCTATTCATTAAAGATGTCACATAGGTTGTAAATCCAACGTATAATAACAATTGTTTTAGGGTTTGAATTTGAGATGTGAATTTTCTTAAGACTTTAAAATTTATCACCATAAACTTAAAACTGGTAATGGGGGAATGAAAATGAGCCCGATCAAGATCCAAGATCCCATGATTTCTTCATCTCGGGTTGTAATGTCCCTGGTCTACTTAGTCAGAGGAGGTAGTCGACCCAACCTGATAGAAGCTACCTTATCGGCAGCCATGTGTTGCTTCATCCAAGAATACCTTGTAGACCTAAGTTGATGTTTGTCTAAGGTGATAGATCTAAATCCACCTTAGCTAACAGATGGCTTTATGTCTATCAAATATATCATATGATTCATTACTCAAGGGTTTGACATCGTTATGGAACATACAAGCTTTGACTATGATCGTAATATAATAGTGTCATTTTGCAGCAAAACTATCTGATCAGATGGCACGTGATACGTCCCTACTGGCAAGAGATTATTTGTGGATGAATCTTAATAATTCCCGACCTAACATTCGCTCTTTGTGAGCTGAGATTAATTTCAAGTTTATCACTCCCAAGAAACGATTGCAGGAGGTGGTTGATTTTTAGTTTTAAGTTTTTTAGATGACAGATTTCATTTTAAGAATTATGTTTTTTATTGGTTTTGAGATTTAACCCCTCAAGTTGAGATTTCCCGTCAACATGGCGATCATCGGGGTGACGTTAAAGTCATTTGTATTTTCGTAGGAATTTGGAAGGCAATTTATGATTCAAGTCATGTTGACTCCAGTCCTTTCAAGGAAAAGGATTAAGCTTGAATATTTGACCAGCGCAGCATTTTTTGGACCATTGGATTTAGAAATCACATGTGACGATCGGAGCACATGCGGGTGTGCTTTAATATATAGATTGGAGTTATTATAGAGATATAACCTTCTGTCTACTAGTATAAATATTGCGGATCCGATGACAATTTGAGTGCATTAGACTTTAGTTATATATATGAGAGATATTGCTTAATTTTGTCTCCTTCCAGTTATTATTTAACACAATTCCTAAAGGATGTTTGCTCAATAGATGCTAGGGGATAGTTGTTTCTTACTTGTGAGTGGGTTACATCATTTGTCATGAATTTCTTAGTGCTACTTGCATGCTAATTATGTGCACCATCAATCCCTTTCTCCTGCTTATAAGTAAATAGTAACATGAAGTAGAAGTTCCTCATCTCTATCCCTAGACACTAGTTTGTTTGTATGAGCTTCTTGTCCATGCTCATAGGATAATCATTATGGGCACTATGAATTCTCTATTCCCATTTACTGGTGAATTGTAGTGTGCCTTGTTCAGTTCTACAAAGACCTTGAGAGATGCTAAGTCTTAATACATGTCAATCTATAGAAAGAATATCTAAGCCGATCTCCACATAGCAAAGGGTTTCCAAATAACTTTCATAAGGGAACCTAGAGAAGTTCTTTGTTGCAGGACATCAAATGAAAATTAGTTGTCAAATGTTATGTTGTCTGATTTTATTTTGCAGAGTCCTAATTTTGCTTAATTGATATTGGATAATATCACTCATGGATAGTCTGCAATGTAGTCATTCTCAAACCTTACAAAGATCATCATTGCCAAAATACATGAGATTTTCAATTTCATTAGCAAAAATCATTATATTTATCTTAGACCAAAAAGATTCCTTCAGAGACTCTTAAGAAGCAAATTTCAATATTGATATGTCTACAATGATTTATATGGATAATTTTCATGAACGAATGAGTTTGATATTTGTGGGCTCTGAAAATTTGGCCCCGGCCTCCGTCCGCTTTGCTTTTTACTTTCAAGGGGAGTTTTAACGGAATAAGTTATGGGGTAAATTTTGAAAGACAGACGAGTTTGTAGATAGAACACTACCCAGAGATTTCGCCCTCATTTTGCTAGGATTTTATGATCTAAGTTCTGGTTTCCTATAGGCGCAAGCCCCTATAGTTAATTACATAACGAGAGAGAACTTTATCTCTGCATAAATGTACGATCTAACATATAGCAGCATGTCAACGCACTTAAAGAGGTGGGGGATCGGGTTATGTCGTTGCTGGCTTTGTGCATTTAGCCATTTGCTTCGTCCAGGGGACCTTAATGGGGTGAGTGTTTGTCTCAACAGAGGGCTTTTGCCCTATAGACATATCTCAAGGATGATGTCAGCAACGTCTGGCCAATTGGTATGAAACAAAACCATGTATTAAAATCCTGCGGTGCCAAATTTACCGGTAGAGAATGAATCACAATCGTCTTTGTGATATTTGTTTAGGGCTATGATTCTTTAAGAGTTTGACCTTTGGATGTCGGGTGGCATTCCTATTGATTCGCATAGAAAAAAATATTTGGATGTTTGAGGGCATTTTGGGTTCAAACACACGGCCATTGGGGTGTTTGGGGTCAATTAACTTATTGAGCTGTCCCCACGGATGATCGCGCGTTGCTGGCTTTGTGCAATTAGTGAATTCATTTTTATAGACTTTGAAGGCCTAGAATGTATTTAAATAAATATACGTCACGTGTGATCCTATAACATGAATGATCTTGTTGAATTAACTTATTGGGCCCATACGGGTCCTATAACATGTTTGGGGGTATTTTATAATTATTTGTTGAACCTTGTCAACTCCTATCAGCTTAGGAGGATTGGGTTCAAATTTATGGACCCGCGCAGCATCCCTAAACATCACGTGTACCAATAACACGGTCACCAGGGCCCATACGGGTGTATGATTGTATTCGCCCCTTTTTATGTACCTATGTGTATACAAACTAAAATGCATTGCCGGGGTTTGATCGCAGGAGTCGGGCTTCATTTGCCTGAGGTAAGCTTCTGAAAATCCTTCCTTTTCTGTGTGCATGAGAGTGCAAATGGGGAGGGCTTCTGTTTTGTGTCGTGAGTGCGGGTGGTTACACGTTCGTGGGATTATGGGAGAGGCCGATTGAGTCGTGGGGCTTGTGGTCGGCTAAGTCGTGGGGTGGTCAACAGTTAGAGGTCAACACATCCCTTCTCTAGTGATCGAATTTCTCGTCTTTTATATGTTGCAAATAATGTTACCCTTTACAAGCGCACATGTCGCTGGTCTTATGAAGCCCCTTCCCCAGCAAGATGGCCATCAAGATTCTTCCCAGCAAGATCTCTTCACGACTTCCTCAACTAAAACTAATCATGACCTGTTGCAACTTTCTCTTCATCATCCAGACTTTCTTCAAGGCCATCAAACAAGTGTTATATTAAATAAATGGTAATATCTATACGATAAATGTGTAAATCCTATAAATTTGACTATTATGCCCAAATCCACGTGACATCAACTAATAAATTAATATTTATCATGTGCATTAAACATAAATTAAAGTTAAATACTGATAAATCCAACAAAAAACAGACAATTTGCAATTTATGTTAGTTTTTTTAACAAATGAACTTCTGCCTTTCAAGTTCTTTTAAAAAATTATATTTTTTTCAATAGAAAAGCTGCTGAAACTGCCCATTCCGCAAAAATAATATATCATTTTTAATACCAATTTACTAAATGTTAGTTAATTTCAACGAAGTTGTCGAAAAGTTAATTCTTAACCATTTATGATGAAAGAACTTGGCTCAAATAGGAATTTTTTATTCTGTGCGAAGTCCGGACGTCGTCCAGATACCAACAAAAATGTATCATGTCACTCAAAAAATGTACCGCGCTTGATATCGAGGCTCGGTACCAAGCGCGGACTGGACGGTTCTCCCGTCCGGTATCCGCACACAGTAATCTCTCCTCAAATAGTAAGCACTTGACAATAAAAGCTGCGTAAAGCATCACATACATTCACACACAAAAAGAGGGAGAGAAGTTTCGAACCAATAATGGGAATGGAAGCGAAGTCGGATCCCATCTTCTTACTGGAGAAGGGAAGCCTGCAGAGCTGTAATGGGAAGGTCTTCAAGCCCGACGGAAAAAAAGTTTATCTATAGCATACATATTTCCAGTATAGGTTAATAATATTGATGAAAGAGGTCGTCGAAATATATTAAATAGGCTGCCATCTTATCCTTTTTGACCTTTTCCCTCTCTCTCTCTCTCTCTCTCAGCTGGATTGATTATGGTATAATGTGATATTTGACTGATATATTGTCTGTAACTTGTCAGGTGATTGCAATCATATACAATGAATTTCAGGAGATAAGCTTATTACAAGGCATCTTAGCTTTGACAAAGTACGCTGCTTATAGCATATCTGACGAAGTTCTGCTCTTCCCCCATCAATGGCGCCATTTGTGAGGTAAGCATGTTTGTCATGATCTTTGAAAAAAAAGATCAATAATAATAAGAATAGGGGGAGCAAAGATTGCAGAAAAGAAGAAGAGAATGAACTAAAAAACGTTTGTTCTACTAAAGGTAAGGTAAGTCCATGACAATTGCAAGATTTTGAGTTTAGAATGTTTTCTTCTACTTAGTGCAAATAGTGACTCTTTATGAGTGAGTTGCGAGAAGCCTTTTCACATCATTCAAAGACACATGAGAGTCATATGATGTTACTTAGGTTTCGTTTGGGACGGATTCTTTATTGTCTTTCTTAATGTTTTTTAAAACAAATTTTATTTTTACATTTTTTTTTTGAACTTGAGTTTTTATATAAAAAAAACTGCTTTATGTAGTAGTGAGAAAGCTATCGCAAACGAAACCTAAATTGACTAGGTCGGCCATGTTTGCCGGATCAATTAAGTTGACTTGGGTCAAATTAGGATTGTAGAAGCATAATCTAATGAGCTAAGTTGATG
This sequence comes from Dendrobium huoshanense, assembly GCA_016618105.1. Taxonomy (NCBI): domain Eukaryota; kingdom Viridiplantae; phylum Streptophyta; class Magnoliopsida; order Asparagales; family Orchidaceae; genus Dendrobium; species Dendrobium huoshanense. The sequence goes on along the minus strand of CM028347.1, from coordinate 5,829,163 downwards.
GTTATAGATCAAATTGGACCAAATCAAACTTGACTGAGTACAAAGGTGGGGCCTCTCATGCTTAACTTGGCTCTTCTAGGATTAACTTGTTCAAATCATGATTGGAGCACTTAATTAAGATTATGTTGAAGATAGTTGGCTTAGGGATGATCTAGTCATGCTAAGAGCAATGTTTTTGAATCTAACACAAATTGATCGAGATCAATTCGATCGGTGGCACTAATTAAATTGAAAATCAATGTCTCATAGCTATTAGTGCACAACTCATAAGTATAATTAGATTAATTTTTATGGCCACTTTTATCTTAAACCTGATTTTTTAGATTTTTTTTTTTCAAATATTAACAAATTACTATTACATGCAGGCTAATTATAGGTGAAATTATTGCGTGCAATCACTGGATGTCGTCCAAAGGTAAATCAAGATGTGTCATGTCATCATTTGTTGTATACTGGTGTTGTGTATCGGAGTGACGTGGCACATTCTGATTCGCCCCTGGATCATCTGGCGAATGCACGTAATAATTTCTCCAATTAGAGGGCTAGGATCAAGTAGAAATTTTCTAGTGGCAATCACTCGTAAATATGCAATTTGGCCTAACTTGTGACCCACAAAATCTCATATTATATATGATGTTAAACATATGTAGTATGAATGTGGACATATGCATCATGGGTTTATAATGTAGACCAAAAATATGCGCTGTAGCATTTCAAAATTTTTGAAAGTAACCCAAATAAAGCCTTAATTGGAGAATAAAATATTTCTAAATTTTAATAAGTCGGTTTATTAAATGACTGGACATTACGTGTGGCATCCATGCCATGGAGACTTATGTTTTGTTTGGGACGGCTTTCTTATTGCTTCTTAAATTACTTTTTTAGTATAAAAAATAATTTTTTTGTATTAAAAAGTTGTTTTAAGAAGCAGTAAGAAAGCCATCACAAACGAAGCCTTAGTTTAGGCTCTTAGTTGAGTAATAATGTAAATAAAAATTTTAAAGTAAAATTTTAGTAGAAAAATTTCTTAAATTAGAAAAAATTGTTCTAAAAAGTTGCTTTAGAAAACAGTAAGAAAGTCGTCCCAAACGAAACCTAAGTCAAACTTAAAAGAGCTGGTAATCAACAACTTCTCATAGCAAGTCGACAATTATTTACAGCAAATCGACGCCCCCTTTTAACAAATCTGCAACTTCATCTAATAAGCCGACGACTCGAGTAAATTAGTGTATACCTGTTCGATCGTTTTAATTTATATTTATAGAGTTTGAGTTTTGATAATTAATGAAACTTATACAAATTTAAACACCTTATTTGATGGCATAAAATTTTTATTATCTTTAAAGTATAAATAAATATGTAAGCATTACACATAATTAGTGTGTTTGCAGCTCTCCATTGTACCTCTGGCCGTCATTTTTGCTTGTGCCACTTGCGTTTCAAAATCGCTTTCATCACCACTGAGTTTTTCATGTAGGAAAAAATAAAAAGAGTTATTTAATTATATGAATTAAAACTAGTAATTAAGATTTAAAGATACGCTAATTAGAAGTTACGACTTAATGACCGCAAAAGGGATTCTGATTAGGCTGCGCCGCGTGAACCGGGGAGGTGAGAAAGGGTAGTGGGTCCCACTGATCGGAAATAACCGATCCTGGCCGTTTAGAATACAGATCTTGGTGAGGCAAGGACGGTGCACGGTGGCGTGGACCGACTTCCCGTACTTCCCACCTCTTCTTCTGTAATCGTCGGGTCGAAGGCAGAAGGGAACTAGTCCTTACGTTCGACCCTCGCCGCGCTCTCTCATGTCGATCCAAGGTCAGCTTCTCGATGTCACAGGTACTTTTCTTCTTCCTTCACACCGCCGATCAGGCGAAACCCCTCGCTCTCCCTCTCTCTATATCGTTTTGTCTATTTCTTCTTCCTGAAATTGAAATGCGTGAGTTACGGTGATTCTTCTCCGGCCGGAAGTTGTGGGATGCAGCAGGCTGAAGGATACTGAATGGATTTCTCGCCAGGATCCCTACGTTTGTTTGGAGTACGCTAACACCAAGTTCCGCACCCGCACATGTACTGGTCGGTATATTCCTCCATCCCCTTCAGTCTCAGATCCCCTTCTTCTTCTTCTTCTTCTTCTTCTTCTTCTTCTCTCTCTCTCTCTCTCTCTCTCTCTGTGCTATTGTGTCTGATGGTTGAAATTATTTGAGGGAAGATGGTGGGAAGAACCCTACCTTCCAGGAGAAGACCGTCATACCGTTAATCGAAGGTCTCCGCGAGATCTCCGTCGCCGTATGGAATAGCAATACCATCACCTTTGACAGCTTCATCGGAAGCGGCCGGTAATCTCTCTCTCTCTCTCTCTCTCTCTCTCTCTCTCTCTCTCTCTGAAACATCTCATCCCACAGGATTCAGCTGCAGAAGGTACTCTCCCAGGGCTATGACGACTCTTCTTGGACGCTTCAGACAAAATCCGGCAAGTAAGATTTCATCACCATTACCACCGACACCACGATTTCCACGCCAATAATAACCCTAACCACTTCGTTTCTCCCTCACCTACTTTTTCAGATTCGCTGGAGAAGTAAAGCTAATCTTGCACTTCGCCGGCACACATGTAAGTTACCCCTTCATTCTCTCCAAATCTTTGCCAAAAGTTGCAAAATCTAAACTCCGATCGATCTTCCATCTTCCTTGCAGCAGCAGCAGCAGCAACAGCACGGCCACCAACAACCCAAGCCACCGGAATCAAACCATCCAATGAGCACGCCACCCCCCTACATGCACATGGCCCCACCTACTTCATCCTATGCTCCGCCGCCGGCTTATCCTTCCCCGATGAACGCGTACTCCGCCACAAATCCAGCTTACTCATCTACATTCCCGCCCGCCCCATATCCATCTTCCACCTACCCACCACCGGCATACCCACCCGCCGCCAATACGCCCACCGCCTATCCGCCCACCGCCTATCCATCGCAGCCATACCCTCCTGCACCAGCAAATCCTTACCATGCTCCAGGTAATTTGGAATCTGGAAGTCGGAACCATCTCTGCTCTCTTTTCTTGCCATAAATAAATAAGCTGACAATTTGGTGTCTTGGATTCAGGACCTCACTCTGGAATTTATCCTCCACCGCCTTACTGAAGGAAAGGATGCAGTCGATACTAGTTTGGTTAGTGTGCAGAGTAGACATGGATTGAAGAAATGGTTAGTTGAAAAAGATTGTTCCACTGTGTTTGACAAGAGTTTGTCGCAGTGTTTTAACTTCTTATTTTGGTTTGGTTATTTCAATTTCTGTGCTTTTTTGAAAATCTAATCCGTTGGAATAAGACTATTGGATTGTGGATCGGTTTTTTGGTTTGTTGGAAAAAAAATAATGCAAAGTTCAAAAAAAAAAATCTTGGTTTCAAGTTTTAGTTGGTTGATTGAATGGAAAAAAGAATATATAAATGAATTTATTGATGAATTTGGAATTCCCATTTAATTCATTTTTAATGTATCCAAAATTTGCTTGGCTTCATTGTATTTCAAATAATTCTGCTTGCGGCTTGACTATCATCATTTATTCTTGCCTATCATTTAAATATAAAAAAAATGATTTTTGTGTATTTATTTTAAGCTTGATTAGATAATTCATACATTTCAAATAAACAATATTTATTTTACATTATATTTTGTTTATTATGCATTCTATTTTATACAAATTAAAGATCTGATTGGAATGATTGCTTTATTTTATAAAGTTGGTTATATTTAATAAAAATATCATTTATAATACTTTATAAGCATGTTATTTTAGGTTTATTTCAATTTTTCTTAAAATAGGTTGGATCTAATACATCTACTCTCCTAACAGAGTCAACGAAAGACTGACATTTTACACGACCAAATCATCTAAGACAACTCTTTCTAATCTTATATGTCATTGTAATTACTCCAACGTTTGCAAATATATACTCGTTTTGTATCTTGTCGCTAAGTGTAAAGCCATTCATCTGTTTAATTTTCTTAGCTCTGCGACCCTTAATTTTATGCTCATCTTTTCAATATCAATAATCTTTTTCTTCTTCATATTATTATTTTTTTAATCTTATTCTATTCATTTAACAATCATATCAATAAACATCCATAGTTGATTAAATGCATTAAAGAAAATTAATAAATAATGAAAATTGTAATTCACATTACTATAACTAATAATTACATCATCATGTCAATAGAGTCCAAAACAACATATACAATAGTTTTCATATGCTACAAAATAATATACATAAACTAAAAGAGTCGAAAGAAAATTAAAATATCATTATAGCTAAGCCTCAATTCACAGGCTCCTTACCTTTACCTTAAATCATATAAAATCACGAAATGAACAAATAACTTAGCAAATAATTAAAATCTTACAATTTAAATTAATGTAAGGTAAAATAGGAATAATATGCAATAAATTTTATGATGTATGGAAGTCAATACATTAATATATGTTATATGTATCAGTCATCTATGTCAATCAATTAGTCTATCTTTATTATTCAATCAGTTTCATTCAATTATATCATTCAATTATTCTCGTCAATCTATCAATTATACAGTTCTACAGTAGTATCATTATCTATATTTAGTAACAATAAGCAGTAATAGAAATCAATGTTCATACAATATTAGTAATAATAGTTTGTATCAATATTAGTAATCAGTGTCAGAAATCAACATCAATAATCAGTATCAGTAATCAGTAATTTGTATTCTATAAGATATTCAAATGAGAGTATCTTGTTCCTGCACTTATGAATATCAATTAGTCGTCTCGTATGACTCCCAATAAGTCTACTCATAACTCTCCTTGAATTATATGGATATGTCATCTTGACTTCTTTTGACTCTCAATCAGTTTCCAGCTCCATATGACTCCCATCAATGAATCTTGAGATTATCATGTGGGGTTATCTATCATATATATCAGATATTAATTAGTTTATTAATTTCTATAAGAGTAGTATCAATATAGTACATCTTTTGAGCCAGATCAATATCACATTCTAATACGTATCAATACTATCAATCATTTCAGCACATATTACATTTCAATATTATCATATCAAATCATAATACATCACTTTCAATCCATTTTTCAGTATACATTTGTCCTACTCTTTTCACATAAACATTCAAATACACAAATTTAACCGATGAAAATGGAATAAATCATATCATATTGTTTAGAGTGAGCAAATCTATAATATATCAAAAATTATAAGGTGAAAGCTTACGAAATTAGGAGATAATACATTTTTGACAGATTTAGAAGAGATAAATCCACATAAATTAAAATTCTCAAAGATAGGGGTAAGTGGATAGTTACTTACAATGATCAGAACACTTTTTACAAAATCGACAAATAAAAAAGTCCTTGAGAGCTTCCTTCTCTCTTCTTCTCCCCCCTTCTTCCTTTCCTTCTCGAGCAAGTCATAGCTGAATGGAGAATGGAGGATGGAGGAGCTTATATACTAACCCAACGTGCTGCGGTTCATATAAAAATTAGATTTAATATAGAATAAAGACTTCACTGTCATGACGGAGATTTTTGGCGCTACTGTGTTCTTAAACCTAGCGCCTTAGCACTCACAATCTCAACGCCAAAACGCTCCAATTAAAACATAAATTCAAATATCTCATTTAAAAACAAGTTTTCATATATTTTGTGTTTGTTACAGAAGTTTCATTTGAAACAGTTTATATTTTTCTATTACAATTCATTTAAGACAATTTTTAAAAAGTTTTAAAAAATTATTATTTAAATTGATATTAATTTTGGTTCCTTGTGCTACTATAAAAATAGTCAAAAAAAATCCCTAATAGAACTTCAATATTGTGGCTAGGAAAGTAGTCCTAGGATGACTGGTGCATGGGCTGTATGAGTTCTTTGGCTCCAGAGATTATTTGGCGCTCTCACAATAAAAGATCAAACCAAAATAAACTCCCAAACAGAAAGGTGGTCTAGCACTTCGTTCTACTCTTCATCTCTATAATTAGTTTGCAACTAAAACAATATAGAGATTTTATCCATCCTCAAGGATATTATTGTCTTCCAAACTCTATCTTTCTCTTTTCGGGTCTAATTAAGGAAAAATTATTATGTCCGGACACCGGACTTCGGAGTCCAATGAAAATGCACCACATCATTCAATACCGAGCAGTACCGAGCCTCGGTCGGCTCGGTACTGAGTACCGAATGACGTGGCACATTTTCATTGGGCTCTGGACGGCGTTCAGCATCCGCACGAAATAATTACTCCTAATTAAGGGGGAAAGAGAGCTCAAGATAGCGTTTCTTGTTTTCTGCTCTTGATTTCTGCAATATCAATCAGAATGTGCAAATCTGAAGTAATTGAAACATTGCCAAGATCGTAAGGATATTCTTCTCAAGTTCTTCTATTAATGGGCTGGTTTATTTTCTCCTCTTTGCCTCTGCCGTAATGGACTTTCTTGTGTACCTCTCGCATGGTTCATGGTTGTTATCTCTACCTATTTGGAGCTTCTTTGCGATTGCCGTTTTTGACTTTTTATCTCTCCATGTTGAGAGGTTCTCTGGGATTATTTTGCCTGTTGCTCTGAACTTTTTGTGGGGCAATGCTTTTAGGTTTCATTTTTTAGTTCTTAATAATAATGATGGCACTTATAGGCGTCCTCTGATACTCTTACTCTGATTTGTACAGTTTTTTTTCAGCAGATGTAGGATTTTATGCTCTTTCTGAATCCTATTGATTCGAGCCCATCTAAGTCCTTACAAATTCTTTGATCTTTGTGGGGGTTTTGCCTTGATGTATGCCCAGGCCAGGCAAATACAATGACATCAAAGTGATGTAATTTGAATTCAAATCAAGCAATTGAAACATATTTAGAAGATTAAGAACATTAATTGAAGTATCAAATGACTTTCAAATCTTATGCGTTTATAGAGATGAATTCAATGTGCCTAAGATCATTCAATTATAATATCATTAAAGCACTCAAATGATGGATAATTAGTCTATGATTAAGAGAATCAATATAAGTTGTTCGATAGGATTTTTTTATTTTTTTTTAGTCAAATTTATCAAAAACTCTCTTTCAAAAAGGTTATAAATATCATTTTAATTTTTATGGTGATTTAAGAGCTAAATATTTTAAGAACTCCATTTCATTTTCCGATGAACATCATCGATAATCACCATCAGCAATCATAATCATTGTCACCTGAATATCTAAAAATCTACCCCTTTATTTGACTTTGATTATCCCACTGTGGGTGTCGAACCTCTAGTATATTATCATCACTGTTGAGTTCTTGAAAGGAAGAGGGTTCTTGTTGTTCTTGGATTGAGAGAGAGAGAGAGAGGCAGAGGCAGGGAAGGGAGCTCAGATCTGGAAAAAATATAACTCAAGCTCTTATTCCATTTTTCTCATCTAATACATCACATATAACATTTATATATAGATTTTACATTGGTGTGATATCTCGCAGAATAACACTAACCTAAAGCTGGACCAAAACCTAACAATCACTACATTGAACGTTTTTTTATTTTTTCACTATATTGAACATTATATAATATATTTTGCCTTTAATCACTTTTTCTATAATTCTCACAACAAAAATAAGACAATTATTCTCAGATGTAAAATCTTGTCTTCTTCAATTGCGAAGAAGAGTGGATTCTTATATTCTTAATTATATAATGGACTATTGCAACTAAACCAACCACTATAGTTTTCCCTTGTTGGATTTTTCACATAAAAATTTATGAAATATCTTACAATTCTATGTGCATACTGAATACTAATACAAAACTAAAATATTAAACATAGTATCACTCTACCTTCATAAATTATCTAACACAAAACAATACTTGTAAGTAATTGGCAGAAGATCAATGATCGAATGATCGACGAAAGACAGCAAGAGAACATAATCAGAGGCTTCTACGTGATCTATAGAGCTCCCAAACAGCTCGAGGTGGGTCATCAATTGCTATTAGGAGGAGAATCAGCCGATGCTACTGCGAACTGAGAATCAGGCGGAGGACAATTTTTTCAAAAAATTCTTTCTATGAACTGAACATTTTCAGTGAGATTTGAGTCTTTCTTGATAAGCATTTGTCATACGATTTATGCAATAGTCAGAAGAGTATATGGAGAAAATGGCGCGTCTTACGAATAAAAAGACACAACATTGTTAACATTTTGATCTCAAGATCATTAAAAATTTGAAGTAATTATTAATCAATTAAAGCTCAAATTACAACATACATAAAATTCTATTGGGGCCTGAAAGAAAGAACTTCGGTAAAAAAAATGATGACTGTTAAAAAATTTCAATAAAAGTTTGTCTAAATCTCTTTAAGTTCTCTGTAAAGGAGAAAAACAGTGCAAAGCTTGATTGACTGACAGAAAGAGGTAAACATTGTTGGTGGTTTTTGACTGAAATTTTAAAGATATATAACATTTGCTAAAGAAAGTTAAAATCATAATAAACTTTCTTAAATTGAGTCATATTATATATACATGTATATGTCTTCTGAAGTATCCCACAAATATTTAAGTCTTGATACGTCATAATGAAATTATCTTGATCGGGCACGAATCTCGGCGCAAAAATCAAGTTGGAAACTTCATAAATTAAATCCGGATACACCCGAACTCCGATTTCAGCAAGCTTATAGTCAAACTGAGCGTCTCGGAAATACAAACTCAACGACACCAAATTCGACTCAATTCGAGCCCAAATCAAGGACCCGAAGTGCTGTTGAAAGCTTCATATCACAATTTGAGTTACCAAACGGTCTTTGGTTTTAACGAGCTTATACTCGAATCGAGCGGCTCGACGAGACGAATCCAACGAGCCCAAGATCTTCGAATTCCGACATCACAAAGGCCTTAAAATGTCCAACAAACGGTGCACGATCAAGGGATTCAATATCGGCCGTCCATTCGGCTACTCCCTATTTACCCCTGATCTCACACCTATTTACGGGCTATGCCACTCCAGAAAAATTATAAATAGACCCCTCATTTCTCATGAGGGGGGGTCCAAGCAAGAAGAGAAGAGGAGAAGAGAAGGAAGAGAATGAAGAAGTTCCCCTTCGACCACCGCCGGAACCTCGCCGGACCACCACATGAGGCCCTCACCCTCGCCAGACTACCGCCGGAGCCTCGCCGGACCACCGCCGGACCCTCGTCGGACCACCGCCGGAGCTTCACCGGACCACCACCTGAGGCCCTCACCTTCGCCAAAGGCCCTCACCTCCGTCGGACCACCGCCTGACGTCGTTGTTCCGCCGAACAGCCACTTGAGACCCTGTGCTCAACCAGTACACCACCTGAGGCCCGGACTTCTGCTGGGCCACTACCTTACGCCTAGAGTTCTACCAGAGTATCGCCCTACTACAACGGTCTTTCAAACCCCTGTCTCCTGCCGACTACAGTCCTACCGACCTCCATCGCCTAGTATGGTCCTTCCAACCTCCATCAACAGATAACGGTCTTTCTGACCCCGGTCTCCTGCCAACTACGATCCTTTCAAACTCCGTCGCTTACTATGGTCCTTCCGACCTCCATCAAAAGACAACGGCCTTTCTGACCCCGGTCTCCTGCCGACTACGGTCATTCCGACCAAACAAACATGTATATGTAACTCCTACCATGTAATGCAATCTATATGATGTACATTTGCTACATCAATCCAAGGTCTTCTCCCTAAGAAGGGCTCATTCGTAATCGACTATAAATACTAGTGGATTCATTTAAACTGGGTCAGGCCCCGTGGTTTTTCCCCCCTTTTTAGGGGTTTTCCACGTAAAAACTCTGGTGTCTCTTATAAATGTTTCACCCCCTCTCTTATCTGCTTGTGTGCTGGATCTTCGTACAATGCTAAGACGTTAAACTATATATTTCTCTACCGCCGCGAATACTCCAGGACGCAACAAGTCTCTAACAAAAAGAATTCAGATTTGACAGACCCTAGCAAAGAAGACTCGACCAAAAGTGATCACCTCCACTCTCAAAAGTACTTGCCAGCAAAAGGCCATGACTCAACTCTGCCGAGCAATTAGAGATGGTCACCCTCAATAGAAATTTCAAGTATTTGCACAGATCCCTCCAAGCTTTCGGGGATTTGCCTCCTAGATAGAAATCATCCTCCCCTTCCCCGAGAAATTCTTCAACGTTCGAGCCAATAAGCCATTAATTGTACTCTTCGATCCACTCACAAGAAACACTCGTCCTAGAAAGATGCAAATAAGCTCCCTAACACTCGACCAATCTTGAGCTTGCAGTCACCACAACTTAAGTAAACTCGGCCATCACGTTCAAAAGGTTCGAGAACCGTCCCTAGGAGGTCGCCAACACAACCAGAGCACTTTCCACCATAGATTTGTCCAACAGATATATCCCAAGTTGTCTTCCTCGACTCACTCACGAACACTCAACGAAGGGAGCTTGCCCCAAATCAAAAGCTGGTAAAAGAAGAAGAATCACACAAACCACCATCAAATCATGACACTTATCATGACCAATCCATGCTATATCACGTTTATTATTGCGTTTTTTTATCTTTTTGGTGTAACCTTTTATATAGCCCCTCAGATCCTTATAAAAAAAGAGTGAATAAGCACATTTTGAATCTTTTGAACCTTTGTTGATCTAGTGGAGCATTTCTTTTAGATTTTCTTAGCACTTTTCTTAAATTTTTTGAATCACTTCCTTTTCTCCGCATGCTCACTCTAAGCTCTCATGGGCCTTGACTTTCATGATTGCATGAAATTTATACAGAACTCTATAAACATGCCCTATTTATGTCCTTATTTCTACATCTGTCTACGACTCAAATCTGAACAAAATTTTCCCCTATGGCATTGGAAAAATTATTGTGTTCGCCAGTACTGTTGTCGGTACCGACCGCGTACCGAGTTCGGTACCGAGCACCTTGTGATCAATGTTTAAAATTGCGTATTCGGATATTGAGACGTTTTTCATTCGTGGGGCGAGGCGTGAGCCTCAAGACGTTTTGAGGCGTAAGCCTCAAAATCAAAAGATTGCGTAAACAGAAAATGATAAATTTGTTATATACTAATGAGTGAATAATATAAAACATAAAAAAACATAAGATATGAAGTGAAATCAAAATATCTCAATAATAAGACAACATGAAATATAATTCAACTCAAAATTCTATATTTTCGAAATCCCAGTATTCTTTTCATTAACATATAATTCCGATTTTCAAAAAAAATAGCGATGACATATATATCACATAAGAACTCATAAGTCATCAGCACTGTCATCACTAAAGGGTTTCTTCATGTGAATCATTATTATGGTGAACTACTCTCTCCCCTTCCTCCTCTCCTATAGAGTCCAATGTCGAACATTTACTTCAAGATTTATGTAAGTTTTAATATATATAGCGTGAGGCGTAAGCCTCATGCCAGTGAGGCGAGGCGGGCCTCAACCAAGTTGAGGCGCAAGCCTCATAAAAAAAACTCGAGTCGTAAGCATCGATGCGTTTTTTACTGGAATTGCGCAAAGGAGGGCCTCAAGGCGAGCCTCATATTGCGCAATTTTAAACCGTGCTTATGATTTGGTGCATTTTTATTGGTCTTTGGACACGTCCGATACCCGGACACAATAATTACTCCTGGCATTGGACCATTTCATCATAAATTCTTCTATCAAACATCCAAACCATGGCCTGCAAATCGGTATCTCCAAATGGCAAAAGAATGTGGCCGCCGGCCAGCTCTGATTTTACGTTCCTTTTGGATGATTTGTTTATTAGAATACAAAATTTAATTATATACAACTAAAATGAGAGTAAGATAATAGCAATAAAATCCAAATTATTCCATTGTATTCGGAAACTTATAGTATAGATAGAAAGCAGAAAGAAAAACAAAATGTAATGCTATGTCATTCTAAATTTTTTACTAAATTACGTGTTTGACTAATTGGAGATTTGAATAAAAAAGATTGCGGTTCTATTTTGGATAGTTGTAGCATTTTATAAAGGTGATTGTGAAGCTATTGTGAGAAAAACAAATTTTTGATAACCGTTATGTATATTATAAGGACCTATTTGAGATGATTGCAAATTTTTGTAAACGTGATTACAAAGTTGTTGCAGAAAAAGTAAAAATTTTATAGCTATCGTAAAAATTAATTTCATATAACAAAAAATTCTTGAATTCAACAAAAAACTAATAGTCAAACAAAACTATGATTATGATCTGAAAAGCAAAGCAGTAAAAAAGTTGTCTCAACCAGACTTTAAATATCTTCTTTTTAAAACATCAAACATTTGATTTCTGAAAGCTACAAAATATTAACAACACTAGTTCTAAAAATTAACTTTCGGACACTAAAACTTCTAAAAAATAACAAGAAAGAAAGCAGTAGCCAAACATAAATGTAGTTGTCGTCTAAGAATGAGAAAACTGATCCAAACAGACCCTACGTAAATAGTTGTAAAACATTACAAATTTACACATATAATTTCATAAAATTAATAAATTAATCTATGATTATTCAAAAACTTAATATAATTCAATTTACTTTGCATTTGAATTCAAAAAAAATTTATTAAAATTTGTCTAATTAAAATAAATCAAAATGACCAATTGATGTAAGAAGCTCAAATAAGTCAAAAAATGACCAATTGATCAAATTCTTATTCTATTAATTTTTTATCAATAAGCACATTCAAAACAAAAAAAAAAACAAATATGTTGCATTTAAAGAACCAACCAAAATTCCAAATTGCTAGCTTTCACATATTATACATCAAATATATGTACAATTAAATTATTAAAAACTATAATTAAATTATTAGAAAATAAATTAAATTATTAGACATTCATAATATTTTTTATAATAATTATATTTATGAATGTATAATAATTTAGCGATATTCTCTAATAATTTAGACATTTTTTTACTAAAGATTTACATACATACCACTTAATACTATGCTATTTACATATTTAACATCTAAAACTTTAGACATTCATACATGCCACCTATAGTTCATTTTCATACCAAATATGAGTGGTAGAAATGAAATATATGAGTGGTAGGAAAGAAATGTAAGTGGTATATTTGATATTAAAATAATATAGTGTGGTATTCATGTAATATTAAAGTTTTAGGTGTTAGATATGTAAATAGGATGTTATAAAGTGGTATGTATGTAAATTAATTATATTAAGTGATGTCCCATGAAATTAAAGGTTTTTTTTACATTTAATATGCACTCAAAATATAAAATCGAAAAAAAAAAATTACCTGCGAAATATTTTTGAAGAAGCAATCAGTTAAAACATTTTAACAAATACCTTTGCTGCATCTTAGAACTCTTCTTCATCCTCTGAATCAGAAGACGATACAGACATATCCGACATGAATCGAGCCGGCAAATTCGGAAACCTGGTAGTTATCCTCTCCTCCCTCACCGACGAGGCCTCAGTAATTTTCGCCGCCGGATTTGACCCTCTTTTCTCCGCCGGTTTCGATGTCGGCGGCTTCTTCTGAAGATTCTTGGTAATATCAACGCAGGCCTGATCCACCATTGCCAAGAAATCCCTCACTATGACAAACAGCTGAAGCGATTGCGTGGCTTTGTCCTTGGAAGCTCCTGGCTGATAATACTCCGTCGTCCTCCTCACTTTTTCCATCACCATCCCGTGCTCTTCCTTCACTTTTTCTATCTCTCTAGCCGCAGCTTCAACGAACTCAATCATTTCTATCACAAACCCTCCTTCCTCCCCCTTCCAGCTCCCAACAAGCTTCTGGATCTCCGCCAACCGCACCTCAAGCGCGGCTGGGCCACCCGCGAGCGCATCTTGATCGATCGCCGCCGCTTTCTTTACATTGGCGAACTCGGTGCTGAGCCCAGCAATGATCGGCAATCCCAGCACAATGTACTCCTTCTCCCTTTCCTCCCTATCCTGCCGATAAGATTCCTGCTCCGCCGGTCGCCGGATGCTCTGGCTCCGATTCATGGCGGCGCAACGCTTGCCTTCCGAGCGGACAACCTCCTCAACCACGAAATGGAGCAAATTGGTCTTCCCGTCGGTGCTCTTGACATCGGAGAGCTTACGGAGGGCGATGAGATCAAACGCCTGCGCGTTTCCCCTAGCTGTGCCTGCGTTCATCCGATTCCCAGCTTTAAGAATGGCTTCAAGCAGCTTAATGAAAAGCGGGCGGGTGCGGAGCTCCTTGCAGGCGAGATCTAGCGTTTTGAGAGACTCCTTGAGGAGAAGTATTTCGGGTTCATATACGGAGGAGCGGAAGTGGAGAGCGGAGACTCGTGGGAAAGCAGAGGGTACAGATTTGAGGATGTGGAAGAGGAAAGACTCGGCATCTGCGAGGTGAGAAGGGTCGCCGGAGAAAGAGAGGATGAGGGATTGTTCGTCGGCTGTGAGGGATATGCGGGAGAGCTTTTCGAGCGTGTCCAAGTCAAGGCCGTTACCGTCGAGTAGGGCGTCCAATATGTCTTGGCGGCTGACGGCGAGGGTGCGGAGGATGATGGCGGTGTTCTGCGATTTGCGGGGGTCGAGCAGGCGGATTTGTGCGGGAGTCGGGTTGGGGATCAGGACGGAGGCGGCGGAGGGCTGGCGGGGGCGGTTGTTGGGGACGTAGCCGAACAGGGATTCTAACAGATCGTCGTCGAACCTGGTGGCGAGACAGAACAGTGTTGTGAGAATCTTAATGCAACTTCCAGCTTAAAAAAAAAAGCTTTAAAATGAAAAAATTTGTATAATATATCTGATAAAGGCTTCCTTTAGGACGGTTTTCTTGCTGCTTCTTAAAGTAGCTTCTACTAAAAAGCTATTTTTTGAAACAGAAAAAAAACGAAACAAATATATATGATATATATAATAAAAAATTAAAATTTTGTAATAAAAATTGTTTTAAAAAGAAATAAAAATACCTTTCCATTTTAAATATAATTTATTAATTTTCACATAACTATGAGAACAAATCACAGCCGTTTCGAAAGGCCAAGAGTAGGACCGGTAACATACCCGGTTGACCCGTCGGTAAATTTGTCCCACACCATCGAATGGCCGGCATTCGCCGGCGTCACCTTGTCCCAGTGCAGCGGCTTAAACCTCGGCCTATCCTTAACTCCTTCTGGCACCGGCGGCGGCCTAGAAAATCCCGCAGGAACCGGCGGCCCTCCACCCTTTCTAGCAGCAGGGGGTGGCGGCGGAGCAGGCCCCTTTCTCGACGGAAGAGCCGGCGGTGGTGGTGGCGGAGGTTTTACGGTCGGTGGAGGAGGGGGAGGAGGAGGCGGAGGCTGCGGCGGCGGCGGCTCTCCCACGCCCTTGACGCTGTCTAGCGCTATATCGGAGGGAAGCAACGGAATCTCTTGGCTACCTCGGTCGTCCTTCCGCAGGCGCCTCCGGTTCTTCTCCGCCGGAGGAAGATCGTCCTCCTCATCGGAAGATCGTTTAAGTAAGCTATTGCATTGATAGCATCGGTTGGGAGCGGGTTCGTTGATGCTCCGCCAGTAAAAGACGTCAAGGGCGCTGTCATCGACGGCGACGCTCCTGAGATTTCGGTCGATCTTGGAGCGGTGGAAAGGGGGCATGGGGTTGGTGAGGTACATCTGAGGTTCCGACTTGCGGCGCTTGGTGAAGAAACGGTGGATGGAGAAGAAGAGAAGGGCGGATAGGGAGAAGCTGACGGCGGCAGTGATGAGCACGGCGGCGGCGATTTTGCCGACGTCAGATTTCTTGGCCGGATGCGAGGTGGCGTTGGCAGGAGGATCGGATTGAAGGAGATGGCGGAGGATGGGAGACGAGAAGGAAAGGGGGAAGAGTGAACAGAAGAGGAGGAGGAGGAGGAGAGAGGGAGGAAGCCATGGCCGAACGTTTGAATTCATGTGAAAAGAAGGAATTTTGATTGGATTGCCGAAGCTGAGACAGAAAGAGAACAGGGGAGAAGGGGAGTAAAAGGGAAGGGAACTGGGGTGGGAAGAGAAGGAAGAACAAATGTAAGTAAGCCTAGCTGTTTTGATTTACTTGTTATCACAGCTGCTGACATTTTCAAGGAGCTTGGTTGCTCTGCCTCTGCTTCTTCAAGTTGTTTTCTTCCAGCTTTATCTAGTAAAATAATCAAGGTTTTCTTTTTCTCGCACACACGGAGAAGAAATCAATGTTCGTGGTGATGTTATATTAAAGTTGAAATTTTTGACTTTGTAAACACTAGTAATTAAAAAAAATGTTGAGAACTTTTTCTTAAAAAATTCATTTTTGACAAAATTATCTGACATGATTGTAATTAAATTTAAAATTAGATTAGAACTCTCAGATATGCGAATGAGATTCAAATAAGATTTATGGTTCGGATGATGTAAAAAAAAAAAGATTAGATTAGCAATAAGTTATTCAAATAAGATTCAAAAAGATTTGAAAATAGTTCATTGTTTGAGTAAGCATCAAATATATTCAAATAAAGGTCAACAATTTATTAGAGCAGTGATATAATCACTACAAAATACAATAGAATACAATCACAACATTTATACCACAACAATTTATAAGTGTCATATAATAAAGGCAATCACAACACTTATAATACAACTTATAAAGTTGATACAACAAATACATTAGATTATAATATTCATACAACAAAATGCAATAATAATAAAATGCACTCATAATAAGTATCCAATAATAACAGCATCAAGCTTTTATCCCACTTTGTGGGAACGGCTATATGAATCTTTTTTTTTTTTCATTGTGCTCTATTAAGAATCAAATTCTCTTTTAAATCTAATAAAAAATGTCATTTCTAATATTTTAAGATGGCTCTCTCTAATCTATTCTTCCACTGGAGCTACTTCAACCCTTCAGCGTATATGCTCGTTTCATATTATATCTCTAATAGTAATGCCACTCGTTCACTTGAGTATCCTCATATCTGAAACACTTAACTTAATATTATGTTTCTATTTTAATGGTCAACATTATGCACCATAAAGCATTGGAGGTCTCACCACCAACTTATAGACTTTTCCCTTAAGTTTGAGGGGGGCTTTTCTATCACACGACAAGTCCGATTTATTCCTCCACTTCAGCCAACCAACTTGAAATTATTAGTTTGTGTGGAAATCCGATTGATGCGTCAATCAATCGGATTTTACTGTTGCCTTGGACCTGAATTCAATTTCTCATGCGGGTGGTTTACCCTCTGTTTCAGTTCAAATGCTCTGATGTTGTGTACCCAAGTGCCCCGGTGTTGTGTACCCGAGCGCCCTGGTGCTTTGTTCCTGAGCGCTCCGGTGCTGCAAAGTTTATCGAGAGAAACGACAAAGAGTAAAGCACTGCAATGCTCTAGAGTCGATGCTGCAATGTTGTATAGTACTACAACGTTATAGGTTTGAACACTGCAGCATCGTCAGATGGACCGATGATAAAGGCTCAAGCATCGCAACGCTTCAAGACGGACATGATAGTTTTCTTTCTCGTTTTTTCATAAGGGTGGTATCCTTTGATATTATTTTAATTGTTTTTTCTTTTGTTTAGAGTGTGATAATGTGTAAGAGAGAAGAGAAGCAAGGACAGAGCAAGAGAGAAGAGAGATCTATACTTATTTCTCTCCATTTTCATAGTGGATTTATTGGTGTGGTGTGGCTCCGTTGTTGACCTCGTTTTTCGTACGAGCGCCTTCGAGGATCTTCGAACAATTTAATCGAACCTCGCCGAACCAAATTCAAGCTCGAGTCGACTCGAATCGAGTTGAATCAGGCCCGACTAAGTTTAATTAAACTCGATCGATGTCCGCGAACCTCGTCGAGAAATATTTGAGTTTAATTGGCATTAATCTCAGTCTAATTTTCATTAAACTAGCCTTGTCGAGCCGCACTGAGCCCAAATTCATTTGATTTGACCCAAGCTTTGGTTTATTTGAAATCAAATCTGACCTAATTTAGCTTAAAATAATTTTAATTAAACTCCAATTCACTTTCTAATGAATTCAAAATTGATGCAAGATCAGGAAATTTGATCGAGTGGATCTGATTGAATCAAGAGCTGGCGTGGACCTTTTCCCTGAGGCTCGCGATCTCCCACAGACAAAGCAGCGATATGAAGCAGGCGGCATACCCCATTCGCGTGTATTGGAGCGACTGCGACGACGGATGGACAAAGGCGGGCTTCTCGTTTTGGTTGATTCGTGTATTTACTCCAGGCAAAACCTCGACATAGAGGAGGATCCCGATTCACGACCAGCTCTCCCTCTCTCTCGCTCTTGATTTTGCTCTTGCTCTCAGAGGTCCGAAACTTCCTCCTCCCGTTTCTTCTCGGTTCGTAACCCCTCCCTCGCCGTCTGCTTCTTTGCGTGCGACCCCAAGCAGGCGACGGACCGAGCCACGTCAAAGCCGAACGCCCCTCCCTCTCTCGCTCTCTCTGGTGTTCGCGGAATCCATCCAAGGCAGGCGACCGAGCTCGCCAGCCCCTCCTGCTGCTCGCCCGACCCCAGCCAGAACTGGACCCGACGGCCAGCCGATCTCCTTCCTCTCGCTCCTGTCCGATCTCCAGGCCGGAATCAGCCCGACGCCGTCCGATCTTTCCTGTTCGCGAAACCTGAGCCTGACGCCTAGGTCTACTTGGGCTCCCTCTCTTTGCAAGGTGAGTATCTTTCCTCCCTTCCCCTTCTCTTGGTTCTCCCTTTGCTTCTTGTTCTTCCCCTTTTCTTGATCTACCCCCACCTCTCTCTCATTCTTTATTTCCTTTGCAAAAAAAAAAAATCTGAGAAGATCCCCCTTTGAATCCAAACTGCATGAGCATTGAGAGAGAGATAGCTACCTTATTTCTTCAAAAAAAAAAAAATGAAGAATGATCTGTAGTATAGTGTTGAAGGTTTTCTTGATATATATGATGCTTCACAACTCTTCTTCAAGTTCATGATGCTTTCAAGATAGCGATGAATATGTGATTAATCTATTAAGAAGGTTGCGTATGGCTCGTCGTTTGGCCTTTATGATAAACTCCCTGTGAAGCACCACCTATTTTATAAGCTCTTGTTTATGAGATCGAGTTATACGATTTTATGGATTGTGAAGTCTTTCTTGTGTATTGCTTAAAGGGTTCCAATCAAGTGGGTATATAAATCATGATTTTTATGGTGACTTGTTTTGTTTGATCTAATAACTATTGCACTAAGTATTTGATGAGATGTCACTAGAGAAAGAGATAGATTAGTTGGTCTATAAACTTTGGGTGGCCGACATATTAGTCATCATGTTTTCTTCCTTGGATGTGGAAATGTTGGTTCCTTACTTTGAAGTTGATTTCTATGATAGTGAATTTTATTTTATTTTGCATGATTGAGATGGGTTGAGTTAGTCGAACGAGCTCGCATTGTTATAAGGCCTCAATGGAAGTGATTTCTATTCTCAAAGAGCTTGATATTAGTAAGTACTCCTTATGGTTGTTAAGTTTTGTTGTTTAGACATTAAGCTCTAACGATTGAAAGAATAATTGTTATCTTGTGTAGGTTGGTTGAGTGAACTCACTCAAGTAGGTGTATGAAACATGATTTTTCTTGCTATCATGCTCTATGTGATCTTGCAAAACACTGTCCATCAAATGTTTGTTTGAATGTCATTAGAGGAGATTTGTGACGTTTTGATTCAAGTAGAGATTATATTTTGGTCATAACTTATAATTTATAGTTGTAGGAAATGGTTTTGCAAACATTGGTTACCTCATTCAAGATATTATGATGCTATTTGAGATTTCTTTTATATACATTCATTGCCTTCTACCTCTTATCCTCACTACGTTGGAAACATCTCTCACTTGATATGAAACTTAATGTGATACGAAAGCTTACGTGCTTGGGAGTGTTAAATACTTATGTTGGAATCAATCTTTACATGGTGCAAGAGATTTTAATTTAATTATGGTCATTGAAGCTTTATCCTTTATAGTGATAAAATAGTAATGTTTGTTTTTCTTTTAAGATTTCTAAATATTTGCTTAAGTTGATGGGTAGAACTAAAGCTCTTCTCTAATCTTGAAAATTTGTGAATGTTTAAGTCTTCAATACTGTGTTTATAACCTACCTCATATACGATGGAATTTTATTTTGTAAGTTAAAAATTTATCACTCTATGGCTTTTGATATTAGCATACGCAAGTCCCTTTTGAGTATTGAGATTTGTTGCTTCATGTTTCTAAAATATTGTTGACGGTTTATATGTGAGGTTCTCTTGTTTTAAGTGCGGATGAGGTTTTCATGAGGTATAAGGCATTACACCTTTGATCCTATTAATCCCTAGTGAATGCTCCTACTTTTTTTATGTGGAACTTTATGTTATTTTGCAAAGTTGACACAAGTTATCACGTGTTGATCTCTATGGTTTGAGAGTAAACTATGGATCCAAAAGAATAATACTTGAAGCATGTTGTACAAGGCAATATTTTGGATGGGAATGGTGGCAAATTCTAGGAGTTCATTTTGAACTTCTACCAAGGTATGCACGTGAGATACTTATAGTAATGCTTACTAAGGAATGGTTAATTTATTTATGCTTCGTCTTATTTATATCTTTCTCTTGCAAAATGTGGAAATTCCAATAGAAGGAAAAGGCATGTGTTCTAAACATATTCCCCTTGCAAGTGAATAATAGATACCTTGCTTTATGATAAAGTGTGGTGATTGGAGCTGTATGTTTCTCCCCTTAAGGAAAATTTTTAATGCTTGGCAACATGAATTTGCTTCTAATTCTTCCATTATTTGTTAGAATGGTTGTTTGTTATTTATGACATTTATGGCATTTGGATTAGTTTTGTGAAGAATATCGAGAAGCAAGTTTTATAAAGAAGCATGAGTAGATTTTTCTTTTGTTCGTCTTGACTTGATATGGAATGTCGTGTTGAACATATGCTTTACATCACAATTATTACATGTTGAGAGATGTCACAAGTTTTGTCCAAAAAATGAAGTATTTATAAATTATACGTGTGCTTTGTTTCCTTCATGCTCCAAGTAAGATTGTAGTCTTTGAGTAGTATTGGCCGAAAATTTACATGGCTTTCATGATCCGTTGATGCATGATTCATGATCTTGTTTGGGAGGTTGGCATGCAAAGTTTCCTTACACATAGAGTTTTCACATTGAGTTTTGGGATGTAAAGTTTTATACGAACGGTAATGGGTGGTTAGATTCATGCTTTTATATTGGTGAAATTACATAGCTATGATAAGCAAAGAGGAAAATATTCTTAAGGCCCCATGTGTGTTTGATACAAGCATTGTCATTCCCCACCAAAGTGCCGAATTCTCTTTATTTAGCTTCTAAATAGTTTTATTTGGAAACAAAACAAGTGCAGATTTTTGTGGTTTTAGGCTTTCAAACTGCTGTTGGAAACTGCTGAGAGCAGATTTTTTTTTTGGCTATTTCGATGTCCCAAACTATTTTGGTAATAATGTGTATGCAGTTTTTCATAGTTTTTAACTTCCGGATCGTCGTAGAAACGTTATAAGTGCAGTTTTTACTGCTTTTGGGCGGCAAAATACTGTCGGAAACATGTTGAAAGCAGAATTTTTGCTGTTTTGAGGTTCTAAACCATTTGGGAACAATGCTAGTTGCAGTTTTTCGTTGTTTTGAGCTTTCGGATTATTGTATGAATGAAATAAGTGCAGAATTTTTATGGTTTTAGCCTCCAAATTCTTTTGGGAACGAACCAAATGCAAATTTTCAATCGTTTTATGCTCCAAATCGATTAGTAGACAAGTTAGATGCAAATTTTCATTAGTCTTATGCCTCGAATCGATTTAGAGAATGGCTAGATGCATAATCTCATTTGTTTCATGCCTCGAACTACTTTTGTAAAATAAATCTTGGAGAATGACCGCATGATTGCTTCTTTTTGTGAAGGATTTTTGAACTCGTTGGAATTATTGAGGCCTCTTTTGAATACATACGTCGTTCTCAAAGTAAGCAATAGATTTATGTTCCTCTTGTGGTAATGCATCGAATGCTTGTTTGCCCTTTTTGAGTTATGATTGGTTGGGAGAATTTTACATGTGTTGCAAATTTATTTCGTCAGTGAAGCTTAGAGAAAATATTAAGTGATCGTGAGCTTTGTATCTCGTTAGTCGTCATGAAATCATATCATTAGCATTTGACATTGGCAAGAATCAATGTTGTGGGGGCATGAACTTTATCACATGGGAAAAGTAATCCAAAGCATGAATTGTTATAAACTTTATTGTTCTCTAAATTATATATATTTGTAAGTTTCTTTTGAATACTTGTTGGCATGCACTATGTGAGATTTATTCTGTGATAGAAAAGTTTTGAAAATTAGTTTCCATTCAAATTGATACGCACATATGTTGTGTTGGGAAGGTTTTCAAAAGTATTTTGTTTATCGTTTGAGGTTGTTTTATGTTAGAAAATTTTCAAGAATGGTTTCATACTAGAAAGATTTTGTCAAGTATTTTTGCATCGAGAGGTTTTATCATTAATTTTTCCGAATTGTTTTATGTTGAGATTTTGGTGATTTCGTTTTTCTTGTGAAGATTTCTTGATGAAGGGCTTTATGATTCCTATTCATTAAGAGATTTTTTTTTACAAACTACCCCACTCCAAATGAGAGGAGAGGTACTTGATTAGTGATTATTTGGGTAGGATTTTTGTGTTAAAAAGAGGGGATTTTGGTAGAAGGTTTTGGTAGAGCTTTTTGTGTCAAAAACAAAATAAAAAAAAAAGAGATTTTAGTAGATATTTTTCGGAGGTTTTGTAGTAGTTCATGTAACAGTTCTTGCAAATCATTTTTGAGGTCTATAGTTTTGTAGATTAAACTTGTGTAGTAGGATCCCTTAATGTCTTTCGAGAATGACTAGTGCTTTCTTATTGGAATTAGATTTTCTTAGTGTTTCTTCCTAAAAGAGTGAGTTTTGGAGAGTTGAAGCTTTGAGGGAGCTTTATGTTTGTAGGTGCTTAGTGTCTTTTTGGGAGCAAGATAGGATTTCCTCCACTTTATGTTAGCTTATAGGGATAAAGAGAATATTGGATGGGTTCAAAGCAAGATGAATTTAGTTGTAAGTCTAGTTTTTAGAGGTCTTTTCCCCTTAGTTGTTGTAGGATTTGATTTAGAGTGTTATGGGTAGATATGTCAAACGTATCAAGTGCCTCGTTTGGAGTGGGAACAGCAAAGGGCATTGTTGTTGTTATAGGATGTACTTGACTTCTACGAAGTGCATCCAAGAACAACGATGCCTACACCCCTTTGTGTATTCAACTTTTCGTTAGTTTTCTCCGCCGTTTCTTTTATGTTTTTGGTGCTACATGCTTGCAAGATAAGGAGAACTCAAAATACAAGTAGCTCAACCAGTAACAAAAAGGTACGTTCTAGTTTTTATTGTATCTTTCATTTCTTTATACTGTTATTTATTTATAGAACTGCTCTAATACCTCTCTTTATATGTCTTGCGAGGTACCTTTTGGGAAAGCAATGGACTAGGAGCACTTGGAATTGAAGCTAGGACAACCGGACCTAAGCATCAGTCGTCCCTACCCATCTGGTAGGGGCGCTACGGGCGGAACCATCGGGTCGTAGCCCCCGGTGCTGTAAGTTTACTAAAACTTAGAAAACCTTTAGGGGCTTAGATGATTGTACGCCTCCTTCCCTTAGGGCCTTAGAAACTTCAATTATAATCAGGATTGCTTTTGTTTTTTTCTTGTTTAGATCCCTAAAATCCTATGACATCCGTATAGAAGTCTTAAGAATTAGAAAAGAACAACACTTTTTATCCTACGACACTAGTGACATCTAAGGACAAAAATTAAGGACCGGGTCTTAGAAAACATAGACTTAGGGTGCATGTTCCTTATAGGATAGAGACTTTAAAACAACAACTTAATGACACGTTTTCCTAGATTTAGATTTTGTTTTCTTAATTCACTAATAATCAACTAACTAATTCTAATCTAATTCTTTAAAATTCATTAAAACACTTAATTCCTAATCAATTGATTATTAACATTTATAATTGTTAAATTCAAAATCTAAAACATAAACCTATATCAATACTAACTAACTTAATAATTGATTCATAACCAATCTAAAATTTAAAAGATGTAGATCATATTAGGAGATTAAATTATAAACTAAACTCATTAGGATAAAAGATTTCTTAAAGGTCCAAACTTAGAATAATCTTTTAAAAGTAATCAACAAATCCCTTAATACACAACAACCCGCTCTAAAAGTGAAGTTTATTGGATGGACTACTCCGGGCTGCGGGGCTAAGTGTCCTAAGGAGGCTGGTTCCTCGAGCCTGGTGGCACAACGCCACGAATGGATCTGATGGAGCGTCAAAACCTAAAATTAATTTTCCTAATTGGCATAATTCAAACTTGATTAATAAATGATTTAATTCACCCTTTTCTTTTTCTTTTAACAATAAACTAAAATAATCAAACAAAGTTAATTATCACTGGGTAACCTAGGCCTACGAGGCTATTAAGTTAGCCCCAAGGAGGGTGAAATAAACCTCACGGCCTCGGTGTGAAACAAAGGTGATAGTTAATCAAACATTAAAAATAAGACATCCTAAAAATCAATTCTAAAACATTAATATTTAAACTTTAACTAAAATCTCTTCTTTGCTCTTTCAACAAATAAAAATACAAACAATTCTAATTAAAATAACCCTATATAGGACCTACCAAAACCACACAGCCAACACACACATAGATGATTTTGTTAGGACACGACTATTAGCTTTAGGTTAGGCTTTTGTTCTGCTTTTTCTTTACTGTGCTGTGTTGTGACGCTCTGCATGTGACCCGTGTGCTGTTTGTTTTTGCTACTTGTTGTAGCCTTTCTGTGATGTGATTTCTGTACTGTTTTCCTAGCTTTCTTTTTTGCACTGTTGTTGTGAGCGTTAGAATACCCATAGGTTAGGCACGCTCTTTTATACTAATGTTGTCTTCCTACAGGTGGTCGTGCTCATATAGCGTTAAAGGGGGCTAAAATTAATAAATCATATATATATAACTGCTTTAGGTACCTGCTTCAGCTGCTTAGCCCCCAATAATTAGAGCACGGCCAAGTGATTGATGTGAGCATTTTTATTCATGTATATAACTGCTTGGATGGATTTTTATTATGAACTGCTTAGGATAACCCCTGCAGGAGAGTCTAGATTTTCTTTTCTTTCTGTTGAAATGTATTTGATAGTAAATTTTGTGAAGATCTAAAAATAAGGCATTTTTAAAGAGATAGGAGTCCAAAGGGAAAAGTAAACCCTTACAGAGGGTTTCCTTTTTCATTTGGATATCCTTTTGGAGCGTTCACTACGAGGAGTCCAAAGGGAAAAGTAAACCCCTATAGGGGGTTTCTTTTTTCATTTGGGCATTCTTTTAGAGGACGTACTACGAGGAGCCCGAAGAGCTGAAGATGACCCAAAGACGAATCAAGGAAGTGAAGAAGAAGACTGAAGGCTGAAGATATAAAAATGCCTTATTTTAAGATTTGCGTCGTTCCCAGGTTGTTGTGGGTGGAGCCCGGCCACCTTTACTTTTCCGTACTCTGTGATGTAATATTGTATGGCACTTGCCATGGACACTCTTTTTCGTGGGATTTGTTTCTGTGTTGTGATTTACTTACTTTGTTTGCGCAGTAGAACCGGCATGCTTTTTATAGGTTTTCTTTCTTGCATGTGCTTGTGTCTGACCGTTAGACTCTTTAGGATAAGAATTCTTCTACTCGTAATTAATAAAAAAAATTTAAGATTAACTCACATAGAAACCATAACAATTTTAGGGAATAGCCGGAATCGTCCGGGGGCGCATGCACGCATTCTCTCTTCTATTAGACAAATTTCCCCGCCTGAGGGTAGAGTCCAGATAATCTGGCCTATGAGGATGAAGTGCCGGACCTGGGGAAGTTTAGTCATTCAAAAACTATTTTCTATAAGCCTTTTTAAAATTTCATACATCACTGATTTGGAGACTTTAACCTGCATAAATTGCATTAGTAACTAATTAAAATCAAAATTTAATTGCATTAGTTCTAGGAGCATTACACCATTCATAAGTGTGGGATCACTTAGGAATCTCTCTAGTGGTCGATCCTAAATTTCAGTGTCTAAACTACCCTCCCATCTTTCATACAGACTGGACAACATGGATTTTACACGATTAGGAGGTTTTAGCTGGCTTCCTTTGTCAGGCAAGGAATAAGTCCAGGACTGCATTAGTTAGGTCGTAGATGTTAGTGTTGTATGTACAACACTACATCTTTTATAGATTTAGGGTCTAAAGGCGAGAAGTACGAGTGTACTTCTATACACCTTAATGGTGGGTGAGTTCTCCATTCTTTCGGAGACTATAAACCCTACCCATCTGCGTCACACGGATGACGCCACCTCCTTCCTTCTCTCGTGCATGTTTGAATGCT
Source organism: Dendrobium huoshanense (assembly GCA_016618105.1). Lineage (NCBI taxonomy): Eukaryota > Viridiplantae > Streptophyta > Magnoliopsida > Asparagales > Orchidaceae > Dendrobium > Dendrobium huoshanense. The sequence continues at coordinate 5,802,701 of CM028347.1, read as the reverse complement.
GGGCCTCTTTCTTTTCTCCAGTTTTCTCTTCTTCAAACCGGCCGAATGTTGACTGAACCACGCATGATTTGATTGAACCAAGTTGGGACATTCCCCTTTGATTAGGAAGCCTAGAAACCCCTTTGCACTAAACCCATCAGAGGAGATAATCTAACATCCTTAATCGAGAGTTTTCTTAGACCGAGGTCTAAGATGTAATTAACTACGGGGGCTTGCGCCCGTAGGAAACCGATCCCCACAATCAAATAAACCCCATTCGAGCTGATGTATCGAATGGGGGAAATCTCGTGAATTTAGGGTTATAGATATTATTATCCATCGAGATGCGTAGGTGAAAACCCGCTATCCTCTATGGTTAATCGTATCTATAACTCCATCTGCTCTTCCATCGGCCTGCTTGTGTCGATTGTAAAGGCTTACGACCATTTTGTCCTACGGGATAGTGTGATCGTACCCTTCGCATTCAAACCACACGAGCGGAATCCTTTCGGAGACCCACATCCGTAACTCGTCTTGACCTATTGATGAAGAGTTTTGACTATCAATAAAAGAGTCTTGGATTTGTTTATTCACAACTCAATTGGACGATTAATATTTTAATTAAGGGTCTGTTGAGGATAACTTTCTCGATATTTTGATTTTACTTTCTTGTTGTTTTTTTACTACCTTTTAAAAAATTTGGTCATAGGAAGTTGCTTTTACAATGCAAGCTACTGATAAGTAATTTGTTTAAGAAATCAGTTATTTGATATTTAAAAAAAACATATTTATAATATTCATAGCAGCTTTTAAAAATACTTTCAACACAACAACATCACAATCATCTTTAGAAAACGTTGCAGCAATCCTAAATGAGAACCTATTAAACATTTGGAGATATTAAATCCATGATGTGTTTTTTTTTTTTTTAAATTAAAATGAATTATCATAATTTTCATATAGTCTAAGGCTTCGTTAGATACAGCTTTCTTATTGCTTTCTGAAACAATTTTTTATACAAAATTTTTTTGAAAACAACAAAAAAACAGTAGCCAAAAGTTATCTCAAAAGAAATCATAAAATTTGTCTCATATTTAATATCTACATTAACTAGTTATTAATTGTTTAAAAACAATTAACATATAATATTTTTAAATAATTTTGCTATTTTATATCATTTATTTTTGTAATTCCTTATATTTATATTATCAAATTTTTATTAATTATTATATAGTTAGTCATGAATCTTGTGTTTGGAGCTTATAAATTTCTTCTAACATTAAATCTATTTCAACTATTTGCAAAAAAAAAATTGAAATTATGATTCTTAAGAACTTAAATTACATTTCAAAAATTAATCAAATTGAATCATCGCACCAACAGCTCAATTTTTTACCATCCAAAATAGACTCTAAAGCTCCATTTGGATTTGTAAGGATCTCAATGGAAAAAAGTAATTGAAAATTTAAATTAATTAAAGGTGATAGATCCATAATCAGATAAAATATTGCTAATTAAATATATTTCATTCACCTTAATTTCTTCCCTCACCTACCAATGGAGGGTCTCTCTGTAGCGTTGAGAAATTCATCATAGGAACATCAAACGTTTACCCAATTTAACACAGCAAACTTTGAAGAATTATCTCAATACATTTTGCTTCAATCTAAGCTAAATTAAGAACAAGTAAATATGATCTGGGTGATTTGTTCAGTTCTATTTTTCTTAAACTTGAACATTATATAGAAAAAATTGCAGAACAATAGGCCTTAACAATAGGAGAAACTATTTTGTTCCCTTTTGAAAAAGCGTTTACTGCCTTTTTGCTGTGATTTTTGCAAATACTCAATAAAAGTGCAGTAAATATTTAATTATTTAGTAAATATTAAATATTTGTTGCTTTTTTACTGTAAAAGGACAATAAATTTGAACGAGTCTCTCTATCTCATATCCACACAGAATAATTAATATGAGTTCTGCAGGAAAAATGTGACATTGATGTGAAGTAATTCAGAACTAAAGAAGACAACAGATGTGATGTAAACAAAGAAGGAAAGAGTTAAAGCATATCTGAATCAACACAAGAACTAAAAAAGCATTAAAAAGACTAAGTAATTCATGACTAATACTACAAAAACTATAAAACCAACACATAAAACATAGTTTCTGTCTGCAAATTGTCTTGTTTTCTCAAACTGAATAAATGCACTTGGATTTCTATAAAATTACAGCTCATGTCAGTGTGAGAGTTGGGCAATTTTATTTCAAGTATGGGGCTGAAATTATTGAAGATCTAGACCAACTTGTGATAACTCAAAATATGGGAGGTTGAATCAAACCGGCCGAATCAAACCGATTGCGTCGTGCCGCCATCCTATTAAGGAAAGATCATACCTTCACATGCTAAAAACCCAGTATCCTTGACGGTTTGGGCCGAATAGCACAACCATCTCTACAATCGACCTGTGCAAGACTTCCCCATTGCCATTCTTCTCTCTCATAACTCCAACCCTCACTTGGGCCCTTTCGACTGCTACATAAACCGCCAGCTAGCTCGTCTAGCAGCATGATTTCCTGTTCATCTTCCAGCCAGCAAAACGTTTCCTTCCACCAAGCAGCCCGCCCAATTCCATTCCCTATCATTAACCACAAGGCAATCCACATGGATTTGTTAGATGACAGTAAGGATTCCATGGATCTAAGAGGTGGCAGTGGAAAGAGTGGGGAAGGAGAGAAGGCTGGCTGGAGCTCAACTGGGGCTGATGAACTAGCAGGAGCCCAGTTGGGATAAATGGATTGGCTGGGAGCCAGCTAGAGTGGAAGTCTAGGCTAACGGGTTGGCTGGAGCAGAAGTCCATATAGGCTGGGTAAAAAGGGAAATTATTTTGTGTGGATTCCAAACACAAAGAATCACCCGGATTGTTGCTTATCTGTTGAGTATTTACTATTTATTTTAAAATATACAGTAAATACTCAGAAAATAAGTAACGAATCAGAAAAGGTCAGCAAACGCTCAATCAACACTCAGCAAATAATCACTAAATACTCAGCAAATGTTAGAACTGAGTATTTGATGAGTATTTACTGCGTATCTATAAATACACAGTAAATAAGCAGCAAATCCGAACGGCCCTATGCATTTAGAGTCCGAACAGAATAATTTCTCGGGTAAAAGCCAGCTAAGAGCAGATGAGAGGGGTGTTTTCATACTGACAAAAATTCATAAAGGACTTTGTGAAAAGTACTTTATCTTCTGCTGTCAAAATATGCTAAAAGATGACTTTTCCAAACTTAGTATCTTAAATACCATTAGGCGTAGGAGGAAGAATATCAACCTTAAACATTGATATGAATAAGACAAGCATATCCTGGAAAAAATCAAGATTAAGCAGGAAATCTCTAGTAGTATTCAATATTCATATGGATTAGGAAATTGAAAGATAATACATAGACATTTAAATCATTATATTGAATTAAATGGAAACAGCCAGCAGAAAAGGAAAAGAAGTCCTGCATGTATTATCTTTCTTGTATGTCTGAACTACAAATTTCTGTCCTATCAAATGGTTTACTCCTCCCATCGAGATCTTCAAGGTCAGAGAGTTCTGACAGATTTTTCCGAATTCTTACAATTCTCTTCTTCTCTTGAGGCCGATCTCCTAAGGCATTCATGTCCAATGTTGTACCAAAAGCCTGAGATGATTCTACCACAGCATCATAAGCCTTTGCTGAAAGATGCAGGCCCTCATTTACTGCCCTCAAATACATTTCATATGCAAGTCTTGGTTTTCCATCTTTTGAAAGAGCTTCTATCAACATCTCATAAGTAATCTCGTTTGGTTTGATGTTCTGAACTTTCATCCGATGGAACCACTCAAAAGCAGCTCCACTCAACCTGTTCCTAGCACATCCTGTAATAATAGCATTGTAAGTAATAATGTTTGGTTCAAGCTTTGATAGTCTCATCTCTTTAATGGTAGAATCCACCATCTCTGGCATTCCATTCCCAATGTAGACTGAAACCAAAATTGTGTAAGCATGCAAGTTAGGCTTCACACCCACCTTACACATATGCTCCCATACACGAAGTGCCTCATCATATAGCTTTGCCTTCTCCATTGCACTTAGTAAAGCACCATAAGAGAGTACAGTGGGTCTTTCACCTTGCTCCACCATCCTCCTAAAAATCTGCACGGCAGCAGAAGCTTCTGATGCTTTGGAGCAAGCAACAAGAACTGCGTTCCATTCTTTAATTCCAGGCCTCAAACCTTTATCAAGCATTTTGTTGATCAATCTAACACCCCATCTCCATATCCCCTTCTTTTTAGCAGCGCTGAGTAATATGTTGAAGTGCGACATGATCAGTTCATATGATAGATTATTGGGTTCAGGACCCTTATCTAATAAATCCTCATAGATTTCAAGAGCTGCCCACCATTTCTTAGCTTTACCCATCAGCCAGATCACATGATTGCATACAGATAAACTTATTTCACTCTCCATCTCTCTTATCCTTTGATACAATTCTCTGGCCACATTGTAGTGTCTTTCCTGTGTGCAAGCCCAGATAAGCCGCTCGTATTCTACTCTTCCCGGCCTTAACTGCACCTTGTCCATCTCACTCAGAATCTTGAAGACATTGGTGACTGCATTCTCTTCATTTACAAGATGACGCCGCATAACCATATAGCATATGCGAATTGCAAAGTTCTCGAGCTTAGTAAATTCGGTTTTCCAGTCATTATTTGGATCATTCACCATATAAACTTTTTCATAATCTTCTCTAAATTTGACGAAGTATCCAATAGCACCAATTGCATCATCCATCTTTCTGCAGATGAGCAAAACAGAAGAGTAAGTTGCAGGAGATGGTGATATTCCATTTCTCTCAATCTCATCCAGAACATCAAGGGCCTTCTGAGGCTGCCCTTGATCTATATAAGCTGACATCAAAGTATTGTAAGTTACGATATTCGGAACAATCCCTTGTGACTTCATCTCTTCCATTACCTCATCAATCTTCTCAAACTGTGCAACCTGTTTCAGTGCACCTAAAAGGCTATTATAGATGAACAAATTCGGGCTTATGATGCCACCAGAATCTTTTCCTTTCATCTTGAGCCACTCAAAAACAGCAAAAGCAGGATCCACTCTTTTATCTAAACCAAAGCCTCTAATAATAGAAGAATAGACAGGTAGAGGCAGAGTCTTATAATCCTTTAACACTTCATCAACATCAACAGCAGTTTTTACATCACATAATCTCCCAGCTAGTGCTCGCACATCCACTCTTTCCTTCTCAACAAATTCAACCCTATCTCGCTGGAAATTCTCTTCTTTGCTTTCAGGAGGATCAACTATATAATCAATTTCTGCATCCTCATTTTTATTTTCACTCCCTTGAGGATCATAAAATAAAGCTAGAGATAGCGCCGAAGGCCTGTAGAAAGAATTCTTCTTTGGACCATAGTATCTCAACTTGCAGTGATTAGAGATCAACCCTCTTTTCAAAATTTGGATTTGAATCCTTGCACTATGAAGATTTCCAAAAGAATCGCCAAGGCCAGATCTCTTCTTCCTCCTCCCAAAAATATGAGGGTAACCTAGATCCGAATCTAGATTGGGCGCAGCCAAGATAGCACCTTTCGGAGAGAAGCAGCAAAAATATTGCATTTTGGAGGGGATGGTTATGCGTGGTGGGAGAAAACGAAAGAGAAAATCACCATTGAAAGTTGAGAATAGAAATACTTGAGGGCGCCAAGGTTATGACCTGAAGAAAGGCGTGAATTCGTACCTCTTCTTTAGGGAGTAGAGCTCTTAGGGGCCGATTTTTTGGGGAGTTACGGGGCGGGGGCTTCAGCATGTGGACTATAGCCGCCATTTGAGGGTAGCTCCCTCCCTTATCGTTGTGGTTGCTTCCAACAAGCAGCACCTCACGGCGGGCTAATTATTAGAGTACAAAGGCAAACAAAGACCAATACAAACCAATACAAACAGGAGACGTATAAAGCACAGCTATCTTGTTTTTTATTTATTTTTTTTTTTTTTTTTGGGACATTTAGGCCATTTAAGGTAAACTCAAACACACAACGCATACACATAGACTCGAACCTTGGACCTCTTAGTTGGAAGCCTTAGCTCTCAACCAATAGGCCAAGGAGAGTTATGTGCTATCTTGTTTCTTGTTGATATTATTTACATATTTACACTAGCTTGTACTCTATAAATAGATCTTTGTATTCTAGTTTAAGACATAATAAAAATCATTTTCTTCTTGCTTATTTCTCTTTCCCGTTCTGCTCTGTTCGTTGAACAAGAACAGCGATCCCGCTTGTCTGTTCTTTCTACATGGTATCAGACGTGACAAGATCATTCGCCTCTGCCTAATGGCCAACTCTGCCTCATCTCAAGCCGATGATCTATCAGAAACTACTCCGGCAGACGTCAATGGTATCTCATCCTCACTGAAATTTCTTGTTTCTAACCTAAAACATTTCATCCCTACCCAATTGTCTCATGATAATTTTTCTATCTGGAAATCCCAAATCATTAAGATGTTTAAAGCAAATGGGTTTTCAAACTTTCTTGATTCTTCCATTCTCTCTCCCACTTCTCGGATTCAACAGCAAGATGGATCCTCTAGAATCAATCCTGCCTATACCCAATGGTTGCTCACCGACCAAAATTTGGCGGCAGCAATTTGTTCTACCATTTCCTCATCGATTCTTCCATACATCTTGAATCTTGACTCCACTTCGCAGATCTAGCATGCACTTGAAACGCGATTCCAATCCTCAAATCGTTCTAGAGTCATACAACTCAAGAACGAATTGCATAATATTTCCATGAAAAATTCCTCCATGACTCAATATTTGTCTGACATCAAAACTATCGTTGATCAAATCTCTGCCGCCGGTGCTGTTATTGATACGGAAGATATCCTTCTGTATATCTTGAATGGCCTCCCTCCTACTTACCAATCATTCAAAACCTCTATCCGCACTATGCTTACGCCTATCAGCTTGGACAATCTTTACTCGCTTCTCTTAAGCGAAGAAATCAATTTGGCTATGGACGCATCTCGTCTCCCGAACAACAACAATCCAAACCATGCTCTGTATTCATCTCGCGGACGAGGCAGTCTTTCTCGCGGTCACTCTACTCAACCGAACTCATCCACTGCCAGAAATGCTGGTAACGCCGCTGTAAGAAATGCGGGTAATGCTGCTGCAAGAAATGCGGGAAACGCTGCAGTCACTTGCCAAATTTGTCTCAAGAAGGGCCACTCCATGCATGACTATTGGCATAGATCCAACCTCCAATATGTCCCTCAACAACGGAATCCGCCCAATCGTGCACTTGTAGCTACATCTGAACGAGCACCCGATGAATGGTATTTGGATTCCGGCGCCTCGTCTCATATCAGCAACTCGTTTGACAGACTTTCTCTATCAAATCAGTACCAAGGCTCGGACTCCGTTACAATCAGCGACAGTCGTTCAGTTTCCACAGCACATACCGGTGAGGGCATTTTGCCCACATCGAATCGTAAGCTTGCTTTAACTAATCTTTTACACATACCTGTAATACATTATAATCTTTTATCTATTTCTCGACTAACAAAGGATAACAGCATTTACATTGTATTTGATCCATCTCGGTTTTATTTTAAGGATCTGAAGAATCATCAAACACTGCTTCATGGACCTTGTCGTGACGGTCTTTATCCCATTAGCACCTCTAACTGTCGCTCATCATCCACTGCTTTTACTACTACCTCGTCTTCTGGTGCTCTCTAGCATAATCGCTTGGGTCATCCCCACAAGAACGTGCTCAAGACTGTCTCCAAACTCAACCCTTCTCTTAAAATCTCCAACTATTCTGATTTTTGTTCTTCTTGTAAACTTTCTAAAGTGCAAAGAATAATGTTTGAAGTTTCTACAAACAAACAAACCACGCTGTTATCTTTAATACATTCTGATGTTTGGGGTCCTTCACCCGTAAATTCCGTACAAGGTTTTTCCAATTACATCATATTCATGGATGACTATTCTCGTTATTCTTGGCTATTTCCCATCACACACAAATCAGATGTTGCAACCACTTTTATAAACTTTAAAAATTTCATTGAAAAACAATCTCCTTACCATATCAAATGCATAAGAACTGACGGTGGAATTGAATATCTTAACAACACACTACGTTAGTTTTTACAAGACCACGTCATTCATCACCAAATTTCATGTCCTTATACGGCTAAAAGAAACGGTCTTGCAAAACGTAAACATCGTCATATAACTGAAACAATGAGATCTCTAATGCAAACCTCGTCTGTTCCCTACCAATATTGGCCCGATGCAGCATTAACAGTGGCATATCTCATTAATCGCATGCCATCCAAATCTATTTCTCATGCTTCACCATATCAGCTATTTCACAATAAAATCCCATCCTATTCTCATCTCCGTGTGTTCGGCTGTGAATGCTTTCCTTTGCTGCCATCTCACACTCATCACAAACTTCAACCCAAGGCTAAGTCCTATGTTTTCCTTGGATACTCGGACACTTACAAAGGATATAAGTGTCTTGACATGCTCACAAACAAAGTTACATTTTCCAGACATCTTACCTTTAACGAGTCCTCATTTCCTTTCAAACATTCTGCTCTATCAGAAAGAAATTCTAATCCGATTCTTAACCCGCCATTTCTTCTTCCTACGTCAATTTCTTCCACCATCTCTATTATGACCAACCAGTCTTCCTATCCTGAGAAAAATGCCCCAATTGAATCGAGCATCCCTCCTACACCACCCAATATTCAGCCCCTGGCACCTCCCTCTGAAATCCTACTGCATCATCCTATGGTCACAAGACATCAAACTGGGACTCTCAAACCACGCAAACGACTTAACCTTATCCATCTTCAAACCAATATCAACGATCGTTCCACACCCAATACCTATTCTGAAGCCGCAAAACATTTTCACTGGCGTCAAGCTATGACCCATAAATTATTTGCTCTACAAAAGTAAGGCACATGGAGCCTAGTTACACCACCACCTAACGCATCTATACTTGGATGCAAATGGACTTATAAAACTAAACTTCATTCTAATGGCTCGATCGCCCGCTTCAAAGCCCGTCTCGGTGCTCTCGGCAACAGACAAGAACATGGCATTGATTACGATGAAACGTTTAGTCATTTCACAAAGCTACCTACAATTCATATTCTCCTTTCCGTGGCTCTTTATCATGGGTGGTCGATTCAACAACTTGACGTTGAAAACGCTTTTCTTCATGGACTTTTATTTGAAACTATTTACATGACGCAACCAAAGGGTTTCGAGGATTTATCTAATCCCAATCATGTTTGTCGTTTACATAAGGTCATTTATGGACTAAAACAAGCCCCAGACAATGGTATAACACCTTTTCCAATCATCTTACTTCACTCAGTTTCGTTCATAGCAAATCCAATCCTTCACTTCTCATTCGCAAGCGGCACGATTCTCTTATCTTCCTTCTTATATACGTTGATGATATTCTTCTCACAAGTAACAATTTGCAAGATATTAACAATATTCTTCAGCAGTTAAAATCTAACTTCGCCATTAAACACCTTGGAACGGCTCATTCGTTTCTTGGTATCCAAATTACTTCCAACCCCAACCAACTATTCTTCTCGCAACCACAGTACGCTAACCATATCTTGCAAATCGCCAAGATGACCGACTGCAATATCTTAGCCAATCCCAGCTGTACAAAACTACCGCAACATGTTTCTCCCGACCCTATTCTTTATGATCCCAGTTTATACAGACAACTGACCGGTTCTCTTCAATACCTAACCATTACTAGACCCGACCTTGCCTACTCTGTTAATGTTCTATCACAACACATGCAAAATCCTCAGCCTCAGCACACTTACCTTCTCAAATGTCTCTTACGTTACATCCGCAACACTATTCATTATGGTATTCCTATAACCAAGTCAGATATTATGTTAACATCCTATTCGGATGCTGACTGGGCAGGTGACCCAGTCTCTCGCAAATCCACATCTAGTTTTTGTTCCTTTCTAGGTACTACACTAATCTCGTGGTCCGTCAAAAAGCAGCACACTGTCTCAAGGTCATCCACCGAATCTAATTACTGGCATTAGCAGCCGCAACGACTGACATTCTTTGGCTTTGACGAGTTCTTGAAAACTTCGGGATCAATACGGATACTTCGACCGACCTACAATGTGACAACACCTCCTCCATAGCTCTAGCAAACAATCCAATTTTTCACGCAAGAACAAAGCACATAGAGATCGACCAAAGATTTCTACGGGACCATATTCACAACAACAAAATACGGTTGCTACCTCTCAGTATAATTGATTAAACAGCCGACATTCTTACAAAGCCTTTATCTACACCTCGCTTTCAACAACTACGCAACAAACTGACAGTCACTGAAGATCCGTTAGTTTGCGGGGGGATATTAGAGTACAAAGACAAACAAAGACCAATACAAACAGGACAAGTATAAAGCGCAGCTATCTTGTTTCTTGTTGATATTATATACATATTTACACTAGCTTGAATTCTATAAATAGATCTTTGTATTCTGGTTTATGACATAATAGAAATCATTTTCTTCTTTCTCATTTCTCTTTCCCGTTCTGCTCTGTTCGCTGAACAAGAACAGCGATTCCACTTGTCTTTTCTTTCTACAGTAATTATTGGGTCCATCACCCGTCTGGAGCCAATAAAAATGCACCACATCACCCTCTATTTGGTACTAAACTCGGTACCAAGCAGTACTGAGCTCGGTACCAATCAGTATCGAGCTCAATATACTCGGAACTGTGAAGAATCGAGCTCTGTACTTCATAGTACCGTTTGACACTGTGAAGTATCAAACGGTAAGTTGTGTCCAGAGTCCAAACCCAATAATTTCCCCTCACAACGAGACTCGGTAAAGAAACCAAGGACAAAGAGAGTTGGTAGTGAGCCTATAATTGGGAAAATTATTAGGTCCGAACACCAGACCTAGAAATAGGTCCGAACACTGGACCTAGAAATAGGTCCGAATATCCATTAAAAATTTGACACGTGTAGTGCATTTTAATTGCATTTTACTTGTGTTTTAGTTACTCTTTACCTGCGCTTTAGTTGCGTTTTACCTGCGCTTTAGTTACACTTTTGGTGCGCTTGGCTTAAAGTTTCGTGGACACATTAAATATATTGAATATCCACGTGTAGACATTTTATTGACTTTCGGACCTATCTCTATGTCTGGTGCCCGGACCTAATAAATTTCCCTATAATTGTCCCTTATACTAGAAAAACGTTAATTTGGGAGGTGTTAACAACTCGCATGAGGGAAAAAAATATAAGGTCCAAATGCTTCCCAAAAATCTGAAAAAGTTCAAATAAAAAAAGCTAAGTCACTAAAAAGACAAGCTCTAAAATTAAACAACAAAATAAAATGAAAGATGACTAATTTATACAACTCATGTAGGTTTAATTGATTCCTGAATAATAAATAATAGCTTAGAGCAGTTTGCAAAACCTGATTGCTAGAGTAAAGCAATGTCATCCAGAGGTGCAGTCAAAGCCATAAATTTTCAACTGATGTAAAAGGAAGTAGAGTTAATAAGAGATTTGAGACCACCACAGTTGCCAAGACAAAGCAGTGGCAATCTAGGGTAGGCTGGGAATAACAAGGGAATAATTCTTCATTACAGTCCTCAAAAAAGAAACCTCAAAAGAATCATGTATTTACCATAAAATTTTTGATAGAAACATCATGACTAGCCAATAAAAAACTTGATGTCATTATAGTTTTTTCAACCTTTTAATTTTAGGAAGATAACCCTTGTGATTTGATGATAAAGAGTAGTGAATGAATGATAGGAATTATTGAAAATCCTTCATTTCTTTTCTTTTTAGATATAATAAATGAGTGAGGAGATCCCAAGTTTGTGAGCATTAACAACTTCAGCATTGTTACCAATATTATCATCCACGAAATTCAATGTATGAAGAATCATAGTATGCAACAAAAAGGAGGAGATGATATGTAGAATTCTCTTTAAAAGATTATGAAAGAATCATATTGAAAAAAATATATTCATGCTGTTTTCAGGACAACTATCACAAAAAGGACACAACATCTTGACATAAATTTCCCCTTAAGCAAGAGAAACCATTGTTTTAAGCCCACCAACAAGCCAAGAGGAAGTTGAAAACCTTAGAGAATACTTCTTGTGCCAATTCACGGTAACCATATTTTCAAAACAAGATAGTAAAAAATGTTTAAAATTCAGGGTAGAGATACATTTCCAGCAAATGCAAGCCTTTCCCACAGAAATAATTGGGATGTTTTGAATACATGACTTTAGAGGGAGGGCAGCATAAAAGTTTCAATTTTCATTATAAATGATATACACAAAAGTAATTTTTTTAAAAGGATCTTAAATCTGTCTAGGAAGAAGATCAAGGATCTTCTCAATAGTACTTCCTTGACACTAAGGTATCCTAAAAATTGGGATGTAGCTCTCGTAGTGACTTCAAAGTTAAAGTGCCTTGTCAAATTCCTAAAAAATAGACAAATCCGGGTTCTCAAAGCTTTGGGATTACAAGTGTTCCAGAGAGAATAATGCTTATCTTTGCACCAATTAGATAGAAGACTATTTGAAGTAACGATTTCAATGGTGAGAAAGAAGATGACGAGCAGGGACTAAAAATATTTTCTTAGAGAAAATTTGAGGAAACTAATATATAAGCTAAAAACAAACAAAATATAACATTGAAAGAAAAATATTCAAAATAAGAGAGAACTAATTGGCAAAATACAAAGTCCAAAGATAGTTATATGAGTGCCTATGGAGGGAGTAAACATAGTTAAACATGTAAGATTGTGAGATATATAATATAAATAATTATGAGAACATAAAAAAAATGGTATAATTCAAGATAGCCATCAAAACTACAAAAATTTGTATTATCATAAAAAGGCTACAAAAAAGTAAGGGTGACTACCCAATGAAAAATTAGAGCAAGCCATAAATCAAATTAATGTGAGCACAATAGTAATGAAAATCCAACAAATAACCGAAGTTGATATCATGGACCAAAATAATAAAGGCTAAATATGAATAGTAGCTAGAATAGATTACAAAAAGGTCAACATAACCCACAAATGTTATAAGTTATTTGATTTTTAAATATGGTGCCACAGTATAGAGGTTAATAGATTAATAATAGAAAGATGATCATCTTGAGGATTTATGTTATTAATATCATGAAAAGCTCCTTTAATAGATACATTATTATAATCAAATAATCAATAGTATAAAGTATAAACACCGAGCCATTGAGAAATAATATCACAAGATGCTAGATGCTAAAGAAAAGATGGGAGTTATACATTTCAAGTAAAATTTCACACAAAACCTCAAATTTTTATTCTTAGGCATTGTGGACCTCCGAAAGAGCACCGCGCGAACGGGTCGATTGGAAGGGACAGATTGGATCGCGCATACGACTGACCATTGAGGATAGAGGCTGACGCCAACACACCTCGATGGGTAGTAATATACATGACCAAATCACGGGTTTCCCCCATCCGATGAAAGAGCTCGAATGGGGTTTAGTAGATTGTGGAGACCAAGTTTCCCACGGGCGCAAGCCCCCGTGGTTAATTACATCCCAGGCCGGAGCCTGAGAAAACTCTCGATTAAGGATCATACATTATCCTCTACTAAAGTGGGATCGGCACAAGGGTATAGACTAGGAAATCCTACTCAAAGGGAAGAAAGGTCCGAAGGGGCTGAATCAACATGCGTGGCTCATACCAGCATTCGGAGGCTCTAGGATACTAAAAAGAAACTGGAGAAACTAAAACCAAACACTCAATCACATGCGTGAGAGAAGGGATGGAGGTGGCGTCATCCTGTGACGCGGATAAGTAGGATTTAGGGTCCCCGAAAGGAAGAGACATACCTACTATTTAAGGCATACTACGAGACCGAATGTAGTATCCTCGAATCTTAAATCTAGTTTGGACTTAGTGTTCGACACACACTAAGACCAGTGTCCTAGCTAATGCGATGCAAAGATCTGGACTTATCCCGGCCTGGATTGGGGGAGCCAGCTAACCACCTAATCGATTTAAAACCATGCTGTCAAGTCAATTATGAAAGATGGGTGGGTGGTACAGTTATTGGAAGTAGGACCGACATCTAGAGAATTTCCTAAGTGGTCCTGGACATATGTTGGGTGAATGCCCCTAACTAATGCAATTAAATTTTAATTAAATTGATTTCTAATGCAATGCATGCTAGTTGAAATGTCAGCTCATGAATGCTATAGAACTTTAAAAACAGGCTTATAGAAAATAATTTTTTTTTGAAAAGACTGAGTCTCCCTAGGTCCGGCACTTCATCCTCATAGGCCAGATTATCCGGACTCTACCCGCAGGCAGGGAGATGTCTTATAGCAAGGAAAGAGAAATGCAGTAATATGCATGCGACCCCGGACGATTCCGGCAATTCCCTAGGTGCGTTAAGTTTCTATGTTATTTAAAACTTAAATATTAAATTTTGGTTATGAGTATAAAAAATTTTTTCAGTCCTTAAAGAGCCTAATACGATCCAGGCGAAAACAAAAACGGCATGCAAGAAAGAAACCTAGAAAAAGCAGATATTTCTAAGCACAATCAGGTAAGCACATCAATATAAATCCACAAACTAATCAAATAAATGTCCATAGGCCAACTGCCCTTTAATTACAACCCAGGGTATGCAGAAAAGTAAAGTGGCCGGGCACCACTGCCAACAACCCGGATTTCTAAACCTATGACAGACGCCAACAACTTTGAGTGGGATATTGGGTCTTCAAATCTTTAGCATTCTGGATATCTTCTCCTTGGACTTCTTGGATTTCTCCTCCTTGGACTCCTTGGATCCGTCGTGGCTTGAATATCCAAACGAAGAGACAATTCCCCCAGTATGGGGGTATTGCCTTTTCTCTTTGGGTATCTAAAGCCATCCAGCTCGATCTTCCAAATGGAAGAAGACTCTCCCCTTGGGGATGCCTTCTTCTTTTAGAATTCAAGCTGGATAAGAATATCCCAACTCAATAGTTGTTTTCACAACTCTTAACAATTATTACAAATAAATTACATGAATTGAAAGCAGTAAATCTAAGAATCCCTGCAAGGTTATCCTAGTGAAATCTCATCCCAAGCAGTTTATATAGAAATAAAAATGCTAACACCATTGACCCTGTGCCAAGCCATGCTCTTAATTATGAGGGCTAAGCAGCTCCATCTGTGCAGTTATAATTATTAATTTTAGCCCTCATTTTTATTTAGGGGGAGCTGAGCAAGCACCTGCATAAAATATTATTAGAAATAATCATAATGCTCCCCCCTTTTTTTTTTATTTGCTTGAGCATGGCCACCTGCACGGAAGAACAGTATATGTATAGCGCTCCTAACCTATGGGTAAGTCTAACGCTCACATCCAGAGTGCAGAAAAAGTAAGCAAACACACCAATCATTTTTCAAACAGCATGCAGTGAAAACTACGGAAAGCTCCGGCACACAGCAGAAAAGTAAAACCCAGCGGCCTAACCTAGATCTAGGAGTGGTGCCCTAGCAAACCATTCTATGTGTGTGTAAGGCTAGTGTGGTTTGGATAGATCCTAATATGGGGTAATTAGTTAAAATTGTCTAAAGTTCAGGTCTGTTGTAGGCCAGAAAAGGAAATTTTGGTTGAAATTCAAATATTAATGAATTAGAGTGTATTTTAATTATTTCAGTTTGTTGATCAATTTTAAGAACTTAGGATATTCATATTTGAAGTTTAAATTGTATTAGCCAATTTTAGAAAGTTCTAGGTCCTCCTAGGAACTGGGCTAAGGGTCCAAAAAGTCACTATGGGAAATAGTCTAAGTCTGGGTCTCCTATCACCTTAGAAAAATACTAGACCTTAATACGAGTAGTTAGACAGGTAGTAGGCTGGAATCGGAGTTTCCTATCCAAAGTTATGAATTTTCTAAGTTTCGGGCAATTAAGGGAATTTTCTAAATTAACTAAGGAAGGGCCCTTTTTTACTGTTTTGATCCAAACAAGCTCCAAACTGATTGGAATCACTCCCAAAGATCATGGATGACCTAAGAAAGTGTTCCCAAGTGTTTGGAGAAAATTTGGAATTTTTAATAATTTTTAATGATTTATTAGGGGCAAAACGGTAATTTCTACCTATGGTCAAATTAGGGGTCAACCTGAAGTCAAACTAGGGAGCCCTATTTATCTAAGGTCAAGGGTCATATTCTGGTCACTTCAAGGTATTATAGGTAATTTTCTGACCTAATATGTAATTATTGCATTTTTCGGAAGGTCTCGGGGCCTTAATTAGCAGGTTAATTAGGGTTAGTTAACTAAGGGGTCTAACAAGCCCTAAAAATTCCTAGAAAATTATGAAAGGCTTATGATGTCACTAAGTTTAAATGTTGAAGTTTTCATGTCGTTTTGGGATCTATCCTAGCTCCTAGAAAACTTCTAAGTTCGCTAGACAGGTCCTTAATTTTTGTCCTTAGGGTGTCACTACGTTGTAGAAGTTTAAAGTGATGTTTACACTAACCCTCAGGATAATAAATGCATGGGAGTACAGTAAATAAATAAACACACCATGTCCTTAGATCTAGGAGAACCTAAACTAAGTGGTGGTAGTGCAATCCTATACATGCAATCTACGAAAGATAAAAAAAGAAGTAAAGACACCTAAAGAGATGATTAGTGAATGATTGGGACTCAACCATTCACTAACCCACTCCCCCCATGATTGCTCTTCACACATAAGATCCATGTCTAAAATTTCATGAAGCAAGTCTCCCAAGGTTAAGAGATTTAATATATAAGTAGTTTCAAAGTAGTTTAAAAATACTTAAATATATATATACATAAATTTTGGAAATTAAGATAATTAAAAATAGGTTGGATTATAGTAAATAGGTATATGGGCGACTTGCTGACCACTCAATCGAGACTCGTAACGATTTAAAAATATTTTTTTGTATCCTGAAAATAATTATCATAATTAATATTTAATATCGAAAATTTTCGAATAATCGAATCCAAATAATGATTGGTCAAAACAGCCAAAATCAAGGGCTGGAAATGGTTCCAAAACATAAAGCTCGTCTTGCTGAAAAGAACGAGGGGTCGCACATCGAAATCCGACTTAAAACGGCGAAGATACGAAATTTACAAGTTCAAATACAATAAAATAATATTTTAAAAAAAATGCAGTTTCACTGTTTTTGACATTACAGAAAATACAGATAAAATTTTCACCTGAAAATAGTTTTAACATATGCAGAATTCAGAGTACATCCAAAACAAGTTGCTGTGCGTCGACAGCGGACTTAAAACAACAAAGTTATATAATTTCAAAGTCTAAGTATAATAAAAAGAATATTTGAAAATAATACAGCTTGCTGTTTTCGAAATAAGTACAGAAATACTAAAAATATTTGTGCAGTGCAAACTCCAGGATGTGCAGAATCAAAATACGATCAAAACAAGACGTTGTGCGCAAAAATCCGAATTGAAATGGGAAAGTTATCAATTTTGGAAGTTTTAAAGTAATAAAATAATATTAAAATGTTGAAAATAACAAATACTTAAAATAATAATAATAATAATAATAATAGTAATAATAATTAAATAAATATGAAAAAGAGATTCTAGAATCCCTAAGATTTTGAAAGTAATTTATAAATATATAATATTAAGAATATCTTTAATAATTTAATTAATTAAAAAAAATTAAGATAAGGTTTAACTATTAAAAATAACAATAATTTCTTTTATATATATATATATATATTTAAATAAATACGATAATAGTAATAATAATAATAATAATAAGTAACAAAATAATTTAAAGTAATATGTTTATTAATATCATAATTAAAACAATAATATTATAATATAATATTAATAAAATAATTAAAATAATGTACTTAAAATAATATTATTTTACTGTTTTTTAAATAATTAAAAAAATATATATTATTTTAATAAAAAAAAATTTTTATAATGTAGAGAATAAAAATCCGATCAAAACAAGGTATTATGCGTCAAAAACGGAGTGAAAACGAATTTTCTGCGAATTTTTAAGTGAAAATAGCTTAAAATAGATTTAAAAATAAATTTAAATCATTTAAATAGGTGGCGGGACCCGCGGGATGCCACGTGGCGAAGCGGGATTGATCCCGCGGTTCCGGGCAATCATTGCCTGGCGGCGCGATGATTGCGCCGCCAGCAATGATTGCCGCAATCATGCGGCAATCAAGCGCCGCTGACGCGGCGCCACTTAGCCACGTAGGCGAGGGCCCGCAGCCGTCTGATCTCGCGCGGGTGGAGGCCAACGGCTCTGATCGAGCCGGACCGAGAGCGGACCGACAGGATCCGGATCCAGCGCCGTTCCGAACCGCGGAACGACGGGATCCCGACCGTTGATCGTAAGATCAACGGTTGGGATCAGGCCCTGACGGACACGGACCGTGTCCGAAGCCCTAATTCGTTTTCTGCCTCGTTCTCTCTTGATACTCCTCGAAACTTAACGAAATTTTAAACCTATGTTCTACCTATGAACAGAAATCGTGGGGGACCATTCAAATTATCTAATATCAACTATGTAAAAAGTTAAATAGCTTCATGTGTTCTAACTAGGGTTGAGAAATTTACCCAAAATACTCGATGAAATCGAGAGATCTCTGGCTTGTTGCACTTGTAGACTGTCCACGCTCCTATTTGGAGAAGAAACCGCAAGCTCTTGACGTCTAGATCGCACGCAACACGGATTGGAAGTTCCCTGGCCTCGGTTCGCCGGAGATCTCGTCGCCGGCGAGGTTTCACCGTCGGGATTAGGTCGGGAAGGGTGGAGGGAAGGTGCAGGAGCTCTCACACAAAATCTCAGAGGCTGGGGAAGTCTCCTCGAGAAAGCAAGAGCAAAAGATCCAAAATTGGCCTTGATTTTTGGTATTTAAAGCCCCTAGACCTAAGGTGGACGGCCTAGATTTAATCCTCAGCTAATTGGGAGGGAAATAGGTCGGTTTAGGCCGTGATTTTGAATTTAAAACGAAGGGAATTGATTGGGGGCATTAAATGGGCCTTAAATCCAAATAAAAAGGTGATTTTGACCAAATTATGACTTGGTTTGACCAAGTCAGGGTTTGACTTGGTCAAACAAGTCAATTAGGTCAAAGAGGATGCGGATCAAGCCATGAAAGGGTTTGAAATTATTTAAAAACTGATTTGAGCTCTTTAGGTCAACTTGGGTCAACCCGGGTTGACCTGGTCAACCAGGTTGACCCAAGGCCTAGGCCCAGGCTCAACAGACTCAGTTTGACTCACTGAACCTATTGGAGAGGGTCTTGGGGTCTGACTTGGTCAATTTGACCAAGTCAACCCTCCAAGCCCAATTCTGGGCAAAATCGAGGTCAACAAACGGACCCCCAACAGGAGTGGCGAACAACTAGTGAACCGCTCGTGTTGGCGTTGACCGACTAAGCCACTGAAAGGAGAGTAAAGAGTACAAAAGTGTAAGGGTACCAAAAAGGTGAAAGAAAGGTAGAAAATTCTTCTCCTGGCCTTATCCTACAGCGAGGGCATAGCAGAAAGGAGAATCAACAAGAAAGGTCACCACTAGGGTGAGAAAGTAAGGTGGTATCTCTCCTTGCCTTGTCCTGTGGAGTGGGCAGAGCTAAAGAGAGAACCAAAAGTAGAGTAGTAAAAGCACTCAAACTATCTGTCTGACTATATCGAATCAGCAGAGTAGAAGGTGAAGGGGGTCCCATCTCCTCCTGCCTATTTCAGGACAGTGGATTGGGGTGACTCAGTATCTGCATAACCAAATCGGGTCAGCAAACAAAGAAATCACAAAGCCTGGTGTCTGCCTAATCGGAACAAGACACTCAGGGAAAAGGATGGCGAGGAGTTCCTGGCAGGTGCTCTGTCAGGCCCTCTCTACCAAGTAAGTCAAACCAGCTTCCTGTCTGTTCATTTCAAACAACAGGATAGAAGGTGAAAAGATCCCATCTCCTCCTGCCTATTTCAGGACAGTGGATTGGGGTGACTCAGTATCTGCATAACCAAATCGGGTCAGCAAACAAAGAAATCACAAAGCCTGGTGTCTGCCTAATCGGAACAAGACACTCAGGGAAAAGGATGGCGAGGGGTTCCTGCCAGGTGCTCTGTCAGGCCCTCTCTACCAAGTAAGTCAAACCAGCTTCCTGTTCGTTCATTTCAAACAACAGGATAGAAGGTGAAAAGATCCCATCTCCTCCTGCCTATTTCAGGACAGTGGATTGGGGTGACTCAGTATCTGTCTGATCAACTCAAGACAGCAAACAAAGGAGTCACAAAAATCTGGTGCCTATTTGATCAGAATAGGACACTCAGGGAAAGAGGCGAGGAGTTCCTGCCAGGTGCTCTGTCAGGCCCTCTCTACCAAGTAAAACCAGCTACCCGCCTGACTGTATCTAGATAGCGAGGTGGAAAGTGAAAAGGATCCCGCCCCTCCTGATCCTCTCGGAATAGTGGATTGGGGTGACTCGATACTTCCGCCTGACCTCAGCAAAAGTAAAGAAGACACGAAATGGAAGCCTGCGTAGTCTTTTACAGGACATCCGAGTAAAAGGGTTGTTGAGGAATTGCGCCTCCCAGGGACTCTGTCGGGCTCACTCAACGGTAAAGTAAAACCAACTACCAGGCTGACCGCATCTGGACAGCGGGTAGAGGGTGAAAGGATCCCGCCCCTCCTGCTCCTTTCGGAACAGTGGATTGGGGTGGCCACTACTTCTGCCTGACCTCAGCAAGAAGCTCGTGAACCACGAAATGGAAGCCTGCTTAGTCTTTTACAGGACATCCGAAGTAAAGGGTTGTTGAGGAATTGCGCCTCCCAGGGACTCTGTCGGGCTCACTCAACGGTAAAGTAAAACCAACTACCAGGCTGACCGCATCTGGACAGCGGGTAGAGGGTGAAAGGATCCCGCCCCTCCTGCTCCTTTCGGAACAGTGGATTGGGGTGGCCACTACTTCTGCCTGACCTCAGCAAGAAGCTCATGAACCACGAAATGGAAGCCTGCTTAGTCTTTTACAGGACATCCGAAGTAAAGGGTTGTTGAGGAATTGCGCCTCCCAGGGACTCTGTCGGGCTCACTCAACGGTAAAGTAAAACCAACTACCAGGCTGACCGCATCTGGACAGCGGGTAGAGGGTAAAAGGATCCCGCCCCTCCTGCTCCTTTCGGAACAGTGGATTGGGGTGGCCACTACTTCTGCCTGACCTCAGCAAGAAGCTCATGAACCACGAAATGGAAGCCTGCTTAGTCTTTTACAGGGCATCCGAGGTAAAAGAAAGAAACGTTGAGGAATTGCGCCTCCCAGGGACTCTGTCGGGCTCACTCAACGGGTAAGCTTCGACATCTGCTGTAGCCAGTGCGGTCTTGCAGATGAAGAAGGGCTCAATACCCACCCAGTCATTTCAACTGAGTGAATAAAGAGTCGGGCTCTGATGCCTGCCTGATCAGGACAGTGCAAACGAGAGCGTGGCGAGGAGTACCTGCCAGGTGCTCTGTCAGGTCCTCTCTACCAGGTAAACTCAACTATCTGTCTGTTCATTTCAAACAGCAGAATAGAAGGTCAAAAGTCACCTCGACATCAGCCCAACACGCATCTGTGTAGGGATGTGAGGGAAAAAGAGGTAAGTAAATGAGAATTTTAAGGGCAGAGCCACCTAGGGAACCCTTTCTAGCAATCTGATAACCACATGGTAGAGGACAAGTCGTCGTGGCCATGAGTATTCAAATGCTGTCAAGATCTCCTAAAGAACTCCGACCCTACACAAAAAGGGGAGAAGACATCAGAACGACATCTCTCAAGAAAGCTGGAAGAGATATATCCGCTGTAAAGTGTGTAAAGGGGCGATCTCATTCCAAAGGAGTAAAAAGAACTCGAGTAGCGAGGGGGCACCTCAACTACAGAAGGCAGGACTATGCCTGGTAAAAAACAATCCTCAAAGAGGCTACAGTGGTGGACCCATACTAACTGATGGGAACCCTGTAAGAGGTAGAAACAAGATCAAAACATCCAAAGGACCTCTCCGGCAGCTAGGAGTCGAATCTCAATGGGAAAAGAAGTGGTAAATGTATCTGAAAGAGCTGACTCTCTACTAGAGGATCAAAACTCAAGGAAAAGGTGGTGGTAGCATCAAAGGTGTGATGCCCTATATCACCAGGTAAGAAAAAGAGCCAAAGTAGCGAGGGATCATCCTCTCTACCAAGGGCAACAACTCTGAGTAAGTAAAATCTCACAGTAGTAACACCCACACAAACTAGTGGGACCATGTGAAAAGTAAAAGTGACCTCGACACATCCATAAGACTACTCTGCCAACTGAGTCTAGAGTATGAATGGTAACATGGGTCACGAAAAAGTAGTAAAAGAACTGATCTTCTGCTAAAAGATCAAAGTTCTCAAAGTGGTGATGTTAGTATCCTGGGCAAGGTATACTACATCACGAGGAGAAAAAGTAGCTCTAGGTAGTGAAGGGGACACACCTACCACCTGAGTACAGTAATCATATATAGAAGTGGAGTATTATCAGAAGGATCATAGTGGTAGCACCTATCCTGATCGGATAGGACCCTGTGAGAAGTGAAAAACAACCAAACAGCATCTGTAGGGCTACTCTAGCAGCTAAGAGTAGGGAACGAATGCTGAAAGTAAGTGAGTAAAGGAACTAGGGAGCTGATCTTCTACTGGAAAACCTGAGCTCCTGAGGATGTGATGCTAACACCTGAGAGAGGGTGTACTACATCACAGCTAAGGAAACAACTCTGAGGTGACAAGGGAGCACGCCTGACACCTAATCTGATAATCATGAGTGAGATTTATGATTATCATAAGACCACAGTGGTAACACCTACCTTAATCAGGTAGGACCCTGTGCGGAGTGAAGGTAACACTTCCACATTCATATGACTACTCTGGCAGCTCAGAGTAATTCATGAATAGGAGGTAGACTGCAAAAAGAGGGCAGTATGGGGCGATCTTTTCTCAGAGAGACCTAAGCCCAAAAGGTAGTGATGGTTACATCTCAAAACATAATGTACCACATCACTAAAGAAGAAATGTATTTAAAATCATATAAGTTAATCGACCAACTAAGTGGGAACTCGGCCTTGAGGAGATCGTCAAAACACTCTCGAGGGAGGAGAAAGAGAAATTTTTGGGGAATTTGAGCTCTTATAGAGTTTTACCGGGTTCCTCCTGTGACAAGGGCAACCGGGTTTTAGTCATCCTAAGAGCTTCCCGTTTTTTTTTTTTTTTTTTTTTTTTTTTTTTTTTTTTTTTAACCCAGATTATGTTCGCCACATGAACAGAACTGGAAAATTTGTGCTTTTGGAGAGTTTCACCGGGTTCCTCCTGCAATAAGGGCAACCGGTTTTGCTCTACTAAGAGCTCATCTCCTTTATCACACATGAATTTTTAAATTGGGGGTATTCGATGGTTTTGATAACCCAGACCACATTCATCTCCTGTGAATGAACTGGGGAGCACAATCGTATAGAGATTGATGTACAACTGAAATTATCATCAGGATAAAGGCTCAACACTACCATATTTATCTAGCGTGGGATGGTGTGGACCCAGTATCCTGTCTCAAAAGAGTCTAAGCCAATGACTCTAACATCCTTTATCACATTCAACTCATATGAATGGACTAGGGGCTACATCTATCAGATCAGGGCTGATAGAAAAAAGAGAAACTCAATTTGGGATAGTGGATCTCCATCACCATACATGACTGTCAGGGTGTGGTGTGGACCCAGTATCATCCTTCAAAAATTAGACTCAAACTACTAGTTTTGATATCCCAGACCACACCTGGGGCGACAGGTGAAACTGGGGGACTAAGCCCTACAAAGGGGAGAACAAACTGAAAATTCTATGCGATAGCACCAACGTGATTAGTGCGCACAGACCAAAGTACAAAACATCCCTACGGCGTATTGGTGTATCACCTCTAAGGATGACTCCATACTCTTCTTAAGCAGCGTCGCGTGGTAGAGGACAAATCGTCGTGGCCACGCAGACTGCTGAAAAGTAAAAGAGATCCTTTTAGGAGCTACATATACAGAGGGATATCTGCAGGCGGTAGGGAGGCTCCCCTGTGAAGTACTAGACTCAGGCATAGTACTTTTTCAAGTACTGTCCGTTGATGACAGGCATCGGGTGAACGCCATTTGCATCAACCAGTAGGTAGGCACCACCTTCATAAACTTGCTCTACAGCGAAGGGGCCTTCCCAAACAGGCTCAAACTTACCACCTCGCCGACGGTGCGAGATGATAGGCCTACGCAAAACAAGAACTAACTCGCCTACCCGGAAAGCACGGGGTCTAACAAGGCGCTCGTAGTGTCGTATCATTCGAGCCTGACTTAGCTTAAGGTATTGATAAGCTCGTAAGCGAAGCTCATCTAAACCATCTAGCTCTTCCAACCTTAGTCGGGCATTATCTTCCTCAGATAGATTGTAACTAACTGCGACACGCAGTGAGGGGAGCTCGACCTCAAGTGGGAGGACAGCTTCAGCCCCAAAAGCTAAAGCATATGGGGTGGACTGGGTAGGAGTACGGTAGGTAGTCCTATACGCCCATAATGCTTCAGGTAACTTATCATGCCATTCTCTTTTATTTGCAACAAGGATTTTCCTTATCAGTTGCACAAGAGTCTTATTAAATGCCTCTGCCAAGCCATTGGCTTTAGGGTAGTAAATCGACGAGTATCGCCAATTAATATTATGGCGGCGGGCAAATCTGGCAATTTTGGTGCTTCTAAAGGACGGGCCGTTATCTGAGATTATACGGCGCGGAACACCAAAGCGATAAACAACGTTATCGCGAAAGAAGCGCATCACATCTTCTGATTTAACTTCCTTAAGTGGGACAGCTTCTGCCCACTTAGAGAAGTAATCAGTGGCGGCTAAAATGAACCTATGACCCTTAGAGGAAGGAGGGTCTACAGGACCCACTACATCCGTGCCCCAGCCCTCAAATGGCCAAGAAGAAACAGTAGGGTGCAACGGATTAGGGGGTTGGTGAATCACCGTGCCATGAATCTGGCACTGGTGGCATCTCTTAGCGTGCTCCATACAATCGTGGATCATAGTCGGCCAGTAGTAGCCAAGGCGTTTAATTCTGCCTTTCATTTTAGGTCCAGACTGATGGGCACCACAAAGCCCTTCATGTATCTCGCTCATGACTCTTTTGGCCTCTTCTTTACTGAGACATCTCAACCACATTTGGTCAAAAGAGCGTCGATACAGAGTTTCATTTACATAGGCGAATGATAAGGCTCTCTTTCTAATTTGAGCAGCAAGAGACTTATCATCTGGAAGCCTACCATGTTTCAAATACTCTATGAAGGGTTCTCTCCAATCTGACTCCTCATCAACAGCAAGGACTGTGAGGGTCTGATCAGAGGAGGACAGGTCTGCGGGGCATAGAGCTTGACGATACTTGACAGAAATAGAAACTGGGTTTCCAGTAGGGTCAGCTAATTCTTTTGCTAACTTGGCCAATGCATCTGCTTTTCCATTTTCAGATCTAGGGACCTTGGCCAAGGTTACTTCTGGTATTAAGCTTAGGAGCTCCATTGCTTTATTATGATATGGAATGAGCTCAGGCTTAAGTACTTTGTAGACTCCAGCTACTTGATTGATTATCAGTTGGGAGTCTCCAAAGATCTTCACCCGCGTAAGACTCATCTGAATGGCCAACTCTAATCCCAAAATCAGAGCTTCGTACTCAGCTTCATTATTAGTACGAGGTTCTGATAAACTATAGGAGTACCGTAGAGTATGACCCTCAGGAGACACAAAAATCAAGCCTAATCCTACCCTAATTGTAGGAGTTTCATATGGACTTGAAGCTTTAACGGATGACGCACCGTCAAAGTAAAACTCCCAAGTAGGGGACTCCTGTTCATCCACACTCATAATGAATTCATCAGGTAGCTCATCGTTGAGTGGGGAATCAGCAGGGATCGGGTGATCGGCCAAAAAGTCAGCTAGAGCCTGTCCTTTGACGGCCCGCTGAGGAACAAAAGTAATATCAAATTGCAGTAGTATCATAGACCATCGTGCTAGACGACCTGAAAGGGTCGGACGGGTCATCAGGTACTGCAATGGGTTGACTCGAGAGATCAGATTGATCTTATGTGATAGCATATAATGCCTAAGCTTCTGTACCGCGAAGATTAAGGCTAAACATTGCTTTTCTATCGCTGGGTACTTAAGCTCTGCAGGTATTAGTCGCCTGCTGAGGTAGTACAAGGCATTCTCCTTGCCTTCCTCATTCTCTTGAGCTAACAATGCACCTAAAGACTCATCCAGGGCCGTAGTGTAGAGAATCAACGGCCTACCTGGGATAGGTGCAGCTAAAACAGGGGGGTTCATCAGGTAGCGCTTTATGCTCTCAAAGGCCTCCTGACAACTCTCATCCCAATGGAATCGGGCATCCTTCTTCACTAGTGCAGAGAAAGGATGACACCTACCAGAAAGATTGGAGATAAATCTCCGCAGGAAAGCTAGTTTACCCTGAAAGGATCTCAACTGGGTAAGACTCTTATGAGGTTTTAAATCTACTATGGCCTTGATCATAGAGGGATCTATCTCAATGCCACGGTAGCGGACTATGAACCCTAAGAACTTTCCTGCATTGACTCCAAATGCGCATTTTAAAGGATTCATCTTTAAATCAAATTTGCGCAGACGTTCAAAAACGATTCGCAGATCTTTGAGGTGATCTTCGCGGACCTTGCTTTTGACGACCAAGTCATCCACATAGCATTCAACTTGCTCATGTATCATCTCATCAAAGATGACAGTCATGGCACGTTGATAGGTGGCCCCGGCATTCTTGAGACCGAAGGGCATCACCTTGTAACAAAAGACACCTATAGGTGTCCGAAAAGCCGTAAACTTCTCATCCTCAGGGTCCATCTTTATCTGATTGTAACCAGATGAACCATCCATGAATGAGAAGATGCTATGGGATGATGCTATATCCACCATAAGCTCTGGAATGGGGAGAGGGAAATCATCCTTAGGACATGCCTTGTTCAAATCACGGAAGTCGATACAGACTCGTATCTGTCCGCTCTTCTTCCGGACTGGAACAATGTTGGCAAGCCATGTTGGGTACTTTTCTTCCCTAATGAAACCAGCTTCTATAAGCTTCTTGGTTTCAGCGATCACCTGTTGTTCAATTTCCAACCTCATCCTGCGAGGTGCTTGTTTGACAGGGACTGCGTCAGACTTAATGGCTAACTTATGGACTGCTACATCTGGATTTAGACCAGGCATCTCGGTGTAGTTCCAGGCAAAACAGTCCCTAAACTCTGATAGCAACTCGATGTATTCTTGAGCCTCTGACTCAGACAGTAGAGCACTATGAAAAATAGGCCTAGGATCTGACTCAGTGCCTAAGTTTACCTCACACAGTTCGTCCATGGCAGAAGTGACACCATCTTCAAACTCTTGTGGAGCCTCGAGTATTCTATCATTGTCACTATCCGGGTCTTCTTCGTCGGCAAGAGAAACAACCGGATAGACGTGGGAAACGACATGAATATTGGCATCACTGGACTGATTTAACCCCATATAACCTACGCCTCCTAGACCTTGGGGAAAATCAGTCCGCCAAACTCGTGCTTGCTGTAGAGCTTCTTCGTCGGGCCAAGTGGAACGAACGAGACCACGCTCAACAAAGCTCTCTACAGCAGGTGAAAAGTAACGAGGGGCACTCCTGACCTCTATATCCATAGCGGTCTCCTCTAAATCCTGTCTCATAGGACCCAGTGGTGCACCTATACTACGGGGTACAGAGGGACATTCCCTAGGTCGGGCTGGCCCAAATGAATCGTACAAGCGAGGTATGGGGTTGTGGCTACCCCAAATTGTGTCAGTATCATCAACTACAGGAGTGCCAGAAGATCTCTGACTGGAATCCCCAACTCCTATCCCGCGTATCTGATGGGGGGAAGGTTGTTTGGTAGTAGTCTGACGTCGAAAGTCCTCTTCCTCGTCTGAGCTAATATCAATAACCAATCCACCTTCAGGTATCAAATGGCTACAAAGAGTAGGTAGTGAATCATAGCCTGCGGAATAGGGAGGTGGTGAAGTGACTGGACGCTGAAGAACATCGATTATTTCATCGTCGGAAGAGTCGGACTCTACAGTCAAAGAAGAAGTGTAAAGGTTAGGTGGAGGAGGTGTACGAGTGTCGTGATTTCGCGGCTCGCGGATCGCAACTCTGCCTCTCCCTCTACCTCTACCTCTATCTCCCCTGCCTCTACTAGGGGGAACGTCGTGCCTCACTGCCAACTGAGAGGGCTCTCCATCAGAATGGGCAGTGGGAACACCTAGCTCGATACCAACCTGTGATGGACCCTGTACTGACGATTGTATAGGACCCTGTGCAGGTGGCTGCGTAGGACCCTGTACAACAGTATCAGGTATCACTGGGGACTGAGCAGGTGGAGCTCTACGAGTCTTCCGAGGTACGTAGTACTCGGCGTCGTCGTACATAGAGATCTCATGCACGGAAAAGGGCTGGGCATCTCCAGGAATGATATACTCAACATCATTCCTCAAAAACTTCATACATTGGTGCAAAGTAGAGGGCACCATTCCATACTCATGGATCCAAGGCCTTCCTAAGAGAGCCTTGTATGAAGTATCAGCCTCAATCACATGAAACTTTGCCTCAGTTAGAAAATTTCCAAATTTTAAAGGCAGGGTAATAGACCCTAGAGCTCGCTGGCCTTGGTCATTGAAGCCTTTCAACATGATCTTGTCGGAAGTGAGCTTCAAATGACCTAGGGAGAGGCTCTTCAAAGTTTCATGGGTTAGTATGTTTACTGAAGCCCCTTGATCTATGAGGACCCTATTCAACTCATAATCATTGACTTCAGCAGTGACATACAAGGGACGATTGTGCTCAGTGGTCCCTAACAGAAGGTCACGACTAGAGAAAGTGATGCATGGCATGTTGTACAAATGCCATGCCCCATCATCAGGGTCAGAAGTAAAGAATGCCTGATAGGTTTCTGGTTCAAGTAGTGCTTTTACCAGTGTCTCTCTCAAGTCGGGTGACAACATCAAAGCATCATAGACACTAAGAAGGGAAGGAATTTTCCTTAGATGAGCCAACACATTGTAATCAACTTCCAGCTGAGGGCCTTTCCCTTTCTCCTTAGGCTGCTCCTGGGAGGAAGGGATAGGATCATCCTGCTGGGTAATGATATTCTTATCTTTTATATTTTTAGCCAACCTGGGTGGAAGGACCTTCCCTGAACGCAGATGAACTTCCTGTATTGAGTCATCCTCAATAGGAGATTCTTCTGGTTCAGTGGTGGTGGCAGGTGTTGGTTCTAAGGAAATTAGTGAGAGTGGGTTCTCGGATTCATCCTCTGAATCCATGTAACATCCACCCTCTGGTATTGTAAAAACAGGTTCTTCATCAGACTCAAACTCATCATTAGAATCATCCATATTATAAGAAACATGTAGTACTGGTGAAGAGCGAGTGCTAGAAGAAGAAGAACTAGAAGTAACAGTAGAAGCGTAAGTAAAAGGTACAGAAGACCAAAAGTACTCAGAATCGTCTTCTATTTTTATTTCCTCATCAAATGAAGGGAGAACAAAGTCCTTCAGCGTAAGTGCTGGAAGGAACCCTGTCTTCCCTTTTGCAGTTACAACATACTTTTCTTTTTCATACATTTTTTTATTACATCCAGAAGAAGAAAAAGTAGAAGAGGAAATGTGCTTATCTAGCACTACAACAGAAGAAGAAGAAGAGGAAGAAAGTGCTGGAGTGGTAACTGCAGCGGCAACTGTCGACTTGGCCTGAGGTGGCCTACTCTCAACTGCCTCTGAGCTCTGAACTGCTCTGTCTATCATCCTCCTGGTTTTCCTGGAAAGTGAGATCTGCCAATCATCATCAAAACCCGTGGGTAAACTGCTAGTAGTGCCCTGAGCATCACTCTGACAATCACTGGGGCTGGAGACTAGCTGAACTGTCTGAGGGGCCTTGCCCTTGGGCTGCACTAGATCACTGTCCTGAAGGCGTATCTATCCTGTGATCATCAGTCTCTCTACTCTATCCTTGAAGACATAGCAGTCTTCCAACACATGTCCGACATGTCTGTGGTAAGGACAGTAAAGGGGGTGCTCAGCCTGACCCTCCTCCTCTGCTCTACTGCTCTCGGGGAATACCAACAGGTTGTTCTTAGTAAGGAATCTAAAAATTTTCTTCACACTCTCCCTCTTAAAGGGATATTCCTTCCTAAGCTTCTCCTGCAGGTACTGCTGACTCTCTGGAGTCCTGCGGGAGGTCCTGGGCTGTCCCCCTGGCTGGTCAACTGAGTAAGACCTGCTGGCTGAGTGTGGCTGACTAGCTGGTCGTGGCTGCTGGGGTACTGAAGTGACTAAGGGCTTCTTGCCCTTATCTGATGGTCCCTGAGTACTGTGAACCTCTCCTCTCCTAGGTGGAGGTGCCCCTGAAAACTCCTGCCGCTGAGGTCTGCGCGAAGGCTGACTCTCAACCTTAGGAGGGACTGCAGCGGGTATGCTGTCCTGTAGGCTAGTCACCTTGGTGAGGAGCTTCTGAAAGGTTCTAATGGTGAAACCCTTCAGGTATGGTGCTATCGGACCATCTATGTTCTTCAAAAGGATCTCAACTGCATGCTGCTCCTGGAGCTGTGGCTCACACTGCAAACTGAGATTTCTCCATCTGACTATGTAATCTGTGAGACTCTCTCTGGGACGCTGCCTGGTCACCACTAGCTCTCCCACTGTAACTCTGTGCTCTGTGCTAACAAATCTCTGCACAAACAGCTGCT
The DNA here is from genome assembly GCA_016618105.1 of Dendrobium huoshanense. Lineage (NCBI taxonomy): Eukaryota > Viridiplantae > Streptophyta > Magnoliopsida > Asparagales > Orchidaceae > Dendrobium > Dendrobium huoshanense. The sequence goes on along the minus strand of CM028347.1, from coordinate 5,771,747 downwards.
CCAACTCTGCAAAGGTCCTGACTGAGTCGTTGGGGAGGTCGGCGTACCAAGCAAACGCCACCCCCGCCAAGCTGCTGACGAACAACCTCAACATCAGTGGATCACTCCCTCCTATATTGCAACATATGGCTCGGTACTGAGCCACATGCTGCCTCGGGTTCCCAAACCCGTCAAAAACTCTGAACCTAGGAGGGATAAAACCAGGGGGGTAAGGCTCCTGCTCGTACTCTACAGGGTAAGGACGCCCCCTGCTAACTGACTCTCCAGTCTTCCTAGAGGAAATCGCCTGCTCTACCTTCTGGGCTATCAAATCCTGGATCTGACCTGCTGACATCTGAGCTGGCTGACTCTGAACTGAAGTAGTGTACGGAAGTACCGTGGGTGGTGCTGGGGCTACTCTCTGGACCCTGTCCACTCCTACGGGGTCTACTGTAGCAGGTGGTACTACTGGCTGCTCTCTGGAGGTACTGGTAGCTGCTACACCTGTCACCTGAGGCATCGCCCCCAGAGCTGTCAACTGTGCTGTCATGGCTGCCATGGCTCTGGCCATCTCCGCCATCTGTGTCTGCAAGTGTAGAACGGTAGCATCCGTGTCAACTGATCTGGGAGACCCACCCACCTCGGGCTCTCCCTGCTCATCCTGGTCCTCGGGCTCTCTCTCATCCGAGTGACCTCGTCGGGTAACCACACATACCCGGTGAACTGGTATCTCCTCCTCCAACTCATCTGCTAGTGTGTCATCGTTTTCCAAGAAATGTTGTTGGAGGGCTGCTATGTACGGACTCATAGGGGAACCAATCCTATGAGGGCTACGGACTGTCTCTATCTCATCCCTCTCTAGGGATCCCTCTGGAGTAGGTGCAATCTCCTCATCGCACATCATCGGGACTGCCTCTGCCCCGGAAGTAACTGCTACATCCATCAAATCATCTACATCGTCAGACTGCTCTGCATCTAACGGTGGTGCTGCCTCTACTGGCTCAACTGGGTCGACAGGGGTGTCCGCCTGCCGACGCCTCCAAACCCACCTCCTACGGTGGGGTGCTACACGGACAACTGGCTGCTCTGGGACTGCAACCTCTGAACTGACCTGAGGCTGGGCAGGCCTCCGTTGCTGTCTCCGTCCTCGACGACGTGGGCGTCGTCCTGCAGCAGGAGTAACCGCCGGGGGTCTGACTACTGGAACTGTGTCCGCAGGCTGCTGGGGTGTCTGCCCCCTCTGCCAACTGTAGAGTCTCCTCGCAGTCTGTCGTCGTAACTGGAAGGTAGCCCGAGAAATCTGACGGAGTAAGCCCTCCCGACTGACGGGCCCTCTGCCACGAGCTAGGCGGACGATGTTCCGAATCCTCTGAGTGAGGGCTCGGACACCAGCGTCCCTGGGTACCCTAGCTCGGGGTAGAGTAGTGACGACAGGAGGAGCCGCCGCTATGCGGGCAACGTCCTCCTCATCACCACTATGCGTCAGCGGAGAGAAGCGTCCTCCCTGAACCGCCTCCAACTCGGGGGCTACCACCACCTCTGGAGCAGGTGCAACAACAACTGGCCGTGGCCTCCGCTGCCTGGGAGCCACTCTCCTCTGACTCTGAACGATCTCATCGTGAACGATGGCATCGGCCATCCGCTGCCTCTCTGCCTCTGACGCAGCTAAACGAAGTCTCCTGTTCCTATTCCTCCTGGCCCTTCTCCCAAGGCCGGAGGTGGAAGAGGAAGGAACATCAGAACCGGGAACAGGAACAACGGGAACTGTCGGGGTCTGCCCAACATCCTCAGGGTGAGAAAGTCGGGCAAAAACAGAAACCCGACCAGTGGAAGGCGAAGGCACCTCGGTCTGGGCACCCCTCTTCCTGGTGGAAGTGGGAGGGGTGACCCGAACACGAGGTACTTCCGCTGGAACAACGGAAGTAACAGTAGTCGCAGGCTGCCGGCGCTGAGGGGCCGGAGCAACCTGTGCTGTAGGAGCGGCAGGCACTGGACGCCGGACCGCTGGACGAACGGGGGGAACTACGACAGGCTGCCGGCGCTGAGGGGCCGGAGCAACCTGTGCAGTAGGAGCGACAGGCACTGGACGCCTGACCGCTGGAACAGGAAGTGGCCTAGGCACTGGTCGCCTAGCCACAGGGCGCACTGGCTGCGCAGGAACAGGAACAGGACGTGGTGCTCGGACTGGGCGCCGAGCAGCAGGACGTCCAAACGGGCGCATGACTGCGCGTCCTCTCCTCTGGGGAGGAGAGAATGCAGCAGCCTCCGCCGGGGTCGGCCCGCCAAGGGTGACGAAAGCCGAGTCAGTGAAGGAACCAAAAGTGATTCCTCCCACTGGCGGACTAGCGAGCAGGGACTCAGGGAGAGTCACCCGCGCGTCCGAACCAAAAGCGAAAGTAACGGAAGGTACGAAGGAAGCCATGGCACTGCTGCCAAGAAAAGAAATCGACAAGTTAGAAATCAGAAGTGAAAATAAGAAAGGATGAATGATTTGATAGGGATTTGATAAAGGTAGATAGGAATTGAATAAGGACGGAATAGCCTGCTAGGCTGGAAAGAAGTAGAGTAGGGAAGAAAACCCTAGCTAAGGGAAAGGAACCCTAACTAAGGAGAGACCCTAACTAAGAGTGGGACGGACCTAATCTAAGGAGTACCAATCCCGGAGTACACACAAGAAAAGATAATATATGATCCAAAGATGGAGAGAGAAACTGGTCCCACCGTGGTCGCCAGAAACCTGTGGACCTCCGAAAGAGCACCGCGCGAACGGGTCGATTGGAAGGGACAGATTGGATCGCGCATACGACTGACCATTGAGGATAGAGGCTGACGCCAACACACCTCGATGGGTAGTAATATACATGACCAAATCACGGGTTTCCCCCATCCGATGAAAGAGCTCGAATGGGGTTTAGTAGATTGTGGAGACCAAGTTTCCCACGGGCGCAAGCCCCCGTGGTTAATTACATCCCAGGCCGGAGCCTGAGAAAACTCTCGATTAAGGATCATACATTATCCTCTACTAAAGTGGGATCGGCACAAGGGTATAGACTAGGAAATCCTACTCAAAGGGAAGAAAGGTCCGAAGGGGCTGAATCAACATGCGTGGCTCATACCAGCATTCGGAGGCTCTAGGATACTAAAAAGAAACTGGAGAAACTAAAACCAAACACTCAATCACATGCGTGAGAGAAGGGATGGAGGTGGCGTCATCCTGTGACGCGGATAAGTAGGATTTAGGGTCCCCGAAAGGAAGAGACATACCTACTATTTAAGGCATACTACGAGACCGAATGTAGTATCCTCGAATCTTAAATCTAGTTTGGACTTAGTGTTCGACACACACTAAGACCAGTGTCCTAGCTAATGCGATGCAAAGATCTGGACTTATCCCGGCCTGGATTGGGGGAGCCAGCTAACCACCTAATCGATTTAAAACCATGCTGTCAAGTCAATTATGAAAGATGGGTGGGTGGTACAGTTATTGGAAGTAGGACCGACATCTAGAGAATTTCCTAAGTGGTCCTGGGCATATGTTGGGTGAATGCCCCTAACTAATGCAATTAAATTTTAATTAAATTGATTTCTAATGCAATGCATGCTAGTTGAAATGTCAGCTCATGAATGCTATAGAACTTTAAAAACAGGCTTATAGAAAATAATTTTTTTTTGAAAAGACTGAGTCTCCCTAGGTCCGGCACTTCATCCTCATAGGCCAGATTATCCGGACTCTACCCGCAGGCAGGGAGATGTCTTATAGCAAGGAAAGAGAAATGCAGTAATATGCATGCGACCCCGGACGATTCCGGCAATTCCCTAGGTGCGTTAAGTTTCTATGTTATTTAAAACTTAAATATTAAATTTTGGTTATGAGTATAAAAAATTTTTTCAGTCCTTAAAGAGCCTAATACGATCCAGGCGAAAACAAAAACGGCATGCAAGAAAGAAACCTAGAAAAAGCAGATATTTCTAAGCACAATCAGGTAAGCACATCAATATAAATCCACAAACTAATCAAATAAATGTCCATAGGCCAACTGCCCTTTAATTACAACCCAGGGTATGCAGAAAAGTAAAGTGGCCGGGCACCACTGCCAACAACCCGGATTTCTAAACCTATGACAGACGCCAACAACTTTGAGTGGGATATTGGGTCTTCAAATCTTTAGCATTCTGGATATCTTCTCCTTGGACTTCTTGGATTTCTCCTCCTTGGACTCCTTGGATCCGTCGTGGCTTGAATATCCAAACGAAGAGACAATTCCCCCAGTATGGGGGTATTGCCTTTTCTCTTTGGGTATCTAAAGCCATCCAGCTCGATCTTCCAAATGGAAGAAGACTCTCCCCTTGGGGATGCCTTCTTCTTTTAGAATTCAAGCTGGATAAGAATATCCCAACTCAATAGTTGTTTTCACAACTCTTAACAATTATTACAAATAAATTACATGAATTGAAAGCAGTAAATCTAAGAATCCCTGCAAGGTTATCCTAGTGAAATCTCATCCCAAGCAGTTTATATAGAAATAAAAATGCTAACACCATTGACCCTGTGCCAAGCCATGCTCTTAATTATGAGGGCTAAGCAGCTCCATCTGTGCAGTTATAATTATTAATTTTAGCCCTCATTTTTATTTAGGGGGAGCTGAGCAAGCACCTGCATAAAATATTATTAGAAATAATCATAATGCTCCCCCCTTTTTTTTTATTTGCTTGAGCATGGCCACCTGCACGGAAGAACAGTATATGTATAGCGCTCCTAACCTATGGGTAAGTCTAACGCTCACATCCAGAGTGCAGAAAAAGTAAGCAAACACACCAATCATTTTTCAAACAGCATGCAGTGAAAACTACGGAAAGCTCCGGCACACAGCAGAAAAGTAAAACCCAGCGGCCTAACCTAGATCTAGGAGTGGTGCCCTAGCAAACCATTCTATGTGTGTGTAAGGCTAGTGTGGTTTGGATAGATCCTAATATGGGGTAATTAGTTAAAATTGTCTAAAGTTCAGGTCTGTTGTAGGCCAGAAAAGGAAATTTTGGTTGAAATTCAAATATTAATGAATTAGAGTGTATTTTAATTATTTCAGTTTGTTGATCAATTTTAAGAACTTAGGATATTCATATTTGAAGTTTAAATTGTATTAGCCAATTTTAGAAAGTTCTAGGTCCTCCTAGGAACTGGGCTAAGGGTCCAAAAAGTCACTATGGGAAATAGTCTAAGTCTGGGTCTCCTATCACCTTAGAAAAATACTAGACCTTAATACGAGTAGTTAGACAGGTAGTAGGCTGGAATCGGAGTTTCCTATCCAAAGTTATGAATTTTCTAAGTTTCGGGCAATTAAGGGAATTTTCTAAATTAACTAAGGAAGGGCCCTTTTTTACTGTTTTGATCCAAACAAGCTCCAAACTGATTGGAATCACTCCCAAAGATCATGGATGACCTAAGAAAGTGTTCCCAAGTGTTTGGAGAAAATTTGGAATTTTTAATAATTTTTAATGATTTATTAGGGGCAAAACGGTAATTTCTACCTATGGTCAAATTAGGGGTCAACCTGAAGTCAAACTAGGGAGCCCTATTTATCTAAGGTCAAGGGTCATATTCTGGTCACTTCAAGGTATTATAGGTAATTTTCTGACCTAATATGTAATTATTGCATTTTTCGGAAGGTCTCGGGGCCTTAATTAGCAGGTTAATTAGGGTTAGTTAACTAAGGGGTCTAACAAGCCCTAAAAATTCCTAGAAAATTATGAAAGGCTTATGATGTCACTAAGTTTAAATGTTGAAGTTTTCATGTCGTTTTGGGATCTATCCTAGCTCCTAGAAAACTTCTAAGTTCGCTAGACAGGTCCTTAATTTTTGTCCTTAGGGTGTCACTACGTTGTAGAAGTTTAAAGTGATGTTTACACTAACCCTCAGGATAATAAATGCATGGGAGTACAGTAAATAAATAAACACACCATGTCCTTAGATCTAGGAGAACCTAAACTAAGTGGTGGTAGTGCAATCCTATACATGCAATCTACGAAAGATAAAAAAAGAAGTAAAGACACCTAAAGAGATGATTAGTGAATGATTGGGACTCAACCATTCACTAACCCACTCCCCCCATGATTGCTCTTCACACATAAGATCCATGTCTAAAATTTCATGAAGCAAGTCTCCCAAGGTTAAGAGATTTAATATATAAGTAGTTTCAAAGTAGTTTAAAAATACTTAAATATATATATACATAAATTTTGGAAATTAAGATAATTAAAAATAGGTTGGATTATAGTAAATAGGTATATGGGCGACTTGCTGACCACTCAATCGAGACTCGTAACGATTTAAAAATATTTTTTTGTATCCTGAAAATAATTATCATAATTAATATTTAATATCGAAAATTTTCGAATAATCGAATCCAAATAATGATTGGTCAAAACAGCCAAAATCAAGGGCTGGAAATGGTTCCAAAACATAAAGCTCGTCTTGCTGAAAAGAACGAGGGGTCGCACATCGAAATCCGACTTAAAACGGCGAAGATACGAAATTTACAAGTTCAAATACAATAAAATAATATTTTAAAAAAAATGCAGTTTCACTGTTTTTGACATTACAGAAAATACAGATAAAATTTTCACCTGAAAATAGTTTTAACATATGCAGAATTCAGAGTACATCCAAAACAAGTTGCTGTGCGTCGACAGCGGACTTAAAACAACAAAGTTATATAATTTCAAAGTCTAAGTATAATAAAAAGAATATTTGAAAATAATACAGCTTGCTGTTTTCGAAATAAGTACAGAAATACTAAAAATATTTGTGCAGTGCAAACTCCAGGATGTGCAGAATCAAAATACGATCAAAACAAGACGTTGTGCGCAAAAATCCGAATTGAAATGGGAAAGTTATCAATTTTGGAAGTTTTAAAGTAATAAAATAATATTAAAATGTTGAAAATAACAAATACTTAAAATAATAATAATAATAATAATAATAGTAATAATAATTAAATAAATATGAAAAAGAGATTCTAGAATCCCTAAGATTTTGAAAGTAATTTATAAATATATAATATTAAGAATATCTTTAATAATTTAATTAATTAAAAAAAATTAAGATAAGGTTTAACTATTAAAAATAACAATAATTTCTTTTATATATATATATATATATTTAAATAAATACGATAATAGTAATAATAATAATAATAATAAGTAACAAAATAATTTAAAGTAATATGTTTATTAATATCATAATTAAAACAATAATATTATAATATAATATTAATAAAATAATTAAAATAATGTACTTAAAATAATATTATTTTACTGTTTTTTAAATAATTAAAAAAATATATATTATTTTAATAAAAAAAAATTTTTATAATGTAGAGAATAAAAATCCGATCAAAACAAGGTATTATGCGTCAAAAACGGAGTGAAAACGAATTTTCTGCGAATTTTTAAGTGAAAATAGCTTAAAATAGATTTAAAAATAAATTTAAATCATTTAAATAGGTGGCGGGACCCGCGGGATGCCACGTGGCGAAGCGGGATTGATCCCGCGGTTCCGGGCAATCATTGCCTGGCGGCGCGATGATTGCGCCGCCAGCAATGATTGCCGCAATCATGCGGCAATCAAGCGCCGCTGACGCGGCGCCACTTAGCCACGTAGGCGAGGGCCCGCAGCCGTCTGATCTCGCGCGGGTGGAGGCCAACGGCTCTGATCGAGCCGGACCGAGAGCGGACCGACAGGATCCGGATCCAGCGCCGTTCCGAACCGCGGAACGACGGGATCCCGACCGTTGATCGTAAGATCAACGGTTGGGATCAGGCCCTGACGGACACGGACCGTGTCCGAAGCCCTAATTCGTTTTCTGCCTCGTTCTCTCTTGATACTCCTCGAAACTTAACGAAATTTTAAACCTATGTTCTACCTATGAACAGAAATCGTGGGGGACCATTCAAATTATCTAATATCAACTATGTAAAAAGTTAAATAGCTTCATGTGTTCTAACTAGGGTTGAGAAATTTACCCAAAATACTCGATGAAATCGAGAGATCTCTGGCTTGTTGCACTTGTAGACTGTCCACGCTCCTATTTGGAGAAGAAACCGCAAGCTCTTGACGTCTAGATCGCACGCAACACGGATTGGAAGTTCCCTGGCCTCGGTTCGCCGGAGATCTCGTCGCCGGCGAGGTTTCACCATCGGGATTAGGTCGGGAAGGGTGGAGGGAAGGTGCAGGAGCTCTCACACAAAATCTCAGAGGCTGGGGAAGTCTCCTCGAGAAAGCAAGAGCAAAAGATCCAAAATTGGCCTTGATTTTTGGTATTTAAAGCCCCTAGACCTAAGGTGGACGGCCTAGATTTAATCCTCAGCTAATTGGGAGGGAAATAGGTCGGTTTAGGCCGTGATTTTGAATTTAAAACGAAGGGAATTGATTGGGGGCATTAAATGGGCCTTAAATCCAAATAAAAAGGTGATTTTGACCAAATTATGACTTAGTTTGACCAAGTCAGGGTTTGACTTGGTCAAACAAGTCAATTAGGTCAAAGAGGATGCGGATCAAGCCATGAAAGGGTTTGAAATTATTTAAAAACTGATTTGAGCTCTTTAGGTCAACTTGGGTCAACCCGGGTTGACCTGGTCAACCAGGTTGACCCAAGGCCTAGGCCCAGGCTCAACAGACTCAGTTTGACTCACTGAACCTATTGGAGAGGGTCTTGGGGTCTGACTTGGTCAATTTGACCAAGTCAACCCTCCAAGCCCAATTCTGGGCAAAATCGAGGTCAACAGGCATTAATGATGTCCATATTTATTTGGCTTATATAAAAATAAAAAAAGTAGTTCATGCATACTAATGTGGTTCACAAAATTATAGAAAAAGTAGCTTAGCTTTTTCTTTCATAATCTTTTTATTTTGACATATTTTGAGGCAAAGAAAACTAATACATCTTTAACTCATTTCATAGTATACATTTGGTGAAGGTGATTCAAGCTCCATTTAAATCTCTATTCTTGTTGATAAATAATAAAAGCGACCATGGTATCCATCTAGTTGGGCACAATTTGAATAGGAATTAAACCAACTTAACTAACAATTAACTCTACCTTAAGAAAGAATGGAAAACATAGACCCAAGTGAAAATGATATATGTAAAAGCATAACTCATCCTCCTTATTTTTTGGAAGATTTGCCAAGATTTTGGACTCTAACAATGAAGTCCTCACCAATTTTGCAGTTGTGAACAATGGACTTCAATTTGTATTGTGAAATTAGTGAAAGGTTGTTGGACGCTGCAATGTTGTCAGCACATTCAAGAAAGACTTGTGCTTAGGAGTGGGATTAGGGAGCTACATTGAATTCTTTGAGAAATGATAGAAGATATTGCCTAAGAGCATAAGCAATTTGAAGGGCCAACAGTTATTCGAAACACCACACCATATTTTAATAGCCAAGTTGCTAATAATGCTTGAGGCATCGCTCAAATAATGCTTGATGTGCCGTTCAATCAGCTTTTAAGTGACATTTCAAATAATGGAAAAATTAAGTTTGATAATATATAAATCTCATCATGAACAATCAATATGCTATTTAATAATTTGGTGGTTGTACACCAAGCTTGACAAAAACTAGTCATTGACATGTCTTGGAATTCAACATTAACAAAGTGTCACATTTCCAACTAAAATGCAAACAAAAGGATCAGAAAGTGTCTCTTAATGACTAATCCATGATGAATAATGTGGTGAAATAAGCACTTAGCATTTCCAACGTATTTGTCATCTTGAGAAGTACTCATGCTTTAGCTTAGCATCGAGATCACACCTTTCAAGTTACTTAATTCCACCTTAATTTCATCAGCGATTTCATCAAAGAGCGATCCAAGATGATTTACCAGCAATGAAAAATTTTCTACCAATTTATTGAGGCAAATTTTTTCATATTCCCTAAAGAGTTGGGTTTCGATAAAATACTCGAATGTCTCATGCTTTTCAGTTTGGAATCAATAATGGAGTCTACTATTTGTAGTTTCTATATTGATAATAAAAGTCATCAAATGTTTGAAGCCCCCAACAAAATTTGAAGTCAATAATGTTTTTTTGAACTTGACTTCTTTTTTAAGGACTATTTTTGTAACCTAACTTATGGGATGATTAGGAGAATCTACCATTTAATTACTTAAAGCAAAAACACCACCAAAGGCATTCTTTGTGGCCTCCATCCAACTTGAATTGATGAAGAAAAACTTAACATAAAACTCTTTGATAGGGAGAGATTATTTAAGAATCTCACTTGCATTAGGATCTTCAACTACGCTTTTTTCTTCACTTTCATTACCCTCCTCTCTCATTTTTTTCAAGTGAAGAGCAAAAGTTTCTCCAATACCTTTTTTGGTCACTTCTTCCATATTTTCCTAAATTATCATCCAAGGGAGAAAACTTTGGAGCATCCATAGCTTGGGAGAGACGATGACACAAACATTAAAAGAAATCAATAGGAATATATATGTAAAAAAACATAAGAGATAGAGAAGTATTTATAGATTATTCGTTATATAAGTTTTTGTGAGTGCCTAAATAGAATGGTTGAATTTGTTGTTCTTTTTTTAAAATCACTCTCTTATTTTTTAAATAAATTTCTCTCCAAAAAAATAAGAGAATAATGAAACTAAATATATAATCAAATATCCAACAAACTTGGTTCAAGCCCAATCAACCAGGTTTAATAAGCCAAGTAAATTTAGTTTAAGCTAAAAACAACTCAAACAACTTGGTCCTAATTTGGAAGAAACTCATCAGTTTTCAACAGTGCTGTTTTGATTAAAAAAAATATAGTTATATTTATAAGTATAGTTTTGAAAATACATTAATTTTCTTTGGAAATATTTAATTTTGGAATTTTGAAATTGAACGCGTCATTATAAACAATATATCCCCTCGAGAGATGATCATATCGTTCCCTAATGGGTTCAAATTTTAGAATTTTAAATTCATCTGAATTATCGTAGTCAAACTCAAGGGAAAATGACATATGATCTCGAAAGATCAAAATGACATTCAATCGATTATTTAACTATAATAATTCGGATAAGAGATCGTTAATTTCGTAATCAAAATTACAATAGAAATTGATATATCTCTCCGAGGAAAGAAGTTATCAATCGCTATTGATCGTTTGAAAATGGAGTTAACGATCGTTGAAATTTGAATTTTCCCAAAAATAATTAATTAAAGATTTTGAAATATTTTTTATTTTTGAAAATTAAATCTGGGTTTCTAAATCTCCTACGAGCGCAAGCCCTCGTAGTTAATTACATCGTAGGAAATCAAAATTTCCTACGAAAACTCTCGATTAAAATAGCGGTGTAAATTTCATTTAGATTTTCAAAGATTAATATCGAAGGAGGAAAAGGTTGGAATTTCAAATGGGATTGGTTCAAAATTGAAGACTTATTTTCGGGGTCAAAGGAAGAGGAGTAGGGAGTGTTTTTAAGATTCTGAATTACTTCAGAAAACACTCCAATCTATCTTAAGTGTTGGGCTTAAATTTGATTGAAAGAGATTTAATATTTAAGTGATTAATTTTATTAGAAAGTTGGGATTCAATTCCCGAAAATTGAGGTCTTATGGCCCGAGCCAGCCTCAGAACCTAAGTTTAAATTGGGCACTAACAATTAACACCCCGAACCTAGCTAATGCAGTGCAAATCTGGTCTTACCCCGGCCTGGATTGGGGAGCCAGCTAAACCACCTAAACGATTTAAAATCATGTGTCCGGTCTTTTCATGTTGAGTGGTAGGGACGTTATTTAAGAAAGGTATAAAGAAACGGGGTCGACATCTAGAGCAGATCCTTAATTGACCCCTTAGACTTATGTTGGGTACTCGATGTCTAAGTAATGCAATTAAATATTAGACTCTTTTAAATTTGTTGCTAATGCGATGCATGCTAATTGACTCGATTGAATGCAAAATTTGTATGTAGCAGTTTAAAAATTTTGGCTTAGAAAATAGGTTTTTCCCTAGAGATTGCATAACATCCCCTTGACAGATCGGCACCCTCATAGGCCAGGTGGTCTGCCAGAACCCGCAGGCGGGGAGATGCCTAACAATGTTGAGAAAGTACAATATGAATGCATGAAAAACCCTCGGCGAGTCCGAGCTTACTTCTTAGGACCGTTTAGAGTTTCTATCTTATCTTAAAAATTTTATTTAATTAAAGTAGAAGAATTTTGACAGACCCCTAAGAGCCTAAATTCGAATTCCAGGTCAAATCAAATACGGCATGCAAGTAAAAAGACTAGAAAAGTAGGAGTTCTAATGCGAAATCAATTAAACAAATTAATTAAATTAATCAAATTGAATGTCCATATGGCAAGTGCCACTCATTATTACATCTCAAAAATTACAATAAATTAAAGTGGCCGGGCACCACTGACTACAACCCGGATTTCTAATCCTAAATCAAATGATTTTGAGACTTGGGATTCTTCTCGTTGTTCAATCCTTCATCTTCTCACGAACATCTCGATTCGTCGGTTCAGGATATCCAAATGGAAAGAAACTCCCCCTTGATCGGGGTGTTATCTTTCCTCTTTGGATACTTGCAAAGTATCCTAATTTGAATTCCAAATGGAAGAAGACTCTCCCCTTTAGGGATGTCTTCACCTCTTTGGAATTCAAATAGGATATTCATATCCCAATCTCAAAACATTTTAAAAAATACAACCTTAACTGAATTAAATTTACATTAAGAGAAATAAGAAAATCTAGACTCGATCCTGCAAGGTTATCCTAATAATTAACAGTTGTATATATTCCCAAGCAGTTATAATATGAAAATTTAAAATGCATTTTTTTTTATCCACACTTGGCCATGCTCTTTTTATTTAAAGGGGGTCTTAAGCGCGGCAGGTACCTGTGCAAAGAGTATATATTTTTTTTATTAACTGCCCCCTTTAATTTCAGCTCCTTATACGAGCATGGCCACCTGCATAAGATTGCACAAGTATAATTCGCTCCTAACCTAGGGGTAAATCTATCGTACAATCAATCACAGAATGCAGGAAATAAGTAAATAAACACATCAATTCTACACTAGCAAACAGCATGCAGTAAAAGCTCAAAAACTCGGCACACAACTGCAGAAAGTAAAACACCGGCCTATCCTAAAACTAGAGTCGGTGATCCTAGCAAACCATCTAAAGTGTGTGAAGTAGGTCGTGTGGTTTTGATGTGTCCTAATCAGGATTATTAGTTAAAGTTATCTAAAATTCGATTAGTTGGAAGGTTTAAAGGATTTAAGTTTGAATTCAAGTATTAATAGCTTAAGATTAATTTTAAGATTCATTTAATTATTTGTTGGATATCACCTTTGTTTCACACCGAGGCCGTGAAGTTTATTTCACCTTCCTTGGGGCTAAGTTAATAGCCTCGTAGGCCTGGGTTACCCAGTGGTATCCGGTATAATTAAGTATTTTATGTTGATTAAGGCTTAAGAATTAATGAATTTTTATTAAAAAAATGTTTGGTTGCTGATTTTTAAGATTGATTTATTTAAATTTGCCATTAATCGATTCGTGGCGTTATGCCACCAGGCTCGAGGAACCAGCCTCCTTAGGACACTTAGCCCCGCAGCCCGGAGTAGTCCAACCGATAAACCAAATTAATGTAGTTAAATTAGAGGTTTTAAAAAGTTAGATAATTAATGATTAATCTATTTTTAAGGTTTAACACCCCTTGGAATCCATTCGTGGCGTTGTGCCACCAGGCTCGAGGAACCAGCCTCCTTAGGACACTTAGCCCCGCAGCCCGGAGTAGTCCAGCCAATAAACTTCATCTTTAGGATGGTTGTTGTGTTTTAAAAGGTTTGTTGAGTGTTTTAAACATTAAGTTAAGATTTTCTGGAGTTTTAGAACAATTTTGAGTTTTATGAATTTTTTGAATATTTTAATCATTTAATTAAGGGGTTGAAAATTTGACTTTTTGATTAAAAGTGTTTTCTGGAAAGTTAACATTTTATTAAAATACTAGAGCTTACTACAATCAGTTAGACAGTAAGTACGTTGAAAACGGATTTTTCTACATTTTATTACAAAGGTTTGAAGTTTTGAACTAGATTTGACCTAGAGTTGACCGATTTGTTGACTTTTTGAAATATTACAGATTTCTGGAATTTGATATTTTTAATAAATATTACACCTTATTAGGAGTTGAATGCAAGTGAGTTTGGGTGATTTGGATTTTTCTGGAATTAATTATGAAGGTTTGAAGTTTGGGTATTTAATGAATTTCTTGAAATTACTTAATTAGAGGGCCCTTTTTGTAATTTTGCTCCAAATGAGTTCCCAACTCCTTGAAATCAGCTCCAAAGGTCAGGAATGACCTAAGGAGAGATTCCCAAGTGTTTGGGACATTTTTGGAATTTTTAATATTTTTTAATTAATTATATTAATTAAAATATTGATTTTCACTTAAAATCAAATTAAGGTTTAAATTGCTGTCAAATAATTTTGATTTTAATTTTCATTGGTTAAGGATTTAATTATGGTCAGTTAGAGGGGTTAAACTTAATTTTTGGATTTAAAATGGATTTATTACATTTTCTTAAAGTTTTAAGGGTTAATTAAGGGTTTAAGACGTAGAAAATTAATTATGGGCCTTAATGATTTCCAAATTCAGTGAAAATTTTCCTAGTGGCTGTACATGTCACTAAGTTCAAGTGTTTGAAGTTTCAACTCAAGTAGAAGTGAATCCTAATTATTAGAAATGTTCTAAATTTTCTAGCAAGGGTCCTTAATTATTGTCCTTAATGACACTAAGTTTGATGGGTTCAAATCAATGTTTTTGCTAACCCTTGAACTTAACATATAAGCAAACATACAATCAAACAAATCCTTAGATCTAGGAGAGCCTAGACTAAGTGGTGTGTGTACAACTTAAGCATGCCAAAAACTATCAAAATTAGCTTAACTTAAATCTTAATTAGTGAAGAGCTAAAGCACAACTATGCATTAATTAATCCCCATAATTTCTATTCAAATATGCTTAATCTACATTTAAAATTTCAAAGGATCTCCTTAAAAGTTTAAAACTTAGATAAATGTACATTTTAAAATAGATTTCAAATATATATTATATATATATATATATATATATATTCAAATAATTTTTTTTTTTTAAATAAAGTAATTGAAAATACCATTAAAGTTCAATTTGTGGGGTTAAGAGGTCTATTGATTTCAAGCTATTTGAAAATAAATATTATTTTGGAAACAAATAATATACTACTTTATCAAGTAGTAATTAAATACTAATATATTCAAATAATTAAAATTACTCAAAATGAACTAAAATTTTATAGTTTAAAATCAATTTTGAATTAAAATTTCAGGAATCTTTTATATATTAATAATATTTTCTAATTTAAATTAATTTTATATTATATATATATATATATATATATATATATATATATTTTAAATTTTGAAGTTAACTAACTAAAAAAATAATTTCAAATTAATTAAATTCAAAAATAGTTCTTAAATTTTATTTAATCTAGACTTAATCATCTCTGAAATTTTCAATTATCAGAATAATTTTATAAAATAATTATTTAAATTATTAATTAATCAAAAGTTATTTAAATTACTAACTACATATAGATTAGAAAATTAATAACCGTTCAAAAATAACTCCAACAGCTATGTAAAAATTACTGGAGGTCAGATATGTACTCACCAATATTCACACCAAATTTTGGTTTAAAATAATTTTTATTTATTTTTATATAAAATAAATACAGAAAAGTATATAAGTGAAATTACTTTTAAAATATAAAATATTTTTATTAAGAAAAAGTTTTAGAAAATAGAAGATTAAAAACTGAACAGAAAGAGGTATTATACAGATTTTTTGGTTTTATATTTTATTTGTTATGATTTTTTGAAGTTCTGTTAATTAAAAAGTAATTAAAACAGTTTATTTTGTTTATAAAAGAAAAAGGCGGCGCCGGCGGGACAGATGGCACGCTCGGGTTCGTCGGATCAAGGCGCTGTGACGGCGGGGCGACGTGGCGCTCTCAGGAGCGTTGGATCAAAACCGCGGCACGGCATTTAATGCCAATCATTGGCGGCGGCGGGACGCGGTTTACTTAACCACGTCAGCCGCTGCCGCACACCGCCCGATCGCCCGCTGTAATGAATCAATGGCCCAGATCGAGTTGGACGAAGATCCGATCCGATTAAGGCCTGCACGCGGTCGTACCAGCGCGTGAAACGGCGAAATCCGATCCGTTGATCGTAAAATCAACGGTCAGGATTTCGCAGACCTGGCCCTAATGAAGAAACCGAAACCCTAAACACAAAAATGGCTCGTTCTCTCGATCCAATGCATTAAATCATTTGAAATTTTAAACCTAGATGCACTAGGTGAACAGAAATAATGGGGATATGCTTAAAATACCAAATGATAGCTAAATAAAATGCTAATTAAATCTATGTGTCTTAAGCTAAGTTGAGGGATTTACATTGATTTAATGGACGGTTTACACCGCTATTGGACTCTCTGAGCTTGTAGACTGTCCACGATTAAGTTTCCAGTTGAATCCAAGCTCCGACACGCCACGAATCTCCTGGAATAAGCTTTGGACGGATTGGGTGTTGAGCTCGCCGGAAGATGACCGGAGGCGGCTTTGACCGGGGGGATTTGGGTAGGAAAATGTTGAGGAGGTCCAGTAAAGCTCAAACGAACAAAGAGTTTTGCTGGAAGAGCTCTAGGTAGATGAGAGGATGTAGGGATTGAATATGAGAGGGATTAGGGCATTTCCTCCCTATTCAAATGTCTCCAGATTGAATGGGTGGCTGAGATTGTTTGAGAGGGCTCCTGGATGATTGCCACCTGTCCAGGGAGTTGGTGGGAGCAGGAGGAATCAAGGACAAGGGTACATCCTACATGGAAAGGGAGTTTTGTCTTCTATTTGGACACATGGAGTAATGGGAGCTGTTAGATCAAGATCAAAGGGCTGGAGTGAGTCCTAAGAAGCTTCTAGAGCATGCTCAAACTGCTGGAGTGATTTAGATTAGGAGATATGGATTAATTAAGGCTCTAAAGGACTCATTTGACCATTTGTTGACTGGTTTGACCAGTCAACAGCCAAGTGGACAGCTGAGGTGGCATGGAGGGATGTCTTGAGTGTTGGGTTCAAAGGGGTTGAGGTGACTCACACTTGCTTGTGTATTTAAGTCTCTTAAAGCATTAAAAAAAATTTGTTGACCAATGTTGACTAGTCAACTGGTCAACAATAGGTGATGTGGCAGGTAGGGCCACTTGAGGGATTAATTAAAATACCTTGGACAAAATTTTCCCAAGATTTAAATCCGTTTGGAATTTAATTTAAAATGCAAGGGATTAAGGGTTGATTTTGGTCAACTTAGGTTGACTGGGTCAACCAGATTGAACCAAGGTGTGAGTCTAGTCTGGATAGGTTTGACGCAATATTTGGAGTCTGGTAGAAGTGATTCCATGGTTTAAATGGGTCAATTGAGTCAAAAGGGCTTAATGGGCCCTTAATGGGCCCTTAAGCCAAAATTGGTTGACTTGGTCAACCAACTAGGCTCAGGGTCCGAGATCAGGCTCAACAAGTTTGAAATGACTTTTTAAAATCAATGGAAGTGGTTCCATAGCTTAAATAGGTCATTTAGGTCAAAAACATCTATTTGGACCCTTAAGGGGCCATTTGGGTCAACTAGGTTGACTTGGTCAACCAGGTTGACCCAAGGCCTGGAAATGGGATCAACAGATTTGAAATGACATTTGGAGACCATTGGAGGTGGTCCCAAGGTCTGGAGAGGTTAATTTGGTCAAAATGCCTGTTTTGACCCTTAAGGGCTTGTTTGGTCAACCTAGGTTGACTTGGTCAACTAGGTTGGCCCAAGGTCTGGGTTTGGGTCGAACAGGTTTCAAATGGCATTTCAAGACTAATGGAAATGGTTGGATGGCCTAGAGAGGTCATTTAGGTCAAAACACATGTTTGGACCCTTAAAGGGCCATTTGGGTCAAACCTGTTGACTTGGTCAACCAGGTTGACCCAGGGGTTGGGAATAGGTTCAAAACATTTGAAATGACATTTGAAACTTGTTAAAGATGGTTGCATTCAAATCAGAGTTCATTTGGTTGAAAATCAACATTTGAGCCCCATAGGGGTATTTTGGTCATTTTGACCCATGGTCAAGTAAGGGTCAAACTAGGTCTAGAAAAATGCAGTTTAATGTTCAACATATCAAGATTAAAGGTCTGGAAGTGACTAGAGGCTTTGGTGAAGGCTCTAAGGTCAAAATCTTCAAAGTGATAGGTCCAGTGGCATAGGCTGTAAATATTTGAAGGTTTTACAGCCTTTGAGTTTCGATTAAGTTTTTGAGGTTAGAGACCTCGAAATGAGCTCAAATTTGGAGGGTTACCTCCAGAGACATGTCCCATCAGTATGCAACTGACAGACTCTGAATCGGAGGTCATTTAACTGGGTTTCAAAGTGTTTGAAAATTCAACGGAAAAGGCCTTTAGGACAAAACCCTTGGACCTTGAATTTGGCTTGATTGACCTAAGATCTAGGTAGATCTTAAGCTCTGAATAGATCCTAAAATTTAGGAATCTAGAAGGATCCTAGAGCCTAGGAAATTCCTAGAAGTTGGAGTCTAGAAGGAGTTTAAGATCTAGAGCAGCTCCTAAGGTCTAAACCCTAGAAGAATCCTAGCCTAGATCCTAGGGTCAAGATTCTAAGAGGAGGTCCTAGAATTTTTGAATTGATTTGGGAATTAAATTAATTTAGGATCAAGAGTAGTCCAAGTGACCTCATACAAAAATGAGGTCAACAAGTGCTTACCTCAAGTATACAACTACATTATGTAGACAAATAGAGAGGGAGAGAACAACGAAAGAGATAAAGGAGAAACAGAGGAAAATGAATTCTATTACTTAAGATTAACATAGTACAGTGGCCTATTTAAAGAAGGAAATTACAAATGAAACTAATGTAATACAAGAAGGTACAGCTGATGGTCCAATCATGAAGGGCCACGTGTACGAGTGGCTAACAGCCCCCCTCAAACTTATTGCTGTGAAACATCGACTAGTTTGTTAGAGAGTTGTTTGAAGCGAGTGGTTGCTAGTGGCTTAGTGAATAGATCGGCGAGCTGATCATTGGTGCATATATGATGGACAGAGAGGTGCTTTTTCTGAATACAGTCTCAAATAAAGTGGAAGTCGACCTCAATATGTTTTGTGCAAGCATAAAATATGAGATTGTTGGCTAAGGCGATAGTGGAGGTGTTCTCACAGTACACAGTGGTGGAAGAGTTTTGTGCTTATATGAAAGTTGTCAAGGTGACGTCTTAGCCACAGAACTTCTGATGCTTCAGACGCTAAGACGCGATATTTGGCCTCTGTGGAAGACCGTGCTATGGAATTTTGCTTCTTGACTTGCCACGATATGAGAGAGGTGCCTAGGAAGTTGCAGTAGCCGGATATGAACTTTCAATCTTGGGTATTGCTTGCCCAATTAGCATCAACGTATCCTCGGACAGTGAGGTTGCTCCATTGAAGAGGTATACCTGTGTTGGAGGTTCCTTGAATATAGCGAAGGAGTCACTTTAAGGCCTCGTAGTGGATATTGAGAGGAATTTGCATGTATTGGCATAGTTGATGAACAAAAAATTGGATGTCCAGGCGTGTGAGCGTAAGGTATTGCAGTGAGCCGATGAGGTGGCAGTACATATGCAAATTTGTAAATGCTTCTTGAGAGTTATCGCAGATGTTGATTTTGCATGAAACCAGCGTGGGCACAGATTTGGATTTTTCCATTCCCGTGCGGTCGATGATCTGTCGTGCGTACTATTATTGAGGTAAGATGATGATGGAGGATGTTTTTGTAGCTTGAATGTCCAAGAATTGGGATAGAGATCTGAGGTTACGCATCTGAAAGGAAGCATGAAGATTAGATATAAGGAAATTTATTTTGGTTTGAGAGTTACCTGTGAGGAGGATGTCGTCGACGTAGATCAGGATGTAGATTCAAACTTGGCCGGATTTGTAGGTGAGGAGCGAATGGTCGAATGTGCTGATTTTAAATCTAAAGTTGAGCAGGTGGTTGGAGAGAGTGGCGTACCACTCCCGAGGTGATTGTTTTAGCCCTTATAAAGCTTTCTTCAGTTTGCAAACATAGTTGGGATGAATGGAGTCATGAAATCCCGGAGGTTGTTGCATGTAAATAGTGTCTGAGAGGGTGCCGGGGAGGAAGGCGTTCAATACGTCGAGCT
Organism: Dendrobium huoshanense; assembly: GCA_016618105.1. Lineage (NCBI taxonomy): Eukaryota > Viridiplantae > Streptophyta > Magnoliopsida > Asparagales > Orchidaceae > Dendrobium > Dendrobium huoshanense. Next base: position 5,751,470 of record CM028347.1, on the reverse strand, counting down.
GATGAATGACCTAGTTGTAGTGAAGAGTAATGAGAATGAGTACCTGTATGATTGACATTTTTGCAACGGTGCTGAATGTCTCGGTGTAGTCTAGGCCATGTTCTTGGTTATAGCCTTTGGCGACCAAGCAAGCTTTGTATCAGGCTATAGATATATCTGAGTTAAATTTGGTGCTGAACGTCCACTTGCAGCTGAGGACGTTCTGAGACAGAGCGGGAGGGACCAGGTCCTAAGGACCTTGGGCTACCAGGGCTTGAAATTCTTGAGACATTGCCATTTGTCAGTGTTCAAATTTTACGGCCTAGTTATATGTGGATGGTTTATTGGTTGGAAGAATGTGAGCCAAGTCAAAAAAATTCTTGGGCTGAGATTTTCCATTTTTGAGGCGGGTTATCATGTGGTGTGAGGGTGTATGCCGAGAGGGAGCAGCAACCGGGGGTTGCTGTTGAGAATGATTGGTGGACGGGGGGGGGGTTAGCAGATGCCATGAGCTGGGAAGTGGGTTGAGGCGCTGGATGAGATTGAGTGGAAGGGATGTGTGCCAATTGTGTATAAAAAGGAGGATGAGAAATAGATTTAAGAGTAGGGGCTATAAACATGCTGATGATTGAGGAAGGGATTTTGGTTGTTGGCACAAGGAGTAGTGTGGGTGTTGTGGGAGATGTGGGTTTTTGAGTTAGAGAGAGTTAGAGTAAGGGTAAACGTTTTCATTGAAAATAACATTACAAGATGTATAGATTTTGTTAGTGTTGGGTGAAAGTGCTCAGATGACACTAGAAAGTGCTATGATACCACTTGAAAGTTCGTTAGGGATGTTAAGCCCTTATGAACTGGCCCAAGGCAAATAATGAGATAGAGAGGTGAATCAGTATTTAAAACAAACACAATCTTAAATCCAAAAATAAGATTCACCACAATCAAAACCAACGATGCGGAAATTAAATGCAGAAGCAAATAATAAGAAAGAACACACCAGATTTATAGTGGTTGGTTCAAATCTTGACCTACGTCCACTCCTTGGAGGCACCCTCCAAGTATTGCACTAAAATAAGTGTCTCTCTTTTAGCCCCGACAGCTAGGCGGAGAAGCCCTTACAAAATTACTTCCACCTTCCCCGATGCGGTGGAGTCACCGGGTCCTTTGACACCAAAGAGATCTTCTTCTTTGGTGAACTTACCTCGATACAAGCCTTGAATCCGATGGTACTAAGGTGCGAGTTCGCCGGAGCAACCATGTGGAATCCCCTCCACACTCCCTTGAGTTTCCCCCCTCACAGGATCTTCTCCCTCTCAAACTCCACCATTTCCTCTCTCCCTTTCAAGCTCTCTCTTCAAGTTTCCCCCATAAGAATGAAGCTACTATGGCTGCCAAAGACACTTATAAAGTGTCATGTCATAGCTTAAATAGAAGAGCTAAAAACAAACCCATTAATGCAAGTTGTCGACATTATCGTCCTGGCCGATTAGTTCAAATATGAAAAAAATCGTCCTGAATATCGCCCTGAAATGAAGCTGGCCGATGTCTAATCGTCCAGGACGATCTTGCGATCGGCCCAGACGAAATCACCATTAATTGCTTTCCAAACTTGCCAGAGAAATTTTGGAAATATTGTCCTAGATCGTCATGGCCGATATTTTATAGTCCAGGCCGATCCACCAGGCCGATATCCAAAAATAAGAATTTCCTAAGTAGATCTGGCGGCAGATTCTTTCTGAATTGAGCCTATCGTCCTGGCCGATACAAAATCGTCCAGGACGATGTGTTTTGCATAATGACGGTTGCTTTAATGAGGATGTCCTAATTAGGGTTTCTGCTTATGAATAGATCATCCCGGGCGATATAATTATCATCTAGGACGATGTTATCAAAAATAATAAACTCTAGAGAACAATCAGAAACTCTTATACGTTACAAAGCATCAGGATCCACAACAAATACAATAGACTCAAGAAAGAAAAAAGTGTACAAACTGACTCAGACCTAGTCTACCCAATCTTGAGCTGATTCCAAATTGCAGTCCGATCGTGTGAACCTGAAATGTTAGTAGAAAGCAGTCATAAAGAAAAAGAATGTTTGTTATCATCAAAATCATAAGCCATAGATCCGCAACAATCTCCCCCTTTTTGATGATGGCAAACATTTCAATTTGAATTTGCAAAAAGGAACATTTTCTCCTAATCTCCCCCTTACTTGAATAACACTTTAAAAAATAGGGGAGATAAAAATATTTTGTTGTTTTAAATTTTTTAAAAGAAAAAAAATGATACAAATTCAACAGTACGTTCTCCCCTTTGACATTATCAAAAAGAGAAGAGGCACAAACAAAAAATAAAACGAACAAAAGACAAAAACATTCCCTGATCTAGTGAAAAATAAATATTCTTAAAATGAGTACCTCTTGGTTTTAATAAAAAACTTAGTAGAATTGGATTGACAACGCATAGCCCAGAAAAGGTTAGAAATTCATAATTTGATAATCCAAACTCAAGTTCTTTTAAAGGCTCAAAAACTTTTTAATCCAATATCTAGATCAAGGAATAAACGGGAAAAAGAATATTTGCTATCATCAAAATCATAAGCCATAGATCCACAATATTGGGGTCCAGGCATCTATAACCTTTTTGAAAGGTAGCATAACCGATAAAGACGCACATAAGAGATAGAGGTGAGAGTTTGTTGTTGGATTATGGCTTTAGCCAAGTGTAGTCGAGACATTCGAAAACTCTTAGGCAGTTGTAATTAGGTGGTGTGTGATGAAGAAGTTCATAGGGAGATTTGTTGTGAGTGTTGGGAGAGAAATACATAATTGATTAAGTGGACCGCCATTAGTAGAGTATCGACCCAAAGGTATTGAGGAAGAGAGGCTTCGAGGAGAAGGGTGCGAGTGGTTTCAATTAGGTGATGATGCTTGCGTTTTGCCACTTCATTTTGAGAGGGAGAGTGGGGACAAGTGAACTGATGGATTATGTTGTTGTGACGACATAAGATATTAAATTTATTATTGAGGAACTCTCCACCGTTATTGGTTCGGATTATACGAATTTTATGATTAAATTGGCGATCTACAAGTCGTTGAAATTTAAAAAATTTTGTAAACACGTCCGACTTTTGAACTATAGGGTAGACCAAAGTAAATTTAGAGAACTCGTCAATGAAAGAAACATAATAGCGGTAACCTTGATTAGAAATAATGGGAAAAGGTCCCCAAACATCAGAATGAACAAGGTAGAATGGTAAAGTTGTTACAGTTTGAGATGTAGTTGTAGGTAAGCGATGGCTCTTGGCCATTTTACAAGCATTGCACATAGGTGTTTTGGTGGAGGTGTGTACATCGCTGTTGTTGTTGGCGATGGTGGCAAGAATTTGGGTTGACGGGTGGCCGAGGAGACAATGCCAGAGATCTAGAACATATTGAATGGAAAGAAGAGCTGACTGAGATGTACTGGGGTTCTTTGATTTCTTGATGCAATATGGGATACACGGACTTGTGAGAAGAAGGAGTTGGGTCTTCTGATCCTTTATTTCATAGCCATAGGAAGAGAAGGTTATGTCACAATTGTTGTCAGCAGCGAATTTGTGTATAGATAAAAGATTAAAGGATAGATTTGGAACAATATTGATATTAAACAATTTGAGAATACTTGTGGGTGTAGGGAGAATCCCTTTACCTGTGGTGTGGATCGGGAGGTGATGGATTTTTCTAAGAATGACCTGACTAGATCCGGTATAGTGTTGAGGTTGTTGCACTTGATTTGGATCGGAGATTAAGTGCGAGTAAGTGCCACTGTCGAGAAACCATTCTGACGATTGTGATTGGGACGTAGATGTGAAAAGAGCAGCAGTGGGTTTGGTGTTGTATTGGTCATCATGGCGGTGCCAACATTTGATGGTCGAGTGACCAAATTTGCCGTAGATTTGACAATTTATTGATGGTCGATGTGATTTTCCATTACGGTTCAGGTTGTTCGAGGAGCGCCCATTGGTGCGACCTCGATTGGAGAAGGTTCTTCCGCGACCATGTCCGTGGGCTACTGTGAGAGCAGTTGTGTTACTAGATAGTTGTAGTGAATGAATTTCTTTGGCCTTTTTGTGAGCAAAATTTAACTCCTCGCTACATATAAGAGTATATAATTCATCCAAGTTGACCAGATGAAGATTGGTGCAGATTGCGGTTTTGAATGCTTGGTATGTGTTCGGGAGTAGGGTGTAGTGGATAACGTCTTCAACAACAATCAGGGCTCTCGCGGTGCCCAGTGCGTCAACTTTGGATTTGACCTCAAAAAGGTATTGAGTCATAGTTTTGTCTTTCATAGACAAGAAATGCATTTCGTTCTTCAATTGAATGATTCTTAATATAGTGGATGATTGAAGTCTGCAGTCTAGTATTGTCCAGATTTCGGTGCAGTGATCCGCCGCAAGAACGTATGACAAGATTGCTAGTGAAATGACTGAACAGTGAGTGGCGGCGAGGTTTTGGTCGAGCAAGGTCCAGTTTGCATGAAGAGATGGCTGCGTTGGTTGGTTGTATTCGGTTTGGGAGGACTGAGATGGGCATTTGGTTGTCACGTCCAAGAAGCCTTCAAATCCATTGGCGCGAAAGAGTTTGAGCACTTGGGATCGCCACAGTGAATGGTTCTTCGCCGTGAGGGTTTGAGCAATGATGTTCTTGATATTGCTCATCAAGAACTTAAGAGAAGACGAAATTTTCGGAGAGGTGAAAAGATATGAAGACGAGAGATTGTCCGCCTGCTCGGCGGAGGAGAGAACAACATAATGACTCATTTCAGAGGGAGGATCAGATTGGCACTTCGATACAATGTTGACAAATAGAGAGGGAGAGAATGACGAATGAGACAAAGGAGAAATAGAGGAAAATGAATTCTATTACTTAAGATTAACATAGTGCATTGGCCTATTTAAAGAAGTAAATTACATATGAAACTAATGTAATACAAGAAGGTACAACTGGTGGACCAATCATGGAGGGCCACGTGTACGAGTGGCTAACACATTCTATTAACTTGTCTCAAGCATGCAAATTTTTTGATAGGTACAATATTTAAAGTAGACCTCTTTAATTGCACGAGCGGACAACTTTCGTCACGAAAAATTTTCAATTATCTATCAATAATTCAATACACCAAATCATTAACTTCTTAGGAGCCCAATAAACAAATTAATCAAATTGAATATTTTAATATATATATATATAATTAATTAATTTTGGAGCATTTAAAAAAATACTATAAATATATGATGAAAGGCCATTTAAAGAAAGCGGTTCCTTGCTATCGTGTCACGTGTTAAAGACCTAAAACCTGTGGCTGCGACCTAAGCTTCGCATCTCTCTTCCTCTTGAATAGCGATAGGGCCGCGAGTCCTGACGATCGCATGGGATAGAAAGAAAGCAAAGCACCCAAACCAGAAAGCGAGCGACGCAGGGGGAAACCAGGAAAGAAGACATGGCTTCGAGTTCTTCTGTCTTTCAGTGCCCGACTTCTCCCCGACCTCTCATCGCGGGCCACCGCACTGCTGTTATCGGCCGCCGTCGCCTTTCCGTCCGGATTCCGACGTCCGCTCTCTCTCGGAGGAAGCCCCTTCGCCATATCGTGGCCTCTGCCGCTGGTAGCACCCTGTCGCTGCCGTTCGTCAAGAGGAAGCCCTGCTTCAATGTTGTGGCCTCCTCCTCTACAGTCGACATCCCTCCCGCCTTCTCTGACTCCAACTTCCTCGATGCTCTCGAGCGCTGCTTCGCCGCTTCACCGGATTCCGGTCCCTCCTCTTCTGCCAAAGGCGTGATGCTCTCGCCGACGATGAAGAAAGAGTATGGGGCGTATGGTGCGGTTACTCTCGAGAAGTCTAAGTTGGATCTCTCTCAAAAGACAACTAAGTCGAGTCCCGAAGTGAGTCCAACTCTTTCCCTCTTTCTTTTATGGCAGCGTTAGATTATGTTTGATGCTAATGAGTTGAAGATTGGATTCGTGGTTACCCTTTCTGGCTTGTTTTCTGGAGGGACAGATAACCTAATTCGTATTTCCACGGGTGTTTCAAGTAAACGACCTCGTTGCTGCCCTAGTCATGGTTGTGCTTGAGTGGATTCGGCTGGAAGCTTTTATACTGCTCTATGTAGTCGTAGGAAGGACTTCTGGCAGGAACTGTTGAAGAAGTCAGCTGTCTATTTATTAGTAATATATTTTATTTGATAGTTATATTGAAAAAAATCCAATGTAGTTCGAGTGAATTGCTATTTTCTTTCATGCATAACCTTTTATTGATGTTTACATTATCTATCCGAGAAGTCTAGCTCGGTTCCTGAGTAACAAATTAACTGTTAAGCCTGTTATCCAACTGAGAGAACGCCAAAGTTGATTAGTTTTTGTGGCTGGTGGAAGCATCATGGTATTTCCTCGAAATTGCACTTGAAAATTTGAATTATTATACCAAGTGGACAAGAGAGGATAGTATCCTGTGGTTGCTGTCAATCATACCAATGATGTAGCCATTGGGGAATTGTAATGACCAGGCACAGATTTGTTGCTTTTCTTTTCAAGTTGTGTCAATTTAGAGAAGCAGAAGTTTGATTGAATGATATTTTCTTATAATAACTAGAGTTCTGGGCAATTAAGATTCCTTAAATAGATTAGTGGGATGGAAATCAAAATTCGAGATGGATTTTTGCTGACTCATGAATAAAGAAAGTCCTTTTATCATTTGAATGTTGATAAGTATGGATAGACATGTACATCAGGGGATCTATCTTAAAAGAGGTGACATTATGACTAAGGGAGATTAAGATGATGTGATGAAATCGCATGGGCTTTTCCTACCTGGTGCCCATTATGTATAAAGGAAAGATTATAAAAGTACATTAGTTCATGAAGTCAGCTTTTTTTGCATTGTATCAAGTGGGGGTAAGACGGCTGATGATGCTTAGTATTTTGGTGGTGGTTGCGAACATCAATCTGGTTCTTGTGAATGTATCAATAATACCCAAATAGGGATTGAATGATAAAAAGGTGCTAATACAGCATCCTTCATTTTCTATTTCCATGTCTTGAAACTATTAATACAGTGAAATAGAGTTTTGAGCATTAAGTAAGATTTGAATGGAGATGAGTTTGGTAGAAATGAGTACCTAATGCTCCTAAGAAAATTTCTTAATGGGATACAAATTGGCTATCTTAAAACACCATTCATATTTTTTAATAGATATTCTATAACTCTAAATCCCAAAATCTTGGAAGGCACAAATTGAATATTTATTTTTAAAATTATATTTACGCAAGAAAAATATATATAGGATATATAAAGATATGTTAAAATTTGGAGGGGTTGCATGCCCTCTCATGTCTCCATTAAATCTCCCCTTGCTCTTAAGTATGATTCCACTATCAATTATTGGTGAGAATAACATAGTAGTAGGCTAGTATGTTATGGTCATTTATGTTAAAATGCATAGGAACTTTCTTAAAATAGTTGTAAACTTAGAATAAGGTGATTTTTCCTGCTGATGATGATGTTGATGCCGTTTGTGTGGAAATGCATGCATGTTGAGGTGTGCATTTATTATCAGAAAAATCAAAACCATAGAAATGCAAGAGTGCGTGGAGGAAGTTTTTTTTTAACATATTTAAGTGCCTCTTTATTTGGTAATGCTTATAATAGGCCAAGTTGTTTTGGGTTTGTACAAATGGGCACCAATAGATGCACCAGCAATGTAGGGAGATGAAATTTAAGGAGATAGAGTTAAGGAGATAGAGTTAACTTAGATGGAATAGGATGGAAAGTAGATTTATTAAACATAACATGATTGAGTTCAAAGAAGTTTTTGTAAATGGGAATGGGAATGCAAAATAAAGATTCTCGAATCCAATCCCCTAAATATATGGAATAAAGCTAGTGTGACTGGTTAAGCATACAACAATATACTCTATTTGCTTTAGTGTGGCTTTAACATTATTCAAGCTAGAAATATGTGCATTCTAGTTTTTTCTAACTATTGCCATCATAGTACTTTCATCACTTAATTCTTTTTACTCTATCTTAACTACCCCTTTGTGAAAATTTATTTAAAATTTACTTTCCTATTCTTTAATATTTTGTATCTTTTGCAATGATCTCTTGGCTTCACCACTTGTCCTTCATTTTTTTATTATGTTTATTTTTATAGGTTTTGTTTAGTTCTTTTTTATTTGTTAGTAGGATGTTCCTTTAGACAATTGTTTTTATATTCTAAATATTTCTATTTTTGTCCTTTGGCATTATTTTAATCTTTTATGCAATATTTTTGTATTTTGTAGTTAGCGACAGGTGGGGGAGGTGGAGATATTGGAAAGAAAAATTTTCATGGAGGGGGTGATGGAGGTGATGATGATGGTGATGATGATGACTACTTTGATGACTTTGATGATGGAGATGAAGGAGATGAAGGGGGATGGTTCAGAAAGAGGATTGTTATAAAGGAGGTATCCATATTATTCCTTTCCTTATTCATTCATATAATTCATTGTTTTCAAATATGAAGATAATTCGTCAAGGAATTTCATCATTTCTAAATCCATTAAATATTTTTGACAGTTTTTTGATAGGGAATTTGTTGATGCTGTCTTTAATGAGTGGTATAAAACCATGGCAGATTTGCCTGGTGGACTACGGCAAGCTTGTGAAATGGTATTACACATTTTGTACATTTATGGTTTTCATTCATGATTATGCTTAAGGTGTAAATTTGGAATTGAATTTTAGGGTTTGGTGAGCTCAGCACAATTGGTTCGTTTTTTATCAATCAATGCCAGACCAACAACATCTAGGCTTATTTCTCGAGCTCTTTCTCCATCCCTGTCAAGAGCCTTCATTGGAAGGTAATAGTGAAAGGGAAAGCTTGTCCGCCTATTATTTGCATTGAAGTTGCTTTGCTTGAGAGTACTTGCTTCTGAATATTAACCCTATGCATCTCTAGTTAATTTTAGTTTATGAATACATGCTTGTGTATAGCCGACTTCAAATTATTGGAAGAAGATCATGAATTTTAATTTATGGATACATGCCTTTGTAGAGTAGGCCCAATTTATTGAGTAACAGTTATGATGACAATGATACAAACCTATGTGAGTACATAATTTGATTTCGTTGTTTCGTGTTGAATGCATTTAATATACTAAATGTGCAATTTTTTATTTTTTTTTACTAAATGTGCAAAATTGATTTTTCAAGTTGTGATTCTTTTTGATATCTCAACTGTCACATTTATCTGCATTTGATTTCATATATTGTAATAAATTTAGAGAATTTAATATGGATATTTAGGAAGAAAAGGGATATACATTCAAAATGAAATGTAGCTTTTCGTTATGTTTCTTGACATTATATATATATATATATATATATATATATATATATATATATATATATATATATATATATATATATATATATATATATATATATATATATATATATATATTGTTAAATTTAGAGAATTGAAGTGGGAAAATGCTTAATTTTATGGAACAAAATTATCCCTATTTAGTGTTTATAGATCTATATAATATAGCTATGGGAAATTTTTCTTAAGTGCCTTCTCTTTTATTTTCTTTCTATTTTATGAGATATAAAACTTTTCTGTTTTTGTTTATTTTTTTTCCTACTTTTACAAAAAAATGTTGCCACACTTTCCTCTTCATGGACAATAACAACAATAATGTTCATATTCCCTTGGTCTTGAGTTCCCTTAGGTCTAGGGTCTGCACTTCAAAAGGAGAAATGCAGAACTTCCATTCAAGATTTCGATTGAATGAAAAGAATTACCGAAAGTGATCGCAATTGGTTGGCATCTTCTTGAAGGGAAGATGAAAACTAGGTCATTTACTTGGCACCATACCTAAAAAAACAGGAAATCCCATGTTAATGTTTGGGGTAAACATGACTCTATGGTGATGTTATGATTATGGATCTCTATAATACTGAAGATAAGTGATGTGTGTTTCTCTACTAGCAAATAAAATATGGGATAAGATAAATCCAATGTATTCTAAAGTTCGTGATGCTACTCAACTATGTGAAGTCAATGGCTCAACAAATTAGTATCAGATACAAGTGTTCTGTTTTTAATATTTTTTTAATCGGACACGTCTTCGGCGCACCGCTTTAAGGAGAAGTATCGGTGCATCTTAGTTCTCTCCTAACTTCAAACACATGTCAGTATGCAAATCCTAGATTTAAGAGATTCTAGAGCAGACATGCATTCAATTCATTGTACATATTAAAACTATGGAGCCTCAAATATTTGTCTTCCAAATAACTGATGTAGAAGGGGTAGGAGCTTTGCTATGGAAGATGGACAAACTCCAAATGTCTCACAAAATCTGAAATTTTCTTCAGGTTTTTTTATTCAAAACCTGAGAGATAAATCTCATATTCAAGTAGTAGGAATTGTGAATTGGAACCAAGAGTTACAGTAGCAATTACACGTGAAATGGGAGAGAGGGAGAGAAGGGGGAGGCGGCGGGTAGCTGTTGGGGAGAGGAAAATAGGTTAGACCAAGAGAGGAATTGGGTTTTAATCTAAACCTGAAATTAATTTCAGGTTTAAGGGGATTTGGAGGGAAAAATCAATTTGGAATGAGGCTCAAATTTCAAATGAGGTTGAGGGATTTAATGGGCAATTAATGGGAACCCATTAAAGGGTGGCCGGCGGGTTCAGGAGAGAGGGAGGAAGGATTTATTGCTAATCCTGAAATTGAATTCAGGATTTGAGAGGTTTTGGGGGAAATTAATTTGAAAATTGAATTCAAATTAAGTTGTAGTCAATGCCTTAATTAATGGGCTTGAATGGGGCTCCACTCATGGTGAGGCCGGCGGCATGTAGAGAGAGGGGAGGAGTGTGGAAGCCATTGAGGAGTTTCCAAATTAGCACATAGGATTTAAGAAAGCTTATGATGAAATCCATTTGAATTTGAATTTCATCATGAAGCGGATTTAAGTACTTTCCTAATTAGGAACTTCCAAAATTGGAAAGTTTTGAAATTCAAAATTTGAATTTCAAATTGACTCAGGGGAAATAATTAAATCCTATTCAATTTAAAATTAAATTGAATGAGATTCAAAACTTTCCAAATATGGCGGGGGCAAATTAGGAAAGATTTTGAAATTCAAAATTTGAATTTCAAAATTTGGGGCTTCTCTTTCCTAACTCAAGGGGGTTATTTTGCGAGGATGTCATGATGCCATTATTCCTCATTAATGGTGGGGAAAAAGGGGAAGGCCGGCGGCATGGTGGGGCGGGGCTTGGGAATCCGGTGGGGTATTTGGGAGCAGATTGGTGGTAGAGATTTGGGGGACTTAGTAGATGATAACTCAACAATTGGTGGTGGCCGAATTTGAGGAGGGAGGTGGAGGAAAGGGAGGCGGCGGTTTGGGAGCAATTGGGGATGGTGGCGGGTAGGGAAGAAACACGAGGGGAAAAGATAACGACCACGAGCCACGGACTCTTCCAATGACTGGTGGGTATTGCGTTGCCCTTCTCCAAGGGACTTCAATTCACGAGCCCGGACCCATCCTGCGGCTGGTGAAGATTTTGATTCGTCTCATAGAAATCTCACTAACACTCTCTCACAAGAAGAACACAAGTGTGGAAAACAATTTTTCATATCAATAATTCATCCCTATTACAATAGCTAAAGACCCTATATATAGGCCACAACATGAGAAAATAAAAAAATTACAAAATTGCCCCTTGGGCCATAACACTCACATAAACTATCATAGGGGTAAAACAGGAAATATGATAAAATAAGAGCTACAATTCATAAAATAACTCATAAATGACAATTTAAATTAGAGCCGTCGATTTACGACGCCTCCTGTGATAGATGCGCCAAATTTTCGTGCCGATGTCCGCATCAATAACCTTTCATTAAGGTATAATATTATCGTGTTGTGTAGGCTCCTTAATAAAAAAGCAAAAAAAATACTCACATGGATATATTATTTGAGATGACGTCTAATATATGATTTATTTTAGTACCATCGTCTTGTTGCCCCATTTGAGCAACGCTTTGCTATTTTTGTTTTAGTCTAAGAGATTTTCATTTTGAATCATAATTATATCATATGATTCTGTATTTCTTCTACGTTTTACAGTTTAGATAATGAAAATGTTCTTTGCTTTTTAAATATTAGTTGTATCATACATATTGTTAATCCCTTGAATTTTCACTCCCTCAAGGCTTAGATATTGTTGCTGCCCCTACTCCTTAATATTATTTTTAAACTATTCTGTATCTGTTTGAGTTATTTAAGCTCTGTTTCTCACTGAACTTGAAGTTTGCCGCATATAAATTTATTTTAATGCAACAAACACCAAATTCCACAGTGTGGATAAAGTTTTTTTGCTTTACTTCTTGCTGTTGGTTTTTGCCTTTGCTGGGCAATTTTCATTTGCTTATATTCTTGCAGGATGATCGCTGACCCATCTTTCCTTTACAAGCTACTATTGGAGCAAGCCGCCACTATAGGCAGTACTGTTTGGTGGGAGTTGAAGAACCGCAAAGGAAGGTAGATTATCCCAATTGAAATTCGTAGTAAAGTACTTGCTGATGCAATTTATTTATAAGAATCCGATTTACTGTATCTAGGATTAAAGAAGAGTGGGATTTGGCACTTATCAATGTTGTGACAGTAGCTACCTGCAATGCTTTCATTGTCTGGTCACTTGCACCTTGCCGTTCATATGGGAGCACCTTTCGGTTTGACTTGCAAAATACAATACAGAAACTCCCTAATAATATTTTTGAGAAGAGTTATCCTATGAGAGAATTTGATTTACACAAGAGAATTCACTCTTTCTTTTACAAGGCTGCAGAACTTTGTTTGGTTGGGTTAACTGCTGGATCAATTCAAGGTTCCTTGTCGAAAGCTATTTCCTCAAGGAAGGAAGGAAGGTTTGTACTCAACATAATTCTTTGTATGGCTCTTCCATTCATCCAGAAAATTCAGTTTACCGTTTCAAACTATCTAACTTCAATCTTGGTGATATCGAATGGATAGGCTATCAGTTACCATTCCATCTGTGAGCAACAATGCTCTTGGCTATGGGGCTTTCTTAGGGCTCTATTCAAACTTACGCTATCAGTTAATATGTGGGATTGACAGAGCTATGTTTGATCGCTTTGATGTCCTGGGTGTTGCGATGATATTCAGCACCGTATTGAGGTATGAAATTGCCTATCTTTTAAGAGTCCTTTGCTTAAACATATTATTGAGTCAATATTCAGTTTTCTTCGTCTTTTACCTGGCAAACCATGTTCAGGCATGCTCTAATTTAATCTTTCTGGCTGTTCTTGTATTTGTAATCTTTGCTGTAATTTTAAAAAAACTTGCCATATGTAAATTCAACGTAAATTTAAGAACCTACTCCCTATATTAAACCAGAATTTTAATTGCTTTTTGACATTGTTTGATAATAGAAATCACTGATGTGGCGAATTGGCGATAATTGAACAGTAGTTTTGACCTATTTACTATGAATGCTTCAAAAATTCTTTTAATATAAAGAAAAAATTAAACTTTTTTTATAAATGGGGTTTATGTCGGATATTAGGATATGTTACTCGGGGATCCTAGTTGAAATTTATCTTCTTGGCAATCAGCTGATGTTTATATGTAGTCAAGTGGGAACGTGGGTTGCTTTTATGGTGTAAGGGTCAGACACTTGAGGAGATTTCTTGAGCATTTTTGGTGCATAACAGGGTCCAGTACATCTTTGGCAGCTTTTGGGGAGTTGATGTCAAATTAAAATATATTTTTTATTTAATAGTTTAACCATGAGATTGATATTTTAATTATGAATCATAAACTTAGGTGGTTTAGAGTTTAGACATATCATGGAGGACATAAGATCTACAATGAAACTCATAGAATTAATGCAAATGAATTAAGAAGGAATATTGTTGAATAATTCACAACCATTACTTTCCTGAAGTAGGAAACAAGTATTTCCGTTCATTCCAAAGATCTATGGACTCACTAAAATTGGAGGCAAGCATGCTGGTAAGCATCCTAGGGGTGTAAATATTGAGATTCCTGCGCATGGTGAATTGTCTAGGTTTGAAAGTGTGTTGTTATGGCAGTGGGGCTCCTCAAATTGCTGACATGGCTATTTCTCGACCCTTGAATTTTGTCCTATGGCCGATGTGTTGAGCAAATTTAGTAGATAGCTTTTGTATTTGTTCTAAGAGGTTTTGTCTTCCATTGTTAGAAGTTTTTAAGTGCCATTGTTGCCATATCGTCTCTTGTCGTTTATGGTTTATTTTTTCTTCATTTTACCATTATAATTCCTATAAATAAAGCCATGTTATATCCAAATAAAACAACGGAGTATTCAACATTTCTTACCCCCTATTTCTCTTCTACTTCTTTCTTAAATGGTATAAAGAATAAACTCTGTCTAAGTGATGTCTGACAACTGCAAGAGGACCATATCTAGGTATGGGCCGTATGACAAAGGAGAGAAGTTTGATTCTCCCTCCAGTTTACCAAATTATACCATTATTTGGGATTCTCCATGGAGGCATGGAGCATTCACTGCTTCTAATCACTTCCTACCAATGAATTGTGAAGATCATCTTCCAACAATCTTGATTTACAAACACGAAAACGGCGACACAGACACAAGACACGTCAATTATTGAAAATATAGGACACAGACACAGGTTGGACATGGTATTATAGTTTTTATATTTTAAAAATAGTGTATAAAAATGTAATAAGTATAATATTAAAAATAATTTAGAAATATTAAGTCATTTAACTAGAGGTTGTGCTTAAAATGATAATATTAGGATGTCGAGAGTTGGGTGTCGATGTCGATTATTTATCATCGAGAGAGGAGATGATAATGTTGTCGAAAGTCGGACATCAATGTTATGCAGTAAATATCGGACGTCAATGTATAAGAGAATGTTTATCATCGATGTATAGAGTGTGTTGGTCGTTGATGTTGGGAAGACGTCTGACAAAGATGAGATGTCGAGTTGTAGGTGTAGAAATTGCTAGCGTCAAACATTAATGTCAAGACAATGTTAGACTTTGATATGGAAATCGTTTTGAAATGTTGATGTTGTAATGACATCAGACGTCGATGTTTAGATGACATCGGGTATTTTTGTGAAATCAAAGTCATAATTCTCCAATGAGAAATGAAAATGAGAATATTCAATGAATGAGATATTGAGTGCGGGCGATTGATTTGGTGTTGTGGATAGAAAATATGAAATTTAGTTTTTATAATTTAAATAAGTAAAACTTTTAAATACAAGAAATTATATTTAACAAAATCATAAAGTATTTAAGACACGCATGTTCAATTTGTATTTAATATTTTTTTATCAGACATGTTTTTGACATGTCCGATACGTGTCGGATGAGTGTCGAATGTGTGTCGTGTCGGATACGTATTGGACACTGTACGCCTCTTTTGAGCAGAAGTGTCAGTGCATCATAGGATTTAGGGAAGAGGAAAATTGGATGCCTAATTGGTATTATTCATCTATGAAATGGTTTACCCCTCCTTTCCATCATGGGAAATCAACGATGTCTTGTTGATGTCTTGGCTTTTCAATTCCATGAAAGAATACATTAGATCACAACTCCACGAAAGCAATTGAGAGAAAGTCAACAATCAACATTCACTTATTGGAATCTTGAAAATTTCACTTAATTGTGTTAATTACAAGATCAAACTTAGGACTTCAGTTCAAGAAATATGATTTTAGCAAAATAATTCACTATCAAAATAATTGTCTTAATTATAATCAGATGGATCCATTAAAAGATAGAAAGCATGACTAGTTGCGAAAGGATTCTCCCAAATTTATAGGATTGACTATTTTGAAATCTTTGCTCCTATGGTGAAACTTATCGACGACTTCTTTCAATTGCAAATTAACATTAACATGTGATAAGAAGTGGATGCCCTTTTCACAAAAATATCGCTATGATACCAATTTGATAGGAAGTGAATGCAATTTTCATAAAAATCAACATATGAAACATAAAAAATTGGGAAGAACGCCAAAATTTAGTAAACTCCAAAACATCCTCCTGAAATCACAGTATTGTTATCCTTAAATTGGCTCCCATAATTTCCTCCCAAATCAGCCCCATTTCTCTAAATAATTCCCTCTCATATTTGAATTCCAATTATATTTATTTTCCTAATTAATTATCTCCTAACTGTAATTAAAATTTTCCTAAACAACCCCCTCTTAATTCCTCATTTTTTTTAAATAATTCCCTCTTAGATTTTGAATTCAAATTATATCTCTTGCTTAAATAATTCCCTCCCAACTGTAATTTAAATATTCCTAAATAATTCTCCTTTGATTAATAACCTTCCTAATACCTCTCTCTCGATTAGAAAACTTACGGATTTTCTCCCAATCAAATCAGTCGGTCCATCAATACTTCGATCCCGAAGTGCCACATTATCCTCAAGGTGGAACAAAGAAAACTGTTGATGAAGCACTTGATTAGTAGCACTAAATTGAAAAATGGATTGATATTGGGTCAAATGATCCCTTCCTCAAACCATAGATGTCAATGGCGCAAAATAGCGCGCGTCATGACGCACGACGCGGCGCGGCGCACCTACGGCGCCATGTGTATGGCGCGCCATAAACATTCAAAATGGCGCGCGTTATTTGCCCCACATGCGCACCATGGCGCACGGCGTAAAATAGTGCGCGCCATTTGTTTTAAAATTTTCTTAATGTATTTATAAATATTTTTTATATTTTTTTTTTAACTTTTAAGATGATATATTTTCTAATTTTTAAACATATTAAAGGTATTAAGATAAATGTTAGATTGCATATTATTATATTCTTAATATTATTTTCTTTCATTTAAATATATTTTAGTTGTATGAAGATTGACTACTTATTGAACTTGAAATTATGTTGGATTGTTATTTATTTGTATTGTCATTGTTTGCTTGTTATTATGATAGTTTGTTTTTCAATTTAATGATATTTCATATTCATGCTTATTATTTTATAATTCTTTTATAATTTGTGTCATATTCAAAATGTCGCACGTCACGTCGTGCGCTATGCGCTATGGCTCAAATAGGACCTTTGCGCCATGGTGCGCCATTTGCCGTTAACAAGTATGCCTCCAACATCTTCTTAATTAATTTCTCGATCTCATCCTTATGGATTTGGGGATGATGGTACAGACGAACACTAATAGGTGATACTCCTTCAAAATAATCGTGTGCTCGCATTCCTGAGAAGGAGGCAACCCATGAACTTGTTGGAACACCTCTCGATACTGTTGTAGGAGTGGTTGAAGTATGTCTGGTGCTTCTATCTTCTCCTCATCTTCTTCTCTTTCCTAACTTTTCAGCTCCACAAAAAATCACACTCCTTCACCCTTTCTTCTTCTTAGAAGTGGCTCCAAAGATGACATCCCTCTTCTTCCTCCAAAAGCTTTACCTCCTTCCCTCATCGTCCCTATATTAGGGTTTCACCCACTTCCCAGTCCAATCAACGATGCTCTCGCCTCCGATGTTATTTATTGGGTGTGAAGCTCCGATAGCTTCCTTATCATTCCTCCTAGGTCGGAAAACTTTTCCTCCATTGATGTCATTCTATCCTCAAACGCCAATTTGAGTTGACCAACTTTTCCTTTAAGATGCTCTTCCAAGGAATCAACTTTCTTTGCTGCCATAGGTCCCAAAAAAGTGCTCTGATACCGATTTGAGAGAAAGTGAATGCACTTTTCACAAAAAATATGGCTATGATACCAATTTGATAGGGAGTGGATGCATTTTTCACAAAGATCAGCAGATGGAACACAAAAAATAGAGAAAAAGAACACCCAAACATTTTTTTTTAAAGAACTAAAAAGAAAAATGCAAGATACAATTGGATCTTGAATTAGAAAGGAAGATCTAATTGAAGATCCTACTCTCTCAAATCCCTAGTTGCCGGCTAGAGCCCAAATAATCTAAGAATAAATTAAATTCAGCAAACTCCAAAACATCCTCCTAAAATAACCCTATTGTTAGCCTTAAATAGGCTCCCATAATTCCCTTCCAAATCAACCCCCGTTCTCTAAATAATTCTTTCTCAAATTTGAATTCAAATTATATTTATTTAACTAATTAATTCTCTTCTAATTATAATTATAAGTTTCCTAAACAATATCCACTAATTTCTCCTCCTTTTCCCTAAATAATTCCCTCTTAGATTTTGAATTCAAATTAGATATCTTTCTTAAATAATTCCGTTGCAATTGTAAATTAAACATTCATAAATAATTCCTCTTTGATTAATAATCTTTCTAAGTACCTCTCTCTTGAGTAGGAAATTTCCTGATTTTCTCTCAATCAAATCGGTCGGTCCATCAACTTGCCAATTCACCAAGTGGATGTTAAGAATGTATTCTTGAATGGTCACTTAAATGAGGAAATCTACATGAATCCGCCTCCAAGAATGATTAACTTATGGAAGACAAACTTAGTTTGTAAATTAAAGAAATCTATTTATGGGCCCAAACAATTACCTTGAGTTTGGTTCAAGAGGTTCACAAATGTTGTGAGTGAATGAGTATTGAAACATGCTCACTTTGATCACACACTGTTTTACAAACACGATAATGCCAAGTCTACTATATTAATTATACATGTTGATGACATCATTGCTAGATTAGATGATTTGTAGATAAGTTATCTTGAAGAAAATAATTGATATAAGACTTCAAAATTTAAGATCTTGAGTATCTCAGGTATTTTCGTAGAATGAAAATCTCTCAGAACAAAATCTGCCTCATCATCTCACCAAAAAGTTATGCTCTAAATCTCTTAAAAGAAATTGGCTTAATTAAAGGAAAATTGACACTCCAACTGATCCTAACATTAAATCAAGTGATGTTAGCACCATCTATCTAGTCAATAAAGGAAGATATTGAAGGTTGGTGGGAAAATTCATCTATTTGGCTCATTTCATATCTGACATAACCTTTTTTGTCAATTTGGTAAGTAAGTTTATGCATGTTTTTTATAAGAACTCTTGAATGCTATTATTAGGATTTTCAAATACCTAAAAGGAGTTTTTTCTTTTAAAAAAGAGAATCCAAATTTATGGAAGCCTATACTGATGTTGATTTGGCTAGATCTATACTAGACAAAAGATCCACTTATGAATAGTGCACTTAAATGTGTGGGCAAATTTGTTGCCTGGAGAAGCAAAACAATAAAATGTAGTGACAAAGAGTAGAGCAGTAGTAAAACTCAGCTCATTAGTTAGTGAGATAAGTTAATTGATCTAGGAAGAACATCAAGTAACCATTTAGACTGCTATGTTATTATATGATATAATATATCGATTATTAGTATAGCACAATCTTATCCATCACGATTGGACTAAAAATATGAAGATAGATCGACACTTCATTAAAAAGAAAATTCGAAATGAGGATCCTATGTGTTTATATGTTCCTTTCACCGATCAAATTGCTGACATCATTAAGAAAGGACTAGACTCTCTTATGAAAAATTAATTGATAATTTTGATTTCTTAGATGTTTACAAACTGGCTTGAGGAGTACTGAACGCTGTTTCTTACAAATATGATTATATTAAACGTAATATTGCTAAAAGTTGTGAACAAGTTTTACGAAACCTTTAAGTTGTGATCTAATCTCACTCAATAGAACTGTAGAGGAGGATTTATTATAATTGGGATAAAACTAACGATGATGATATGATCATTAATGATATGGTTGTTTCAAACTTCTGGATTTTAGATGCAGCAAACATAAAAGCTGGATTATTATATTAGAACTTAAATCAGTTTTCATTTATTGACAGCTTTTATTAATAATTTATCACTCTTCACTGTCTGTTCTAGATTTTTTGAACCCTGAAGGAACTGAATTTTTTTTTTTATATATATATAGTAGAAATAGCCATGTTACTGATATGCATCTTTCAGGGTTTTGAATGTTCATGTTGGGGAGAGTTCCAGACTTGCTTGGCTAGGAATTGAAGCAGATCCACTCGTTCATTCAGATACTCTCCTCAAAGCCTATAGCAGGCCATCAGATGCTGCTATTAACCAGCCATCTTCAAACTGGTTCATTTCCAAGAATGCCATAATATCTGGTCTTGGATTAATTGGTCTCGGTCAGAAGTCTGGAGATTCAGCCGATAAACATTCGAAGCCTCGGCGAAAGAGAGTTCTAAAGAAAAAGATGAGCACAAGCTCGGCGTAGAAATTGATTTCAGAAATTATTATGATTGGGACCTTTTTTTAGGCTTCGTTTGGGATAGCTTTCGTATTGCTTTTTAAATCAGCTTTTTAGTATAAAAATTTTAATTTTTAAACTAAAAAGCTATTTTAAGAAGCAATAAAAAGTGATCACAAACAAAGCCTTAAGTGTGCTTGAAAACTTTGCGCCGGTGCCGTTTGAGATTCTGGTGGGAGAAGTCTGAGCTTGAGGGAATAAATGCAAGGAAACCAGCAGAGAAGCATGGCGGCCATTTCTCTTTTACAGAGCTGCATTGAACAAGATAGCCAATTTTGGCATATTATTTATTTTTTTCTTCAATTGAATAGCTTCAGTTCTGTCAATATTTTCCAACTACGAATTCACAGTCTTCCAATGCTGTGGATTATATCTTTTTGGGCCTGAGAAATGAATGATTAGATGATATAATTTCAAGTATTAATAAACATTACCTCCTTATTTGATCATTAGTTATTAAAACCATATGGTGAAGTCTTTTCTTAATTGATATTTATGAAATGAAACTATGAAATCATTTCATGAGTGTTTTATTGTTTATCATGCAAGCTATGCCCATTATTTGGTTGCCAATGAATTATATCTTGTTATTATTTTACTTTTCTTCCCTTGAAAATAGAGCCTTGCATTGGTTACCTATACTCACACCCACCCACGTATCCACCAATTCCCAATGGGCATGGGTGGGTATGGATATGTCCATCACCTCATGGGTGGGTACTCAACATCAGGGGACAAATCGATTTACATTACTAATCATCATATGTATGCAGTATATTACAGTATTCCTTACTACGCATTGTGCAGTACTAAACCACGCCGCACCCATGATAAATTTTGACATGTGGCTTGAAAGTTTGCAGTCAGAGAAAAGGGCAACAAACCTCAAAGCCATTAATCCGTGGTAGATTGCATTCAAGAAGCATAGAAAGTGAGTGAGTGTGGGTGGGTATGACATCCCGAAAGTCACCATAGGTGGGTGTGGGTGGGCAAAGTCCGCCAGCACTAAGCGTGGGTACCCAACCAGGATTCCATGTAGGGCTCTGCTTGAAAGCAAAAATTGTTGTGGTGACTAAAATATGTGATGTAATCAGTTTGTATAATTTGATAGCATCAAAGAATTTTTTAAGTTTCTCTGTTCATCATAAATTATATTTCTTGCATGTTATTAATTTGATTTGGATTTCGTTTGGGATGTCTTTTTTATTGTTTTTTAAACTAATTTTTTAGTTAAAAAAGAGGTACTAAATAAAGTCTTAGTTAAGGTTTATTTAATACATTTTAATTTTGAGATAAAAAACATCACTTAAATGTGAGGGGGAAGACAAATGATAGATTCTTCCTTAACTTTTACACTTAGTAAGCAGAATCTCATATCACTATTCACTAACCACTGAAATCTCTCTCTCTCTCTACATTAGGTGACTTTGAAATTGAAAAATATAGGAATGAATGTGGGACCTGAATATCATTTCCAATCTCTTGATTAGAGGTTTATGTCGGACATATATAGCTGTTTGTATAATTAGTTGTGTAATTATTGTAAAACTAATAATTTTTTAATTAACAAAAGAGCAAGTTGCATCTAATTATATGCATGAATTTGCGCTACCAAAAAATAGGGCCATGGTAACACAAATTTTGACTTATAACGGCAGTTATAACCGCTATTTTTTTCTTTGCAGCGGTTTTAAAATCGGTGCACCACAGCTGTAATTGCAATGCAATGCAACGACATTCAACAACGGTTTAAGAACCGGTGGGGTAGATATAATGAAGTGTTATTTTTAGCAACGGTTATAACCGATACAAACTTACAGATTTGCATCAGTTATAACCACCATAAATCTTAAAATTATGAATTGATTTACAATATTGTGATGGTTACAATTGTGAAAGAGAAAAACGGCTTTAAAGTCTTTAAAAATGATATATACTTAAGGAAAAAAATTAAAGGAGACCAGAAAAAAAAATAAATAAATAAAAAAACTAGAAAGGTATGAGGAGAAGAGAAAATTCGTCCAATACAGCTGATGATGCTTCCAACATAGCAGCTGAAATGTGTTATGTGAAGGTGATGGTTCGTTCTGTCAATGAGAGTCGAGAGTGAAGATAAATTTGGGTTTAGATATAAGTTCAAAATAAGAGCAGTCATCAATTGGAACGGCTTTTTTGCTGCTTCTTAAAACAATTTTTTAGTACAAAAATTAAAATTTTGTACTTGAAATGTGCTTTAAGAATCCGTTCTAAAATGGCTTTCTAGTTTAAAATTTTCTAATTCACAAAATTTTTATACTAAAAAGTTGTTTTAAAAAGCATTAAAAAGCTGTTCCAAACGAAGCCTAAGACTTCATTTGAGAAAGCTTTTAACCACTGCTTTCAAAAAAATTTTATGGTAGAAAACTATTGTAGAAAGCAATAAGAAAGCTGTTCCAAACAAAGCATAGTTTCGTTTGGATTAGTTTTCTTACTATTTTCTAAGGCAGTTTTTTAGCACATTATTTGAAAATAGCGAGAAAATAACGACCAAAAGTTGTCTAAAAAACCTTAAATTTGACTGCCATAACAATTTCTTATAAATTTTCTTACATAAACATTTCCTTTAAAAAAAAAAGGAAGGCAATTTTTTAGTTTCATTTAAGTTTTCAAAATAGAGATGTAGCCACAATTGATGGTAATAGTATGTGTGCTATAACCTTTCATGTTTTGAAAGATAAAAAACCTTCATTCCATTTGATAGTTTTAGAAAGAAAAAAAAATTATATCAGAGCAAATAACATAACATAAATGATCAAATTTCACAATGTTATCTCTAAAAGAAATATATAATATATTTATTATAAAATGATTATTATAAATATTACTATATACACATTTAATGAAATATATTAAATTAATCAACATATGTCAATAAAACAAAGCCCAACCAAGAGATTCAAGCTCTCTACCAACCAACACTATCACTATCATTTCTTGGCCTTGCAATGTTCTCAAAGAGCAAATTATTACGTGTAGTCACCAGATGTCGTCTGAAAGCCAATCAAGATGTGACACGTCACTAATACGCTATGTACGTTACTATGTACCGTTGTGTATCGAATGACGTGACACTCCTGATTTACTTCATAATAGTCCGGTGACCGCAAATAATTATTTCTCATTGCATAGGAGTTGTTAATTTGAATCCTCCATGTGGAATTCCACTTTCACAATCTCTCTAAGGACACTCCAAACCCCAACACAAATATTATTATCCCACGTCTTTATCAAAAGCATTCAAACAAAGGAGGCCATGCCTGCCATAAACTTTGCCCAAAGCCAACTACTTTAACCTTTTATACATTAAATATATCCAAACTTTGTTGCCTTTCCCCTTATTTGCGCCTGAAAATGAGCTCCCCATATCTACTTATAACCTCACATCTCATTCACTTGAAAGAGAAACAAAACACAGAGGGGAGTTAGTTAGAGATGGTCAAATTAAGATCTAAGAAGCTCTTCAAGACAAGTTCTAAGGTCGGCATATGCGGCGACGGGAAGAAGGCGGAGGAGGGAGGCAGTGCCGTCGTGAGATAGAGTGGGAGCTACGGCCCTGTGGCTTGCTGGTTCAGAAAAGAGAGGCCATCGGAGCCGATGAAAGCAAGGGGATGATCAATGTGAGGGTCTCCACTGGTTTGCGGTGGCTTCATATTTCCATCAGTGCCACTGCAACCTTTGGTATGTATTTCTTCTCTTTTGAGCTCATTATGGCTTTCTTATTATATTTTGCTTCAGCTTTTGCGATAGCAGCTCTGAGAAATTTACCGTTACACTTTTTCAAAAGAAAAAAAAAAACTCGCAACCACTATTGAAAAACTTACTATCCCAGAAACAATTCTACAATCTATATAAACAACAATTGATCTGAGTTTGAATAATTGGGCTAAGGGCATCTCTAACCGAACTCCAAACGGTTGAATGGGGTTTGCTCACGAGCTCCAGCCGAACGGCAAAATTTATACTATTTGGTTGCAAGGGTGAATAGTGGGATGCGTCAATATTGACGTTGCACTGTTCATCTTAGCGATATTTTCTGTCTCTACTGAACTTGCCGAAGAAATGCGGGAAAGAAGAGAACGACCTTTGCCTTGCAAAGGGGCCAAAATAGAGTTCGATTGGAGATGAATCATAACATTTTTCGTTGGAGATAGCCCTAAAGCTAATAACGATGATGATGAACCTGTATAAATGCCAAAGTTTGTGAGAGTGTGCAGGTGAGCTTAAGGTGATGGTGGCCATGGAAACAGGCTTAGAGCCAAGGGAGCAGAGGCTTCTGTTCAAGGGGAAGGAGAAGGAAGATGGAGATTACTTGCATATGGTTGGGGTCAAAGAAGGCGATAAAGTGTTACTTTGGAGGATCCAGCTATTAAAGAGAGAAAGCTTAGAAGCATTGGAGTTGCAATGAATGCAATGGAGATCAAAGGCTCTTGCCCTACCGCCATACCAGCTTAGTTTAAATTATATCGTGATAATTATGTTCATGATGTAATTTACTAACGGTTAATTATATGAAGAAGTGAAGTGGTGAAAGCTATATGGATGGAAGAACTTCAATGCAAATGGTCAATATCAGAAGAAGTAACCAATGCCTCTCCAATCTTATTATTCCTTTTTTTTTTTTCTAAAGATAATTTGAAGGATTACTTATCAAATTTTGTGAAAAAAAAAATTTAAAAATTTAATAAATCTACTTTGAGATGCATATAATATATATTACTTATATATTAATTATATTTATCTTAAAATAAATTCAAGAATTTAAAGTATATATTGATAATTTTTTTATTTTATTTTAAATCAATCAAATATGACCTAATGTTTTTAGCTCCTATATTTTCTTAATTGTTTTTTTTTTTCAAAAGGTGATAATTGTTAATCATTGATTGCATTTTTGTTGTTAAAATCAAAAAACTTTCAGCTACAATTTCAAAAAAATTAAAATGTAATGATTATTAATCTAAAGAAAAAAATTGATTTATAGAAGATTATTTTATCATATGAGCTTTGATTATTATATTAAAAATAAAAATAAAAACATGTTTATTCACATTGTAAAATTGAAGAACATGGATGATACTTTTTTTTTAGATTTTTAGTAAATTAAACTACAAATTCACATATAACATATAAAAATTTCGAACTCAAGAACTCTTGATCGACTACCGGCCTATAACCTCCAAATCAACAAACTAAGAAGTTTGCATGACAATTATTATAATTATATGATTAACAAATAGAGCTGGATGATTGCATATTTCATATGCCCATAGATAGAAGCTCATTATGCCCAAACAATATTATTTTCCATTAAGGTTTTGTTTAAGGCAACCTTTTTACTGATTTATTTTTCAAACTGCAACCACAGTTTTTATTTGGTCACTATTTTTTCACTGCAACAACAAAAACAACAACAACAACATCAAGCCCTTATACCACTACGTGGGTTCGACTACATGAATCCTTTTTCTTCATTGTGTCCTATTAAAAGTCAAATTCTCATTTAAATCTAATAAAGAAAGGTCATTCATAATATTTTCTAACCAATTCTTTTTAGGTCTACCCCCTACCTTTCTTAACATAAGTCAAATCTAATACCTCTAATGTTTTTTCACTGCATTCAAAAAAATTTTGTGCTAAGAAGCTGCTTTCTACAGTAACTTTCAAAAATATTGATTTTTCCACACCAACTTTACAATTATCTTTATTAAAAAAAAAAAACAGCTGTCCTAAATAGATCTTAAATCTTGTTCTAAATTAAGAAAAATAAAAGAGCTTAAGCCAGCAAAATGAATTTTTTTTTTTTTAAGGTGCCTCTTTAATTATTCTTCATTTTCTCATCTCTTGAGATTATAATGGAGTTATAACTATCCATCAATTTAAATGATGAACACTAAAAAACATGACAAGAGTTCATGCCTTTATGAATATGTCATGACTTTAAGCTATATTAATTCAAAATAATTGTATTCTCATTCAAGGAGTCATTTTTTATTGGAATCATAATTATATTGTCCTCTTTAAATTCTACTATTATCATGTGTTCTATATGAATTAATTAAATGATTAATTTAATACTTACTAGTAAAATAAAATTCATTACTATGTAAATATAATTGTATGAAAGCTTAAAATTAGGGATGTCAATATTTGACATGATCTGAAAATTCAACCTGAGCCCAACTAAAAAATTTCGGATTATGGTCAACCCTTTGGCAAATGGGTCGAGTTTGAGTTCCAAGATTCGACCCATTTTAAAAATCGGATCAGGTCCAGGTCAACCCACTAACCTGAAAGTTGACCCGTATGAAAAATTAGTCACATCGTCCAACCGATCTCCGACTCCTTGTGTTCTGATCCGCTCGCAAGCCCAAAATAATAACTATGTCACACCGCGTGCCAGCACGACAACTTGTTTATCGCGAGTCCAACCCGCACATCGCGCGATGTCTTGCATGTGATTCACGTCCCGGTTAGGGGTGTAAGTGAGCCGAGCTGGCTCGAGCTCAACTCGTTTACGAGCTTGTAAGCCGATCTTATCGAGCTCACGAGTCGAGCTTGAGCTCGACTTCGAGCTCGTTTATTAAACGGGCTCAAGTTCGAACTTGAGCCGGCTCAAATAAATAATAATATTTTTTAAAAAAATTATTTTATTTATTAAATTTAAATATTAAAAAAATTAATAAAACCACCAAAGTTTTATTTAAATGTTAAACATTTTAATTTTTTTTTCTAAATTATGACTAATTTTTAAAAATCCCGCTTAAGTTTTAAAAATCTTGTCTAATATTTAAAAATCCCGCATGAAGTCAAAAATTCCCACCCATGGCTTGTGAGCCGTCTCGAGCTCATTTACAGTGAGACGAGCTCGAGTTCACTTTCTAACTAACAAGCCAAGCTCGATAAGGGCCTTAACTCAACTCGGGTCGTTCACACCCCTAGTCCTGATCCAACTCACGCGGCTTCTCGCTAGCTCGCTGCATTGCACCGCGTGTCAAGCCCACGTAAGTCCAACCGGGCATCCCGCCTCTGCCTGCGAGTCCAACCCATGCTTCTAGCTCCTCCTACGGCATGTGCAACATGCCATTCTTGCCCGACCTCGCCCTGGGTCATCCGTGTCAGGTCGGGTTAACCCGGGCTCTTTGGAGTTTTGATCATAGTTGGAATTTTTGACCCATCTACAAAAGCGAAATGTGTTCCGGTCCGTCGAACAGTAATAGGTCAATGTAGAGCTCAACCCGAACCCAACCAGCAACCTATTTTTGACACCCCTACTTAAAATTTTGAAGTTGAACACCCAAATTTTTAAGGCGAGGAAATATTAGATACCACAAACACTTTGATGTTGGAGCTAAGAATTATAAGAGAGAAAATGATTTTTTTTTTTAATACTACAACTCTTACTAATGAAATTTATGTACACTTAAGACCTTATCCACCATCTCCATAGACCATAGAATTCCACTATAGGATATGAAATAACTCCACTCATCATCTTCATGACCACCTATGAACATACACAATATTTATCATACAATATATCATGGTTCTTACCCACAATCCACGGTCATCATAACTTTTTCATAACAAGTCCGCATATACTTCACGTAATAGACGATTTCATAATATTCAAGGGCCGCATCAAACAACACAATCTATGATGATACTTGTTGCGTCCAGGAGTATTCGCGGCGGTAGAGAAATATAAGATTTAACGTCTTAGCGTTGTACGAAAATCCGGCACGCAATCAGATAAGGAGAGAGGGTCTAGCATTTATGAGACACCAAGATTTTTACGTGGAAAACCCCCTGTAAATGGGGGAAAAACCACGGGGCCTAGCCCAGTTTGAACGAATCCACTAGTATTTGCAGTCGATTACAAATGAGGTCATTTCTTGGGAGAAGGCCTTAGCTTGATGTACATCTTATGGAGTACATTACATAATACAAAGAGTTACTATTGACATATTCGCTTTGTTAGAAGGACTGCAGTCGGCGGGCGACGTAGGTCAGGAGGACCGTAGTCAGCTGGCGACGGATGACTGTAGTTGGCGGGCAACATAACTCAGGAGGACCGTAGTCGGCGGGCGACGGAGGTTGGAAAGACAGTAGTCGGCGGGCGACATAAGTCAGGAGGACCGTATTCAACGGGCGACGGATGTCGGAAAGGCTGTAGTCGGCGGATGACATAAGTCATGAGGACCGTATTCAACGGGCGATGGATGTCGGAAAGACTGTAGTCGGCGGGCGACGTAAGTCAGGAAGACCGTAGTCGGCTGGCGACGGAGGTCGGAAGGACTGTAGTATGACGACGAAGATCAGTAGGACAGCGTCAGGTAGAAGTCCATCAATGGAAAGAAATACATCTTCGCATAGATGTCCAGCAAAGTCTGATAACTGGTAGAAGTCCGGCGTCGGGTAGAAACTTAGCGAAGAGTGAAGGTCCGACGTCGGGTAGAAGTCCGACGTCTTTGGTGGCAGAGGAGAATTCTAGCTTCACTTGGGCGGAGTTTCTGCATCAGGAGGGGACTCTCTTGTAAATTGAGAAGACTTTCAGCATCCCATGGAAGTTGGGCAGAATTCTAGCATTCTCCCAAATATCGGGCAGAGTTCCGGCGTCTTAAGGCGGCAGGAAGAGCTCCGGTGGAGGTCGAGGAGGTGAGGAATCTCCTTTTCCCCTTTCTCCTCTTCTTCTTCTCTCTCTTCACCTCCCCCTCTTGGTGTAGAATGAGGGCTCTATATATAGTTTTTTTGGAGTGGCATAGCCCGTAAATAGACGTGAGATCAAGGGCGAATTGGGAGTGGTTTGAATGGACGGCCGATATCGAATCCTTTGATCATGCACTGTTCGTTGATCATTTGAAGGCCTTAATGATGTCAGAATTTGGCGATCTTAGGCTCGTTGGATTTTTCTCGTCGATCTGTTCGATTCGAGTATAATCTCGTCAAAATCAGAGACCGTTTGGTAACTAAAATTGTGGTTTGAACCTTCCGATAGCGCTTTGAGCCATTGATTCGGACTCATTTGGGCTCGGATTGGGTTGATCTTGGTGTCGTTGGGTTCGTATTTCCGAGACGCTCAGTTTGACTGTAAGTTCGTTGAAATTGGAGTTCGGGTGCTCCCAATAGTAATTTTTGAAGTTTCCAACTAGCTTTTGCCTCGAGATTCGTGCCCGATCAAGTTAATTTTGTGATGACGTATCAATTGCCCCCCTATTTTCGGACGTCGTAGCTTCAGAAGTCCGAAAATATTTGTCACAAATTTTGGAGAATTTTTCTGAGTGACCCAGGATTGATCTGACTTGTAGAAGCCCCGAACGGCTCCGAAAATGTCAAAATTGAGTCCGGAACGTCGAAAAACGGTCCCAGGGAGCCTAAAAACGTCGAATTTGGATTTTTTTTTGGGACGAAATTCGGCTCCGAAACGGACTGGGCAGTCGGACCGGCCAGACCGGCCGGCCACCGCCACCGCCGGAACGCGGAACCGCGCGCTGCGCGCGCGTGTAGTGGCCGGAACCCGCGCCCGCGCCAGAGGGGCGCCCGCGCCCGCGCCAGGGGCGCGCCCGCACCCGCACCCGCGCCAAGGGTGCACCCGCGCGTGGTTTGTGCCTGCGCGTGGCTTGCCGCAGGCGGGTGCCATGCTGCCGCGAGCGGCTGCTGCCAGCATGCGGCTGACCGGATTTCTCGCTTGATCCGCGTGAGATTTCCGCGGATCGTCGCCTGTTTTGGGCGGCGGTTCGCTGCCACCGACCTAAGTGGGCCCCACAGGCGCAAAAATAGCCGTTTTTGCTATTTTTGGGTCCAAAAAATTTTCCAAAAATCCCAAAAAATTCCGAAAAATTCGGAAAAAATTTAGAAAAATAGGGAAATTTGAAAATGGCAATAACTTCCATCCTTTCTCTCCAAAACCTATAAATAGGCCCCCTATGCCTTTAGAAATCTTGCACATTCTCTTTCTTGCTCCCTCCGGTTCTCTGGCGGCTGAGGCTTCCGCTTTTTGCGAGTTGGAATTTTTTCCTACTCGAATAGCGCCCCTCTTCGCGTGCAGAAACCTACGGGATTTCTTCCTCCCCCTCCGGTTTACTGACGGTCGAGGCTTCCGTTATTTGCGAGTTGGAATTTTTTCCTACTCGAATAGCGCCCCTCCTCGCGTGCAGAAACCTACGGGATTTCTTCCTCCCCCTCCGGCTTACTGGCGGTTGAGGCTTCCGCTATTTGCGAGTTGGAATTCTTTCCTGCTCGACTTAGCGCCCCTCCTCGCACGCAGAAGCCTACGGGATCTCTTTTCCATCTGAGTGGAGGTTTGCTGGCGATGGATGATCGAGTTGAAGCCCATTAGCAGTCAACGATCGTGTGTGGAGCCAAAGGAGAGAGTTCGAGTGTGCGTTGCAAGTAAAGTCGAGCAAGAAGCCGATGACTAGTATCAGTCCGTTGACGAGCAGAAGCCCGACGACAATGAGAAGTCCTTCGTTGGGTAGAAGACCGACGACGAGTAGGAGTCTGCTGACGAGCAAAAGTCCGACATCGGGTTGAAGACCGACGAGAATTCGTCGATGAGCAGAAGTCTGACGACGAGTAGGAGTCTGCTGACGAGGAGAAGTCCGACGTCGGGAAGAAGTTCAATGTCGGGTAGAAGACCGACGAGAATTCATCGACGAGCAGGAGTTTGATGACGAGCAGGAGTCCGCTGACGAGCAGAAGTCCGACGAAAAGGAGAAGTCCTTCGTCGGGTAGAAGACCGACGACGAGTAGGAGTCTGCTGACGAGCAGAAGTCTGACGTCAGGTAGAAGTTCAACGTCGGGTAGAAGATCGACGAGAATTCATCGACGAGCAGGAGTATTACGACGAGTAGGAGTCCGCTGAAGAGTAGAAATCCAACGTCGGGTAGAAGTTCAACGTCGGGTAGAAGACCGACGAGAATTCGTCGGCGAGCAGAAGTCTGACGACAAGTAGAATTCTGCTGACGAGCAGAAGTCCGACATCGGGTATAAGACCGACGAGAATTCGTCGACGAGCAGAAGTCTGACGACGATTAGAAGTCCGCTGACGAGCAGAAGTCCGATGTCGGGTAGAAGACCGACGAGAATTCATCGACGAGCAGGAGTCTGACGACGAGTACAAGTCTGCTGACGAGCAGACGTTCGACGTCGGGTAGAAGTTCAACGTCGGGTAGAAGACCGACGAGAATTCGTCGACGAGCAGGAGTCTGACGACGAGTAGGAGTCCGCTGACGAGCATAAATCCGACGTCAGGTAGAAGTTCAACGTCGGGTAGAAGACCGACAAAAATTCGTCGACGAGCAGAAGCCTGACGACGAGTAGGAGTCCGCTGACGAGCAGAAATCCGACGTCGGGTAGAAGTTCAACGTCAGGTAGAAGACCAATGAGAATTCGTCGACGAGCAGGAGTCTGACGACGAGTAGGAGTCCGCTGACGAGCAGAGATCCGACGTCAGGTAGAAGTTCAACGTCGGGTAGAAGACCGACAAAAATTCGTCGACGAGCAGAAGTCTGACGACGAGTAGGAGTCCGCTGACGAGCAGGAATCTGATGTCGGGTAGAAGTTCAACGTTGGGTAGAAGACCGACAAGAATTCGTCGACGAGCAGGAGTCCGACGTCGGGTAGAAGACCGACGAGAATTCGTCGACGGGTAAAATTCCGATGAAAGTCCTGCAAGGCAAAAATTCAGCGACAAGAGGAAATTCAACATCATATAGAAATTTAACTTTGTGGAGAAGTTAAATGGAAGTCCCTTGACATTAACCTGTGTGGAAAATGTCGAGAGAATCCACCAAGGACGTGAGACCTTTCCAAGGTTGTATGCCGGAGCCCTGCTCGACGACGTTAACCTGTGTGAAAGAGGTCGGGAGAATCCACCAAGGACTTGAGACCTTTACGAGGTTGTATGCCGGAGTCCTGCTTGACGACGTTAACCTGTGTGGAAGAGGTCGAGAGAATCCACCAAGGATGTGAGACCTTTCTAAGGTTGTATGCCGGAGCCCTGCTCGACGACGTTAACCTGTGTGGAAGAGGTCGGGAGAATCCACCAAGGATGTAAGACCTTTCCGAGGTTGTATGTCGGAGCCTTTACTCGACGACGTTAACCTGTGTGGAAGAGGCCGAGAGAATCCACCAAGGATGTAAGACCTTTCCGAGGTTGTATGTCGGAGCCTTTGCTCGACGACGTTAACCTGTGTGGAAGAGGCCGAATCGGATCCCCCTGGGATCGATTTACCTTGATTGGGAGGGGGCGAATGCCGCGTGTATCCCGAATCAAAGGTGAAGAATGGTCTATTTTTAGACCGTTACTGCCTTTTTGAGGTCGAGGTTAAGACCTTGCCCGAGGAGTAGAAGTCCAACAATGGACTGTATAAAGCTTGTAATTGATTTGAAGTATCCTTGCATTGGCTCGGATATTCCTGAAATATCAACTTGGTGTTGAAGGTATTAAAGGATCTATTTGATCATGGTTTAAGTCAAAGTTGCCCCCCAGTCCGCATCTGCTTCTTATGATATTGATGCTATGAGTGATCTTTTGAGATTGGAGCAAAAGTTGCCCCCTAGTCGGGAACCACGTTCCCACAGACGGCGTAAAACTGTTGCGTCCAGAAGTATTCGCCGCGGTAGAGAAATACAAGATTTAACGTCTTAGCGTTGTACGAAAATCCGGCACGCAATCAGATAAGGAGAGAGGGTCTAGCATTTATGAGACACCAAGATTTTTACGTGGAAAACCCCTATAAAGGGGGGAAAAACCACGGGGCCTAGCCCAGTTTGAACGAATCCACTAGTATTTGCAGTCGATTACAAATGAGGCCATTCCTTGGGAGAAGGCCTTAGCTTGATGTACATCTTATGGAGTACATTACATAATACAAAGAGTTACTATCGACGTATTCGCTTTGTTAGAAGGACTACAGTCGGCGGGCGACGTAGGTCAGGAGGATCGTAGTCAGCTAGCGACGGATGACTGTAGTCGGCGGGCGACATAAGTCAAGAGGACCGTAGTCGGCGGGCGACGGAGGTTGGAAAGACTGTAGTCGGCGGGCAACATAAGTCAGGAGGACCGTATTCAACAGGCGACGGATGTCGGAAAGGCTGTAGTCGGTGGATGACATAAGTCATGAGGACCGTATTCAACGGGCGATGGATGTCGGAAAGACTGTAGTCGGCAGGCGACGTAAGTCAGGAAGACCGTAGTCGGCTGGCGACGGAGGTCGGAAGGACTGTAGTATGACGACGAAGATCAGTAGGACAGCGTCAGGTAGAAGTCCATCAATGGAAAGAAATACATCTTCGCATAGATGTCCAGCAAAGTCTGATAACTGGTCGGGTAGAAACTTAGCGAAGAGTGAAGGTCCGACGTCGGGTAGAAGTCCGACGTCTTTGGTGGCAGAGGAGAATTCTAGCTTCACTTGGGCGGAGTTTCTGCATCAGGAGGGGACTCTCTTGTAAATTGAGAAGACTTTCAGCATCCCATGGAAGTTGGGCAGAATTCTAGCATTCTCCCAAATATCGGGCAGAGTTCCGGCGTCTTAAGGCGGCAGGAAGAGCTCCGGCGGTGGTCGAGGAGGTGAGGAATCTCCTTTTCTCCTTTCTCCTCTTCTTCTTCTCTCTCTTCACCTCCCCCTCTTGGTGTAGAATGAGGGATCTATTTATAGTTTTTCTGGAGTGGCATAGCCCGTAAATAGACGTGAGATCAAGGGCGAATTGGGAGTGGTTTGAATGGACGGCCGATATCGAATCCTTTGATCATGCACCGTTTGTTGATCATTTGAAGGCCTTAATGATGTCAGAATTTGGTGATCTTGGGCTCGTTGGATTCGTCTCGTCGAGCTGTTCGATTCGAGTATAAGCTCGTCAAAATCGAAGACCGTTTGGTAACTCAAATTGTGGTTTGAACCTTCCGGCAGTGCTTTGAGCCCTTGATTCGGACTCATTTGGGCTCGGATTGGGTTGATCTTGGTGTCGTTGGGTTTGTATTTCCGAGACGCTCAGTTTGACTGTAAGTTCGTTGAAATCGGAGTTCGGGTGCTCCCAAAAGTAATTTTTGAAGTTTCCAACTAGCTTTTGCCTCGAGATTCGTGCCCGATCAAGTTAATTTTGTGATGACGTATCAATACTACTTGGACGTCTTTCTACTTGTATGATTTGAGAATGACGATAATTATGTTGCCACATGCTTCTATTATACTTACAATCAATTAGATCAATTAAAACTAACTCATACATAAATCACATGCAAGACTCAAATTTAATACATCTTAGTTGATAATCAAAGCTACAATCAACAGATCAAGATAAGCTGCGTCACAATCCTTATATTAATTTTTCTACAAAATAATGGCTCTTGCAAATGGGCAATATTCCATCTTTTCAGCACATTCAGATGGACGGCTGGATGAGACTTTGGTGCCCTTACATCACCATAACAAAGTTATTTTTCTACCTAAATTATATTGTATTTATGCTCATTCACTATAACATTTCGACCATGCATTGATTATCTGCAACTCTTCTTTATCTTATCATAATTCCTTATCCTCTTTCTCGATCCTCTTTTCTATTTTGAAAAATAACAATTTGCACTGAAAAAAAAAAATTGCATTTGATGGATAATTTTGCTGATGCAATCACTTTTGGCATTATTCATAAATTATTATTCAGGGATATATATATATATATATATATATATATATATAATATTATATATATATATATATATATATATATATCATAAAATTTTAATTGTATTATTTATATAATATTCAGTTTTTTATATTTATTTATATAGTTGATACGGCATCACAAAATTAGCTTGATCGGGCACGAATCTCGAGGCAAAAGCTAGTTAGAAACTACAAAAATCAATTCCGAGAGCACCCCAACTCCGATTTCAGCATGCTTATAGTCGAACTGAGCGTCTCGGAAATACAAACTCAACGACACCAAGATCAACCCAATCCGAGCCCAAATGGGTCCAAATCATGGACCCGAAGTGCTGTTGGAAGGTTCAAACCGCAATTTGAGTTACCAAACGGACTCCGATTTTGACGAGCTTATACTCGAATCGAAGGGCTCGACGAGACGAATCCAACGAGCCCAAGATCACAGAAGTCCGACATCACTAAGGCCTCCAAATGGCCAACGAACGGTGCACGGTCATAGGATTCAATATCGGCCGTCCATTTAACCACTCCCTATTCGCCCCTGATCTCACACCTATTTACGGGCCATGCCACTCTAGAAAATCTATAAATAGAGCCCTCATTTCTCACAAGAGAGGATCCAAGCAAGAGAGAGAAGAAGAGAAGAGAAGGAAGGAGTTCCTCCTCGACAGCCGCCGGACCACCGCCGGACCACCGCAGAACCTCGCCGGACCACCGCCGGACCACCGCAGGAATCTCGTCGGACCACCGCAGGAATCTCGTCGGACCACCACAAAACCTCGCCGGACCACCGCCTTAAGACCCGACGTTCATCCCCGACGTCCTGCCAAAGACCCGACGTCTTGTTCAAGGCCCGACACTCAGTCCCTACATCCTGCCAAAGACCCGACGTCTTGTTCAAGGCCTGACACTCAGTCCCTACTTCCTGCCAAAGACCCGACGTCTTGTTCAAGGCCCGACGTTAAGTCCCGACATCCTGCTGAAGACCCGACGTCCTGTTTAAGACCTGACGTCCTGCTTAAGACCCGACGTCCTACTCAAGGCTAGACCATCAACATCCGATCTTCCAAGTGACACTGGGACTAACACCTGACTCCTTATCTCCTACCGCCTACGGTCCTTCAGGCCTTCATCGCCTACTACGGTCCGTCCGACCTCCATCACCAGACAACGGTCTTTCAGACCCCAGTCTCCTACCGCCTACGGTCCTTCAGGCCTTCATCGCCTACTACGGTCCGTTCGACCTCCATCACCAGACAACGGTCTTTCAGACTCCAGTCTTCTACTGCCTACGGTCCTTCAGGCCTTCGTTGCCTACTATGGTCCTTCCGACCTCCATCAACAGATAACGGTCTTTCTGACCCCGGTCTCCTGCCGACCCGGTCTCCTGCCGACCCCGGTCTCCTGCCGACCACGGTCTCCTGCCGACTACGGTCCTTCAGGCCAAACAAACCTGTATATGTAACTCCTACCATGTAATGCAATCTATATGATGTACATTTGCTACATCAATCCAAGGCCTTCTCCTAAGGAAGGGCATCATTTGTAATCGACTACAAATACTAGTGGATTCATTCAAACTGGGCCAGGCCCCGTGGTTTTTCCCCCTTTTCAGGGGTTTTCCACGTAAAAACTCTGGTGTCTCTTATGAATGCTACACCCTCTCACTTATCTGCTTGTGTGCTGGATCTTCGTACAATGCTAAGACGTTAAACTAAATATTTCTCTACCGCCGCGAATATTCCAGGACGCAACAGTTTGGCGCCGTCTGTGGGAATGTGATTCCCGACTGGGGGGCAACTTCTGCTCCAATCCCAAAAGATTGCTCTTATCAACTTCCTGACATCAGTCATTATTGCATCAGATGCGGACTGGGGGGCAACTTTGACCCAAATTCTGGTTAAAAAGATCATCTTATGCTTTATATATCAAGATGATATTTTGGGAAAATCTCAGCGACATGCAAGGATACTTCCAATCAATTACAAGCCTTATACAGTCCCCTGCTGAGCTTTTACTCGTTGGACAAGGTCTTGATTTCAACCTCAAAAAGGCAGTAATGGTCTAAAGATAGACCCTTCTTAACCTTTGATTCAGGATACACGTGGCATACGCCCTCTCCCAATCAAGGCAAATCGATCCCAGGGGGATCCGATTCGACCTCTTCCACACAGGTTAACGTCGTCGAGCAAAGGCTCCGGCATACAACCTCGGAAAGGTCCTACATCCTTGGTGGATTCTCCCGGCCTCTTCCACACAGGTTAACGTCGTCGAGCAAAGGCTCCGACATACAACCTCGGAAAGGTCCTACATCCTTGGTGGATTCTCCCGGCCTCTTCCACACAGGTTAACGTCGTCGAGCAAAGGCTCCGACATACAACCTCGGAAAGGTCCTACATCCTTGGTGGATTCTCCCGACCTCTTCCACACAGGTTAACGTCGTCGAGCAAAGGCTCCGACATACAACCTCGAAAAGGTCCTGCATCCTTGGTGGATTCTCCCGACCTCTTCCACACAGGTTAACGTCGTCGAGCAGGGCTCCGGCATACAACCTCAGAAAGGTCTCACATCCTTGGTGGATTCTCCCGGCCTCTTCCACACAGGTTAACGTCGTCGAGCAAAGGCTCCGACATACAACCTCGGAAAGGTCCTACATCCTTGGTGGATTCTCCCGACCTCTTCCACACAGGTTAACGTCGTCGAGCAGGGCTCCGGCATACAACCTCGGAAAGGTCCTACATCCTTGGTGGATACTCCTGACCTCTTCCACACAGGTTAACGTCGTCGAGCAAAGGCTCCGACATACAACCTCGGAAAGGTCTCACATCCTTGGTGGATTCTCCCGACCTCTTCCACACAGGTTAACGTCGTCGAGCAAAGGCTCCGACATACAACCTCGAAAAGGTCTCACATCCTTGGTGGATTCTCCCGACCTCTTCTACACAGGTTAACGTCGTCGAGCAGGGCTCCGGCATACAACCTCGGAAAGGTCTCACATCCTTGGTGGATTCTCCCGACCTCTTCCACACAGGTTAACGTCGTCGAGCAAAGTCTCCGACATACAACCTCGGACAGGTCTTACATCATTGCCGGATCCAATATCGGTTAACATCATCGAGTAAAGGCTCTGACAAACAACCTCGGATAGATTATACATCCTTGGTTAACATCGCCAGAATGTTGTCAATAGACTTCTATCTGACTTCTCCATAATGTTAAAACTCTTCCCGATTTTGAATTTCCTCCTGCGCTAAACTTTTGCCTTGCAGGACTTTCGACGGACTATTACACGACGCCAAAATTCTTCCTTTCATCGGACTAATACCCGTCGTCGGACTTCTGCTCGTCGACGAACTTTCGTCGGTCTTCTACCCGACAATACTTCTACCCGACGTCAGACTTCTGCTCGTCAGCGGACTTCTACTCGACGTCGAACTTCTGCTCGTCAGCGGACTTCTACTCAACGTCGGACTTCTGCTTATTAGCGAACTTCTACCGTCGTCGGACTTCTGCTCGTCAACGGACCTTCGTCGGTCTTCTACTTGACGCTGCACCTCTACCCGACTACGGACTTCTACTCGACCTCAGACTTCTGCTCGTTAGCGGACTTCTACTCGTCGTCGGACTTCTGCTCGACGATGAACTTTCGTCAGTCATCTACCCGACTGCGGACTTCTGCCTGCCGTCAGACTACTAACCGTCGTCGGACTTCTGCCCGTCGACGAACTTTGATCGTACTTCTGCCCGAGGTCGTACTTCTACACTACGTCGGACTTCTCCTTGTCGTCGAACTTCTGCTCATCAGTGGACTTCTACTCATCGTCGGACTTCTGCCCATCGACGAACTTTCATCGTACTTCTGCCCGAGGTCGTACTTCTACACAACGTCGGACTTCTCCTTATCGTCAAACTTCTGCTCATCAGCGGACTTCTACTCATCATCGGACTTCTGCCCGTTGACAAACTTTCATCGGACTTCTGCCCAAGGCCGTACTTCTACATGACGTCGGACTTCACCTTGTCGTCGAACTTCTGCTCGTCAGCGGACTTCTACTCGTCATCGGACTTCTGCCCGTCGACGAGTCTTTATCGGTCTTCTACCCGACGCTGCACCTCTACCCGACTTCGTACTTCTACCGGATGTCAGACTTCTACCAGTTAATAGACTTTCGTCGGTCTTCTACCCGACGTTGTATGACTACCCGATGTTGAATTCATGCCTGTCATCATACTTCTCCCCGATGCTGGAAGTTTGCCCATCATTCCAACCTCTCTCCTTACAATGGTCTATCCGACCTCCATTGCCAACCACCAAACATCGGAACTCTACAAGATATCTCGAAGAAAAGAGGGATAAGGAAAAATCTCCGGACTTCCTTGCCAAGAGAGGGGCCTCGAAAAATTGAGGGAATGCCTCAATAGAAAGGATAGAGGGAGAAGAAAAGAAAGGGAAATCTCCGGACTTCCTTGCCAAGAGAGGGGCCTCGAAAAATCGAGGGAAGGCCTCAATAGAAAGGACAGATGGAGAAGAAAAGGAGGGGAAATCTCCGGACTTCATTGCCAAGAGAGGGGCCTCGAAAAATCGAGGGAAGGCCTCAATAGAAAGGACAGAGGGAGAAGAGAAGGAGGGGAAATCTCCGGACTTCCTTGCCAAGAGAGGGGCCTCGAAAAATCGAGGGAAGGCCTCAATAGAAAGGACAGAGGGAGAAGAGAAGGAGGGGAAATCTCCGGACTTCCTTGCCAAGAGAGGGGCCTCGAAAAATCGAGGGAATACCTCAATAGAAAGGACAGAGGGCGAAGAGAAGAAATGAGAAGAAGAAGAGGAGAAGAAAAGGAGAGGACAATTTTTCTAAAGGCCTCAGGGGCCTATTTATAGGTTTTTGGAGAGAATGGGGGAAATTTCTAGAGTTTTCTAGAAGTTTCAAAAAATTTGAATTTTTCTGAATTTTTCAGAATTTTTTCAGAATTTTTTTGATTTTTTCTGGAATTTTTCGGATTTTTCTAAATTTTTTAATCCATGTGGGCCCCGCGAAAAAAAAAAAAAAATTAAAAATCCCACCGCCTCTCAAAAGGCGCGTCACGCGCCCCTCCAGCCCGCGCTGACGCGCGGGCACTCGCCGGCAGCGGCGCCGCCGGCGGCCGGCGGCCGGCTGGTGTGCCGGCCAGTTCGGCCGCCAAACGCTTCCGGGCTCCGATTTTGGGCCCGGAAAGTTCAAATCGGACGTTTTTGGGGTCCTCGGACACGTTTTTTGACGTTCCGGACTCAATTTTAACACTTTCGGAACTCAACGAGGCCTCTACGATCAAGTTTGAGCAAACATTTAACTTTTGGAACGCAATTTTTTGCGATTCGGCCAATGTAAAATTTCGGAACAAGTATTTTCGGACTTCTGAAGCTTCGACGTCCGAAAATAGGGGGGCAACTGATACGGCATCACAAAATTAGCTTGATCGGGCACGAATCTCGAGGCAAAAGCTAGTTAGAAACTACAAAAATCAATTCCGAGAGCACCCCAACTCCGATTTCAGCAAGCTTATAGTCGAACTGAGCGTCTCGGAAATACAAACTCAACGACACCAAGATCAACCCAATCCGAGCTCAAATGGGTCCAAATCATGGACCCGAAGTGTTGTTGGAAGGTTCAAACCGCAATTTGAGTTACCAAACGGACTCCGATTTTGACGAGCTTATACTCGAATCGAAGGGCTCGACGAGACGAATCCAACGAGCCCAAGATCACAGAAGTCCGACATCACTAAGGCCTCCAAATGGCCAACGAACGGTGCACGGTCATAGGATTCAATATCGGCCGTCCATTTAACCACTCCCTATTCGCCCCTGATCTCACACCTATTTACGGGCCATGCCACTCTAGAAAATCTATAAATAGAGCCCTCATTTCTCACAAGAGAGGATCCAAGCAAGAGAGAGAAGAAGAGAAGAGAAGGAAGGAGTTCCTCCTCGACAGCCGCCGGACCACCGCCGGACCACCGCAGAACCTCGCCGGACCACCGCCGGACCACCGCAGGAATCTCGTCGGACCACCGCAGGAATCTCGTCGGACCACCACAAAACCTCGCCGGACCACCGCCTTAAGACCCGACGTTCATCCCCGACGTCCTGCCAAAGACCCGACGTCTTGTTCAAGGCCCGACACTCAGTCCCTACATCCTGCCAAAGACCCGACGTCTTGTTCAAGGCCTGACACTCAGTCCCTACTTCCTGCCAAAGACCCGACGTCTTGTTCAAGGCCCGACGTTAAGTCCCGACATCCTGCTGAAGACCCGACGTCCTGTTTAAGACCTGACGTCCTGCTTAAGACCCGACGTCCTACTCAAGGCTAGACCATCAACATCCGATCTTCCAAGTGACACTGGGACTAACACCTGACTCCTTATCTCCTACCGCCTACGGTCCTTCAGGCCTTCATCGCCTACTACGGTCCGTCCGACCTCCATCACCAGACAACGGTCTTTCAGACCCCAGTCTCCTACCGCCTACGGTCCTTCAGGCCTTCATCGCCTACTACGGTCCGTTCGACCTCCATCACCAGACAACGGTCTTTCAGACTCCAGTCTTCTACTGCCTACGGTCCTTCAGGCCTTCGTTGCCTACTATGGTCCTTCCGACCTCCATCAACAGATAACGGTCTTTCTGACCCCGGTCTCCTGCCGACCCGGTCTCCTGCCGACCCCGGTCTCCTGCCGACCACGGTCTCCTGCCGACTACGGTCCTTCAGGCCAAACAAACCTGTATATGTAACTCCTACCATGTAATGCAATCTATATGATGTACATTTGCTACATCA
The DNA here is from genome assembly GCA_016618105.1 of Dendrobium huoshanense. Lineage (NCBI taxonomy): Eukaryota > Viridiplantae > Streptophyta > Magnoliopsida > Asparagales > Orchidaceae > Dendrobium > Dendrobium huoshanense. The sequence goes on along the minus strand of CM028347.1, from coordinate 5,709,647 downwards.
ATCCAAGGCCTTCTCCTAAGGAAGGGCATCATTTGTAATCGACTACAAATACTAGTGGATTCATTCAAACTGGGCCAGGCCCCGTGGTTTTTCCCCCTTTTCAGGGGTTTTCCACGTAAAAACTCTGGTGTCTCTTATGAATGCTACACCCTCTCACTTATCTGCTTGTGTGCTGGATCTTCGTACAATGCTAAGACGTTAAACTAAATATTTCTCTACCGCCGCGAATATTCCAGGACGCAACAGTTTGGCGCCGTCTGTGGGAATGTGATTCCCGACTGGGGGGCAACTTCTGCTCCAATCCCAAAAGATTGCTCTTATCAACTTCCTGACATCAGTCATTATTGCATCAGATGCGGACTGGGGGGCAACTTTGACCCAAATTCTGGTTAAAAAGATCATCTTATGCTTTATATATCAAGATGATATTTTGGGAAAATCTCAGCGACATGCAAGGATACTTCCAATCAATTACAAGCCTTATACAGTCCCCTGCTGAGCTTTTACTCGTTGGACAAGGTCTTGATTTCAACCTCAAAAAGGCAGTAATGGTCTAAAGATAGACCCTTCTTAACCTTTGATTCAGGATACACGTGGCATACGCCCTCTCCCAATCAAGGCAAAATCGATCCCAGGGGGATCCGATTCGACCTCTTCCACACAGGTTAACGTCGTCGAGCAAAGGCTCCGGCATACAACCTCGGAAAGGTCCTACATCCTTGGTGGATTCTCCCGGCCTCTTCCACACAGGTTAACGTCGTCGAGCAAAGGCTCCGACATACAACCTCGGAAAGGTCCTACATCCTTGGTGGATTCTCCCGGCCTCTTCCACACAGGTTAACGTCGTCGAGCAAAGGCTCCGACATACAACCTCGGAAAGGTCCTACATCCTTGGTGGATTCTCCCGACCTCTTCCACACAGGTTAACGTCGTCGAGCAAAGGCTCCGACATACAACCTCGAAAAGGTCCTGCATCCTTGGTGGATTCTCCCGACCTCTTCCACACAGGTTAACGTCGTCGAGCAGGGCTCCGGCATACAACCTCGGAAAGGTCTCACATCCTTGGTGGATTCTCCCGGCCTCTTCCACACAGGTTAACGTCGTCGAGCAAAGGCTCCGACATACAACCTCGGAAAGGTCCTACATCCTTGGTGGATTCTCCCGACCTCTTCCACACAGGTTAACGTCGTCGAGCAGGGCTCCGGCATACAACCTCGGAAAGGTCCTACATCCTTGGTGGATACTCCTGACCTCTTCCACACAGGTTAACGTCGTCGAGCAAAGGCTCCGACATACAACCTCGGAAAGGTCTCACATCCTTGGTGGATTCTCCCGACCTCTTCCACACAGGTTAACGTCGTCGAGCAAAGGCTCCGACATACAACCTCGAAAAGGTCTCACATCCTTGGTGGATTCTCCCGACCTCTTCCACACAGGTTAACGTCGTCGAGCAGGGCTCCGGCATACAACCTCGGAAAGGTCTCACATCCTTGGTGGATTCTCCCGACCTCTTCCACACAGGTTAACGTCGTCGAGCAAAGTCTCCGACATACAACCTCGGACAGGTCTTACATCATTGCCGGATCCAATATCGGTTAACATCATCGAGTAAAGGCTCTGACAAACAACCTCGGATAGATTATACATCCTTGGTTAACATCGCCAGAATGTTGTCAATAGACTTCTATCTGACTTCTCCATAATGTTAAAACTCTTCCCGATTTTGAATTTCCTCCTGCGCTAAACTTTTGCCTTGCAGGACTTTCGACGGACTATTACACGACGCCAAAATTCTTCCTTTCATCGGACTAATACCCGTCGTCGGACTTCTGCTCGTCGACGAACTTTCGTCGGTCTTCTACCCGACAATACTTCTACCCGACGTCAGACTTCTGCTCGTCAGCGGACTTCTACTCGACGTCGAACTTCTGCTCGTCAGCGGACTTCTACTCAACGTCGGACTTCTGCTTATTAGCGAACTTCTACCGTCGTCGGACTTCTGCTCGTCAACGGACCTTCGTCGGTCTTCTACTTGACGCTGCACCTCTACCCGACTACGGACTTCTACTCGACCTCAGACTTCTGCTCGTTAGCGGACTTCTACTCGTCGTCGGACTTCTGCTCGACGATGAACTTTCGTCAGTCATCTACCCGACTGCGGACTTCTGCCTGCCGTCAGACTACTAACCGTCGTCGGACTTCTGCCCGTCGACGAACTTTGATCGTACTTCTGCCCGAGGTCGTACTTCTACACTACGTCGGACTTCTCCTTGTCGTCGAACTTCTGCTCATCAGTGGACTTCTACTCATCGTCGGACTTCTGCCCATCGACGAACTTTCATCGTACTTCTGCCCGAGGTCGTACTTCTACACAACGTCGGACTTCTCCTTATCGTCAAACTTCTGCTCATCAGCGGACTTCTACTCATCATCGGACTTCTGCCCGTCGACAAACTTTCATCGGACTTCTGCCCAAGGCCGTACTTCTACATGACGTCGGACTTCACCTTGTCGTCGAACTTCTGCTCGTCAGTGGACTTCTACTCGTCATCGGACTTCTGCCCGTCGACGAGTCTTTATCGGTCTTCTACCCGACGCTGCACCTCTACCCGACTTCGTACTTCTACCGGATGTCAGACTTCTACCAGTTAATAGACTTTCGTCGGTCTTCTACCCGACGTTGTATGACTACCCGATGTTGAATTCATGCCTGTCATCATACTTCTCCCCGATGCTGGAAGTTTGCCCGTCATTCCAACCTCTCTCCTTACAACGGTCTATCCGACCTCCATTGCCAACCACCAAACATCGGAACTCTACAAGATATCTCGAAGAAAAGAGGGATAAGGAAAAATCTCCGGACTTCCTTGCCAAGAGAGGGGCCTCGAAAAATTGAGGAAATGCCTCAATAGAAAGGACAGAGGGAGAAGAAAAGAAAGGGAAATCTCCGGACTTCCTTGCCAAGAGAGGGGCCTCGAAAAATCGAGGGAAGGCCTCAATAGAAAGGACAGATGGAGAAGAAAAGAAGGGGAAATCTCCGGACTTCCTTGCCAAGAGAGGGGCCTCGAAAAATCGAGGGTAGGCCTCAATAGAAAGGACAGAGGGAGAAGAGAAGGAGGGGAAATCTCCGGACTTCCTTGCCAAGAGAGGGGCCTCGAAAAATCGAGGGAAGGCCTCAATAGAAAGGACAGAGGGAGAAGAGAAGGAGGGGAAATCTCCGGACTTCCTTGCCAAGAGAGGGGCCTCGAAAAATCGAGGGAATACCTCAATAGAAAGGACAGAGGGCGAAGAGAAGAAATGAGAAGAAGAAGAGGAGAAGAAAAGGAGAGGACAATTTTTCTAAAGGCCTCAGGGGCCTATTTATAGGTTTTTGGAGAGAATGGGGGAAATTTCTAGAGTTTTCTAGAATTTTCAAAAAATTTGAATTTTTCTGAATTTTTCAGAATTTTTTCGGAATTTTTTTGATTTTTTCTGGAATTTTTCGGATTTTTCTAAATTTTTTAATCCATGTGGGCCCCGCGAAAAAAAAAAAAAAAATTAAAAATCCCACCGCCTCTCAAAAGGCGCGTCACGCGCCCCTCCAGCCCGCGCTGACGCGCGGGCACTCGCCGGCAGCGGCGCCGCCGGCGGCCGGCGGCCGGCTGGTGTGCCGGCCAGTTCGGCCGCCAAACGCTTCCGGGCTCCGATTTTGGGCCCGGAAAGTTCAAATCGGACGTTTTTGGGGTCCTCGGACACGTTTTTTGACGTTCCGGACTCAATTTTAATACTTTCGGAACTCAACGAGGCCTCTACAATCAAGTTTGAGCAAACATTTAACTTTTGGAACGCAATTTTTTGCGATTCGGCCAATGTAAAATTTCGGAACAAGTATTTTCGGACTTCTGAAGCTTCGACGTCCGAAAATAGGGGGGCAACTGATACGGCATCACAAAATTAGCTTGATCGGGCACGAATCTCGAGGCAAAAGCTAGTTAGAAACTACAAAAATCAATTCCGAGAGCACCCCAACTCCGATTTCAGCAAGCTTATAGTCGAACTGAGCGTCTCGGAAATACAAACTCAACGACACCAAGATCAACCCAATCCGAGCTCAAATGGGTCCAAATCATGGACCCGAAGTGCTGTTGGAAGGTTCAAACCGCAATTTGAGTTACCAAACGGACTCCGATTTTGACGAGCTTATACTCGAATCGAAGGGCTCGACGAGACGAATCCAACGAGCCCAAGATCACAGAAGTCCGACATCACTAAGGCCTCCAAATGGCCAACGAATGGTGCACGGTCATAGGATTCAATATCGGCCGTCCATTTAACCACTCCCTATTCGCCCCTGATCTCACACCTATTTACGGGCCATGCCACTCTAGAAAATCTATAAATAGAGCCCTCATTTCTCACAAGAGAGGATCCAAGCAAGAGAGAGAAGAAGAGAAGAGAAGGAAGGAGTTCCTCCTCGACAGCCGCCGGACCACCGCCGGACCACCGCAGAACCTCGCCGGACCACCGCCGGACCACCGCAGGAATCTCGTCGGACCACCGCAGGAATCTCGTCGGACCACCACAAAACCTCGCCGGACCACCGCCTTAAGACCCGACGTTCATCCCCGACGTCCTGCCAAAGACCCGACGTCTTGTTCAAGGCCCGACACTCAGTCCCTACATCCTGCCAAAGACCCGACGTCTTGTTCAAGGCCTGACACTCAGTCCCTACTTCCTGCCAAAGACCCGACGTCTTGTTCAAGGCCCGACGTTAAGTCCCGACATCCTGCTGAAGACCCGACGTCCTGTTTAAGACCTGACGTCCTGCTTAAGACCCGACGTCCTACTCAAGGCTAGACCATCAACATCCGATCTTCCAAGTGACACTGGGACTAACACCTGACTCCTTATCTCCTACCGCCTACGGTCCTTCAGGCCTTCATCGCCTACTACGGTCCGTCCGACCTCCATCACCAGACAACGGTCTTTCAGACCCCAGTCTCCTACCGCCTACGGTCCTTCAGGCCTTCATCGCCTACTACGGTCCGTTCGACCTCCATCACCAGACAACGGTCTTTCAGACTCCAGTCTTCTACTGCCTACGGTCCTTCAGGCCTTCGTTGCCTACTATGGTCCTTCCGACCTCCATCAACAGATAACGGTCTTTCTGACCCCGGTCTCCTGCCGACCCCGGTCTCCTGCCGACCCCGGTCTCCTGCCGACCACGGTCTCCTGCCGACTACGGTCCTTCAGGCCAAACAAACCTGTATATGTAACTCCTACCATGTAATGCAATCTATATGATGTACATTTGCTACATCAATCCAAGGCCTTCTCCTAAGGAAGGGCATCATTTGTAATCGACTACAAATACTAGTGGATTCATTCAAACTGGGCCAGGCCCCGTGGTTTTTCCCCCTTTTCAGGGGTTTTCCACGTAAAAACTCTGGTGTCTCTTATGAATGCTACACCCTCTCACTTATCTGCTTGTGTGCTGGATCTTCGTACAATGCTAAGACGTTAAACTAAATATTTCTCTACCGCCGCGAATATTCCAGGACGCAACAGTTTGGCGCCGTCTGTGGGAATGTGATTCCCGACTGGGGGGCAACTTCTGCTCCAATCCCAAAAGATTGCTCTTATCAACTTCCTGACATCAGTCATTATTGCATCAGATGCGGACTGGGGGGCAACTTTGACCCAAATTCTGGTTAAAAAGATCATCTTATGCTTTATATATCAAGATGATATTTTGGGAAAATCTCAGCGACATGCAAGGATACTTCCAATCAATTACAAGCCTTATACAGTCCCCTGCTGAGCTTTTACTCGTTGGACAAGGTCTTGATTTCAACCTCAAAAGGCAGTAATGGTCTAAAGATAGACCCTTCTTAACCTTTGATTCAGGATACACGTGGCATACGCCCTCTCCCAATCAAGGCAAAATCGATCCCAGGGGGATCCGATTCGACCTCTTCCACACAGGTTAACGTCGTCGAGCAAAGGCTCCGGCATACAACCTCGGAAAGGTCCTACATCCTTGGTGGATTCTCCCGGCCTCTTCCACACAGGTTAACGTCGTCGAGCAAAGGCTCCGACATACAACCTCGGAAAGGTCCTACATCCTTGGTGGATTCTCCCGGCCTCTTCCACACAGGTTAACGTCGTCGAGCAAAGGCTCCGACATACAACCTCGGAAAGGTCCTACATCCTTGGTGGATTCTCCCGACCTCTTCCACACAGGTTAACGTCGTCGAGCAAAGGCTCCGACATACAACCTCGAAAAGGTCCTGCATCCTTGGTGGATTCTCCCGACCTCTTCCACACAGGTTAACGTCGTCGAGCAGGGCTCCGGCATACAACCTCGGAAAGGTCTCACATCCTTGGTGGATTCTCCCGGCCTCTTCCACACAGGTTAACGTCGTCGAGCAAAGGCTCCGACATACAACCTCGGAAAGGTCCTACATCCTTGGTGGATTCTCCCGACCTCTTCCACACAGGTTAACGTCGTCGAGCAGGGCTCCGGCATACAACCTCGGAAAGGTCCTACATCCTTGGTGGATACTCCTGACCTCTTCCACACAGGTTAACGTCGTCGAGCAAAGGCTCCGACATACAACCTCGGAAAGGTCTCACATCCTTGGTGGATTCTCCCGACCTCTTCCACACAGGTTAACGTCGTCGAGCAAAGGCTCCGACATACAACCTCGAAAAGGTCTCACATCCTTGGTGGATTCTCCCGACCTCTTCCACACAGGTTAACGTCGTCGAGCAGGGCTCCGGCATACAACCTCGGAAAGGTCTCACATCCTTGGTGGATTCTCCCGACCTCTTCCACACAGGTTAACGTCGTCGAGCAAAGTCTCCGACATACAACCTCGGACAGGTCTTACATCATTGCCGGATCCAATATCGGTTAACATCATCGAGTAAAGGCTCTGACAAACAACCTCGGATAGATTATACATCCTTGGTTAACATCGCCAGAATGTTGTCAATAGACTTCTATCTGACTTCTCCATAATGTTAAAACTCTTCCCGATTTTGAATTTCCTCCTGCGCTAAACTTTTGCCTTGCAGGACTTTCGACGGACTATTACACGACGCCAAAATTCTTCCTTTCATCGGACTAATACCCGTCGTCGGACTTCTGCTCGTCGACGAACTTTCGTCGGTCTTCTACCCGACAATACTTCTACCCGACGTCAGACTTCTGCTCGTCAGCGGACTTCTACTCGACGTCGAACTTCTGCTCGTCAGCGGACTTCTACTCAACGTCGGACTTCTGCTTATTAGCGAACTTCTACCGTCGTCGGACTTCTGCTCGTCAACGGACCTTCGTCGGTCTTCTACTTGACGCTGCACCTCTACCCGACTACGGACTTCTACTCGACCTCAGACTTCTGCTCGTTAGCGGACTTCTACTCGTCGTCGGACTTCTGCTCGACGATGAACTTTCGTCAGTCATCTACCCGACTGCGGACTTCTGCCTGCCGTCAGACTACTAACCGTCGTCGGACTTCTGCCCGTCGACGAACTTTGATCGTACTTCTGCCCGAGGTCGTACTTCTACACTACGTCGGACTTCTCCTTGTCGTCGAACTTCTGCTCATCAGTGGACTTCTACTCATCGTCGGACTTCTGCCCATCGACGAACTTTCATCGTACTTCTGCCCGAGGTCGTACTTCTACACAACGTCGGACTTCTCCTTATCGTCAAACTTCTGCTCATCAGCGGACTTCTACTCATCATCGGACTTCTGCCCGTCGACAAACTTTCATCGGACTTCTGCCCAAGGCCGTACTTCTACATGACGTCGGACTTCACCTTGTCGTCGAACTTCTGCTCGTCAGCGGACTTCTACTCGTCATCGGACTTCTGCCCGTCGACGAGTCTTTATCGGTCTTCTACCCGACGCTGCACCTCTACCCGACTTCGTACTTCTACCGGATGTCAGACTTCTACCAGTTAATAGACTTTCGTCGGTCTTCTACCCGACGTTGTATGACTACCCGATGTTGAATTCATGCCTGTCATCATACTTCTCCCCGATGCTGGAAGTTTGCCCGTCATTCCAACCTCTCTCCTTACAACGGTCTATCCGACCTCCATTGCCAACCACCAAACATCGGAACTCTACAAGATATCTCGAAGAAAAGAGGGATAAGGAAAAATCTCCGGACTTCCTTGCCAAGAGAGGGGCCTCGAAAAATTGAGGAAATGCCTCAATAGAAAGGACAGAGGGAGAAGAAAAGAAAGGGAAATCTCCGGACTTCCTTGCCAAGAGAGGGGCCTCGAAAAATCGAGGGAAGGCCTCAATAGAAAGGACAGATGGAGAAGAAAAGAAGGGGAAATCTCCGGACTTCCTTGCCAAGAGAGGGGCCTCGAAAAATCGAGGGAAGGCCTCAATAGAAAGGACAGAGGGAGAAGAGAAGGAGGGGAAATCTCCGGACTTTTTTGCCAAGAGAGGGGCCTCGAAAAATCGAGGGAAGGCCTCAATAGAAAGGACAGAGGGAGAAGAGAAGGAGGGGAAATCTCCGGACTTCCTTGCCAAGAGAGGGGCCTCGAAAAATCGAGGGAATACCTCAATAGAAAGGACAGAGGGCGAAGAGAAGAAATGAGAAGAAGAAGAGGAGAAGAAAAGGAGAGGACAATTTTTCTAAAGGCCTCAGGGGCCTATTTATAGGTTTTTGGAGAGAATGGGGGAAATTTCTAGAGTTTTCTAGAATTTTCAAAAAATTTGAATTTTTCTGAATTTTTCAGAATTTTTTCGGAATTTTTTTGATTTTTTCTGGAATTTTTCGGATTTTTCTAAATTTTTTAATCCATGTGGGCCCCGCGAAAAAAAAAAAAAATTAAAAATCCCACCGCCTCTCAAAAGGCGCGTCACGCGCCCCTCCAGCCCGCGCTGACGCGCGGGCACTCGCCGGCAGCGGCGCCGCCGGCGGCCGGCGGCCGGCTGGTGTGCCGGCCAGTTCGGCCGCCAAACGCTTCCGGGCTCCGATTTTGGGCCCGGAAAGTTCAAATCGGACGTTTTTGGGGTCCTCGGACACGTTTTTTGACATTCCGGACTCAATTTTAACACTTTCGGAACTCAACGAGGCCTCTACGATCAAGTTTGAGCAAACATTTAACTTTTGGAACGCAATTTTTTGCGATTCGGCCAATGTAAAATTTCGGAACAAGTATTTTCGGACTTCTGAAGCTTCGACGTCCGAAAATAGGGGGGCAACTGATACGGCATCACAAAATTAGCTTGATCGGGCACGAATCTCGAGGCAAAAGCTAGTTAGAAACTACAAAAATCAATTCCGAGAGCACCCCAACTCCGATTTTAGCAAGCTTATAGTCGAACTGAGCGTCTCGGAAATACAAACTCAACGACACCAAGATCAACCCAATCCGAGCCCAAATGGGTCCAAATCATGGACCCGAAGTGCTGTTGGAAGGTTCAAACCGCAATTTGAGTTACCAAACGGACTCCGATTTTGACGAGCTTATACTCGAATCGAAGGGCTCGACGAGACGAATCCAACGAGCCCAAGATCACAGAAGTCCGACATCACTAAGGCCTCCAAATGGCCAACGAACGGTGCACGGTCATAGGATTCAATATCGGCCGTCCATTTAACCACTCCCTATTCGCCCCTGATCTCACACCTATTTACGGGCCATGCCACTCTAGAAAATCTATAAATAGAGCCCTCATTTCTCACAAGAGAGGATCCAAGCAAGAGAGAGAAGAAGAGAAGAGAAGGAAGGAGTTCCTCCTCGACAGCCGCCGGACCACCGCCGGACCACCGCAGAACCTCGCCGGACCACCGCCGGACCACCGCAAGAATCTCGTCGGACCACCGCAGGAATCTCGTCGGACCACCACAAAACCTCGCTGGACCACCGCCTTAAGACCCGACGTTCATCCCCGACGTCCTGCCAAAGACCCGACGTCTTGTTCAAGGCCCGACACTCAGTCCCTACATCCTGCCAAAGACCCGACGTCTTGTTCAAGGCCTGACACTCAGTCCCTACTTCCTGCCAAAGACCCGACGTCTTGTTCAAGGCCCGACGTTAAGTCCCGACATCCTGCTGAAGACCCGACGTCCTGTTTAAGACCTGACGTCCTGCTTAAGACCCGACGTCCTACTCAAGGCTAGACCATCAACATCCGATCTTCCAAGTGACACTGGGACTAACACCTGACTCCTTATCTCCTACCGCCTACGGTCCTTCAGGCCTTCATCGCCTACTACGGTCCGTCCGACCTCCATCACCAGACAACGGTCTTTCAGACCCCAGTCTCCTACCGCCTACGGTCCTTCAGGCCTTCATCGCCTACTACGGTCCGTTCGACCTCCATCACCAGACAACGGTCTTTCAGACTCCAGTCTTCTACTGCCTACGGTCCTTCAGGCCTTCGTTGCCTACTATGGTCCTTCCGACCTCCATCAACAGATAACGGTCTTTCTGACCCCGGTCTCCTGCCGACCCCGGTCTCCTGCCGACCCCGGTCTCCTGCCGACCACGGTCTCCTGCCGACTACGGTCCTTCAGGCCAAACAAACCTGTATATGTAACTCCTACCATGTAATGCAATCTATATGATGTACATTTGCTACATCAATCCAAGGCCTTCTCCTAAGGAAGGGCATCATTTGTAATCGACTACAAATACTAGTGGATTCATTCAAACTGGGCCAGGCCCCGTGGTTTTTCCCCCTTTTCAGGGGTTTTCCACGTAAAAACTCTGGTGTCTCTTATGAATGCTACACCCTCTCACTTATCTGCTTGTGTGCTGGATCTTCGTATAATGCTAAGACGTTAAACTAAATATTTCTCTACCGCCGCGAATATTCCAGGACGCAACAATAGTATTTAAATATTTAAATCTTATAAAAATATCATTAATATTAATTTGTTAAAAGTAAAATATATATTTTCATGCATAGAATAGGGAGAGAGCTAGAGTTTTTTTAAGATAGTTAAAATGGAATTGTGAAATACAAAATTTTATATAAAAAATAAAAACTAAATTTTTTCTTAGAATTTCAACAGCTGTATTTATTAAAAGATAGACTCTCCTGTAGGATTTTTTTTTAACACATACTTTAGATGGTTTGCTAGGACAACAAACTCTAGTCTAGGCTAGGCCAATTTTTTATTTATGTTGTGTGCCATGTTTTCCAAGGTTTCATTACATGTTGTTATTGAAATTAATTGGTATGTTTTTTACTTCCTTTTCTGCACTCTATAGATTGATGAAATGATTGGCGTTAGATTTACCTCTAGGTTATGAGAGATTTATACTAATTCAATCTTATGCAGGTGACTATGCTCATACATGACAATAAAGAGAGCTAAATAAATAATAAATATAACTACTACATATACTTCAGCTGTTTAGCCCCTAAAATAAAGATTAGCATGGCCAAATGTGTTTACTTTTATGTGTATATATATATATAACTGCATGGGAATTGATTTTATTATTAAATGATGAAGATATCAACTGTATTTATTAAAAGAATAGTTATTATTAAAAAAAAAAAAAAGATTCAAGACTTTTAACCCTAGTGGTTCCACCTCTAATATAAAATGAAATATATTAGATATATAAATATATAAAAAATTTATGAGTTACATATCATTTATATTATCATTTATGCATAAAATGATATATATTTTTATGCATAAAATCATATAACTTTTTATTGAATTCTCAATTATTTTCATGGTAGATATGCAATGATCAAAATAATAATCTAGTCATGAAGCATAACATCCACGTGGGGCATAAGGGACACGTGTTAAAAAAGAAAGGTCAATGCGGGCAAAGGAACCCGCTGAAGAAGAAGCGCAGCTGGGACCCAGCTCACCCAATTGCACCGGACGCAGCGTTTGACTATCTTCTTCCCGCCAACAACGCCGATATGCTGACGTGGCCACTCCACGTGTCATTTTCTTCACCGGCCGTGTCTTTTAAATCCGCCCGACGGGCCGACACCTCTCTCTCACATCTGCGCTATTATCTCCTCTTCCTCTTTTTTCCTGACATTTTTTTTTTAAGAAATATAGCATCGGTTGACCAAAATGCCGTACTGCAACGTGAGCGAGGAGAGATCGTCGGAAGATAATGGAATCGGGACGACAATTTTCTATAGGAGATTCGGTCGGGGGGGCACCAAAGTCCTCCTCATCATTGGTAACCTTAACTGGATTTTTTTTTTCGGTGATTTGATTGCTATAGTGATGTTTGAATTGGGGATTTTGTTTTTCTGAAGAGATGATGTGGATTGGGGGTTTCTGATGTTGATAGGTCTAGCAGCAACGCACGAAGCTTGGGGGCCGCAGATTAAGGGATTGACTGGTGTTTATGAGCCAAACGATGAGGAGGAGGCGGTGCTGTCAGCGGCATCCGGTGATTGTTCTGACGAGAAGGAGCAGGCCGTGGATGGGATCGAGGTCTGCTGTTTCGATAACCGCGGCATGGGCCGAAGTTCTGTTCCCTCAAAGAGATCAGAGTACTCGTAAGATTTTCCCTCTTCTGCATCCTCTTATTTAATCTCCTTTTTTCCTCCCTTAAATTTTACTGTAGAAATTGATATTTTGAGAGATTATGATGCTGCGTGAAATTGGGGCGCGAGGGGGAAGGAAATTTTCTATGATCATTTGAAAGGATTGTTTGGAAATTGATTTACTGTTATGCGTGGTTTGCAGAACGGCTATCATGGCCAGTGATGCCCTGGCTTTGCTGGACCATCTGGGATGGAAGAAAGCTCATGTTTTCGGTCACTCAATGGGTGAGTTAACTCTTCTTTTTCTATTTCTCTTTTGCGTTTTTTTTTTCTTTGATAAATATTTGTTTAATTAATCGAATCTTGGTTACAATGGACCCTTTGTTATAATTTGGTTGGAGTACTTTGACACAAGATGATTTTACTTTTTTCTATTCCTTTTTGTTTTTAGAGAAAAAAAATGTTGAATTTCCTTTCCATGATTTTGAATAATGGGCTTAGACTTAGGTTGAATGTTGACGGAATGCTTTTATGATCTTGGAAAACAGGTGCTATGATAGCTTGCAAGTTGGCAGCAATGGCACCAGAGAGATTACTTTCATTGGCTTTGCTTAATGCAACTGGTGGAGGCTTTGAGTGCTTTCCGAAGGTATATTCTCATGAAAGAGAGGACTTAATTACCTTAATATGCGCATGGAAATTCGCTTCGTTTTTTTTTTCTATGTAAATGGTAAATTAGGTTTTCTTCTAATGTTAACTTTTTTATTGTTATAATAACTAATGAGTAGCTAGTTCTCTACTGATTCTGAGGTTTAACTTCTATTAATATAATATTTTTCCTTAGAAAAATTATATGCCGTGATTTGTAGAGTTCTATCTGTGGTTAGCGAGATTTTTGTTTCAAGCTGACTAAAAACATTGTGTGTTGCTCCTTTCTTCTAACAGGTTGGCCGTCAAAGTATATCCATTGTATTTCGTTTCCTAAGAGCAAAGACCCCACAGGATAGAGCTGCTGTTGACCTGGAATTACATTATAGCAAGGCAACTACATTTCAACTTCTGTGAAACTTTCTAACAATTTAAATACAGTAACAATTTTTTGACTTGAATGAGTTGTATCAGGAGCACTTAATGCAAAAATGTATCGGAACAGCAAGACCGCTGCTCAAAATATGTGACATTTTCTAGAACAACATTATATTTGTATAAAAGCTACAAGACAACTATTTTCACCACAAATTAGGAAACAACACTTAAACTTATTATTTATCTTAAGACAACATTGATTATCTTGAAGTTTTGATAAAACGTTCTGGTGTTTTGAGCATTTGTTTTGCACTTGCTTTAAGAGATCATGATGCGATTTTTTTCCCGTTCCTATTTGCATTATATCTATTTATTTGAGGGAGTAAAAAACCCAAATTTGGTCCTTCATCTGCAGGAATATCTTGATGAATGTGTTGGATCAAGTACAAGAAGAAAAATTTTGTATCAAGTAAGGGATTTATAATCTTGTTTGATAAATACTAGTGGAGCTTTTTGTGCACTTGTCTTCCCATTCATTCTGTTCATTAGTCAAGTTGCATAAGGATATCTAGATTATCCTTTTCTCAGCCAACTAGCTGAGGATAGCATTTAAATCTATCTTTCTGAACAATGCAATAAAAACCTGTTCTAAGATCTCATTTCTAAACTTTCTTTAATTGGAAGAAGTGAAACTTTGGTAAATTATAGCGATATCTATATCAGCAATGCTACTCCCGCTGATGCCACTTCCCTTTATATCCCTTTGCTTTCTACATTGTGTTCTACCTTCACTCATTTCTGTTAAAAATAGGAGACAAATAGAAGATAAATTTTGAATGGAATTTCTTATTCCAATTTGCAGAAAAGTTACATGTTTATACAAGCAAAATAGTATCAATTAGTAATATCCTAAAATAAAAATCATTATTAAAACATAATCAAAACAAGAATAATCAAAGCACATGGATTGCTAAGATATATAATTATCCCGTGTTTGATATAATAGGAGCATACGGATTCCTTGATGAGAGCACGATGTGTCTCACATATTATGGTATTCTTATATTCCCTCTCAATCTAGGAATATATCTATTGATCATTTTTAGCTTCAGCATTACTTTTAGTTACCATTTGTTGTTTGTTACTTCTCCAGATGAGAAGATTTTTCCACACGAGTGAATAATAGTCAGAGTTCATGAATTTTTAATCAGTTATGGACCTAACCTAGTCAGCATCAGTACATTTTTTTTATTTCCCCTATCTATTTCCTTTTTGAAAAGTAAATCTTTCCCATCAGTCCTCTTTAGATAACTTAATATTTTGTAGATTGCATCAAAGTGTTATTTACTTAGACATGCATAATTTGACTAACCACACTGACAAACTAACGTATATCAGGATGAGTGTGGGAGAGATAAATAAGTTTTTCAACCAATATTGATATTTTTCATTGTCCACTTGGAGACTATCACAATTTAATTATATTTTATTAGTAGGTTCAATAGGAGTGTTTGCATATTTGCATCCTGTCATCCCGATTTCTTTTAAAAGATCCGGTGTAATTTTTTATTAAGTGATATACATACTTTTCTTCGATCTTGTAATTTTCATACCCAAGAAATAGTTTAGGACTTCTAGGCCTTTAATTTCATATTCATTTGATAAAATCACCTTGTCTCTTAATTTCTTCCTCATCATTACCAGTTAGGATAACATGATCCGCATAGACAATTAGGATTTTAATTTGACCAGCAGGTAATTTCTTCATAAATAAAGTATTAGCTTACTTTTGAGTATTTATATTTTTTAATTGTAATTATAAATCTTATGAACCAGGCTCTTGAAATTTTCTTTAGGTCATATAAGGATTTTGTAACTTTACAAACTTCAGCTTTGTTGTTCGTGGTCTCACATACAAGAGGAATATTTATACATTTTTTCTTTAAGATCTACATTTTGAAATGTGTTTTGACATCTTGTTGGTGAAGAGGCCAATTGAGATTTATAGTTGGAGAGATGATGACTAAGACAAAGTTAATTTTAACGAGTGATGCAAATATTTCTCGATAATCAATGGCATAAGTTTGGTTATATCCTTTTACTATTAGTCTGACTTTGTGTCTTCGAATGCTCTTGTCAATCCTATATTACATAATGAAGATTTAGTTGCATTTGACAAGCTTTTTTCCTTTTTGATAAGATCGAGAGTTGCCATGCACCATTCATTTGCATCTAAAGTATTATCGTTTCTTCATGAGTAACATTTATCTATACATGTATTTTTAATGCTTAAAAAATGATGTTGGGAATGCTCACATTAGAAATTTTAGTTACTACTGCGGAGCCAAATACATAGACTAAGAAATGTTCAGATTCAAACATACATTTTATGGATTACATGGGATCTAGTAAATTCAGGGAGGGCCATATAAGGTGTTAATCAAGATTGGACTGTCATTATTCAAGCTTAGAATAGTTCATAATTTTTGTTTCTCTTTGAAAAACTGAAATTAAGTTTTTTTTTTTTTTTTTTTTAGTTTAATAATTAGGTGTTTGCTAGTAAGGGTAGTTGAGGCTTTTTTTACTGTCTGTTTCCTTTTGAATACTCGAAATTATAAAAATATTTTAGGTATTTGTGTGTTTGTCTTGTAACATGTTAGAAACCTATTTAAAAAGCATGTGAAGGGAATAAGATTTTAATTTTTGGTTGCTAAATTTTAAAAATTCTCTTAGTTCTTGGAGAGAAATAAGACTCATTAGAATTTCTCCTTGGTGTTTTTTCACGATTTATCGACCAAACTTCATGTACCAAGGTTCTTGCTTTGCTGTAAGGAACGAGTCATGATTTTCCCTTCCACCTTCACCTCCTCCTTTTAGGTTTTTGCAAAGCTTGCTAGCTGGAAACTACCAAAAGATCCAGGGAACTTATTAGACACAGTTAGAGCCGATCCTACTAGGCTTTTCTCAAGAAGAACTTAGCTTTCACATTGCCTATTCCATAGTTTAAAATTAGTGTTACTTTGTGAATGTTGATTGAAGCTTTATTCAGATTGGTGATTTTGTTGTGGAGAAATGTTTGGTTCATTAATACTCATTAGGTGTAGTTGATTTTCAGTATAAATCAGACCTTTATATCTTTGATTGTTGATAATTTTAAGTGTGATCGGGACTTTAGGGTTGTTATGGAGAGATGAAGCATGGAGGTCTGTGAGATCGATAAAAAAATAATATTTATATGAAGTGTTGTTATTCATCCTTTGAGTGTAAGTTTTGAAAAAGGACTATTTTTTTTAGAAATTTACATCCGTAAAAATGTAAAATTTGTTCTTTTTAGGATGATATAATTAATAAAGATGTTTTTAATGGCTTTTGGGTCAAGTTTGTTTCATTCCTGATGTGGAATATGAACAAACGCAGAACAACCAAAAATTTAAGAGGAATAGCTGAAATAAGTATGTTATTGGGATGTATTTCGGAGGATATGATAAGGGCTTCAGAATCTAATACTAGTTGATGCTATTCAATTAATGAGACCTACTAGAATATACTTTTTCTTATATTAATTTGAAATATTGTTAGGAATCATTATGGATCTGGCAGCTTTCAGAAGATGCGCATTTTCACTTTTAGTAATCACATTATGTTGAGGAGTATGTGTAAGAGCTTTTATGTATAATTTCTTATTGAAAAAGATAGTCCCCATAATTGAATGAATTTTATTTTAATTTTTATCTTATGAGTCCGTATGACAAGTTTTAGATTTGTCATTCATTAAAAAGATTCATGTTGCTCTGGTATGATCATAAAATAAAAAATTGAACCACTTAGAACTAGAGATTTTGGTCACATGGTAATGTCCCCAATGTCATTATAAATTATAGAGAAAGATTGAGAATGTTTATATGTATGGCTTGAATCTATGTTTCCAGTGTGTTTATAGTTGATGAGCACATTAAATTAACTTTGAATTTTTATTATTGACAAGAAATGGGAATAATTTTTTGAGATACATAAAATTTGGATGACCAAGATAGAGATGCAATGACATCGAAGGCACTGTTTTTAGGAAAAGATATATATTGAACATGTTTTCTATTTAGTACAATACTTTCTTCAACATCTAGGAGGTAGAGCCTAGCATTCTCTTTTGTATTGTCAATCGTCTTTCTCTAAACTAAATCATAAAATTCATAATCAGAAGGGGAAAATTGTTGACATTCATGTTATACCCAATGAAAAAAAAAAAATGAGGACTCAAAATCATACCGGGAAACCATTGGATCCAGGAATCTCGCGGACAGAGTCGCTCCCGCAAATCCTGCCCGAAATCCCGCCGAGGTACTGTAGCACGGCACCGTTCGCGTCTGTTCCCGCAAATCCCGCGGCGTTGCCTCGATCGGACGACCACATGCGTCGTTAAATAGAAGCCGAAACCTTCTGTTCGACGACTCTTCTCCCATTCGCCTCTTCCACACGACCACATCCCGCTGCCTCCCTCTCTTCCCAACCCAGTCTCCAATCCTCTCACCCGACGCCGTCTCCCTCGGACCCGACGGAACTCTTCACGCGGAGAGAGAGGGAAGCCGAGAGAGGAAGACTTACATAGCCGAAGCCTCTTCTTGAAGTTCCGATTTCCATCGCCGAACTCCTCCCTTGCTCCGGCCGACTTCGTCTCCCCCCTTCCTGTTCCGATCGGAAGTTAACATTTTGATCGGGAGCAACACAGGGAGCTCACTAGTTGTGAAGGTAACTTTCCCTTTCACACGCTCGTTCGGCCAAATCCCGTAAAACCCAAACGGAGAGCAGTGAATGGGAGGGGAAGGGAGGTTTTATTTTATTATTATTATTATTGTTATTATTATTATTATCATTATTGTTTATTTTAATAATAATTAATTAGTATTAATCATAAATTAGTATTAATTAATTGAATCTAATTACAATTAATTATATTAATTATAATTAATTTTTTTATCAATCTTATTTAATTAAAGTTAATTATGATTATTAAATTAATTAATCGTGAATTAATTAAAATTAGTTATAATTAATTATCTTTAAATAATAATTAATTATTATTCATCATTAATTAATCATAATTAATTTGATTTAATTATGTTTAATTATATTAATAATTAATTATTAATTAAACATATATTAATTATAATTAATTAAACCTAATTTATTCTAATTAATTATTATTATTACTCAATAGTTATAATAATAAGAATAAAAAAAATCCCCTCCACTCTCTTTCCTCAGCATTCGTCTCGGACCGGTAGACCGCCCCAAGCATGCCTTTGGTGCGCGTGGTGGGATGGGACCCCGGTGCGACACCTACGACGAGGTAGGCGAGTGACCCCTCGATCCATGTGTCAACCACGACAATCCCGCGGAGGTATGAATCTTTCTAAACTCAAAACTCTGCTTCAACGTTCGTGGCGAACCAGAAAACCGCCCCAAGCACGCCTTTGGTGCGCGTGGTGGGATGGGACCCCGGTGCGGCACGTACGGCGAAGCGGGGTCACTTATAAGTACCCTCGAGCGGGGGGGAAAACAAAACTGCCCTTTTTCATAAAAAATGCTTTTCAAAAACCTCATGCACGTCTTTGTTGCACGTGGTGGGAGAAAAAAAATAAAAAATCACCGTTGCGGTGTCTCACCAACACCAACTGTGCACGTCTTTGTTGACGTGGCGGGTAGGCGGCCTCTTGGTTTTTTCCCCTTAATGGGGGAGACGTTGGGAGGTTGCCAAAATTTTGTCCGAAATAGGACAAGGACTTGGAGCAATTTGGGACCTGTACTTGATTGAATTCAAAGGACTTGCAAGAACTATAATGAATAAAGATCAAGATTTGAACCAAAATAACTTAAGTAAAACGCAAACTCAAGCAATCATGACTTGAACAATTTGGATTTGCAATTAACTTGCAAGGACGCAGGGAACTTGAACACGAACTGGACTTATGGATTTGAACCATACTTGTGCTTGAATTTGAAAGAACTTGAATTCAAATGAATAATGTAGAGAATCAAACTCTAATTCAATAACTGTATGAGCATACTAAAAATATAAATGTTGATCAATAAATTTGATCATGCAATCAAAGATCAGCAAAGGGATGAAAGACCTATGTTGAAGCCTTAGTAAGCATGATTGTTATTTTGCTCACAAGCAACATGAATGTGACAAACAAGGGAAAGTTGGAGTGAGCAAGTTTTGCAAACACTGGCCAATATACCAAACTCCTACGAGCACAACTACAACTCATTCACAAGCAAAAGAAGATTCATGATGTAAAAATCATAAGTTGTGATTCAAAGCATTCAAAGGAACATCCATCGATGAGACTAAAGCAAATTACCATGTTCAATCAATCAAGCTACGAGCAAGGACAATAAACTTGTAATCATTCATCATATAATTGAAGCTCAAAGATTTGCAATAGCATTAATCACCAACCCACAAAAATATGCAAGAGGATTATGGCAAGGACAACGACATGTTCAAAAGAGACATGCAACAAGTGAGATATCAATGAATACACGAATTTCCTACAATCAAGAGAGTTGACAAGTGACATGTGATGAATCCAAACACACAAAGCATACAAGAGGCATAAGCAAATACATCAACCCCTTGCGAGCAGAAGGATTTAACATGGAATAAGTGCAAAGGCCCCTGAACAGTATAGAAATTTATACTTGTTATTCGTATACAAAGACTATATACCTGCTATGTGAACAAAATACCTACACACCTACAAGTTCTCATAATAAAAGATGGTGAATGTTACAATACTCCTACGATCAAATACTAATCCAAAAGATCTGCAACACATACGATCTCTCTACGAAGACAGATGTATGTGCCACGCCACCGGATCTGCAATCTCCGTACATGCAGACAGAAGGCGTGTACAAATATTTCAAAATACCCATACACGTGCACTGTAATCTATATACACATAGGTACACTAAAGGGGAAAAATACAATCTCAACCCGCATGGGCCCCGACGAGCGTGTTATTAGTACACACGTGACGTCTAGGGATGCTGCGCGGGTTATCAAATTTTAAACCCGATCTTCCTTAGTAGGTAAAAAGGAGTCGACATGGTTTAATTATAAAATACCCCCAAACCCGCATGGGCCCCGGCGAGCGTGTTATTAGTACACACGTGACGTCTAGGGATGCTGCGCGGGTTAACGAGTGAATTCAGGTTCGAAACCGATCCTTCTATATAGGTCAATAGAAGTCGACAGGGTTCGAACCAACAAACAAATATACGGTTGTGGCGACCGTCATATTTGTCTTAATACATTCATATTAGGTCTTCAAGGCCTATAACAATAAGAATTCACTATCAATGGCATAAAGCCTACGAAACCCGATCCTCGATCAATAGCTTGGTCGAGTTGATAGGGTTCAATCAATAAAAGAGAAATAACCCTGAACACCCAGATGATGGCCGTGTTAAAAGCAGATCTCAACCGGAGGGGTTCCCAAATATTTTCAAATGCCACCCAAATGTCCATTCCAAGTACTCAAAATTCCATCCAAAGTTCAAAAATTCCAAAAATCTCAAAATTCTAAATCCCAAAAATATTTAAAATTGAAATAAACTATCAATCACTTGAAGTAAAGCCCATTCACCCTCCGCAATAGTCTGTCGAGGTAGACAAATTCAAATAAACTCTAGCTCACAAAGAGCCAAATGCCTAGTCGAAAATATCACTAGTATCCATTCTCAAACAATCTCTTGCCAGTAAGGACGTGGTACGTGTCCTCTAACCGGCAGTTTCGCAGCTAAATGGCACTGCAGTTAAACGATTATGACATGGGGCCCTCTGAACTGAGTGGTTTTGCCGCCAAATGGCACCACAGATAGCGGTTATGGCCAGAGCCAATACGTTCCTTAGTGGCGTTAAATCATTGAGATATGAATCAATAGGATATGATCGATAGGGCACAAAGCCCTCTGTTAGCTAAGGTGGATTCAAATTTGTCCCCTTAGACAAACATCCAACCCAAGTCTACAAGGTCCCCTTGGACGAAGCAACCCATGGCTGCCGATAAGGATCCTTCTGTCAGGTTGGGTCGACTACCTCCTCTGACTAAGTAGACCAAGGACCACGATGACCTGGGACGACAGAACCATGGGATCTTGATCGGGTCTTTCATCCATTCCTCCACCATCCGCTTTAAGTATAAGATGGTGCAATTTTCAGTTTTAAATATCAAATTTTTCTCAAATTCCCAAACTTCCAAACATTTCCAAATCCAATCATTGCTGCTACTATATGCCAGATAACACGTATCTCTACGTATCTGATTGACGACTAGCCTTAATCGAAAGTTCTCTCTCGTGATCGGGAGGGGTAATTAACTATAGGGGCTTGCGCCTATAGGAAACCAGAACTCAGATCATAAAGTCCTCACAAAATGAGGGCGAAATCTCTGGGTAGTGTCTTATCTACAAACCCATCTGCCTTCCAAAATTTACCTCGGAACTTATTTCGTTAAAACTCCTCTCGCCGAATTAAAAGAAAAGCGACGTGGAGGCCGGGGCTGAATTTTCGGAGCCCACAAAAATTTAATAACATAATTATATCTATAATATTTTTTCTAATAGATAGAAGATTGTATAAAAGCTTAAGAACTAATAAAACCGAGTTTACAGATATAAAATATGAGGTTTTGATTCGTCTAATGCTTATAACAAAAGATAATAATCTATTAGCATCCCTTACAGAGTATTTCTTGGAACATGGGTATATTCTATGAAATAGTAAAATGCCCCAATCATGCGATTTCAAACTCTTGAGTCTATAATCTATGATTGAAAATTGTGAATTTTTTATTAAAAGCATTTACGACTATACCTTTTTGAGCAGATGATCCGATGATGATGTTAGATGTGGCTAGAGTTGAGCTTGTTTAGGAGGTGGTCGAACGCCTTTTTTAGCATTTTATTTGCTCTTTATTCAATGATGGAAGTGTGAAGGTAGATGGCTTTAGAGTTTTCATTTTTGGTTGTAGAGAGTCTATGGCCTTGCTTGCCTGGTTTTCTATTAATTGTTTTCCCATGTAATTTCCAAAAAGCTTCTTTTTTTTGGTCATGTTTTCAATAGCGGTCGCACTAGGGCTTTATTTATTTATTTTTTTTTTTGAGAAATTTTTTGTTGATGCATATATATATTTTGGAATGTTATTGCCGAGTTTTTCAGAGTTGGAGTGATTTGATCGATCTCTCATAATTGTTTTCTTCTCTCTGAACTTTCCGAATATATTTGGGGGATTTTGATCCAAATATTATTCTTTAAACTTCATCAAGATTTTTATTTAATCCAAGAAAAATTTGCCTAGCTTATTTTTCTCAATAATTCTCCATTGCTTGAGATTCGACACTCCCAATCAAGCTCTTCAAACATTAAATTGTTGTTAATGTTCATTAAGAGTATTATAATATTGAGTGATGAAAATACCACCTATTTGAAGATCATGGATCTCACCTTTAAATTTTGTGTAATTCAGTGTTATTCTTATTATCCAAATAAATCTCTTTCACTCCATCCAATATTTCTTTTGCTATGGCATAGAAAATGAAATTTCAGCCAATTTTATTTTTCATGATGTTAATGAGCTATTTCATCATCATATTATTTTCAAATCACCAAATTATAAAATTTATATCTTCTTTTTAAGATAGAATGGTTGCACTCGTGAGGTAATCATCTCTCTTTCTCGCTTATGAATATCATAATTAATTGGGCCAATGGGAGAGAATTTTTCTCATTTAGTTTGTGGTCAATGAGTATTAGATTTGAGGAGAAACTTTCATGGTTGTGGATGTGATCATGAACGATTGGTTGATGAGTAGAGGACCAGAGGTGTAGGAGAAGTGTGTTTTTGGTGGCCATTTCGTATCTAATCATAGCCATAGCTCTAATAAATGCTAAAAATACGAGAGAATAGAAGAGTAAATGGAAAACTTGAATAAAATTTCTTAATTTAAATAAAAAAATTAAATATTTTTAGAAGCAAAATACTGTCAATTTCTAGTTTTAAAATTAAAAAAATAATTAAAATACAATTAAAATAAGAATAATCAGAGCACGTGAAAAGTTCATATGAATAATTATATTTTAATGAATATAATTAGAGCATAAAAATTGCGTGATGAGATATCGAAATTTTCACACTTTCTCTCAGACTAAAACCTGTGTTGCTATGACGATTGCCTCAATTTTCTCTTCAAACAAATTGCCTGTTATGTTGTTCACCTATGAACTGGTACCAGTTCAATTGCGGATTAGTTTTCAAGGCATAATAGAGGATTATAAACGCAGAATTAGCTTCACAAGCCTGTGTCTTTGACTTTTATTTTTAATTTTTCTTTGGGACCAATTCGGTCAGAAATACGTTAAAGCAATATCATCAAATGGAATGCAATCTAAAAAAGGATTTGAGGGGCAAGTGCATGCATGCTGGACTCACAAATTGTCATCAAAAGAGCTTGATGCAATCCGTTCAGCAGGCTTCCTGATATCAGTCATCCATGGCAGGTTACTCTCTCTCTCTCTCTCTCTCTCTCTCTCTCTCTCTCTCTCTCTCTCTCTCTCTCTCTCTCTCTCTCTCTCTCTCTCTCTCTCTCTCTCTCTCTCTCTCTCTCTCCCTCTTTGTATGTGCGTGTGTTCTTAAAAGGTAGATAGGAAACTAAACTGTTGTGCATAATTTCTATAGGCACGATGTCATTGCCCAATTATACCATGCAAGAAAACTTGCAAAGAAGCTTCAACCGGCTGCGAGAATGGTAGAATTCCATGGTGGCCATTTAGTGAGCCATGAAAGACCAGATGAGGTATGACTTGATTTGGGTAAGCTTGGAGTAAACCTCTCTAATCTGAAAGTTAATTTCTTGCTGAATTGTTGGCATCATCTATCAAAATGCACAATTACCTTTTTTTCTCAATCAAGAAATACACCGTAGTTTTCGTTGTGAATTAAGGGAGAGATTTAAAGACGAATAGGTTGTAATTTTGGCTGCTGCTTTTATATAGGCTTCGTTTTGCTTCATAAAGCTGCTTTAAGAAGCATAAAGAATCCCAAACGAAGCCAGAATCAGAAACCAGAAATCTGTTTGAATCTATTTACATATTGCTTGAGCTTTTCTGTTCATGCAGGTCAATGCAGCTTTAATGGAGTTGATAAAAGCAACTAAAACAAAAACCATAACACTAGAATGGTCAAATTTGCCCATGGCTGAATCAGATAAACATGGTACTGCAAATCTTATGTACCATTCCCATGATCATCAGCTGTATTTTTACATGGATTTCTTCAAATTATATTCCTCTAATTAAAAACTTATTTCATATTTTAAACAGGGTGGCTTATCTTGAGAAAGCCCATAATCTTGAACAACATCAACACAACTAGGGAAAGCTATCTACTAACCACCTATGACATACTGGGGAAACTACAACTCAGCTTCCTCTATCTCGTAGGAATTTTTGTGATGGGATTTAACTATATAAAAACTTCTTTCAGCATTTTATTGAAGCCAGTCAGAGTTTCAGCATCAGATTAATAGCATAGAGGCTCAAATCTCCTGCTTGTTCAAGGTAACATCATACGGAGGATTATTTACTATGTTCGAACGCTGAATGCAGAACAACGTCCAGAGATCAATCAGAATGCGCCACGTCACCTCTTCGTTCGGTACCATGGCTCGGTACTGCTAGGAACCACTCGGTACCGCTGATGTGGCACATTCTAATTTGTTTCTGGACGACGTTCTACGTCTAGTCTTCACACAGAATAATATACACTCCCTGTAATTCTAATAATATGTACTAACAAAACTTGCTATGCCTGTACGGTTAACGTGCTCAGCAAAACAAGTAGAATAAGGGTTTCCGAGCTTCTGTACAAAATTGGATTAATAAATGTTGATCAAATTTTGATTAGAATAATTCTCAAAATAGTTAAATTTATCTTGAAATGTTTATAATAATTCAATTTATTTTATTCACATAAATAATCACATTTTTAATATATTGTATGCTGTCTTAATTCAATGGAATTTATATTGATGAAATCTTATATTATTTATCATTTGCAATCTTTTTTATTTTTACTCATATAAAAAAAAAAGAAATCTATGAATTTTGGATGAAATTTCAATTAAAATAATATTTTCTTAAATAATGGAATATAATAAATTTATTATTTGAATTTAAAGAACATGTTTTTTTATAATTGAAATTATGGCTCTTGAAAATAAAGGAGAAAAAAAAAAAAAAGAGGAATCGGCATTCATAATACAATAACTAGTTAAGGAGATCAACAGACATTTATGTGAAATAAAAGGTCATAAGAAGGAACTTTTATTTTATCCAGTGAACGTACGCTCCTCTACGTTCGGTTTTAGACCAAAACAGCGTAATACCGAGTTTTTTTAAAAAACTCGGTACAACTCGGTACTCGGTATTGCGCTGTTTTGATCTAAAATCGAACGTAGAGGAGCGTACGTTCACCGGATGTAATAAAAGTTCCATAAGAAGAGAAGCAAAAGCCTACCGTTGCGTGTGAGTGCAGAGCAGAGTGTGAATGCTGAGGAGAGGAAGGAAGAAGAAGATCGGAAGAACGCAAAAATGGCGGTCTGAAGAGAAGGAAGACGATATCTTATAGCAAAATATTAGCAGGAACTTATCGCAGAGAGAAGATTCTTTGTAATATTCCTTCCAAAGGTATATTCTCCTTCTTGTTCCTTTGTCCGGCCTTTCTTCTTAAGGAGACTATTAATGGGAAGAAAATGAATGCCAAGAGAAATTAAGTAATTAGAAGAAAAAAATAAAGCAAGATAATAATTTTTGGGATCATAAATTTTCATCTTGAATATAATTTTTTGACACAAATAGATGGATCTTTAGACGGCCTATAAGAAGCAAATAAGATTATTAATGCATTTATTTGAAGATGATTTAGTTTAATATTACAACTCAAGTGCTTGAGCATCATTGAAACTTAGATTTTGTCTGGGACGGTTTTATTACTGTTTTTTAAATTAGCTTTAAAAAATATTTTTTTTACTAAATAACTGCTTTAAGAAGCAGTGAGAAAGACGTACAAAAAGAAGCCTTAAACTTCGCTTGTGATAGTTTTTTACTGATATTTTTTCACTGGATTCAAAAAATGTTGTTTTAAAAAATATTAAAAAAAAGTGTCTCAAACAAAGCCTTGAATTAGTATTTTATATATTAAAGAAAGTAATACTTAACATATTTAAAGATTAATTAGAATATTTTTTATTAATTAATTTATTTTAGGAAGATTTACATACATACTACTTTATACTATTCTATTTACATATTTAACACCTAAAACTTTAATATTACATACATGCCACCCATAGTTTATTTTTATATGAAATATGTGTGATAGAAATGAAATATATGAGTGGTAGGAAGAAAATATGAGTGGTATATTTGATATTAAAATAGTATAGGGTGGTATTTATGTAATATTAAAGTTTTGGGTGTTAGATATGTAAATAGAATGTTATAAAGTGGTATGTAGGTATTTATGTAATATGAGAAAAAGTGAGTGTGAGATGTAAACCTGCAAACGATATACCTAAGAATAAGGTTGTGAAAACCGGACCGGACAACGAACCGGAAGAGAGAGAGGTTCACGGTTTGACCGGTTCGACCGGTCGAACCGGGGTCGAACCGGATGATGTAATAAATAATAATATTATTAAAAATAAATATAATAAAAATCATATAATATAAATATATGAGCATTTAATAATATTTATAAAATTTTATACATATAAATATATTTAAGAATAATACTTAATATAATATATAAATTTATAATAAAAAAATGTATGATCACTAATATAATATAAATAATTAAATATATGATCATTTAATAATATTTATAAATTTAAATATATATATATATATATATATATATATATATATATATATATATATATATATATATATATATATATATATATATATGCAATATTATAAATATAAATATCATTTAAAAATAATATATTTATATATTTATAATTAAATATATTTATACAAATAATATTTAATATAATATATTAATTTATAATATTAATATTTTATAATATAAGTATTATAATATATATTATAGCAAATTTGTAATACATATTATCTAAATTTATAGCACAACTAAAAAAAAAATTAAAGCCCAAATAGCCCAAATTCACATTCTAAACTACTCATGCAAGTTTTTTAGTCTCACATCATAGGGGAATTTTGAGGATGTTTCCTTGAACCCTATATAAGGTGAGAAGTACACTCCTCTTACAAAATAATTTATGTGAGATATTTAAAATAACTTGCATGTATTATGATGAAATTAATCATCATATTTGATGAAATTATTTTTTAAAAGTTTAAAAAATTTAGTAAACTAAAATATATTTTTAAAATTTTAATTAAAACAAAATAAAATGTTTTTATGAACCGGCCGGTTATTTCCAAACCGGACCGGTTCACCGGTTGAACCGCCGGTTCAATCCGGTTTGATCCGGTTCGATGCAGAGCCGGTTTTGAAGCCTGACCGGATCGGCCACCAGACCGGTTCACGGTTGAACCGGTTGAACCGGCCGGTCCGGTCCGGTTTTCAAAACAGTGCCTATGATAGCAAAAAACCTCATTTTTTTATCTTTTTTTAAAGTAAAAATTTTAAAGGATTTTATGAGTTTTGTAATATGAAAAATGGCCAAAAAAATATAAAATAGTCATAAAAATCTATTGTCTTTTCATTAATATTCTATAAACCTTGATTTCATTTGTGTTAATTTCACTCACAATAATTCAATAAAAAAAATATTTAAACTCTTTAATCTTAATTTATCTTTATTCGTAGTTGAGTTTATATGTCAAGTAAGCTACATTTTTTTTTAATTCTCAATAAAAATAAGATAAATAGTTATTTTTTTTATTTTTTAATATATATATATATATATATAATTTAATTTTGTACCCTTGTGTCTCCCTCACCGCTCTGATTTACCCGCACTCCAATGTGCGGTTATTTTTTAGATCGCTGAGTTCACGATGACCATAACGTTGATCTGGAAATCCTGAAGGGGCTCTGTCTTTGATCCCTTCTCCACTCCGATACTTATTTCGATCTATGGATTCTACGCCGGAAATCATCGATATAAGCTCTGATGAGGATGAAGGCATCGGCATCGGCTTAAGGGTTCCGGAGGAGACCAAGGTACAGCCCGGCGGGAAGAGAAAGGGAAAAGATGGAGGTGGCAACGACCTTAGGCCGGGAGGTTCACTTGATGAGTCGGATGACGACGACTGCTTGATTCTTGATGGGGTTCCGGAAAGTGTGGCGGTAGGCACGGAGTATGTGGAACTTGGGGGTGAGATGTTGGATGAGATGCTCATTGTAGGAGAAAAGGGCCAGGTAATAGCTGATGGAACTTTTCCTATTGGAATTGCGCGATTGTTTTGAGGTTATTGCACTCAGCTGGTGTTTTTTGGTTTTGAACTGCATCGTGTGACACGAATTTTCAGCTCAGTTGGGGTTTTGTTGTTCTTGAGGAGAAGTGGAATGCTTCAGTGCTCTTGAGTTAAATCACCCTTATCGCTTTTTTTTTATCCTTATGCATAATGAATCTCTTTCATGTTTTATTATTAGTATTATTATTATTTTTCTTTTGTGCTAAAAGAAACACGATCTTTTTAAGAATTTTGGATTAAAAGAAATCACATAGGGTTGTCTATAATTTTTGGTTTTTAATGGACATGGTATTTTAGATTCTATAAACAAGAAAATGAGAAATATGGACAAATAAGATAAAATTTAGGCATTGAACAAAAAGGGGTAAAATCCATATATTGATACCTGATTTGTTTGCAACCCAAGCGTTCAATTGAGGCTTGCGGCAACCCAAGTATTTCTTCCTATGCCCTAATCTTGTCAAATTTCTATATAGGAGTACAAATGAGTCCAATCGATGAGCCATGCCTAGCCTGAGCTTAACTCATCTCGATTAATCAATCGCTAGCTTAGGTTCATACACAGATAGATTGATATTAGGCTTAGTTTAATCAAGCTCTGTCTCAATGCTTGGACTTCAATTAATCAAGATTCGGCTTGAACTCAAGTAGATTGAGGTTATGTTAGAACATGAGTGGGCTCATTTTCTTTGAAAATCGAAAGGATGATGGTGAAATTGGAAATATTTATGAACTTATAATAGAGCTACGAAATCTGAGAGAGATTAGGCAATTGAAATTTCATTATTTTTTCCCATTCTTTTATAAAATATCTTAAACTATAATATTATTAGAATTTAAGAAAAAAAATAAGCCAATTCACGAGCAGACAAGACTTTAGGTTATTGACTTGACAAGTTGGCTGATAGGATTTAAACCTTGTGATGGGGATATGGTCATAGGCCCTCGCCCCTTGGCTAAGGATCTCTAATTGTACACTCATATGTGGGCTGATTACTTCTTACGTAATCATTGAATCTTCCCTCTTCATTCAAAATGACAGCCATCAATTCTCCGTCGGGAAATCCATGATAATTATCTTCCAGTCATCACGACTATGCCAGCCCAAATGGAGGTGTTATAACATCTTAACAATATTCTTCATAACCACCTTGCCACATTGATGATGTTGCATTGGATGCCAAACAGACACTCCTACAAGCAGCTCTTGTAACCAACTACTTCAACTTTGAGGGAGAGCAGAGATTTGGGTGCACAAGTCGCCTCCATATGCTGGCTCTAAATGATGATTTGAACGGATTTTACATACTTCGAATAGGTTTTGCAATTGCACTCCTTCAAGCATGTATGATGTGTGTACTTCCTTCGTGTATATTGTATGTGCTCAAACTTGTGCTAGTTATGAGGTTGCTTTTTCTTGATTGTGAGTGTTTGTGTGTCAATGTGCTCATGAGTTAAATGTGCAAGAGCGTGTATAGATGTTAGCCTGCATCCCTGTGAGCATTTACTTGTGTTGATTTTGTATTTTGGTGGACCATGTAGCATGAGGGCGGCTGCTTGTAGATTGTCGATTGCCTAATCCCAACCATTTGGGGTCACCAACTAGATTAAAAAGATGCTTTACAAATGATAGATCTCATTTTAACTCATTTGAGTAAATGAGTCAGGAAATTAAATCATCATTTTGGATGAATTTTGAAGGTGTTTGTAGTGTTTAAAACTTTTATTGATTTTCAACTGAAGACTTGACTATTTTGCAAGGACTCCTGAAGATATCTGTACCATTCTTTTTTTCTTAAAGCAAAAGCATTCCTATCCAGTATTTGCATGGTTACTACGGATTTCTTTCACTTAACGGTAACATGAATTAACCTTTGATGATTTTGAAGCCTATTTGATGTTTATTAGTGGTGAATTTATTCGGAAGGAGCTAGTTTTGAGTCTTGACAATTTAAAATGTCAGCTAAATATTATGTTGTATTGCACTCCGCAGGTTGTCAAAACTGCTGTTGTGATTGATGAAAATGTGAAATCCAATTCCTTTGCATTTTCGGTTGCCTGTTTTACTATCCATCATCTCTTGAAACTGTCTGCTTGGACGACTGAGATTTTTAATTAACTTTGTTAAAATTTATTGGCAAGACAAAACCTTTCAGTTTGTCTAATTTACGCTGGGTATGTCTAAAGGTTAATTGTGGTAGATAATTTGTTCATACTGTTGATGAAGTTATGAGCAAGATTATGGTATATCTCAGCCTTCAAGTGGAAGAGGAAAATAGGGTAATGATATATCATCAAAAAATTATCTTGATTGGGCACGAATCTCGAAGCAAAATCGAGTTGGAAACTTCCAAAATTACATTCAGAATCATATGCACTTTGATTTTTGCAACCTTACAGTCGGACTGAACGTCTCGGAAATACAAACTCAATGACACCAAATTCGACTCAATCCGAGCTTAAATGGGTCCAAATCGAAGACTCAAAGCATCTTTGGAAGGTTCAAAGCATAATTTGGATTACCAAACGGTTTCCAAACGTGACATACTTATAGTCGAATCAAGCGGCTTGATGAGATGAATCCAACGAGCCCAAGATCGACGAATTCTGATATCATTAAGACATTCAAATGTCTAGTAAACGATCCATGATTAAGGGATTCAACATCGGCCGTCCATTCAAACCACTCTTAGTTTACCCTTGATCTTCCTCCTATTTACTTGCCATGCCACTATCAGAAAACTATAAATAGACCCTTCATTTCTTATGAAAAGGGGAGCAAGGAGGCTCAAGCAAAGAAGCAAGGAATAGAAGAAGAAGGAATAGAAGGAAAAGAGCCCTCTTGCCACTAGACTCCTCGACCACCATCGGACTTCAGCCCGGCCACCGACTCGGCCACCGACTGTTGTCGGACTTCCACCTAGCCGCTGACTAACGTCTACCCGACACCAGACTTTCATCCATTGCCAGATTTCCGCTCCTCGCTAGACTTTTTCTAGTCGTCGGACTTTCGTCGGGTTTTTACCTAACAACAAACTTCCGCCCGTCGCCGCACTTTTGCTTGTTGTCGGACTTCTACCCGACGCAGAACTTCCGCCCATCGCCAGACTTATGCCCGTCATCGGACTTCTACCAGACGCGAAACTTCCACCCGTCGCCGGACTTCTGCCTGTCACTGGAGTTCCGTCAAACTTTTACCTGATGCTGGACTTCCGCCAGTCACCATATTTCTACCTGATGCCGAACTTCTACCCGATGACAGACTTCCGTTGACTACGGTCCCTCCGACCTCCATCACCAGATAACGATCTTTATGACATCTGTCTCCCGTCGACTATGATCCTTCCGAACTCCGTCGCCAGCTGACTACGGTCCTTCCAACCTCCATCGCCAGTCAACGATCATTCCAACCTTCATCACTAAATAGTGTTCTTTCCGACCTCTGTCACCTAACAACTATAGTCCTTCCGACCAAACGAACACGTCAACAGTGATTCTTTCAATTTTCACCATGTAACACGCTCTATATGATGTATATTTGTTACATCTAGCCAAGGCCTTCCCTCCAATGTAGGGCCTCATTTGTAATCGATTGCAAATACTAGTGGATTCATTTAAATTGGGCTAGACCTCATGGTTTTTACCCTTTTCAAGGTGTCCACAAAACCTTGGTGTCTCTTATAAATATTGCACCCTCTCTCTTATTTGATTGTGTGTTGGATCTTCGTACAAAGCTAAGATGCTAAACTTTATACTTCTCTACCGTCGTGAATATTCCAAGATGCAACAGGTAAAAAATTCTTAATTGCAGCTGTATCAAAGTTTTGATTACCTTTTGTGTATTATTGCAGCAAGCGAAAGTTGGGTTTTGAATAGGTAGCTGAATACTTTTGTTTGAACTCCAACTCTTAATACCTGTTTCGAACCTGGAAAATGATAGCATGAAGCAACCAATATATTTTCAATGGCCTCTGTTAAACCATCAGCATCACTGAAAGAACTTGAAACAAGGCTTCTTGCCAATACCCGGTTTGCTTTGTACTTCAATATGATATTATGATACTTCATGACTTTCTCATCATGGTGCATTTTCCTTTTGTCTCTACATGATTTATGAAATCAATCTTCCTATGTTTTTCATTATTGTAGTGATTTTTCAATCATAGAACCAAATAAAAATATGTATATTCATTTCAAAGGAGAACACTATTAGTGATTCTAAGAAAATTTAGAGTGACATATCTACAATACTATATAAGTGTGGTTTGGGATTCCTGCCAAATGCAATCTTAGCCTTTCTTTTTATTTATCAAAGATGAATCCAAATCATTCATTTTATTTACATTAAATTTATTTTTTAACTTGATCTATTTAATTAAATGCATGGTTTTAATTGCATTTAAGTAAAAGCTAAGTGTTGGAATGCAAAAGATTTTGATTGTATTTACTTCTATATTTAAATATAATTAATTAATATATTTATTTGCACTATATTTTTAATTTATACCTATCAGAGCCATTATTAATATTATTCAATAATATTTGTTAAAAATTAATAATAAAAAATTAAAGTATAATTTTTAATTAATTATTTTATTAAAGAATCTTTACATCTATAATACTATTATAAAAGCTATTTGAGTTTTACTCCCAAACAAAATTTTAGCCTTTCACTTTTATTATTCAAATAGAATCATAGCCTTTGATTTTATTATCTTATCATGATTAATTGATAATTTTAAAAATAATTAATATATTATTACTTTTCATGAGAGCAAAATTTTCATTTAAGCTTAATAAAAGAATAAATCGTTTAAATTCTTTAATACTTATTAGTCTTCTTTAATTAAATATCCCTTTGTATTCCGCTCTTCGTATCCCCTAAATAAATGAAGAAATCATTTAAATGTATTACTTCTTAGTATTTCTTCATATTAATTAAATACCCATTTATACTAAAAAAACCCATTTATACTCTGCTATTCGTATTTTCTACTGTTCCTAAACTAAAATCTCAACCGTAAAAATAAAAATGACAAAAATATTGCCCGTTCATTCCATCGCAACCCTTGGGATTCCTACGTGCACCCTTACTATTCTCTCATATTTATATAATTTGTGCACTCAAAATTATCGTAAACTCCTTCCTCTCGCTTACGAAGTCCCTCGTGAGAAACGAACCCAGCTGCTCGGTCCCGATAGTTGTTCTTTATCAGCCTTCACGTTGCAATTATCTAGCCCTCACTCCATCTCATATCTCCTCCCATAAACTCTCCACACAGCATTATCGTTGTTGCTTCAGTCTATGCTAGATTATTATTTAGCGTAAAAGTTTAAATCCTTTCCTAATGTCTGATTATGTAACTGGCATGTTTCTGCTCTTTCTCCTATTCTTCTTTATCTGTTTCTTCTGTTTTCTGATATGATTTCTCTTTGAAATTGTTAATAGTTGCTCCTCCTGCTCCTTCCTCCTTTCACCCTTACAGAGGTTAGCAAGTAATCATGATTTCAGTAATAAAAATTTCATTTCTTCTACTATTGATTTCATTTGGAGAAAGTTTCTAACAACTCACAAAAAAATAATTTTCTCTATTTTTTATCTTTACATAGGAATCGTGACTATGACTTATGGGCTAGAGGTAATGCACATTTTTCCCATTGATAAGACTGAACAAATGCTAATTTTTGTTTTATTGAGGTTTTCCTTTTCTCAAAAGGAAGCTAATGCTCTTTTTCTAACGTCTACTAAAATTCAGGGATACATGACCCATCAATATTTTGAGGGCCGTAAGGGCATAATCAAGTTTGAAGTTGTTCAGGTCTGTTCTATGACCATTAGAAAAACTAAAGTAAAAAAATAAAATAATAATAATAAAGTTATGAATTTACATCCCGACTATATGTGAGATTATTGATGTATTTTTCTATATTTTTTCAATATTTTCTCTTCAGTGGATGACCATAGAAAGAGGAATCGTTCATGCTGGAAAGCCAATCGGCGACAACAACAACAACAACATCAAGCCTTTGTCTCACTACGTGGGGTCGGCTACATGAATCCTTTTTCACCATTGTGTCATATTAAAAGTCAAATTCTCATTTAAATCAAATAAAGAAATATCATTTCTAATATTTTCTAACCAAATCTTTTTAGGTCTACGTCTACCTTTGTTAACATAAGTGAAATCTATTTTTTTTGTATCTCACATCTGAATTTTGATACTTATTTATACAATTCCTAAATACTAAAATAATTTTAAAATTATTCTTAAACCTAACTTTTGGATGTCTCTTAATATAAAATAAATAAATGAGATAGAATTATCACTCAATCTCAAAATTATTGTTATTAATTATTTAACTATAAATATTTATTATTTGGCTAATACAATTCCATAGCTTTCAATTATATATGAATTAATAATATGGTTATAAAAAATAATGAATACTTTTCTCATAACTGATAATATAAAATAACTTTTTTTTTTTCATGTAGGTTTTTAACTGCTTTGTAATGTGTTGCGTTTGTAAACAATTTGCATGTTTTTTATCGTCTAATTTGATGCAATTGTTAACCTATTTATTATTGTAGCAAATGAAGTAGATTATTTATTTATTTATTTATTATTATTTTTTGCAGCAATACATTTTTAATTGAAGAAAAATAGGTTATATTAATTTTTTAATTGGCAATATAATAAGTAACTATTTTGACTCATAAATTACCTATTGAAAAAGTAAGGGTGAGATAGTTGAAGATTAAGATCAAAAGGAAAACATATTATGATAATTTTAATTAATTTATTTGTTATATGTTATGTTCTTATAAATTTGTTATCCCCAAATTTGTGTGATAGGATTGTGAAATAAATTCATGCATTCAAGCTTTAATTATTAATTCATATAAATAAAAAATCATATTTTTATAAGATTATTTTTTATTTTTACAATTTGTGTACTTTGTTCATAATGATTTACGAAGCACAGATTTAACACAACAGCAATAAATAAGGATTCGTATTGTTGACTTCAAATAATTGAGATAAGATTGATGATGATGATGATGATAATGGTTGCTGTCCAAAAGATGTTCTCACATTTGTAATTAATATTCCATCTTCTCTGTTACCATGCAGTTTGCCTGCAGGGATTATCCACACCCTCGCTATCTATGTGCTACATTCTTGTTCAGCATGACTCCACACAGAAAGCATTGTGACATGGTTAGGTCCTTCACCTACATTCCCTGCAAAACATTCTCATCGTATTTTTCTATGCGAAATGAATCTCATTATCCTCTCCGTAGCGGAAAATTATTAAGTGCGGCGTCCAGATTCGCCTCCGGACGGTCCGGACACCGCACATAATAAACTCTTCTCCGTAGCACAGTTCTTCGCTTCTCAAGGTTTGATTTTTCTTGTCCTGCTTTATCTTTTTTACTGCTGGATGCTTAAAATTGCAGTGCCACTGCTATGTTTGTGACTGCCCGGCTCCATGCATCTACTGGGCAAACCATTGCAGTTCAACTCATAAGGAACAGTCCTGGAGAGTTGAACGGCAATTATTCAGGAGAAGAAAGAGAGACCAACAGCTCTCACATCGAGGTTTCGATCTTAAACCCGCATTTGCCAGCCTGAATCGACCTGTTCCAAAATTGGCACCATCCTTTTCATCCCCAAATGCTAAAGCTGTACAACGTTTTCATGTCAAAACTTCCGTGGCTCGCCCGAATCGACTAGTTTCAAAGCCGTCGCCGTCGCCGCCCTTATTGCCAAATGAACCTATACAACTTGCTCAGGCAACCAGATGTAGGGAACCACCCCATGTCTCTCAAGAAATAGGTGCCTCCCGCCCGAAAGACATACTATGCGAGATTTACAAGAATTGTCCGACGGTTATCTCTTGTCGCCGGAGAATACCCCCACCTCTTCAACCTGCTGAACTATCAGATACCGATCAAGATGGCTGAAGTTAGAAAGTTGAACATCAATTTCTCCATTGTATGAGCCACTGCATCATCAGGATTGATATCAGAGAAATAACTACTCCAGAAGATTTTGATCAGTGCAGTCAATAATTGCTACTGGAGATGGCTCCAGCAAGCTCTTAAGCTGATGTAAGAACCATCTGTGGCTCATCGCCTTTATGGAATCTGGACTACAATCAATCTAATTCAGCTGAAATCTCACTTAAATTCTATATTTGTGGGCACTGGATTTATAAAATGTTTAAGGCTTCGTTTGGGACGACTTTTTTATTGTTTCTTAAAGCAGTTTCATAGTATTAGGAAGTTGCTTTAAGAAGCAGAAAAAAAACCGTCCCAAACAAAGCCTAAATCAACTGGAGAGTCGTTATGATTGTAAAGTGGTAGCTTTTCTCTGGTAGATTAGGTTGTGTTAAGTGGCTCTTTGTGAAGCTTTCAGTAGTTCAGAATACTGTATAGTTTGTGTTGTTGTGAAATTATTATCAATCTTGAAAATCTGGTTTTTGTTACCTTTGTTCGGTTTGTAGGCTGCCTTAGCTTTGTTTTTTAAATATTTGTAGCTTCTATATCATATTAAGATTTTGTTTGGGATGGTTTTCTTATTGTTTCTTAAAGTTATTTTTTAGTACAAATGTTTTAATTTTTAATTTTTATACTATAAAGCTGCTTTAAAAAGCAGGAGTTAAGCTGTCCCAAACAAAGCCTAAAGTTTGTTTTAAGATAATTTTTTAAAGCAGTTTTTTAGTATAAAAATTTTTAGTTTAATAAATTTTTGTACTAAAAAAGTTGTTTTAAAAAACAATAAAAAAATGTCCCAAAACAAAACTTAAGGCTGAAGTTATGAATGAAAATTGTATCATATTAAGAATTTGTTTAGTTTGATTAGATTTTAAATTATGATTAAAGTTAAATAATGAATGTTTTAGGGATGTTATGATGATGATCAAGGCTTAATAATGTTTAATTATGGTAATTAAGTATATGATGATTATTTAATCAAGTAATCACTTATTCATAAGTAAATATTTATTATGGTTAATTATGAATCAGTCTTTTTTAAAATTAAGATCATTATGATTTAGCTGTACTTTTTTTATTTATTCAAGATAGGTTGTTAAAACATTAAATAAATTTAATTTAAATAGATAAATCTATACAACAACAACATCATCAAGCATTTGTTCCACTATGTGAGGTCGATTATATGAATCATTTTTCTTCATTGTGTCATGTTAAAAGTCAAATGCTCGTTTAAATCTAATAAAGAAATATCATTTCTAATATTTTCTAACCAACTTTTTACGTCTATCTCTACATTTTTTAACATAAGTCAAAACTAATTCCTCTATTTTCCTAATCGGGACATCGAAATGCCGTCGTTTTATGTGATCAAACATCTAAGGCGACTCTCTCTAATCTTATCTTCCATTGGAGCTACTCCAACCTTTTCATGTATATGTTCATTTCATATCCTATCTCTAAGGGTAAAGTAACTCATCCACCTGAGCATCCTCGTCTCAGCAACACTTAACTTAGTATTATGTTTCTCTTTTAATGGCCAACATTCGGCACCATAAAACATTGCAAGTCTCACCACCATCTTTTAAAATTTTCCCTTAATGTTGAGGGAGACTTTTCTACCACACAACAAGGCTGATGCATTCCTCTACTTCAACCATCTAACTTGAATTATGCTGAAAGTATCCTCATCTATTTCACCATCACTCTGAATAATAGATCCAAGATATCTAAAATGTGTACTCTTATTAATGACTTGATCGCTCAAAGTCACAATCCCCTCACTTGGTCTATCACTACTAAAATTACACTTCATATATTCATTTTATTCTACTCAAAACGAAAAACTTTTAGACTTTAAAGTTGTCCTCCATAATTCAAGTTTACCTTCAACTCCCTCTCTAGTCTTATCAACAAAAAGAATATCAACAAAAAACATACACCAAGATACATCATCTTGCAAATGTCTAAAATAGGTTAATCTATAATTAATTAAATTATAGTCAATTTAATAAGTT
This sequence comes from Dendrobium huoshanense, assembly GCA_016618105.1. Lineage (NCBI taxonomy): Eukaryota > Viridiplantae > Streptophyta > Magnoliopsida > Asparagales > Orchidaceae > Dendrobium > Dendrobium huoshanense. The sequence continues at coordinate 5,670,578 of CM028347.1, read as the reverse complement.
ACTAATTAACTTGAAATCATAATTCACATTTATTAAGACTGAATTTTTTATTCTTGAATTACAAACATATTTCATAAATTTTGTGTAAATAAAAAAATAAGTCGGTCATTCAAATATATAGTTATTTTAAATAAAATTAATTCAAAATCAAAATGAAATTCAAACAAAAAACAAATATTGAGGTTATTACATTAGAATAGACTTTTAATATTGACTTCATTTTTCTTCATAGTTATTTTGCATAATTTTGAAGTTTTATTACTCATTTCCAAAATATAACACTTATGGTTCATCATTGATACGTCATGCAAAAATTATTTTGATCGGGCACGAATCTCGGTACACCCGAACTCTGATTTCAGCAAACTTATAGTCAAACTGAGCGTCTCGGAAATACGAATCCAATGACACCAAATTCGACTCAATCTGAGCCCAAATCAAAGACTCGAATTGCTGTTGGAAAGTTCGAATAACAATTTGAGTTACTAAACGGTCTCCGATTTTAACGAGCTTATACTCGAATCGAGCGGATCGACGAGTCGAATCCAACGAGCCCAAGATCACCAAATTCCAATATAACTAAGGCCTTCAAATGTCCAACGAACGGTACACGATCGTAGGATTCAATATCGTCCGTCCATTCGACCACTCCCCATTTTCCCTTGATCTCTTGCCTATTTACGGGTCATGCCACTCCAGAAAAACTATAAATAGACCCCTCATTCCTTATAAGAGGGAACCCAAGCAAGAAGAGAAGAGGAGAAGAGAAGGGAGAGAAGGAAGAAGCTCCTCCTCGACCACCGCCGGAACCTCGTCGGACCACCGCAGGAGCCTCGCCGGACCATCGCCGGACCACCACATGAGGCCCTCATCCTCGCCGGAGCCTCGCTGGACCACCGACAGACCCTCGCGGACTACCGCCGAAATTTCGTCGGACCACCGCCGGAGCCTCGCCGGACAACCGTCGGGCCCTCGCCGGACCACCGTCGGAACTTCGACGGACCACCGCTGGAGCCTCGAAGGACCACCGCCGGAGCCTCACTGGACCACCACCTGAGGCCCTCACCTTCGCCAGAGGCCCTCACCTTCTCCAGAGGCCATCACCTTCGCCGCAACACCACTTGAGGCCCGGACTTCTGCTGGGCCATTACCTGACGCCTAGAGTTCTACCATAGTACCGCCCTACTACAACGGTCTTTCAGACCCCGGTCTCCTGCCGACTACAACCCTCCCGACCTCCGTCGCCTACTATGGTCACTCCGACATCACCAGACAACGGTCACTCAGACCCCGGTCTCATACCGACTACGGTCCTCCCGACCTCCGTCGCCTACTATGGCCACTCCGACCTCCATCACCAGACAACAGTCACTCAGACCCCGGTCTCTTGCCGACTACGGTCCTCCCGACCTCCGTCGCCTACTATGGTCCTTCTGACCTCCATCACCAGACAACGGTCTTTCCGACCTCCATCCTATCGACTATGGTCGTGCTGACAAAACAAATACATCTATTGTAACTTCCACCATCTAATACACTCTATATGATGTACATTTGTGACATCAAGCCAAGGTCTTCTCCCTAAGAATGCATCATTTGTAATCAACTACAAATATTAGTGGATTCATTCAAACTGGGTCAGGCCCCGTGGTTTTTCCCCATTTTCAGGGGTTTTCCACATAAAAATTCGGGTGTCTCTTATGAATACTACACCCTCTCACTTATCTGATTGTGTGCTGGATCTTCGTACAAGCTTTATACAGTCCCTTGCTGGACTTTTACTCATTGGGCAAGGTCTTAATCTCGACCTTAGAAATATAGTAACGGTTTAAAAATAGATCATTCTTCATCTTTGATTTGGCATACACGCGGTGTTCACCCCCTCCAAATCAAGGTAAAATCGATCTCAGGGGGATCCTATTCGACCTCTTCCACACAGGTTAACGTCGTCGAGCAAAGGCTCCGACATACAACCTCGGATAGGTCTCACATCCTTGGTGGATTCTCTCGACCTATTTCACACAGGTTAACGTCATCGAGCAAAGGCTCTGACATAGAACATTGGATAGGTCTTACATTATTGGTGGATTCTCTCGATATCTTTCACACAGGTTAACATCATCGAGCAGTGCTCTGACATACAATCTCGGATAGGTCTTACATCCTTTGTGGATTCTCTTGACCTCTTCCACACAGGTTAACATCATCGAACAAAGGCTCATACATACAACCTCGGATAGGTCTCACATCCTTGGTGGATTCTCTCGATCTCTTCCACACAAGTTAACGTCGTCGAGCAAAGGCTCCGACATACAACCTCGAATAGGTCTTATATCCTTGGTGGATTCTCTCGACCTCTTTCACACAGGTTAACGTCATCGAACAAAGTCTCCGACGTACAATCTCGGATAGGTCTCATATCCTTGGTGGATTCTCTCGATCTATTTCACACAGGTTAACCTCATCGAGCAAAGGCTCTGACATACAACCTCGGATAGGTCTTATATCCTTGGTGGATTCTCTCGACATCTTCCATACAAGTTAACGTCATCGAGCAAATGCTCTGACATACAACCTTGGATAGGTCTTACATCATTGGTGGATCCAATATCGATTAACATCATCGAGCAAAGGCTCTGACAAACAACCTCGGATATATTATACATCCTTGGTTAACATCACCAGAATGTCGTCAATGGACTTCCATCGGACTTCTGCACAAAGTTAAATTTCTACCTGATGTTGAATTTCCTGCTGTCGCTAAACTTTTGCCTTGCAGGACTTTCGACGGACTAGTACCCGACATTATACTTCTACCCAACGTCGGACTTCTCCCTATCGTCAGACTTCTACTCGTCAGCGGACTTCTACTCGTCATCGGACTTCTGCTCGTTGACGAACTTTCGTCGATCTTCCACCCGACAGTACTTCTATGCGACGTCGGACTTCTGACTACAGTCGTACTACTAACCGTCGTCGGACTTCTGCTCGTCGACAGAATTTCGTTGGTCTTCTACCCGGCGTAGAACTTCTGCATGTCGTCGGACTACTAACCGTCGTCGGACTTCTACTCGTCGACAGACTTTCGTCGGTCTTCTACCCGACGCTGTACCTCTACCCGACTACGGATTTCTGCCTATCGTCGGACTACTACTCATCGTCAGACTTCTGCCCGTCGATGGACTTTCGTTGGGCTTCTACTCGACGTTGAATTTCTACTCGTCATCATACTTTTCCCCGACGTCAAAATTCTACTCGACGCCAAGTCTCCACCCTTCATCGGACTTCTTTTCACCGTCAGCCTCCTACCTGATGCCGTATTTCTATCCAACGCCAGGTTTCTGCACTTCAACAATCTTTTCCACCCTTCTTACAATGATCTCTCCGACCTCCATCTCCAAACAACTAACATCAAAACTCCGCAGGATATCTCGAAGAATACAGGAAGCGTGGAGGATCTCCGAACTTCCTTGTAAAGAGAGGGGCCTTGGAGAACTAAGGGAAAGCCTCAATTGTAAGAATAAAGGGAGAAGGGAAAATCTCCGAACTTCCTTGCAAAGAGAGGGGCCTTGGAAGACCAAGGGAAAGCCTCAATTGTAAGAATAGAGGGAGAATGGGGAATCTTCAGACTTTCTTGCAAAGAGAAGGGCCATCGAGAACCAAGGGAAAGCCTCAATTGTAAGAATAGAGGGAGAATGGAAAATCTCCGGACTTCCTTGCAAAGAGAGGGGTCTTGAAAGACCAAGAGAAAGCCTCAATTATAAGAATATAGGGAGAAGAAGAGAAGGGGGAATTTTTTTAAAGGCCTTAGGGGCCTATTTATACTTTTTTGGAGAGAGAATGGGGAGTTTCTATAGTTCTCAAGAAATTTTGAATTTTTCTAATTTTTTTAAATTTTTTCAGAATTTTTTTGAATTTTTTTGGATTTTTCCGATTTTTATGGGCCCCACTTTATTTAAAAAAAAATTCAAAAAATGAACCGCCGGCCCCCTTAACCGTGCGACCAATGGGCGCGCCTGTTCATGCGCGCGGCGCGAGATCGCTGTCGGCAACGGCGGCAAGCGGCGGCCGGCCGGCCTGCCGTTTCGGCCGTCAAACCTGTCCTGGCTCCGATTTTCGGCCCGGACGGTCCGAATCTGACGTTTTTGGGATCCCTAGACACTTTTTTCGACATTCTTGACTCAATTTTGACACTTTCGGAGCTCAACGGGGCCTCTACGATCAAGTTTGAGAAAGCATTTAATTTTTGGAATGCAATTTTTTTTGCTTCAGCTAAAACAAATTGTCGACACATATATTTTCGGACTCCTGAAGCTTCGACGTCCAAAAATAGGGGGGCAACTGATACGTCATGCAAAAATTATCTTGATCGGGCACAAATCTCGGCGCAGAAACCAAGTTGAAAACTTCAGAAATTAAATTTGGGTACACCTAAGTTCCGATTTTAGCGAACTTAAAGTCAAACTGAGCGTCTCGAAAATACAAATCCAATGACACCAAATTCGACTCAATCCGAGCCCAAATGAGCCCAAATCAAAAACTCGAAGTGCTATTGGAAGGTTCGTCTCACAATTTGAGTTACCAAACAGTCTTTGATTTTAACGAGCTTATACTCGAATCGAGCGGCTCGACGAGACGAATCCAACAAACCCAAGATTGCCAAATTCCAACATCACCAGGGCCTTCAAATGTCCAACGAACGGTACACGATCGTAGGATTCAATATCGGCCTTCCATTCGACCACTCCCCATTTGCCCTTGATCTCTTGCCTATTTACGGGCCATGCCACTCCAGAAAAACTATAAATATACCCATCATTCATCATAAGAGGGGACTCAAGCAAGAAAAGAAGAGGAGAAGAGAAGGAAGAAGAGAATGGAGAGAAGGAAGAAGCTCCTCCTCGACCACCGACGGAACCTCGCCAGACTACCACAGGAGCCTCGCCGGACCACCGTCGGAGCTTCACCGGACCACCACAAGAAACCCTCATCCTCGCCGGACCACCGCCGGACCCTCGCCGGACTACTGTCGGAATTTCGCCGGACCACCGACGGAGCCTCGCCGGACAACCGCTAGAACTTCGACGGACCACCGCCGGAGCCTCGCCGGACCACCTCCTGAGCCTCGCCGGACCACCGCCGAAGCTTCGACGGACCACCACCTGAGGCCCTCACCTTCGCCAGAGGCCCTCGCCTTCTCTAGTGGCCATCACCTTCGCCGCAACACCACCCGAGGCCCGGACTTCTGCTGGGCCACTACCTGACGCCTAGAGTTCTACCGGAGTACCGCCCTACTACAACTGTCTTTCAGACCCCGGTCTCCTGCCGACTACGGTCCTCCCGACCTCCGTCACCTACTATGGTCACTCCGACATCCATCACCAGACAATGGTCACTCAGACCCCGGTATCCTACCGACTACGATCCTCTCAACCTCAATCGTCTACTATGGCCACTCCGACCTCCATCACCAGACAACGGTCACTCAGACCCCGGTCTCCTGCCGACTACGGTCCTCCCGACCTCCGTTGCCTACTTTGGTCCTTCCGACCTCCATCACCAGACAACGGTCTTTCCGACCTCCATCCTATCGACTATGGTCGTGCTGACAAAACAAATGCATCTATTGTAACTCCCACCATGTAATACACTCTATATGATGTACATTTGTGACATCAAGCCAAGGTCTTCTCCCTAAGAATGTATCATTTGTAATCAACTGCAAATATTAGTGGATTCATTCAAACTGGGTCAGGCCCCGTGGTTTTTCCCCATTTTCAGGGGTTTTCCACTTAAAAATTCTGGTGTCTCTTATGAATGCTACACCCTCTCACTTATCTGATTGTGTGCTGGATCTTCGTACAATGCTAAGACATTAAACTATATATTTCTCTACTGCCGCGAATATTCCATGACGCAACAATCATAAATCATTTTAAGTTCATTGATTATTTTTTTAGTCTAAATTATGAATACATTTATTAAAATCATATATTTATCTACTATAACTTTGTTTATAGTTAGTAAATTAATAATTTCGATTATTTATAAATTGAAAAAAAATATAGGATCAATCATAATATTTTAGGTTAAGAAAAAAAAATTTAATTAAGCTTACCTAACATGCTAACATGAAGAAACAAATATAGAATTTAGTAGAAAGGCAGTTTGGCGTGAAGGGTCTCCGCATGGAATTTTTATTAGGTCTTCGTTCGGACACCAGTAAAATGGTGCTCTTACTCTTTACCGCGTGGCCCGACGACCCGACCCGGACCGGACCCGAGATTGCTATGTATTGGCTGATTTGTACAGACCGGGGTATTGCTAGGTACTGCTTGATATTACTCGGCAATAACGAGAAATACAATTATGTCAAGACCAATACATAGCAATACCGAGCAATATCGAGCAATATCCCGATTTTGCTATGTATTACTCGGTATTGCTATGTATTGGTCTTGACAGAGCGGTATTTCTCGTTTTTGCCAAGTAATATCTAACAATACCTAGCAATACCGAGTAATAACTAGCAATACCCGAACATAACAATACTTGTGTCCGATCCAGATCGGGTCGTCGGGCCGCACGATAAAGAGCAAGAGCAAGTGTCAACATGTTATTGGATGCAGAGCTACCAGTGTCCGCACCTAATAATTATTCGCACGAAGGCCTCGCCGTTCTCTGGCCATTTTCCTACTTCGCGAGAGCTACGGGCAGGGAAGATGGATTTGGCCTCATCGGCGGGGATAGCGCGGCAAACGTGGGAACTTGAGAACAACATCGTCGCCATAGATTCGCCGGCGGAGTCGGACACGATCTACTACTACGATGAGGTTGCGCAGGCCAAGATCCAGCAAGAGAAACCGTGGCAACATGACCCTAATTTCTTCCGACGAGTTAAAATATCCGCCCTCGCCCTTCTTAAGATGGTAGTCCATGCCCGCTCTGGCGGCACCATTGAGGTCATGGGACTGATGCAGGGTAAGATCGAGGGCGACACCTTCGTCGTCATGGATGCATTTGCGCTCCCCGTTGAGGGCACCGAGACTCGGGTCAATGCTCAGGCTGACGCGTACGAGTATATGGTCGATTATTCCCAGACCAACAAAAGGGTAAATCCTAACCCTAAGCCCAAATTTGCTAAATATTTCTTTAAGGAAACCGCAATTAGAATTCATGTAAGAGCACTTTTATTATTATATTTTTTTGTTTTTCATATGTATATTATTTCATTGCCATGAGATTTTGTGAGGCTCTTTGATTTCAATGTTTGAAAACTCGTTCCATGATGCAAAACCTTTTTGCTGATTCCGTTGTTTGAGCTTTCAATTCCCATAGGTTAAAATTGTGTCAGGTAAAAACACTAATGCTTCTCAATTGCCATATGCTGTTATGTTACCAAACATGGTTTATGCCATAGCAATGATAAGCTGTTTTCTATCTCTTCTTGGTATTAGGGTTTGTTTTATACCTACTTTGTCAGGTAAAAACACAAATTGTCAGTTAATCCTTGTCAAAATCGGGCTTATTTTGCTGCTTCTTTTGAAACAGGTTGGGAGGCTGGAAAATGTGGTGGGGTGGTACCATTCACACCCTGGCTACGGATGCTGGCTCTCAGGTATAGATGTAACAACGCAGATGACGAATCAAAAATACCAAGAGCCATTCTTAGCTGTTGTAATTGACCCCACGAGGACTGTATCAGCTGGGAAGGTTGAGATTGGGGCCTTCAGGGCTTATCCTGAGGGCTATAAGCCACCTGATGAGCCTGTATCAGAGTATCAAACCATTCCTCTCAACAAGATAGAGGACTTTGGGGTCCATTGCAAGCAGGTTGTGACGTTGAGTGCATGACTTCTGTTCCCTCTTTGCAACATTTATGTACTTTTAACTTATGATTAGTATATTGTCTTGGTGTAGTATTATGCATTGGATATAACTTACTTCAAGTCATCTCTGGATGGTCACCTCTTGGATTTACTTTGGAACAAGTATTGGGTAAACACATTATCATCATCCTCAATCTTAGGCAACAGAGACTATGTTGCAGGGCAGATTTCTGATTTAGGTTAATCGCATACTTTTCTCCATGTTTTAATGATTGCATATATTGTTGGATTTTTTTTTTTTTTGCTTGAAATTGGGAAATTGTCATGCGGCACCATGGAAATTAACAAACACAGCAGTGCATATTCTTTTGAGTCTTTCTCGTGGTATTTGTAACTTTTGGTTTCATTGTGAATTTTATTTCCTTGTTGTAGCTGAGAAGTTGGAACAGGCAGAGAATCAATTAGCCCATACGCGCTTGGGGTCCTTCTTTGTACCTTCCCAAAAGAAGAAAGAGGTTAGAATTCTTATGTTTTCCATTGTTTTTTTTATCAGTTGATATTTTGTAATGGATAGCAATGTTCATATGCAGAAGTTATTCTCAAGAACAAATAATTTTGATTTTCGGGAATTATAGGTTTCATGTGAAAATTTAATAAAGCTGTTTTTTGTGAATGTTTATTCAATATGTTGAGTATTTGTAGGTTTGACTATTTGGCATCAGATCTGTCTATAACAAAAAATGGCTTTAATTATAGCTCATAGCATATGAAGGTTCACCTCCTTATATGCCAGCCTTACCTCTTCTTGATTTTGCTTCTATCTTGCAACCCCACCATATAAGTATCTCAACATAGCCATTGAGCTGATTTTATTTTTTATTTTTTAATAAAAAAGTTTACAATTTGGATCATAGCATGAGAAACTAAGAATGATTAGTGTTATGAATATGCAAATAAGTTGTACTATACATGGTTTTATGTAAGTTATATCAACCTCTCACTTTTAATGAATATAAGGGAATAATTTAGTGTTCAAACAACAATCATGCATACATTGTTTGATTATTGACTAAAATTAAACTTCGATTTATTAACATAAACCTTTAAACCTACCTTGAAGTGAGTAGGCTAAAGGAGAGTTCGTCCTTGTTAAAGGGGGTTCTTCGGTCTGGTTTAGTGTTGTTTTCTTACGGGCAATAATATATTGAGAATGCCATTATCTTCTTAAATCTTGTTTGGAGATTACTATGATATGCACCAACTAATGATTGTTTGCATAAACCTAGAAGTTGATGCAAGTTTGTTGTCTCTAGTACCTAATTAGAAGGGTGTTCCCTGCAGCCTAACAACCCAGTGAACTATCATCACAGACTAGTCTTAACTTTGTGATATTTACTGTTAATGAGTTCAAAGTGATAATAAACAGCATTTTGAATCTTGTGTTAGCTTTTTGAACATCCTATGGTGATTTGCAAAATCATAAAACTTTAAGAGAATAATATCTATAGCTTACCATTTAATTAAAATTTATCGATTTTGAGGTTTTTGAAAGATGGGTCTTGGTAGTGAATAATTGTGGCTTAGTTCATGTTCCCTTATGGAACCTTGCAGCATTATGGCAGAACTTGAACTTCAGATTTGCAATTTGATATAGTTTGAAATCTTGTATTTATTGCTCATTTTTTTGGAGAACAGAGTTTGGATTCATGCACCCTTAAGTTTTCGGTGGTATGATGCATAAGAATTTAAGAGAAAAAATCTATAGCTTACCATTTAAATAAAATTCATCGATTTTGATGTTTCTGAAAGATGGCTCTTGATAGTGAATAGATTGTGGCTTAGCCCATGTTCCCTTGTAGATCCTTGCAGCATTATTATAGAACTTGAACTTTAGATTCTTGCAATTTGATATAGCTCAAAAGATTTGGACAATTTCATGGGCAATTTCCTACCATTATTACGTGAATTCTTGCAAGTTTAAATATTTGTTTAATGATTTTTTTGTGCATGATTGAAATTTTGTCAACTATCATATGTTCTGAATTCCTTTTTATGATATGAATTTTGATTGTTGCTGATATTTCACTAATTTTCTTGCAAGATTTCAAATCTTGGTAACTATTTCATCATTGTTTGAAATAAAAGAAATGTGTCAACTGTTTCAAATTAAAAGTTACTGATTTTTTCTGAAGTTCAGAGTTGGTAATCCATGGATTGTTATTATTATTATTATTATTTTTTCATCACGCTTATCATCCCAAGTTTTTCCATCTTCATTCCTAACTTAGGATTTCTTCCATGCAATTGTTCAAATCCCACTATATACTTACATCAACATATATTTCGGCTATTTCCTTTAGTGATTGTTCACGGCTATTTCCTTTAGTGATTGTTCATTGTCTCGCATGCTTGATTGCAGGAGGAATCCCAACTAGCAAAGATAACTCGTGATAGCTCAAAAATTACCGTTGAGCAGGTTCATGGCCTCATGTCCCAGGTAAATATGTTGTTTTCATCTTTAGCCATGACCAAGTTAATAAAATTTTTTGTCCTGTTGTACAGGTTTTTTTTTTTTTTTTTGTGACGAGGATGCACTGTCCTTAGGCCAGTGAAAACCCCGGTCGATCTAGCATGCAACCCACACCTATTTACATGAGCCAACACTTAAGACTTTCACTTTGTACAGGTTATCAAGGACATGCTATTTAACTCTGTGCGGCAGTCCAGAAAAGCTTCTGCAAACCATGATTCCTCTGGACCTGAACCAATGGTTGAAGCTTAACGTGAAAAAAGAAAAAATCTTTCAGCATTTTGGAGCAAATTTGTTGCAGAAATTCTCGATCTTGAAGGTTTGACACATCAATGGTCGTCTTGTGGTGTTCTGAATCATCAGATTATAACGCCAAATATGCAGTTCTTGTGTATTTTTCTCCGTTTGGCTCTGTGATTTGGAAGTTTATTTTATGACTTGTTTACCAAATGAAGAGCTGCCGCCATGGCCGAGTAAAAGCTTTCTTTTATCATGTTATGGATTGTTTTCTATGGTTTGATTCTCTCTCATGGAAGCTGCTCACAAAAGGTGTTCCAAAATTGCCAATTTTGTTGGAATGTTGTTGTTTTTGTGAATGGTTTTTTTACTGCTTTTTGAAGCAGTTTTTAAGCACAAAAAAATTTAACTTTTATGCTAAAAAACTGATTTAAGAAGCACGAAAACTTTTGTACTAAAAAATTGCACGAAGCCTTAACAGCACGCAATTGCCTTTCTTAATCGTGTAGATTAGTGTCAGTTTTATCTAGAAATTGTTTAAAATTTGGTTCAGTTTGATTTAAATTATGTTTATGATAGAGCTTACCACGCTTACAGTGTAAATACCTTTTTATAATTGACATTTTTAATTTTAATTGGAAATTTAAAATTAGCTCAGGAATAATGTTTATAATTAGCTGTATTTCTATGCCGTTAGGTTTGTCAGCGTGACTATTAATGATAGAATATCAGTCAACATTAAAAACTGATTTCTCGTTTTTTTTATGTTAATTAACATAAATTCATAAACACATCAAATAGATAAGACTTAATAAAAAACCTCTTAATTAGTTCAAAAGCCTAACAAAAATTCATATGTATCAACCAAGCTGATTGTCATCTAATCCTTCTCACAATCCAAGGGGTTGTTTGGTAGCAAGATTTATGACGGATTCGAGCGAAATCAGCCAAATGGCCTAAAATGTAAAACCAAATCTCATGGTAAATGAAAGCCGTCTTATACGAAAAATTACCCCTTTTTAACGATAAATTCAGTATTTTTGAAATCCTTTGATTCGGCGGATTTAATGTTCTGTTGGCACGCAATGGAAGTAGCTCCACTTGTCTTTTAATATTTAGTATAGCCAAAAATTCACACATTATTTATCAAGTTTTAAGTATATATTATTTGATCTTTTTTAATATCCATAATATTTACAGTAATTTTTAAAATATTTTAACAAATTGTTACAACTACAAATAGCTTGTATCCATTAAAAACTTTTAAAAAATCTAAGATTCTTAACAAACATTATCCATTAATTAATCTGCCACTGAAAAATACCCTTTCCAACCTTATAAAACTGTTGACCTCTTCCTATTAAAGCATGTGGTAATAAGTTCAAAAGGTCACCCATCATAGCTCAGTTTAATTGGTGGGCGAGTGCGATTGTATACCTTCCAACCCGTGCTCCAATCCCCTCGAGTAGCATCGCCTCTTAAATGGGACCCAATCAAGTGCGGGCCAGGAGATCAAACGTGGGATTAGTTACGCCGCCAAACGCCTCCTAAAAGGATGACGGCAGATAGATACCCCCATTCCCCCCATAGTTTTTTCTTCAATCAGAAGTGATGTATCAATTCTTTATAATATGCACAACTATTGCGTTATAGAAATAACACAAGCGACAGATTATATCCATAGCCTTCTCTACAGGCAAATAACTAACATTCTGGTATTAGCTGGTGTTCAATTATGGGCATTATTTATTCCATGAAGATCTGGTGATCACATGTTTGTTAAAGTAGAATGAAATTTCAGCGTTGCGAGTAGTTAAAATCAGCCTAGTGGTTTGCCTGCAAGAAAGGCAAAAGTTGTCAGGGTTATTCAAAATGCCTGCACAATTAAGATTTCGTTTGGGACGATTTTCTTATTGTTTCTTAAAATAAATTTTTAGCATAAAAATTTTAATTTTTATATTAAAAAAATTATTTTAAGAAACAATAAAAAAACCATCCCAAATGAAACCTAAGTTGATTATAAGTTTCTCTTTTGATTGCCTTACTTTGAGCAGGAGCTCGTTGAGAGCTGCGAGAGCGAAAAGAGTTGTAGGCAAGGTCATTCAGATCCTGCAATGGTGTAAGATTCTTGACGACAATATCCATGGAAGGGCGAGTTTTTGAATCCCTGCTAAGACAGTAGCTGGCAATCTGGGCAACTTTTTGAACACCTTTAATTGAATAGTTCAGCTCCAGGCGGGGATCCACAAGGTGCAAAAGCCTCCTTTTATCTCCCAGATTTGGCCGGGCCCAAGCAACAAGATTTTGCTCACCGTGTGGCCTCTTCTTGTCTATGGATCTTCGACCGGTCAGAATTTCAAGCAGCACAACACCGAAACTGTACACATCGCTTTTTGATGTTAGGTGTCCTGAAAAGAAAAAAAGAAGAAGAAGAAATATAGCAGTTTCAGTCTGGCAAGTATGAAGAAGTATGGTAACAGATCTAACTTCATATTCTCGACAACTATTCTTGAAGCAGATAATGACTATATTGTCTTAGTCATTCCAACTAAATTGGAATTTTGAATTCTATCATGGCAATCCGCGGAAGAAAAGAAATGGTTGAGTTAGGTTTTTCATTTGAGACGGCTTTCTTACCACTTTCTAAAGTAGCTTCCTAGTTCAAAAAAAAAAATTCTTAGGAAACCGCTTTATAAAGCAATAAGAAATAATGTCCCAAACAAAACCTTAATCATATATGAAAATATGCTGGTTTTTCAGGCGATAAATGTTTTGTTTCACAAGCTGGGTTAACGGGAGAGAATTTGTGGGAGAATAAGAAAGAAGTCGTGGAACAAAACAAAATCAATGCTCTTCTTTAAAAACTACTTCTAAAATTGTTGCAAAACTGTATTAATGGTTGATTATCATCTAAAAAAGGATTTCAAGTTGTATCTATCAAAGCTCAAGAACAATGGCACAATCATGGACTTTCCAATGTAGATTATGTTACTCCCCAGTACCTATTTGCATCAGAGGTAGTGATGTGGTTATGCGAGGTGCACGTGTTGTTTCTTTTCATTGTGAGGATGCATCTATTGTCTTTTCATTGTGCAGGAGTTCTGGAGTCATATATATGCTGTACTATGGCGGCTTACAAAAATTTTCTCTGGAGATCAGACAGCGGCCTGACGGTAGATCTTCCTCCCTCTCTCATCCGGGCTCGAATCCTCTAATCTGCCCCCCCAAAAACAATTTCTTGGAAATTTGGATTTCTTCTTAGCAATACTCAAGGTAGTTCACCTGCAGGTCGCAAATTCAATTTGTTGTAGTGGTTCTTCTATTACGCCTTGCTTAGACAGGCTTGTTGGTTTTGTTATTCTTCCTTATCTTTGGTTCCGTGCATGACTTCTGTTCATATGTAGTGCGTTGTATGCGATTCAGTGAGGAGGATATATACGTTTTCTCTCTTTCTACCACCATTTTGAATATTTTTTTTTTGATATAATTTAACTTGAAATATCTGGAATTAAACCGGGTTAATTTTGTGCTAATCATATATGGAAATCCATAAATAAATAGTTCGAGTATGTAATTGAACAGCTTTGACTTAATTAATTTTCTTACTAAAATTTATATCTTCTGTGTAGGTTAGATGTATAATTTCCTCAAGTATGGTAGAAGTGTGACTGCCTAATTTCAGGGAAAATCATCTCTTTGCACTGATGTGAGACCTAAATTTCTATTACTTCCAAGAATTCTATCATTTACCAAATTTCTTCTAGATAACTTGTTATTAACTTGCTAGTATTTTTTATTTCATTCAAATTTGATACAATTGAGATAAATAAATTACAATTACTAGTTAATTTTGTGAGATTCAAAATTCTAATTTATTTAATCATTTAATTATCATTTTGGTTCTAATTTTTGAATGCGCTGATTTACATCTAAAGAAAGTTTGTCAATTGAATTTTCTTTGATTTACGAATCCTAAGAAAACACCAATTCTAAACCGCTCTGCATCAAATATAGACAAATCATAGCCATCTAAACTTCTAGGAAGATTAAGATTTCACGCAGGAGTAGAAAATGACCCAGCCTGAAATGCATTAGTTCCTGTTGTATAAAGCCTCTATTCAGCAGAAAAAAAAAAAAAAAAGCCTCTATTCAGCAGGATCAGAATAAACAAAAATGCTATTTTATTCCTGAACTAATTGCAGAATTGTAGATTATGTAATAGTTTTCAAGAATAGTAACACTATTAATATAAATCTCAAACTAAACTTCCTATGGTATATGCTGGAAATAATAGACGGATGGGGATAAAAAAATTGTGATATTGTGAGTGTAGTGCCCATCCATCTTGCTAAACTACTCGGCAATTTTCCCCCAAGTCTATTCAGTCTTCATTGAAAGTCCTAAAAGATTCTGCTTCTAGTAAGCTCTATCTCAACCATGCGTGAGCAGTATTCATGCAGATTGTTTTAGATGGGTGGATCATTAGAGTTAGGCTTCATTTGGGACGGCTTTTTTACTGCTTTTTAAAACAGCTTTCTAATACAAAAATTTTAAATTTTTACTAAAAAATTATTTTAAGAAGCAATGAAAAAGCCTTCCCAAATGAAGCTTTAGAGATTCTATGCAAGGCTGGAACTTTTATATACTGTTAATATGAGTTTGTATTTGTACCAGTCATGATGTACTCCGGTGCAGCATAACCATATGTACCAACAACTCTAGTTGATACGTGAGTCTTATCTCCTTGGGGTCCAGCTTTGGCCAGTCCAAAGTCAGAAAGCTTTGCATTGTACTCCTATAAAAAAGATAAAATATTTATATGTATGTAGGACTGTGTTTGTTTAAGAAACCAATATCGCAAGTTGTAGGACGAACCATATCTAGAAGAATATTAGATGTCTTGAAATCTCTGTAGATAACAGGCTTTGCATTACCATGAAGAAAGGCTAACCCTTTAGCAGCCCCAATAGCAATCTTAATCCTGTTGGACCATGGAAGAGGAAAAGACCCTTCAAAAGCCATTAAGATCAGTCAGAATAATTGACTTCAATAATTTTTAATCATATAACAAGTAAAACTTAAACATGGGACATCATATCAAAAGGTTATCATTTTAATGCAATACAAAACAAAAGCAAAACATACATGTAGAAGATTTATGGTGGTTGTGCTCGTATAGTAGGAAGTGATTTTTGTTAATGCCATTAGTCCAAATGTATTATACATTTGAGACAAATATTGTAAGTCCCAAGTTAGATAAGAAATGTTGAAAATTATGTTTAGGTTCACAACCAATTATAAAATTTATCCCAAAACTAATGAAAAGAATCCCAATTTAAAATTTTATTAATTCTAAAGCATTCACCAAAAACAATGGCACAATCTAACATGATTGTGATGATAAGTAGGTCTGATCTTGTTAGGATCAGCTATAAGTGGCATGCTATAGCTTAATCTGATTATGATGAAAAGTAAGCAAACGTTAGCTAGTATATCAATTGCAGATGACATGATACAATTTAACATTTTAACCTGATTTTGTTGAAAAGTAGGCAAGAGATAGCTGACATCACTGCAAGCGACCTATTAAAACTTAACCCAATCATGGTAAACAAAGGGTTGAACAAGCCTAAAATTAAGATTAGATTGACTAATTCTAAAATTAAGATTAGATCTCTTGCAATGAATAAAGAACTTTGAATGAAAAGCAAAGAGAATTGGTGAAAAAATGATTGGAAGAATATAAATTGCAATTTTGTAGTAAAATTCAATGATATTGAGAAATATTATAATTTATTGTATCTTGGGAAGTCCAATGAAAATGACATTCGAATAACAGTGGATATAAATTTGAATATAATTTTATTTAGAAAAACAAGACTAGTAATAAAAAGAATATTATTAAGATAATTATCAGTTATGATATCTGATGCACTATAAAAAAATTTGTAGGGGTAAGCATTTTAGTTATACCCTAAAGCCTAATTCTAATCCCCCTTTTTTATACCAGTTGTGGTTTGAGAGCAAGTGATCGAGCAAATAACGAAGAGGCCGCTATTGAGAGTACAAACTTCTCCCAGTTGCAAGCAAAAGGTAGTGAGCATCCGAGTACTTGGGCTTCTTCTTCCTGCACAAAGGAAGTTGCAAGCAAAAGGAGCTGATCATCTGAGGGCTTCAAAGATCGCAATTCTCTTCCTTAGGTTTACTTATTCTTGGAGATTGGGTGAGATGAATTCTTCTCTTTTGCTACAAAAATTTCGTAAGATTTTCTCAACACTTCTCTCTTCATTATTTATAAAAATAGGATTTGATCTATCTATTTAGATAATCTTTTAATTTGTACTCCATGCATTTGATAGTGATTTATTAGTGCCTCATAGCCTAGTATATATAGGTCATTCTTGACCAAATCATTTAAATATTGGTATTCTTATCCCTATTATAATTGTTTTATTTTTTCTACATCATATCTGTGATATTAGTTTTATTTCTCCAAGAATAATTTGTTTGATATCTTGGGCTCCCTTAAAAAGTTGTTTTTGCCATTTTATTTGTGACAAAATTGTATCACAGCAATCGAGTTGAACCATGGGGAATCCTTCTACCAGCATTATCACATACTGGTTTACGAAATGCAATAAAAACAATGATTTTAACATCTAAAAGATAAAAATAGAGTATATTTGCCTAAGAAGAGTTTTGCTTAAGGTTTTAAAGTGGAAGGATTTCCTAACTGGTCAAATAAGGAGGAGATTGATCAAAAAGTCAAGTTGATAATTCTCAATTCTAATTCCTACATGAGGTGATATGTAAAATAAATTAGTACCTGTTCTATGTTTCAAAAGACAAAGACACAAGACATTCTCATAGCCAAGCCACCCGTTACATGATCATTGTATATCACCTAATGTCCTTTACCTAAGCTACTTCCCTCAGTAACAAGTTTACACCACACATTTAACTAGAAGCAATATAGAACCAACATAATTTATTTAAAATTGTATTTGTAATGAAACTTCATGAATTGCAAGTCATCTTTGCATTGAAAAATAAAGGAAAATAATAGGACCAAGTTCAGTATGAAGTAAAAGTTTATAGACCTAGTTAAATCTAAAAATCAAGGAATGCTAATCTCTGCATTCTATTGCATTGACGTAATTTTTAAATGAAATCGCACAATAATTTATGAACTTCAATTAAGATCTATAATTACACTAACTAGAGATAAAAAAGCTGTAGTGCGGTTTTAATGTTTAAATTCCATCTAATTTTTAGTCGTATCAAATAAAAAAAAAAGCTGCTTAGTGTTTATGGTTCGGTTTCTTTAGCTTCAAGTAGCAGCAAAATCAAAAACAGCAATAGTGCAACATCACAAGAGAGTAACATAGCATCACATCAATAAGCATTTGAATACTAGGTCCTAGCTGAAGATTTTATAGACTTTGTTCCTGCCAAATCAAATGAAGATAGCATGTGGAAGAAATGCAAGAGCAGTAAAGAAAGTTCCAAGGAAGTGGAGCAGTAAGCAAATCCAAAAATTAATTTAATGTTCCAATTTAATTCAACATAAAATTGGTGTCCAAGATTTTATACTCAAATTCTTCCTAAGATTAGGGAATCAACAAACACCTTACATACTTCGGAAAAGATGATTTTCAAGACTTCCTCGGGGCATAAATTCATAAACAAGAAGCCTTTGGTCATCTTCAATGCAGGATCCTATGAGTTTAACGAGATTAGGATGATGTAGCTGTCCAAGGAAATCAATTTCAGCCTGCAGTCAAGAAAAGAAAGAAAATGTTGGTTATTTAAAGGTCAGTCAATCTGGTAAAGTAATCTGCCTTTTCTCCATCTCCGGTCTAATTTGACATCTACAAAGTGTGGTGCACATACCACCCATTCCCGGTGTCCCTGAAGAGCATCTGGTTTCAAACTTTTGACAGCAACAGTGATACCAGTTCCTGGTTTAGCAGGAGTAGTGCTGTTTTCCTCTATCCATCCTTTAAAAACATAACCAAATCCACCCTCACCAAGGATACTATCAGGTCTGAAGTTTCCAGTGGCAATCTTCAGCTCTTGGAATGTGAATTGTAGCGGCTCACAAGATGATTTATCTTTGGGTGGGGATTTATTGCCATTTTCCTCAGAGAACATAGTTTCAAACGGAATATTCATCTCACGATTGCTAGCATTTAAGTATCTTGCTTCTGTTGCTGCATTGAAAATTCATGTTTTAGATCACTACTTTCCAGAATGAAAATGAAAGATACGCACCAAGTTTTAAAATAACTCAAAAGGGGCAAATGATGAAAAAATACATCCACTACAATATGGATGGAATTTTCACAACACAAAAAAATGACTGCATAATAATAGAGGATGGTGATATATACCAAAGAAGGAACACCAAGAACGCGAGGAAATTAGAAGTTGAAACTCAAAGCAATATAAGAAATTTCAGATCATCTTGTCTCAGTGATTAATCAGCAGCAAAATGCAAGGAAGTTAAAACTCAATGTTGTTAAGTCCTTTCACAAGGAAGCGAGGGCGGAGCTCAAAACTATTGAGAAAAATAGTAATTTTGGGTCATAAATTAGGAAAAATTATTAGGTGCGGAGTGCGCACCGTTCCCACAAGTATTGGGTACCTAGCGGTACCGAGTGCTGGTACCTAGCACGGAACAATGCTTGTGCGGACGGTTCTCCCCATCCGCACTCCGCACCTAATAATCTCTCATAAATTAGACCCTGAAGGCGGCTAAAGCATTCATTTTACTATGAATTACCGAATAAGCATTCATTTTACTATGAATTACCGAATAAAATTTCATCTCCGTCAAATTTATGCGTGTTAGTTGAATAAAAAAAATTTATATGTGATGAAAGTTTGACAAACACTTCACGGAGGCTTCTCCTCGTACTTACAGTGTGAAAGGGAGGCTTAGATATTCAAATTGATGACTCGTATCCTATATCTTTTCATCTAAATATTTTGCGATTGGTTTTGGTAAGTAAATAAGCGCAGAACTAGATGTTGATGTCTCTGTAATTATCCTTCAAGAGAATTAGAAGTTCTTTTTCAATTTACACCGAAAAAGATTAATCTTTGACTAGCTTAGTAGTTAGGAAACAATAAATTGCAATCATTATGCGTTTCTTTGTATATCTCATCTTAAATTTGTATTAATAATCTCTAGATCCTATGTACTGCATCAGCTCCTTGAAATTCCAATCAAAATAGGCCTTGATCTGAGGTCAACGATGTACTTTTAGAGAAGAATACTAGGTCTGAAATCAACAACCGCAGCCATATGATATCAAAGATCTCAGGCATAAAATAATTCGTACAAAATATGAATCGTTAGACAGTGGATTCGTCAGCGATGGAAACAGGAAATTACTTTCTAACGCTAAATAGTTGACCAAAAAAATTTGGTGTTGGAAGGAATAGTTAGCCGTTAGGCATCAGTGGCTTGCAACAGCTTCCCACCAATTAAAAACATGACTAGGACCTCAGCTTATCATTGACTTAGGCGGCATTTCTGAATACAAAATTGACCATTTGGCCAACCATCCATTCCCGTGAGTACTGAAACAGCCAAATAGCTGACCAGCTCTATTGATTCCACAAATCAGGAAAAACATTCAAGATAAGCAAAATCCCTGCGACTTAGAGGCAATAAGCCAGTTGCGAGAATCATGATTACCCTTTATAACGAAATTTGCTTAGAATCTGTTCATAGCAACGAAGAGGCCCAAAGTAATTTGAGGCTCTAAACTAATTATTGGCTTTCAGGCCGAGAATTCTTCATGGATGTAAAAATCACCGTATTTTCACTGAAACATGCGAACTAGTAAAGATCTGCCAGTCCTATTCATCGAAAACCCCAACTTCAACCCACTCTTAGCTACATCAGTTATGATAACTACAGCTAATTGAAGAAAAAAACACCTCCAAATTTATAAGCCTTACAGAAGAATCCAATCCACCATCAAACACGTCACAGAACTCCTACTCGAACAGGACAAAAGAAAGATCCTCATGATAAATTAGATAGAGAGCAGTTAAAGAAACCTGAGTCGTGGACTAGGCTGGTCCTGGGAATGGTATTGGCAGAAGCAGCAGCGACGGGCGATGTCCCGCAGGCGCCTCCAATTCCACGAGAAATCGCCGCCCAGCAGCCGCACTTATTATTGCCTTCCATCACCATCCTGCCCCCTTCCTCTGCTCCCCCGAGATTTATTTCTTACAAAGCAAAGAAGCAGCGAAGAACTTGAAATCCATCGTTTCCATCGCGAAGAAGAAGAAGAACAGAAGATGGGCGGCGCAGAGGAAGAGAGAGAGGAGAAAGCGAGAGTTGGAGAGAGAGAGAGTGGGATTGGAATGAAGGTGTTTGCTGGTGTTCTTCGTCACCATCATGATGGGGAGTATATGCGAGAGAGGCTCTTCTTTTTCGGTCCTTTTTTTCTCTTTTTCCCGCCTTGGAGAGAGAGAGAGAGAGAGAGAAGTCGTAAGTGGGGGCGTCGACCGGCGAGAGACAGGAACTGTTTGAATATATATATATATATATTATCGTTAAATTTGATTTAAAAAGAATATAATAATTAGTTAATTAATTAATTATTTTTTAAACTTATCACAAAGAAAATTCAACAGTTTTAAAATTCATCTTAATTAAATTTTATAGAATATTCTGACCAAATTTTTTCCTCACCCGATTTCTTTTTTTCTTTTTTCTTTTTTTCTTTTTTCTTTTTTTTGTGCAAATCCTCACCCCATTTTTTCGCAGCTCTAGAGCAACAGCTACAGGATTTTGTTGCAATCCGAACGGTTCGGATGCTGCGTACACACTGCTTATTTCGTTGCGTATTTTTTGATACATGATTTTTTCGTGGCAAATAAGTAGCAAATAAATAATACTCACTAAATACACAAAAAATACGCAAAAAATACGTAGAAAACATAATGTATCCAAAAATACACAGTGAAATAAGCAGTAAATACGCAGCATCCGAACACAATTCTGTGTTCGGATTGCGTACACAATAATTTCTCCAGCTACAGCCTCATTTCATAACATTATTCTGCCACGTGGCGCTTGTTTGTTGGTGGCAACCAAAAAAGTTTTTTTTTTTTTTTTTTTACATATAACAAGACTCAAATCTTAACTTCTTAGTTGAAAATCTAAGCTCCCGGCCAACGATTCAAAGTGAGCTGTGTGTGCGTTCTCTTTTAAGTTGAACATTCATAAAATTCTTTGTGATGTCGAACGTGGCGCATGATGATTGGTCGGATGCTCATTAAGCGCCACGAGTGTTTCAGCGAGAGATTATTATTTATGTTTTAATATTTATTATTTATTTATTTAATATCTTGTGTATTATTCATATTAAATATATGAATTAATATATATTATTTTAAATAAATTAATATTAATAATATTTTCTTAAGTTAGTTATTATGATTGCAACGCAAATTAAATCGTTGTCTAAATTTAATGTAAGCATGATAAGACTGGATTCCGGCATGTTAAATTTGGAAATGAATGCTTGGCATGCACAAATTTCAACAATACAAGAGAAGAGCGACTAAATGGCGACCAGGAATGGCTGGTGGATTCGGTCGTGGATGGGATGAAGATTCAGCTGGTTGCGTGAATGGTTACACCGTCGATGAAGGGGACTGCACGCGAAGGGTTGACGACGGCATATTCGATAGTGACTGGGGATTCGGCGTCGACGGTCGGCATTGAAGGAATCGACGTCGAACGAATGCAAGGAAAGAGAGGAACCGCATTTAAGCACGTGCGGGTCGAATGACTCGGTTAGGGAACGATCGAAGAGGATAAATACGTAGTTTCTAGCATCAGTTAAAACCGATGCTTCTAAGTACCGTTGTTAAAGGCCGACAATGGAATAACTTTATATTATTCTTATCTTATTTTAAAATAAATTTATGTTATTTTTTATTTTATAAATAAAATACACATTTATGTTCCATCATCATCTACATATAAAAAAAAGTAAATAATATAAATGAAATATCGGCCCAAACGGGCCCTAAGGGTAGTTAGAAGACGAAATGAGCCAAAATTCAAGGTTACAAAGATGGAGAAAATCAAGTACGATTAATGGAGGTGTTATGGATGTTAGTTTTGTGTGGAATCTGATTGTGTCGATAAACCTCAATTACCTCATGTAAATTTGGGTTCCGGAGCTTTTGCGGCGTTGTATATCCCAGTCTTGTGCTGCTATATAGTATAGTCGGAGACAAACAAATGGCAAAGCGCTGCGATGTTCTAGATACTGACACTGCAATGTTGTTAGTCATGCTGGAAACATAGAGTGGTACATCACGATGCTCCAAATCTAGCGTCACGGCTTGCTAGTTGGGCCGGGTAGCTTTCTCGTTTTTCATATTTAACTTAAAGTGTAGCATCTCTTAGGTGGTTTTAAGGTTGTTTCAGTCATTTTTGTGTAGAGAATGGTGCAGCAGTGAAAATAGATGATGAGAGAGTGAGTGAGAGAATATATATATACACACACACATAAAGTTCTCCTAATTTTCATAGTGAGTTTCTTGATGTGTGTGGCTCAGTGATTTTTACCAGTTTTAAGTTTTTCTATATTAAATAATTGTATTATTTCTTTTTCGCTGCATTTTTTCTTTCCTGTTTGTTTCATTGCGTGGTTTTACTTCCCCGATAATGATTTGAAAAATTGATCAAACATACAAAAAATTGGTGCAATATCTTAAAGCCACTAAATTATTCAAAAATTATATATGAAAAAAAAATGTTACATGAACACCAATTTCAATAAATTTGTGCTAAAAAAGATGCGGTTGGATGAGAGAAATCTAATGAGAAGAACATGCAATTTTGAATATTTTGATTTCTGAATTGACTGAACTAAGCCAAATCCAACTAGTACAATCTCCCCCACATACAACAAAGTGCATGTGTGCATGTGGAACAAAGTGGGGACCACTGCTTAATGGGATTTCCTCCATGAAATTATTCCATGCGGAGTCCGAATAGTAAAGAACCGTCCGAATGTGAGTATGTACAGTACATATTGTGTATGAAAAAATCAAACTGTGTACAAAATTATACTCAATGTACACTCACATCCAGATGGTTATTTAGTCCGAACTCCGCACTAAATAATTTCTCTCATGATTGAGGCTTTGTTTGGGAGATCTTTCTTATTGCTTTCTAAAATGACTTTATAGTACGAAAATTTTTAATTCAAAAAATATTTGTACTAAAAAGCTATTTTTAAAAGCAATAAGAAAATCATCCCAAACAAAGCCTTAGACTTCTTTTGGGACGGCTTTTTTTCTGCTTTCTGAAGTATTTTTCTAATATAAATTTTTTTTTTCAGTTTAAACATTTTTTTGTACTAAAAAATGGCTTCAAAAAGCAGGAGAAAAACGTCCCAAACGAAGTTTAACATATAACCTAAACTCGAATTCATATTCAAAGGGTATGAATGTCTGATTTTTTATCAATGAACTTCACTAATTTCTTTATATTTAAAAACAAATTAATAAATATTTTAAATATGAACCCCATGGGCTGAGTAATTAGTGAAGAAGTTGAGGAGGAAAGAAACAGAACAGTAAAAGTAACAAAAGGAAATCTTGTATTTTGCTTAATGTCTTGGTTACAACAGATACTCATATATATAGAGTTTAAGTAAGAAAGTATTACACGTGTCAATCTAAGATTGGAAGCAAGAATACATATTTAAGTTGTCTGCTCTAACATTCCCCCGCAAACTGACGAGGAGTTGCTAACAGTCAGTTTGGAGCGGAGATCTTTGAACCGAATGGTAGATAGCGGTTTTGTGAGAATGTCCGCTAGTTGGTCTGTTGTGCTGATCGGAAGAAGCTTGATGTGCTTTTGCTGTATGTGATCACGAACAAACCTTTGATCTATTTCGATATGCTTTGTACGAGCATGGAATAGAGGGTTGTTAGCCAAGGCAATAGTAGACATATTATCACAGAATATATCTACTGGGTTAGATGAAGAGACACGAAATTCCAACAGGAGTCTTCTGATCCAAATCGTGTCTGCCGTGGCTGCCGCCAAAGCTCGGTATTCTGATTCTGTTGATGATCGAGAGACTGTAGTCTGCTTTTTGACTGTCCATGAGACTAATGTGTTGCCCAAAAAAGTGCAGTAACCCGACGTGGACTTCCGAGTTATTGTATCTGACGCCCAATCAGCATCAGAAAAAGTGCGGAGCTGAAGGTTTGATCGGGTTATGGGTATACCGAGCTCTGTAGAACCTTTGATGTATCTGATCAACTTCTTGAGCATTAGAGTATGAGACGGAGCCGGATCATGCATGTGTTGCGAGAGAGCATTGACAGCATAGGCAATGTCGGGTCGTGTCAATGTTAAATACTGTAGAGAGCCGATGATCCGACGATACAATGGTGCATCAAAACAAGAAGCTGTATCTGCGTCTGTAGAAATGGATTTAGAAAAAGATGGGTTAGCGACCGGATTGCAATTGTGCAATCCGGCCATTTGAACGATCGATTTAGCATAAAGAGATTGAGAAAGAAAGTACGTATCTTGGTTGGATTCGATTCGGATGCCTAAGAATTGGTGAGCTGCACCTAAGTCCTTCATAGTAAACTTGGCTTTTAATTGATCAATGAGATTCGTAATGGCGTTGCTTCTATTACCGGTTATTAAGATATCGTCCACATAAACGAGAAGATAGATTTGAAGATTGTCTCGGTGCAGCAGGAGAAGAGAGGGATCCGATTGGCTTTGTTGAAATCCAATTTGAAGAAGATACGAGGTGAACGTGGTGTACCATTGCCTTGGAGCTTGCCTAAGACCGTAGATAGCCTTTCGTAGTAGACACACATGGTTCGGTTTGGAGTTGTCTTCAAAGCCCTTCGGTTGTCGCATATAAACCGTCTCGTTGATGTCTCCATGTAGGAACGCGTTTGCAACATCAAGCTGATGAACTTTCCATTTGTGAAATAGTGCAATCGTAAATAAAATGCGTATAGTCGGTAGTTTCGCCACAGGGCTAAAAGTTTCATTGTAATCGAGTCCAAGCTCTTGTTGGTTACCCTGAGCCACCAAACGGGCCTTGAAGCGAGCTATTGATCCATCAGAATTAAATTTCGTTCGGTATGTCCATTTTGAACCGATTGTGGAGCCGTTTGAAGGTGGCGGTACCAGCTCCCATGTGCCTTGTTTGTGAAGTGCGAGAAATTCTTCTGCCATTGCGTTTCTCCATTCGATTTTCTTACAGGCTTCGTTGTAAGTAGTAGGATCTGTCATGGTTTGTTCCTGATGAATCAGATTCAACCTTTGAATCGGTTTGAGAGTCCCTGTTTTAGAACGTGTAGTCATAGGATGGGGAAAATGAGTGGTAGTAGCTTCGGACACTTGTGAACTATTGTTGATAGTATTGTTGATTTGAACAGCAGAAGGAACGCCGGATGGTAGCGACACAGAGTGCTGTTGAGAAACTTGAGTAGGTGACAGAACGGTGGAAGTGGGAATAAGTAGCGGGGGTGGTATGTTGATTGTGCCCGTAGATATGGTGGAAGACCTGTTAATACCGAGAAAACTATTTTCGTTAAATTTAACATGCCGAGAGACTATGGTATTACCTGTAACCGGGTTATAGCACTTATAGCCTTTCATGCTATCAGAATAACCCAAGAAAATACACGCGACGGATTGAGGTGTGAGTTTGGTTCGATTCGTTGGTGGTAGCAGCGGATAACACTCACAACCGAAAGTTCTAAGGTGTTCGTAAGAAGGAGTAATATTGAACATTCGTTGTAATGGTGAAGAATTTCCTAACGTTGGTGAGGGAAGGCGATTAATGATGTACACAGCCGTAGACGCAGCATCAAGCCAGTGAACCATCGGAAGCCTAGCTGTTTGAAGAAGGGTTCTCGTTGTGGTTATGATGTGCCTGTGTTTACGTTCCGCAATTCCATTTTGCTCCGGGGTATACGGGCAAGAGGTTTGATGCTTTATTCTGGCAGTTTTGGTGAAGTCTTGAAATCTCCTGTTTACAAACTCACCACCACCATCAGTTCTGATTATTTTGAGCTTACGAGAGGTTTGCCGTTCAATAAATGTAACAAAATGGATAAAAACATTAGTTACATCAGATTTGTGCGTGAGTGGAAACAACCAAGTAAATCTAGAAAAGTCGTCTACAAATATTACATAGTAATGAAATCCTTGTTGAGAAGAAACGGGGGATGGTCCCCAAACATCGGAATGAACCAGATCTAAAGGAGCATTGGTATTAGTATGAGATCGATCAAATGGTAGTTTATGCGTTTTACAAGAATTGCAAGAGGGACATTGAAATTTAGACAAAGAAATATGTAAAGAGGGATGAACATGAGAGATGTGTTGTAACGTTCTGTAATGAGGATGTCCGAGCCTCAGATGCCAAGCATAGGACGAATTTCTGGTAGCCGAGAGTGCTTGAGGCTGCTTACGGCAGGGAGACGCATCGACTTTGTATAGTCCGTCTTTGCAGGGGCCACTAAGTATAGTTTGGTTTGTCACTCGATCCTTAAATACAAAGCCGTTAGCGTCAAATATAATAGAGATAGGATTATCTTTTACAAGGTTCGAGATAGACAATAAATTGTAAGATAAAGAAGGTATGTGAAGAAGACGTGATAAGAGGATCTTACTGGACGGGGTTGGAAGAATGCCTGTCCCTGTATTACTGATTTGGACGGACCTTCCATCCCCGACGGTAACCGTGTCATTGCCAATGTAGTTTTGATAGCTTGTCATGTTGTCGGTGGAGTTCGTCATGTGCGAAGACGCACCCGAGTCAATGTACCAATCCGTAACAGGGTTGATATCATTGTTGGCAAGAAGAGCGCTCGCGTTCTTGGACGGAGGTTGAGATGGGGCGTAGTTGGTGTTGAGACGATGCCAGCATGCATCTGCCGTGTGACCTTTCTTCTTGCAGATTTGGCAAATGACGGTAGATGCAGAATTTGTTCGAGTCGTCGTGAAGGAGTCGTTAGTTTGTCTACCGCGACCTCTCTTTGGTCTACCACGGTAGGCATACAGAGCCGCATTGTTGTCAGTTTGTCTCTGAAACTTTTGTGCAGCAGATTTCAAGTGTATTTCCTCACTTATGAGGAGAGCATACAGTTGATCTAGAGTGAGTGTGCTTTGCATTGTTCTAATAGTTGTAGTGAACGACTGATACGACGGAGGGAGTCCGTTTAAGATGTATATGAGCACGTCTTCGGAGTCAACCTTTGATCCTGCCGACGCGATTTGATCCACTATCTTCTTGATCTCAGTAAGATACTGGGTCATGGATAGATTTTGCATCGAGACATTGTGAAGCTCGTTCTTGAGCTGAATAACCTTGGACCGATTTGTGGATTGGAACCGGACTTGCAGCGTCGCCCAGATTTCATTTGTGGATTCGAGATGAATCACATATGGCAATATTTCAGGCGAAATCGTGGAGCACATTGCCGTTGCGAGGTTTTGATCCGTGATACGCCAAGATGTGGAATCTTGATTTGTATTTTCATTTTCGTCTGCCGCTTTCGGATCGAGATACACCAAGAAGCCATTGGCTTTGAAGAGTTTTGCAATTTGGGTGCTCCAAATTGGAAAGTTGTCCGGAGTAAGAGAATGAGGAACGAGAAATTTGAGATTGGAGATAACGAACTTGAGTTCAGGAGAGATGGTCGGAGCCGTCGAACTATTGTTGACGCCGAGAGACATCCCGGTGGACGAGGAGATGGCTTCTTGATTCGCCATTGCGCTAGGTCCTCAGAAGACCGTGGAGACTCCTGATACCATGAAGAAGTTGAGGAGGAAAGAAACAGAACAGTAAAAGTAACAAAAGGAAATCTTGTATTTTGCTTAATGTCTTGGTTACAACAGATACTCATATATATAGAGTTTAAGTAAGAAAGTATTACACGTGTCAATCTAAGATTGGAAGCAAGAATACATATTTAAGTTGTCTGCTCTAACAATTAGGTGGTTGAACCATCTAATGTTCACCCTAACATTCTATTAAGAAATTAAAGGCCTTCACATAAACAATTAGTTGCATAGTCAGAAAGCACAGTTAATGATGACAAAGATAAGCACAATTAAGACAGATAATTACGTGATCTTCTCGCCATATTAGCACTAAAACAAAGCAACGTCATCTCTTAATCCTTCTTAGAACGTTGTAGTTTTTTAATTAATAAGGATAAATTAATTTCTAAAAGAACAATTATCCTCTCATTAAAATAGTATTTATTGATTTTTAAATTTCAAAATTATCCTTTATAAATGGACCACATCGACTTGAAATAAATAAATAAATAAATAAATAATAAACATCAATTCCATCTCTATAGCCAGCTTTCTTCAGCCTTTCGTTTTCTTGGCATCCCACTTGCTCTCTAGAATATCGCTCTCTCTGCTCTCTCTTTCTCTCTGGACGCAAACCTCTACATGAAAGTGTGGCTAACGGTTACTATAAAAAATTGGAGTGATTATAATAATTATTACTACCCTACGAATGCTTAGTTTGGTTGGTGGCCGAGCGTGATTGGGAACCTCCCATCCTGCGTTCGATTCCCCTCGGGTGGTTGCGCACCTTCGGTGGGGTCCGAACAAGTGTTGGCCATGGGGATACGGAGTGGGTTAACCGTCTAGGCTGACCGGGGTTTACGGATCGCCACGCGCCTGGGATATATATATATCATCATCATCAAAAAATTATCTTAATCGGGCGCGAATCTCGAGGCAAAATCAAACCGGAAACTTCAAAAATTAAATCTGAGTTCACCTAAACTCCGATTTCAACAAACTTACAGTCAAACTGAGCGTCTCGAAAATATGAGCCCAACGACACCAAATTCGACTCAATCCAAGCCCAAATGAGTCCAAATCAAGGACCTGAAGCATTGTTAGAAAGTTTGAACCACAATTTGAGTTAACAAACGGTTTATAAATATCACGTTCTTATAATCGAATCGAGCGGCTCGATAAGACGAATCTAACGAGCCTAAGATCGCTGAATTCTGACATCATTAAGACCTTCAAATGTCTAACTAACGGTACACGATCAAGGGACTCAATATCGGTCGTGCATCTGACCACTCCCTATTTACCCTTTATCTCTCGCCTATTTACAAGTCATGCCACTCCATAATATCTACAAATAGACCCCTCATTTCTCATAAGAGAGGACCCAAGCAACAAGAAGAAGAGAAGAAGAAGATAAGGATTGAAGTGAAGAAACTCCTTCAAGACCACCGTCGGAATTCTGCCGGACATCAGAGTGACGCCGGAATTCTGCCCGACACCTGAGTGACGTCAGAATTTTGCCCAACGCTCAAGTGACGCCGGAATTCTGTCTAATGTTCGAGTGACGTCGAAATTCCGCCTGATCTTCAAGTGACGTCGGAACTCTGTCTGACGTTGTAACTGATTTTCAATCTAGAAGTGATTAATTGTAATCTGATCATCCTAAATTTTAATGACAAGTCAGCCTCTTGTATTTCAAGCATACACTACTCGAACTCTTTCAACTGGGCGTGGCCCCATGGTTTTTCCCCTTTCAGGATTTTCCACATAAAAATCCTAGTTTTATTATTTCTCATCTGTTTGTGTGCTAGATATTCGTACAACGCTGAGACAGAAATTTTTTTCCATTAATGAAATTATGGGATTAAAAATAGAACATTAGTCTTATTTTTAAAAAACATAACACTCGCATCTATTATAAGTTAAGTGTTGCAGAGATGAGGATGCTCAGATGGATGAGTGGTTTACTCTTAGAGTAGAATAAGAAATGAGCATATACGTGAAAAGATTGAGGTGGCTCTATTGGAAGATAAAATTAGAGATAGTCTCCTTTGATGGTTTGGTCACATAAAATGGTGGTCTTCCGATGACCTGGCTAGGAAATTAGATGTATTAGATTTGACTTATGTTAAGAAAGATAGAGATAGATCTAAAAAGACTTTGTTAGAAAATATTAGAAATGATCTTTCTTTATTAGATTTAGATTTGACTCTTA
This sequence comes from Dendrobium huoshanense, assembly GCA_016618105.1. Lineage (NCBI taxonomy): Eukaryota > Viridiplantae > Streptophyta > Magnoliopsida > Asparagales > Orchidaceae > Dendrobium > Dendrobium huoshanense. Next base: position 5,639,910 of record CM028347.1, on the reverse strand, counting down.
AGAGGACATAATGAATAGAAAAGATTCATGTAGTTGGCCATACATAATGAGATAAAGACTTGTTGTTGTTGTTGTTGTATAATACCACCACCAAAAAATGATAATTACATATATAGCACTTAAAGTATTACAATTTATATATCAATATCTAAACTTCATTATTCATATACATAACACTTATAATATAAAAATAAATAAAAAATAAAAAATACCCTAACCATCTAGTCACAATGCCGCTCAACCTTGCGTCCCTCCCACATCCTTCTATGCACTGGCGGAGCCAAAATATATTTTTTTTTCCGGAGCCAAAATATTTTTAAAGTAGAGGCATAAATTTTTTTTTTTTTTCCCAAGAGCATGTAATTAACCCTTTGCAACCTACAAGTTATCTTGAAAATTTGATAATATCTAATTCAAATCATCAGAGTAAAACAGAAAGAAATAAACCTAAAAAAAAAATATAAAACTTTTATACTGTTATGCCCAATTGATAGCTATGTTACTCTTTTGCAAATATCTCCACACACTTTGAAGCCATTCTTATTCTTCTAAATCCACTAAAAGGTAACACTATTTACTGAATATTCTTCACTATATGCAAAAGGTAGCTAGGGCAAGATGGATTATATCATGATTGTCCTATAGTAGGGAATTACTTGTCTTCCTTTGCGCTAAGGAAATTTATGTAAATGTTGGCATAAAAAAAGAGCAAAAAAACAAAAAGAACATTAAATTTATATGCCAAAATAGTGAGATTTGAAAAAAATGGTGAAAAGAAAATAGAAGAACAAGAGAAAGAAGAAAGGGTGGAGGAGGTAGATGAAGAAGAGGATCTACCTCACCAAAAACTTGCAAAAGAAGGTTCGGCTGGTCGGAATAGCATGGAGGAGGAAGAGTCACTGAATAAGATGATGAGGCCGTGGCAAACAATGCGAACGAGGAGCAGGTAGGGCTAGCAAACTCAAGTTATATATAACAGGGGAAGCAAAATATATGATAAATGTTTTGTATTATTATTATTATTATTAAGGGGGTTTGTGCCCCCATAGGGTCCCTTTTGTTCATACCTCCATCCACTATTTCAAATAGACTTTGCAAGATACCACATAGAGGAGCATGACCAGTAAAGGCAGTCTATCTCTTTTCTCCTCATGTTTAGCGAGATATATTAACCCTTTTAACAGAGTGTTAGATAATGTGAATAGTAAAATTTAGATGTTAAATGAATAAATATTAGTATTTTATGTGTTATGTATATAGATCATCTCAAAAACGAAGAAAAAATATGTTTATTATTATTTTTAAAGAACCGAAGACTTTCCTTTTAAGGATAGCTAGCTTAAGTCTTTCTTTTGTGTAGATGACTCTTCTCGTATATTTTGATTTTCTTGATTTTCGTACAACATATCATTTGTAAACATGTGATATAATTTTTTTTAAGCAAATTAAGAAGTTGACTAACCTAATATTTAGATGTCATACAAAATGAATTGCTCTTATTCAAATTGAGATAGTAAGGGAAGATGTGACCTGAGCCTTGAAGATGAAATTCTAAAGATATAAGTGTACACCTTATTATGAAGTACATGCAACTCACAAGGATTAGTCGAGTTCGCCTTAGAGAAGCTCGATATAGATACACACATCTTGAAGATATGCCCCGCTTAGAGAGGGACGACCTACCCCCAAATAGATCCAACAAAGGCAGGTATTCATCCTAGTGGAACTAGCTTGTCATGGAATAGCTTGACCAAGCAAGCATATACTGGTAAGATTTATGAAAGATAAAATTTGTAGAAATCAAAATCATTGAAAACAAAAGTAAGAGATTTGTCACTTATAATGAATAGAACAAAATATGTAATATGAATGACTAATATATATATGTGTGTGTGTGTATGCGCGCGAGCGTGCATATGTGCGTGCGCATACATAAGTGGAGCCATAAATTTTTATTAGCGGATGCACAAATTAATGATTTTCTATTAGTTATATTACACACAAATATATAATTATTATTTTTTTTACTTTAGATATTTAGGTGATAATTATAACATAAACATTATATATATACATGATTTTTAGTGATGTAAATTTTAAACTAACAAAAAATAAATTAATGTTGAATTTTGTCATATTTAATTATAATTTAACTAAAAGTAATAAATAATATACATGGATGAATGTTATAGCATAATGGATAAAGTCTAGTTTATGAACTTAGAAGTCTTGGGTTTGATCCTCAGCCATAATATGAGCTGTGGAGTTTTTTTTTTCCTTTAATAATAAAAGATAAAAACTTTTAGAATAAATTCTTTTGGGAAGAAGACCTTTCTTGCATGCATTTTATAGGTTGTGGGCTTTATTTTCACGTGCGGGCTCGTGCCCCCAAGACCCCCATTGTAGACCCGCCCTTGCAACATCTAATGCCAACATAGCACGAAGTTTACATGCAATAACATCTGATTAGAGGTTTTTCAAATAATAGGTCTCTTAATCCATATGAGATTTCTCATAGCAATTTGATCTTATATCAGATGACACAAATCAATTATAGAATAATAAGGATGGATATATTATCAGCATTGGTCATTGTATTTGAATAAAATGAAAATAATATCATTATTTTCTACCTCCAACATAAAATAGAGGCCTTTGATTAAGGTAGCTTTGATCTAGGTTGATTGATTAATGATGATCTTCTTAATCTAATGGATCAAAAAGTATTAAGGAGTTAGGAAGGCCCTATTTATGGTCAAATTTTCTTATGATTAGAATTCACTTCACAATATGGAAAATTAAATAGACATACATACACACATATCTACATACATACATACATAAAGTTTAATAACCTTATCATTCGAAACTTCAAAAGAAAACTCTTAAGATAAGATTCCCGAGCACTATTAGATTGATAAGAAAGGATTTCATCTAGTTGAGAACTGATGTCAACAAAATCAATTTTCAAGAGTAGGGTGTCTATTTATTTTAACTTTGATTATAATATATTTATATGTTACTCATCATCATCATGAAAAATTATTGGACAAGCTTTGCTTGGCTTTGGAATAATAGGCTCATTGAGCTCAATTGATTTAAAGGGCAGCCTTTGGGATATTTGTTTTTATTTTTGAATGAGAGAAATTTTATTGACTAATATCCAGTGAGAGATCACAAGTTAATAGTATGACTCTTTGGGATAAAAATTTTCATGCGCTATTGTCTAGATTATTAGAGCATTAGAGCAACAGGAAACAAATAAATAATTTGTTACATATGTTGCCATCTGTACGGCACAAATTTGTAATTATTATAAATATGTCTGTAGGCCTGTAATAACATATGAAAATAAGATTTCCAATCACCGCACCCTAGCCTCTATTGCTTCACGTTATAAACATTTGTTCATACATAACCCCAGTGATCTATGTCACTTATGTAACACATCCAAGTCTCACAAGCTTGGTTTTGAACAGTCGTTTAACAGACAATCTACTATTCTTGCTTTAATTCACACGGACGTCTGGGGTCCGGCTCCGGTCGAATCTAATTCTGGTTATCTATACTACGTTATATTTGTGGACGACTACTCTCGATTTACGTGGCTCTACCCTATGCGATGTAAATCAGAGGTCTATAGTATATTTACTGATTTTAAAACAAATATTGAGAATTTTACCTCCCAACGAATCAAATGTATTCGTACAGACGGGGGCGGCGAATATTCTAACACTGCTTTTGTGAAATTTCTTACACAACATGGGATTTCTCATCAGTCATCCTGCCCATATACGCCCCAACAGAACGGCGCCGCAGAACGAAAACATAGGCACATCGTTGAAACAACTCGTACGATGATTACGGCTACCTATCTTATAAATTGCTTACCATCTGCAAATACTAACAATATATCACCAATAGAACTTTTCTATCATAGGAAACCCACCTACGCCGAGCTCCGAGTTTTCGGATGCGCATGTTATCCTCACATACCGTCTAAATTTCGGCACAAACTGCAACCCAATGCAAAACTATGCATCTTTTTGGGTTATTCGAACAAATCAAAGGGTTACAAGTGTTTAGACCGAAGCACAAATAAAATTATCTTATCAAGATGCTGGCTCGTCATCCAATCACTCCAAGTCGGATCCATCACCTATGTTCTTAACCCCTATAGCCACTTTACCAACTAACACAACAAACAAGCACACCACGCAATCTACTTCCATACCACAGACTCAACAAATGATTCCTGAAGCCACTCCAGAGCTTCCACCGGCACCCAATCCTCAGCAGATCTCGGCTGAGCATGGCATTTCCAACATACAGCATGCAGGCCACCATATGCAAACACGGAACAAAACCGGTTCTCTAAAACCGAGAAACAGGCTTAATCTAATACATCAAACCTCTGATTCATCTCTGCATCAAACACCTTCATCCTTTCATGAGGCAAATAAACATAAGGAATGGCGTGAGGCCATGTCTTCAGAATGTTTTGCACTACAAACCCAAGGTACATGGAGTCTTGTCCCATGTCCGAAGGATAAAATAATATTAGGGTGTAAATGGACATATCGCACTAAACTTCATGCGAACGGATCCATTGCCCGTTACAAAGCTAGGTTGGTCGCTCAAGGCAATAATCAGAAATTTGGCCTTGATTATACGGAGACATTTAGTCCCGTTGCTAAACTACCAACAATCCGGATCCTCTTAACAATAGCTCTTCATCACAATTGGAAAGTTCATCAACTCGACGTGGCAAATGCTTTTATCCACGGTAAACTAAACGAAACTGTTTACATGAGACAACCAATTGGATTTGAAGACACAACATATCCGGATCACGTATGCATTTTACACAAAGCTATATATGGCCTTAAGCAAGCACCACGTCAATGGTACAACACCTTTACTGCGCATTTGGAATCAATTGGCTTTCTCCAAAGCTCTTCCGATCCCTCGTTCTATACCTTCCGCAAACAACACACTCAATTATTCCTGTTAATATATGTCGATGACATTCTTTTAACGGGCAATGACTCACAAGCTCTCCAACATGTCATGCAAATGCTACACACCAAGTTAACAATGAAGCATCTTGGCGAGGTACATTCGTTCCTTGGTATTCAAATTACACATACAAATAACATCTACTTTCTATCGCAGGAAAACTACACAAAATCAATTCTCAAAATGGCAAAGTTGAGTGACTGCAAATCACTGGCGAACCCGACGTGCACAAAACTTCCGCAGGACTTCTCGCCGGACAACGTGCTGTCCGATCCATCAACCTATAGACGTATTACGGGGTCTTTACAATACCTCATACTAACTCGTCCAGACATTGCGTACAGCGTGAATCTTCTTTCACAACATATGCACGAACCAAGACCTCAACATATATACTTACTCAAACGGCTGTTGTGCTATCTTCACGGTACGATCTCGTTTGGTATTCCTATTACAAAGTCTAACTTGAACCTCACTTCTTTTTCAGACGCTGATTGGGCGGGTGATCCAGTCTCTAGAAAGTCTACATCCGGTTACTGCTCCTTTCTAGGGAATACCATTATCTCGTGGACAGTCAAGAAACAAACCACGGTGGCTCGATCCTCCACAGAGTCCGAATATCGAGCTCTAGCAGCTCTAACGGCTGACATCATTTGGCTTCGTAGGATTCTGAGCGATTTTGGAGTTCCGCAATCCACTTCTACATACATATACTATGACAATACATCCGCTATAGCCATAGCTAACAATCCAGTATTTCACGCTTGCACGAAGCATATTGAAATTGACCACAGATTTATTCGTGATCACATCCATCAACACACAATCCGCATCTTGCCGATTAGTACCATAGATCAACCGGCTGATATATTGACTAAATCCCTATCTACTCCTCGCTTCCACAAACTACGAAACAAACTGACGGTTGTCGAATGATCATCAGTTTGCGGGGGCGTATTAGAGCAACATGAAACAAATAAATAATTTGTTACATATGTTGCCATCTATACGGCACAAATTTGTAATTATTATAAATACGTCTGTATGCATGTAATAACATATGAAAATCAGATTTCCTTCTTCTTTAAAGTTTTTCTCCCGTCTCTTCTTGATGTGCTCGGTTCTCTGTTCCCTGTAAAAGATTCAAGAAGTTTGGATCGTGTCTTTCTACATAGGTTTCGTTTCGAACAGCTTTCTTATTGCTTTCTAAAATAGCTTTTGAGAAAAAAAATTTTGTACTAGAAAGTTGAAAGTAGTAGAAAGCTTGTTCCAAACAAAGCCTAAATCACATTAAATCATATACATTAAAATGTGTATTTCATCTCGGGAAGTTAATTTCAATATTATTTTTATGTGATTTAAAAATCTGAGTGTTATATAAATAAATATAAATATTTAACTATTTAATGTATAGATACATAAATCCTTTCTGAAATTTTATTCATAATTATTATTAATACATTTAAATAGTTTGTTTTTTTTACTGTGTAAGTCATGCTAATAATATTCATACACACATGTGTGCAAAAAAATGATTAAAAGATAAATTTACTCTTTTTTTTTTCTTTAAAAAAAAAAATAAGACGCCCAAGAGCCGGGACCCAAGGCCATCCTCGTCAGCTCGTACTCGGTTGGTGAACGAGGGAAGCTACAATAGGGGTGTCAATTTTTGACACGACCTGAAATCCGACCAGGAAAAATCCGGGTTCGAGTTGACCCGTTTGTGAAACAGGTTGGGTTCGGGTTTAATAAATTGACCCGTTTCAAAAAAACGGGTCGGGTTCGGGTTGACCCGGCAACCCGAAAATCTGGATTTGGGTCTACTGCCCGAAGCGCCCTGCCCGAAGCATCCAGTGCCCTACCCGACGCGCCATCTGTGAGATGCCAAGTCGCGTCGACGCCTGCGCGTCCCGAAGCTCGAGACTATCGCATCCCGAACGGTCGAGTTTCGCGCGTGCTTGCCTCGGTGCTTGCCCTGCCGCTGCCGCGTGCGCCGTGCGTGCAAACCGGCCCTGCTGCGATGCGCGTCCCGAACCCGGCGAACCGGCCCTGGCGAGATGAGTCCCGAACCGGCCCTGCTGGCTGCCGCTCAGGCGGCTCAGCCACTGTAGCCTGTGCGCCGTGATCGTCTCGAAGACTTCCGAGTCCCGAACAGTTCCTGCTGCGGTGCGCGTCCCGAACCAGCGTTTGAGTTTTTTTTTTTTAAATCCGGGTCGGGTCGTGTCAACCCGGCAACCCGCTCGGGTCGGGTCCGGGTTGAAAAAGTTGACCCGTTTATAAAATCGGATTGGGTTCGAGTTGACCCGTTTAGAGCCGGTCAATTCGGATTAGACCCGAACCCGACCCGCTGACCCGAATTGACACCTCAGAAAGCCCTCGCAATCCCCGTTCATCGTCGTTTCCTCGGTCATTGGACATCGTCGGTGATCCCACTGTTGTCGTAACGTCCTCTTTCTACTTTTCGCCTCAACTGCAATCATCGTGGGCTGCATTGTTGATTATGGAAGTAACTGGAGTCTCTGCCGCTACAGGTTAGTGACGTAAAATCGCTCTTTGTATTTCTTCTACTGTCTTCTTACTCTTCCTCGTTGTCACCCATGGATGTTTACAGACATTTAATTTTGGTGCTTCCTGCTCTTAAACCATATACAATTAGGGGTGGGGGTGGGGTAGTAGGGGGAGTAGAGCTAGGGATGGAGAGCCTTAACCTGTTTGGAATACATTATTTATGATTTAGATTATCTTGAATTTAGGGTTACAATGCACCGTGTGTTGAAACCAAAAGATTTCAAAATCATGATAGAAACGCCATTCACTATTGATGTACGGTGATTCATGCTTGTTAATGGGTAAATATAACCTTCTATCCTCCTTTTTATGGGGACCTCTTGGAAATTGAAATAGGAAGCACTCACCTTGCTATATATTGTTTTTGTGAATCATACTAATTTCAATCTCCCCGTCTTGAGTAATTCTAAAGAATTTTCATACTAATTATTCATTACTTGATGCGAATGTTATTAAAAGGTTAGACTCCTTGAATTAATTGCTGCCTTATTCTAACTTTAATGCCACTAATGTTAAAAATGCATTTGAGATTATGAAATTGTTAATAGTCATTTAAGAAAGTATTATTGGTAAATTTTCTTATATAGAACTTAAAATTAACTTGTAATTGGTTTAATTGTGGCTGTTTATGCATAGGTATATGCCACAATGTTGGATTAGTTATATCTCATTCTAATTAGCCTTATAAATGGGTTCGATATTCCAAGTTAACATTATTGAGAGGGGGCAACGAATTTCTTAGGTTGTTGTCTTGTTGATAACCTTTTTATTAATATCCAAGATTATCATGAGAGTCAACATGATAATGTAGTTAATTGATAGTTATATGTGGTTAAATTCACTCACTCATGATTTATTATTTGTATGACAAGTAATTGGTTGTTTCTAACCTATATTATATAAGATATGCTACTACAGATCTTTTATTGTATTCATGCATGTTTTCTTATACGAAGATGATAGTTCACTTGAGTTATATTACTATTATTAATGATATATTCATCATGATATTCATATCTTTTTATCTTGCATCTTGTATGCTCCAATTATTTGGTGCTTATGTCTCAGCAAAATATTTCACCCATTATGTTTATTGTTGCAAACTCCCTCATGTTGATTCTATTGTTTTAGTTAACTGGTTGGACAATCTTGAGGATACAAATGCTTGTATCTTTCCTCTTGATTATGGTGTGATTAGTATGTATGGTTATTGCTTTGATGAAATAATGGTTTTATATCTCTTCTTCAGTGAATTCCTATATTGTTAAGGTTCTTTGTATTTGGATAAATTGGAAGATTGATTAGATTGATATGGCCTGATCTTTAATATTGGTGAATACTAATTAATTAAATGCGTATATTATATATCATATTTAGCTTAAATTGACTAACAAACTCACCATGCTTGTGAAACTATAGAAATCTTATGATCACAATTTTTGTAGAAAAAGCTTGACTAATAATATGATTTTAATCACAATATTGAAATTCTTCTTAGTGAAGGAGTTAACACTAAAAAATAATAAACATTTTGTAATAGTAGGTTTCAAATTTTACTGTTCCTAAAGTTGAGGAGATATGTTTAATGATAGAAGATGATTGAGAGTTTGAAGATAACCTAGCAGAGGAAATCCATTATGAACTTATCATAACATAGCATAATAAGGTTTTGATAGCCTCACTTATTTCTTAAATATTGGTCGAAGAGTTCATAGCTAAAAAATAATTTCTTCTCATCCATGAGGAGAATACATTGAATAAGGGCTATCCAAAAAAGATCCTGCTAGGCTGTTGACATTTGTTGAATCATTAACAATAAAGTTGATAGATTGTACCTTAAATCATCTTCTTTCATAAAGATGTGAGAATTAATGAAGAGTGAGAATTAAGGGTAAAAAATGAGAATTCAAAGAGCCATCATAAGATACTACAGTTGGTCATAGTGCAGATGATGAAGGTGTTAATTTATTATGTGTTGAGTTTAGGACTTTCAAATGAAAGTTTTGTTTACTACGGCATTGCAAAATAAGCAGAGAATATTAGTGCCAACTAAATAGAATTGCATGTTGATGTTCTCAAAGACAAGGGAGTAATATAAGGCGAGAATCATTATTATCTATTGTAGCCATGAAGAATTGTAGAAAGTGAAGAAAATCGAGGAGAATTGTACATAGTGATATAAGGCGGAAATAGTCCTTGTTCTTTATTGCATCTACTAACTTGGCAATAGATATATGCAAGGGTATTTGAACGATAGCTCATGCGAGTATTGACGACTTGTTTCTAATTGATAATCACATTGATGAGCAATTAAATTGAACTTATCATTCATGGTGATGAGGTATATGGCGATGGCGAGTTTGATGGTAAGTTATTATTTTGCCTAGGTCAACTTCACCTCAATTTCTATTATGATGGCATTAATGCTGAAGTGATGTCACCTCATAATTGTATTATGTTAGGAAACACTGGAAGATCTCAAGCGAAACCTAATGATTTTGACAAAAACAGCGAGAATGATCAATCAATCCAAAGGAAAAAAATTAGAAAAGCAATAATTTTTATTAGAATAATCAAACTAACGGAAGGAAAATAACAAGATACAATTGATCCTCTATTTGAGAGGAGGATCTATCGCTCCAAAATCTCTAGACACCGCTAGAGCCCAAAAATCTAAACCTACGAGATCTCAAGTTTCAGCCAAAATCAAGATGCCCTAACCCTAGGAAAACAAACTATTTAATGCATACAATTCAAAAGGAAATCTCTAAACAACCCCTACTTTGAAATTTCCCTCTCAACTCCCTCAAAAATCCTTCCTAAATAGCTTCCTTGGACCCGGTGGCTTGAGCGACACATACAAGAGAGACAAAACTTCCGCCTCTGTTCCGCCTATGGGCTGCATGAGCCTTAAGGACCGGCTGGACCGATCTAACAATACTCCCCTCCCAAAGTGTCTCCTTGTCCTCATGGTAGAACGAAGGAAATTGCTGCTAAAGTACTTAATCAATAACACTGGACGGAAAAATGGATTGATATTGGGTTGATTGATCCTTGCTTCCAACATCTCCTTAATCAATTTTTCAATCTCATCCTTCTGAATTTGGGGATGATGATACAGATGAACACTGAGAGGTGAAACTACTTCCTTCAAGATGATAGCATGCTCGTTTTCTCATGGAGGAGGCAACCCCTGAGGCGGCTGAAAAATCTCACTGGACTATTGAATCAATGGTTGTATTGAAAAAGGAAGGTACCTACCCTCCTCTAATATGATCCCCTCCAGCCTATGTAGTTCCATCAGATAACCTTCTCCCGCCTCCTATATGCTCCTCACCTTGGTTTTAAGTGATATCATGACGTTGGTGAGCCTTGCATCTCTCCTGATCACTACCCTTTTTCCTTCCACGATCAGCTTCATCGTCAATGCTCCCCAGTTGACCTTGGTGTCCTCGAAGGTCTGTAGCCACTTCATCCCTAGGATGACAAAAGTTCTCCTTAATTCTAATGGGAGAAAATCCTCCCTCACCTGAACCCCATGTATGGTCAACACTACTCCCCTACACATCCCTTGAGCCATCTCCCATCTTTCATGTACTCATCATCACTCCATAATACACTATATCCGCCAATGGTCACCCCCAATTGGTCCACGACCTGGTTGTAGATGAAATTATGGGTAGCCCCACTGTCAATTAACACCACCACCTCCCTGTATGGTATTTTCTCACTTTACTTTCATGGTATGATTCAAAGTGAATCCCACCACAGAATTCAGAGAGACCTCCATCACGTCCAGATGTAGCTTGTCTTCCATCTCTCTCTCTCTCTCTCTCTCTCTCTCTCTCTCTCTCTCTCTCTCTCTCTCTCTCTCTCTCTCTCTCTCTCTCTCTCTCTATCCCATACTCATGTCCCTCAGTTTCCTCGTCATCACAGACGGTGAGAACCTGAAGAGTTCGATCCTTACACTTGTGCCATGGAGTATACTTCTAATCACATTTAAAGCATAGTCCATTCACCCTCTTTTCCTGCATCTCCCTCTCCGTCAGTCTTTTGAAGTTCCCCCAATTCCTCCTCCTACTGGATTTTCCTTGGGAGTCTCATTAATGTTGTCTGACTCAGGCCCCTTGGTGAAAAATTATAATGTTATTTTAAACTTTGAAATAACTGGGACCTCCCTAAGTTTGAAGATGCCCAAATAATTCTGTCTTCCAACAGCTTTTAGATCAAACGAGTATATTGATGATACGATTAATTGGATGACAAGCAATGCATTGTTCGACCAATTAGCTATGTTCCTTCATCAACCGTATTATTTTGTTTGTTAGTCTGGTGAATTTGACATGCCTTGAGTACTCTTAAAATTTCATTACCACAATCATTTTTGTCCATGTTAATGCTATGCTGGGAATTTACTGTTAAGTGAAGGTAGGTTAGCAAAATAGTGTCGGGAATATGAATGAATATATTAAAAATATATATAATTCGTTATAATATTATTATTATAACAAAATAAGAATTTTAATCTGCAATATTTAAAGCTAGGCATTACTTACCATACATAAGGAGTTAAGTTTTTTAAATAAAAGCATAGACGACATGAATAAAGTAGAGATTTCCCATTGTCCTTTACATTTGATAATGTCCTACATGGTTTAAAGAGATTTGCTTTGCATTGATTCATTAAGGACTTAATTCTTTACATTCTACATTCAATATATGGCAAGCGATTGGTGCGTGGACTAAAACTCTTATATTAGTGGGGAATATAATGATTGAAGCATGTGCTCATCCTATTGTCCAATGCTTTAAACGCTGATGGTCACTTAAAAAGTTTACCTTTGACATATAACTGTTGGAACAGTTAAACTTCCCTTCTAAGTGTTCTCTCCACTAGAGAATTGTCCAACCACATTTCTCTCTGCAACTTGGCACCTATGAATAGCCATGGGACCCACCTCAAACCAAATATTATTAAAACAAGTGCATCCTAATAGTTGGAAGGGCTTTAAATGCTCTAAGTGCTCATAGCATGGACGAAATCCATATACTAGTTTACTTCTAGACCATTGTGCCGAACTTGCATTCCATGTATCACCATCACATTGGACTAAAAGATGTTTAATTACATTGGTTGGTCAGTAGAACAGTCCTGTGTCATAAACTTCATCAGCCTTTCCAAACGTTGTTATTCTTTTCATTATTTTTTGTCTACAATATTATCAGAAATCATTGCTAATCATAGAATATTATCGCCTGGATCTGCTAACAGGATGGCTTTATAGAGTCCACCAAGCAGGGAGATCTTCCTGTCGCATCCCTATTGGACCTTCTTAATGAGTCGTCAATTGGGACAGTAATATTACTGGCCGTTATTTTTTTATATTTTCACAGAAAAAAAACAACTAAAAGAGATAATTTTGGATCATCTGTGCTTTTCTCCTATGACAGTTTTTTGTAAATTTGATTAAGGTTTTGTTTGGGACGGTTTTTTTACTGTTTTTAAAACATTTTTTTGATTAAAAAAAATTTATACTAAAAAGTTGCTTTATATTAGGAAAGCTGTCCCAAACGAAAGTTAAGGCTTGATCACTTAATTTAGCTTAAATTTAATTTCTATTAATACTTCATCCAGAATGTTTTATCTTCGTTATGGGTTATCATTTTAGCATGCATGGAATGGCTATCACCAATTATTAAGATGATTCCATAGTTGAATTTGTGAAATGATAATATAAAAAAATAGTTTATCATTTCAAAGATGAGAAAGCTTCTCAAATAAATCTCAAGACCAGGTACTTAGACTTTAGGAGGTTCTATAATTATTAATTAAAAGATTAATGGTGAGCGCCTCGTTTAAAACAAACTTCCCATACGGTCGGCCAATTTCCACTTCCTTTCCACATCCTCTATCTCCTTCTTGATCCCACTTGCACGAAAACTTTGAAAAGGTTCACAATTCCAAAGATTTTGAGCTCATTAGCGTTAGTTCAATGTCTTCTTTTAAACGCCGCTGATAATGAAGGACTTCATATTAAATGCTTTTCCCAATAAAGTCATGTCTCTAGAAAAAAATGTCACCTCTCTTTTTCCAATGGATTTTCTTTTCATGATCATCAACATAGCACTTTCAAATCTTACTTTTTTTTCATGCACTTTCTCTCTTGTAAAGTTTTGGAGTGATTGGACATAATTTTTATTTTTTGAAAACTATCCACAAGAAATCTTAATCATGCAAACCTGCCATTAAAAAAATAACAAATGCCATAATCACTCTTGGGAAATTTGACAAAAAGCAAAAAGATAATAATTGAAGTAGCCCCCTCCCAGTGTAGGGAATTAATGAAGCAAGGCATCTTCAGAATCATCAATAGAAACTTTAGAGACATTCATTAAAACTATTTTTTATGCATTTATGAGATCGTCTGATATATATTTCTTTTCTTTTTTGACCTTACTGTATCATTGGTAATTGGTCATTATCTTATATACCTACGTCTTGTATCATTTGGGCCTTATTGATGTAGTGATGGTGGAACCCATGTCAGATCATAATTGTTTGACTTCTTTTAGCCATTTTTTTCTTCCATTAACTACTATTTGGCCTCCACCTTATTAACATTCACACCAGCTTTTAATATTTACATGTTCATACCCACCATCTTTTGCCTCTATTAATATGCATGAACATCCCTCTCTTCTCTCCTTTGACTCATTATTTTTTTTTTTAATTTTCCTCTCTATTTATTTATTTGATCATGGAACTTGATAAAATTTTGGAAACCATACAATACCTCACTAAAATCCTCAAAATCAGAAAACCGTCCCCTTCACTATGCATGGCCAAACATACGTTGATGTCTCTTGTGTTTCCCTTCTTAGCTACTATATATAGGCTCCATATTGTATTGAACATCTTTGAATGAAAAAAGTATATCAATTTTCTTCCACTTATAATGTGACTATTTTTATGTGCTTTTAACCTAAGAGAATGAATTATTGTGTGATATTATACAAGCCCTTTTAAATTTCTCTTTCAATTTTGAAAAAAATAAATAATATATATGTATTATACAATCCCTTTGAAGGCATCATAGCAAAGGACCATTCACGGAGATCTACTTCGGTTTCATTTTTTCCGTCATCATTAATGTAAACTTCATCACGCTTAGTTACCTAATGGATAATCATAAGTGCTAGTTATCATAATCATTTGCATTATCATAGTTTACTTCTAGTTGAATCAAGTTTGGGTTGTTGACTGTCAGTTGAGATTTAAATCACAGAGATTAGATAGATAATCGAATTTTCTCTTTTCATTATTAAAAATAGCCATGACATGTTCTAGTGATTTGATTTTTTTAATGGATCCTAACAAATATATCGATCTTCTCCAAGACCTAATGCTCTTCAAAAATACATTTCACAGGTAATTATGCATTAAGTTTAATCAAAAGTCCGCAAAAAAGCTTTTTATTTATTCTCTCTTCTAATAAGGTAAGTAGAGGTTAGCTAGTTTTCTTTCAAAAATTAAAAAAAAAAAAACATCACCCCAATGAGGCTCATGGTTAGAAATGGCTAGAAATTTATATTATTAAAAATATTACAGGTTTTCAATTAAATGTATAACGTTTAAAATGTTTTTTTATTTTTATTTTTTTTGGTATAGCAACATTTATAGTTAAGTTTACAATCTACAAAATGATAAATTTTATAAAGTTGCTGTTCACAAGTTTTCTGCTATTTAACAGTTAATTATGCATAACTTTAAAATCAAAAGTCCGTAAAAAAGCTCAAGATTTATGCATAACAACTCATCTGAAACTACCTGAACTGTTATCATATAATCAGACGAACTAAAGCTCACAGCTCAATCAAATAACTCAGAGTGCTAAAATCCACAACAAAAGAACCAAAAAAAAACTTTGATTTGGAGAAATTAGGAAATAATCATATTTATATTTATTTCCGATGTAAAAAGGTGATATTCAGAATCCATAATGCAATTTTAACCTTGTTATACAGAAAAATAGGTTAAGTAGCCAGCACAATGGCAGGGTAATTTGCCCAGAATATAAAAGTAAACACTGCTACTTAATTACAAGCTCCTTCATCAACTCGGCAATGCTTTGGTCAAAGCATGCAATGTTACCACTTTCTTGGCTAGAAAATATTATCACAGAAAAATGTTTACATGATCTTACCTGCAATCCAGCCAATGGAAAAACAATTAAGATTTGGTTTGTTTAACATAGTAGCTAGTAAATAAACAAGTATAATAGATAAAATAGAAGAAACAAAAGTGGTGTTCATAGAATATGTACTTTCCAAATTATAGTGGCTTTAATTTAGAAATTCCAATCTATTTAAACATTTAAGGGATTCAAATTCCCATTCTCCAGTCATTCTTGTCATGTTTAGTTTTGTATGAGGTGTTACACATTTTTAAAGTAGTGTTTTTTTTTTCCTTCTTAATCCTTCAAGCTACTCAGCATATGTTGCTGAATTTTTTTGCTTTCATGAATCATTTTCTTTTATGCCCAAATTCATGAAATAAAAGCTAAAACAGTAAACATGTATTATGTATCTTCTGAGCCCTATGAAATGTAAGAAATATTTTCTGCATTATCATAATGGCTTCCCAAATTCAATTGTTCATGTTACAATAATTCTGAGTAGCATGCTAGTTCTATACCTTCCATTAAAAAAAATCTTGCAGTAAACCTTATTATAAAGCTCTATCGACGACACTCCACAAGAACATACACAGGCTTCCCATTAAGCCGGTACCGGCCCTGCACAAAAGATTAAATAGTCAGAAAGGTGATCTAAAAGAACTTAGATATATGTGATGGCGTCTTATTAGTGCTCAAACTAATATGATATCAACAACAATTTACAAATTATAGCAGGAAAGAATCTATATATAATGAATAAGTTAGCCTAGAAATTGAAGTATGCGTTTTTACTGCAACAACAAGAATAAGCTTCTAAAGTCTATATTTGCAATGACCGTATAATGACTAATAATATCATAGATCCTTAAAGTTACATGCACTGCTCATGGAAGAATATTCCAATTTGTCTATTTTCTTCAATGAGCTTTCATTATAATATTACACGAAGCTAAAATGGTCAAAGTTGCTAAATAAGGAGGGCAAAACTTGGGATGGTGAACAATGAGCGATGCACACTATGAGCAGGTAATGATGGGAAGAAATGAAGAGGCGGGTGGATAATGCAAGAAAAAATCAATTACTATCATGAGAGCGAGTAATATAACTACATATAGACCATGGAGAAATTGTATTATAGGTCAACGAAGTTGTAGATCCTTGACATACAAGCTAATAACAAAAGAAAAAATTTGCAGAACTTTAATAGCCAATAAGTAATTGCTTATCAGCATTCTAAAATATATTTCACCTTCAGCCATAAATAACTAAAAACTTTTGATTCCTGGCAATATCAAACCTATTTAATACTTCATCTAATTTAAAGCATATTTGAAAAGTTACTTGTGAGTAGCTGTTTAGAATAGCCATTTTATTTTATACATGAACATGCAGGTACCTGATCCGTCTTGATATCTTGAACAGCAAAATACTCCAAGAGATTCAACACAAACACATATTTTTATTGATAGAAAATCAAATATGAACAAAGCAAGATATAATGGTCCTCTTTCGAGAGGAGAATCTTCTCTCTCAATCTCTAGATGCCGTTAGGATCCCTCACACAAGAGAACTACAACACTCAAAATAAAATTCTGCATAAGAATAAAAAACCCTAACTTTAGACTTAAATAAGCTTCCTCCTTCGTCCTAACTCAGCCTCCTTCCTAATGTGTTCCTTCAATTAGGAAATTGATTTTCTCCTAACATAATATTTTAATTCTCTATTAGGCCCCACCTCCTCAACCGACTCCCCCTCTTTGTTTGCCAGCCCCACCTGGGCCAAAGTTTGTTAGAACTAGCGATCCAGTGGCTCCTGGGCCCGCTTGGTGCAAACCTCTGCTGCTTCATCTGTATCAACACTGACAATGAAAAGTCTTTCGACAAGATACAATCATCATTTTTGAATGTCCAGCACAATCGCCATCAACTCTTTCCCGTAGACTGACTTGAACCTGACCCAAGCTGTCAACACCTTACTGAAATAGGCCATGGGTCTCTAGTGCTGCATAAGTACCGCTTCTAGCCCAAAACCCGAAGCATATGTCTCCATAAGAAAAGACTAGTTTAAAGACATGATGTTATTGTTGTTGTTGTTTTTGTTAGAGCAAATCACCCCCAACCCTCTTTGAGTTTGTGTTATACTTGTCAAATGATATCAAAGAAAGAATTTTGACACTTAGACTTAACATTCTAAAGAATTGATTCTTATGGTGTGGGTTACACAACTTTTCTAATGCTTTGCTAGAGGAAAGCATACTACGTTACTACAAGGGGTGTAAACAAATCTAAGTTGAGCTCAAGTTACTTACAACTAACTCAAGCTTGACTAACCTATCTGGCAATATGCTTGAACTCAAGCTCATCTCATCTTATCAACTTATAGTTGGATCTCAACACAAACTTAAATTTCTTCCCCAAATTCGCCAAATCCTTAATGACAGAAACTAGGTAGTCGTGATAGAAGCATGCTAGAAAAATGATTGATAAAAAGAAGTCAAATTAGAGTTCACTTGGTAAGGCATCAACGAGCGAAGCTATGAGGAAGTCATGGAGGGAGCTTGCTAGCACAAGCATCAATGAAATTAATGGCTTGAAGAAGATAAGTTCATGAGATTTGTTGCGAACAGGCTGCAAGATGAAACAAATTTTAGGGTTTACTTGTTTATTCTAATCCAACTAACTTGCAAACTAATGAGCCAAGCCTCACTAAGCTCAAACTCAAGCTTATTTAATAACCTAATTTGAGCTCAACTTGACTCGTGAGCTAGTTAGCGAGTTAATTTTAAGTTTGCTCACGAGTCAGTTTAACTCACTTACACCCCTAACCACCAATCTTTGATAATATCCCATCGGAATTTTGAAGGATACAAATGTACATTTGTACCTTCAATTGATTGATTTTATATGTGGCATTTCATGGTGAATGGATATTCTCCACCTTCCAAATTTGCTAATGGAGTTAATATTGAGAAGAGATTTGAGGAGAGAATATTGAAATGGATCTAACTAACTTAATGCCAAGATTAGGACTTAATTTTTTTGTGCACTCAAGACAAATGACTACCTTAGGGGTTCAATGGTAAAAACTAACAAAAAAAATTTGAACAAACAAATCATTAACTACAAGGGAATGAATGGACCGAGTCACAAATTAAGAAGTAGATTATGAATACAAACTCTTTAGTATGAAATCTAAAGAGTATTTTAGATCTATTTAATTGTTATATAAAGTTTGTCAGTGGTATGCAATGTCTTGGCAAGTTTGATATAAATCAAGAGTTTAATGGAATTAGATTCATAGGCCACCACCATTACGAAGGTTAAGGATTGATATATTTACAAGTTAAACTTTAAATTGGATCATTAGCCGCTTACTAGCACAAAATTGGAGAGGAGCATGAAGATGAAGGCTTAAAGAGAAAGTCAAGACTCAAAAGGCATTGCTCAAAGAACCACATCTCTTAAACATTGAATCTAGTGAATGCGTAGAGGATAGTTATAAAGACCTAGCCTTTATGAAGAGGAAGAGGCAGGGCAAAATATGACAAGTAAGAAGATTTTCAAAGTCTTCCAACTCTAATCTTTTAGGTGACAAGATGAGGAGAAACTTATCTCTTAAGGCTGAAAAAAGATAGGACATGTCAAATGAATGTATCCTCTTTATAAAAGTGACATAAAAGAGAAAGAGTGAATTCTCTTGTAAAAGTGAGACGAAAGAGAAAAAATGCAAAAAAAAGTTTATGAAGTACTAGAAGAGATTTTATTTTCAACTAGTAAATCTGAGAAAACTAATATTTGCCTCGTGGCTCAAGATTATATCTTGGATAATCCTCAGGACAAGTTATGCGATCTAAACCCTTCATATGAAGAGTTTAAAATTGTATTAGAAGACTTGCATGAAAGTTTTGCAAATTTAAAAAGAATACTTAAAATTTATGTTCTTAAAAAAAAAATAGCAATGTTTTAATTGAAAATAATAGATTGCATAAGAAATCAACATTTTTCTCTAAGCTTGAAAGAGAAGTGGCTTTGATCAAAGTAAAATTAGTCTAGATGAAGACGATGATAAAGAACTTGCAGCTGTTAAAAATGATATATTACTTGAGGTAAAAACCATGTGAACATATATAAAACATAATGCATAAGCCATTTTATGATTACCATACCTTAAATTTGGGTGAACCAATTAGACAAGCAAACTCAACGACTTCACCTCCAGCTTTTTCTGAAAGCCAAACATATTATGAGCAGATTTAAAAAAAAAAAACAAATCGATAATAGCTAAAAATGCATTATATTATGTTAAATAAATAACACTCCTATGTCCAATGTACAAAAAAAAAAAACAGTTGCAATATCATTATTAAACAAAATCTTATTTTATGAACAGCTCATTAAGTTGACTTAAAATAAGAGCACAAAATTTGCGATAATAAGCAGACAACTTATTCTCGATAACACTTCAAAAATTTTGGAAACCATTTCCACTATTTTTTCTTTATAATTATATTGCAAAATCAACTAAGGGCCTCAAGGAAAGACACCTATAAGTTTCATTGCAGCACATAGTGTTCCCCCAGTGGCAATCAAATCATCAAATATCAGTACACGTTCTCTTGGCTGAACAGCTCCAACGTTCATCTCCAAGCAATCCTTGCCATATTCAAGCTCATAAGCTTCAGATAAAACTTCACCTGAATGTTTTTAAAATTATCTTAATTCTCGCATGAAAAAGAAAATTTAGTGTTAATTGTTAATTTTAAGTAAGCATAAAAAATAATAAAAGAAGTCGTAGTAATTTTAAAACAAATCTCCAAAAATAATAAAGGGCATGGATCTAAAAAAAATTAAATGTCAATTTGCGAGTTTTGCAACGAGTTATTATGTAATATTCTTCTCAATGAGACCTGGCATGTAGAAGCGGAGCAAGATAATTTAACACTCAGCTACACGAAAAAAGAGAAGACTAACAAGAGCTAGACATTTATTGGCAAAAGGTTGGTCAAACCGATTTGAATGAATAGTTCAACAAGATAAAAGCATAGCTGCTTACAATTTAGAGAACTCGACAAGACTAACAAGAGCTCATAGATATGACATAACTATCAATTGTCCATGACTTTCAACTTGATTTGAAAAAGCATGCCCAAGATACACGAGATAAAATTGGCATGTTTTATTTTTTGATGGAGTTATTGACATGGATTTGGCAAGAGTTTAATTTTGGATGGAGCTTATATCTATTGGAAGGCCAAGTTTAGATTTAATGGGTTGCCTTTGCACCAACCTAAATTGATTAGGATGATGCTATACATTCGTCAGAAGACCCATGCACAAGAGTTAAAATTTCAAAGCAGAGGAAAGCCTGATTATGAGGCTTGGATTCTATGACTTTATAGGTAAGGCGACATGTTTCGTTTAATTTGACAGGTTTGTTGGCTTTTGATCAGCCTAGATTGATCAGATTGAGGCTTACATCCATTAGAATGTCACAAGTAGAGATTACAATCTTATAAGAGAGAAAAGTAAAGCAATGGATCTTACAACCTTATACTCTGTTTAAGATGGCCTAATTGGTTTAATATGACAAGCTTGTTGGCTGGCCCAGATTGATTGAGTTTGGGCTTGCATATATTGTAATACCCATAAATGAAACTTATAACTTCAAGAGAGAGAGAGAGAGAGAGAGAGAGAGAGAGAGAGAGAGAGAGAGAGAGAAAGAGAGAGAGAGAGAGAGAGGAAAGCCCAATAATGGGTATTACAACCTTATACTATTAGCTAAGGTGTTATGATTGGTTTAATTTGATCGGTATGCTAGCTTTTGTTGGCTCAAATTGATTGAGTTAAGGCTTATGTCCATTGTAAGGCCCTTAGATGAAACTTATAACCTTGGGGGAGAGAAGAGTTCATAATGAATTTTATAACATTACACTATAGCTAAGATGGAACATTTTATTTAGTTTTATCATTTTATGGTGATAACATGTATGATTGGTTTAATTTGCAATTAGTTTAATTTGATGGATTTGGTAGCTTTGTGCCAGCTCAAATTAATTGAGTTGGGGATTACATCCAATGGAAGACCCATAAATGAGATTTACAATCTTGAGTGAGAGGAAAGCCTAGTAATGAGTCTTAAAACATTATACCATATGTAAGACAGACTAGTTGATATAGTTGGACCACATGTTCTATTTATGCCAGCCTAAATTGATTGGGTTAGTACTTGCAATCAATGGTAGGCCCAAATATGGGATTTATAACCTTGAGGGAGAGAAAAGTATAATAATAGGATGTTATAGATTAGCAATATATCTTTAGCCAAATAAAATACAGGCTAAATAGTCTAAACACATGTAATAAGCACTAGTTTATTTCTTATTTTCTATTTTAAGTTTGTGTTAGGTAGACCAGTTCTATATTGTAAACTTGGTCTACCCAAGTATTATAAATGTCCCTCCTATTGCAAGAAAATGTTATAGAATGAATAATTTCTGGTTTCTCCCTCTCTAGCCTATCTTCTTCTCCTTCTTTTTTCCTTAAAGAGTCCACACCTACTCAAAATGTGTCTTCCGCTTCTCGATGTAGATCAAGAAGCATAACATAGATCTTTATGAACTTATCTCATAAATAAGGTGCTCCAACTAGTTTAATTTGATGGTTTTTTGGTTATATGCATGTCCAAATTGATTAGGTTTGGCTTTCATCCATTGGAAGGCCCATAAATGATAAAAAAGATTTCCAACCTTCAAGGAAAGGAAATCATAGCAATGGATCTAACGTCTTTATTCTACAGGTAAAGTGCCACATTTATTGGAATAAGGCTTATATATGTTACATGTAGATAACTTATTTTGATTTGTTATTCTCAATTTTAATATGAGTTTAACCGCAAGGGATAGGAAAGCTCAACAAGGAATTTAATATCCTTAATTAATGAATAAAGTAGCCCAATTGGTCCAAGTTTGTTGGTTTGAGGCTTGCATCCATTTAAAGGCCTATAAGTGGATATTCTTATCTTGAGGGGGAGAGAAACTCAAGAATGAATCTTATAGCCTAAACCCATATGTGAGCTAACCCACTTAGTTTAACTTCGCAGGCTTGCTAGCTTTATACCGACCCAAATTAATTTGGTAGTGTTGACTTAAATCCATTGAAAAGCCCATAAATGGGACTACAAACTGGTGGGAGAGGAATGCCCAATAATGGATCTTATGGCCTTAACCTATAAATAAAGTGGTCTATTTAGTTTAATTTGACAGGGTTGTTGGCTATGTGCATAACAAAATTGATTGGGTTAGGGCTTATATCCATTCGAAGACCCATATATAGGACTTATAACTTATTATGAGAGGAAAGCCTAGAATGGATCTTAAGGCATTATCCTATAGGCAAGGTACATTAATTGGCTTAATTTGGCAAATTCCCTGGTTATGTTTGCCAAAATTGATTAAGATGGGGCTAACATCCGTATGAAGGCACATAAGCAAAACTTGCAACCTCAATTGATAGGAAAGCCTGTTAGTAGATATTATGGCCTTATCATATATGTAAGATAGAATGGTCAGTTTAGTTTGAAACTTTGAATGACTTGTTTTTGTGATGCCCCAAATAGTTTATGTTGGAATTTACAACTGTTGAAAGACCCATAAGCCAAATTTATAACTTATAGGGAGAGGAGAGCCCAACAATGGGTATTACGATCTTATCCTATAGGTAATTGGACCAAATAGTTTAATTTTACAAGCTTATTGGCTTAATGCCAACTCAAATTGCTAGCGTGGAGGCTTACATCCATTAAAAGGCATATAAGAGACTTATAACCATAAGGGAGGGGAAATCTCATTATTATTTCTCAGGGCCTTATCTTATAAGTAATGTGGCATAATTAGTTTAATTTAATAGGACTTACATCCATTGGAAAGAGAGGAACCCAATAACCAAAACTCTAATGACGACGCTTAGTTCATATTTGACAACCAAGACAAGGCCTTGAGCATGCATACTACATCAAAGAGATTGTGTAGGCATTCTCTCATAACAACCTAGAAGTTACATCAAGTTTTGATTTGACAAAATTAGTGGTCAAAAAAATTGCAATGAATTTAACAAAAACTAACAAAGGGAGGAGATACCTCATATAGGACCAAAGATCAACAATGGAGGTCTTCAAAGATTGGTCAGACAAAGATTCACAAGCGATATCATCATTATAGTGATTATATTATTCATCTCATTCATTAAACTTTTACAAAAAAATTATCATTTTCTTTTTATTTCTTTCTTTTATTTCCTTCCTTTTTTTCATTAGTGATTACAAGAATGATAACAACAACTAACTCTCGACAAGTGGGCGGTCAAAGAGATTTGGTGCGACAAGCCTATATTTGATCACTGATCACAATAACAAACATCAAAATAGTGATTCGAGTATCATTGTTGAATTTTTTTGTTGTCTGCGATTGTTTGCAAGCAATCAATTACTCTGCATTTGGATCAAAAATCAACTTAGGGAGAGACCTCATGTCAAACCAAAGATCAACAACAAAGGGGTACTTTTTAATGACTACATGTCTTTATCTTAATTGAATTAAAGATCAACATCTCTTCAACCATTCAACTACATTCTTTTAGTCTTTTCAAGAACAATATTTTTTTATTTTCTTATAGGTGATTATGAGAATGATGTTATAATCGAATTCCACTTAGCGAGTGATCAGATGCACAAATGAGATTATGCTCACCTAACAACTACAATGGCAATCAACTGACAAAGATTCAAGAGTCGCCAATAGACATTTGATCATACATAGTCATTGTTAAAAAAAATATATCACTTTACATGGGGACCTCATGCAGAAATAATGATCAATGCTAGAGGGGTAGTCTTTAAAATTTAGTCTGACAAAAGATCAACAATGCAGGGCCTTCAATTAAGCATGACAAAATATCATTATCTTTAAAATATTCATCTAAATTTTTGCATAAGGAAATGATCGTGAGAAACATGCCCGTGCATGTGTACATTACATGACTTGGACTCAAATAGCTAGACAATTGCGTCAAGTGCAAAGCTCATGTTAGGGAGAGATGGTCAAACAATGGGTCAACGATGAGAGCAAGTGAGATTTCCTAAAGAGAACATGAGAGAGTAGCGGGGCACATTATAGGTTGGGGATGGAGAGAAGATTGTGCACTATGAAGGCAAAGGCTTAGAGCGAGCAAGCTAGAATCTGCAGAGAGCAATAGTAATGGGGATAGCACAAGGGAAAAACCTATGGCAGTGAGTTGTGAGAAGATGAGAAGCTAAGGTTGGAAGGGTGCATGTGCTTTTTAGGGAAAGAATGTGGCGGGGCATGAGGGAGACATGATTGTTGGATGAGAGAGAACAAATCTAGGAGAACATGATACTTGTGGGTTCAATTAAGGCTCATATGAGTCACATAAGGAAAATGATGATGGCCTAATATGAATATATTATTATTTTTTCTAGTAAGCATAGTTATTTTATTTAATTAGATTATTCGTGTTAAAAAAAATCCAAAATGCCTTTATGAACATTGTCCGTTATTATTTTGCATTCATGTTGCATCTTGGTAGTTCAATGAGCAAGTTAGGTCGAATGAAGCCCAACCGAAGGATTACAAAAATTAAAGAAAATAATGTTAACATATTATACCTAAGTAGATATTGAACTCAATGTAGGTCACTTAAATCATCAGCATCATTATATCTTCATTAGCCTCATACCAATTATTTATATTAAATATTTGTTTTGTTACAAGTATTTAGGATGCATAGTTATTCCAAATGCAGCATAAAATAAATACAATGCATTTGAAAAACTCAAGCGTTAAATCTACTTTTACACAAATCTTTTGAACAACTTCTATATTGTTATCATAAACCTACCAATTTTCCTTCATAACCTTCAAAACTAATTTTACATGCTCAACAAATGGAAACATTTTCTACCCTTAATATACATGTCCAAATATAACAAACCAATTTTCCACTAAGTTTTCAATACATGCTAGTCCCATCATTCTTTTAATATAATCATCCATCAATTTATCATTCATAATTTTGTTGTGAATTAAACTTCACATTTTTATTTCCAATACAAATTGGGCCCAACAATCTTTTTATTGTCCAAAACTCAAATTCATTCAATATAGCCGGCACAAATAAAAAATTACCAAGTTTAAGGTAAAAAAATGTGCATGCATTAGGAATCTAAGCTAACGTTGCATGACTCATCATTTGTAGCCTCCTCCAATGTTGGCCTATCATTCTTGCCTCTTTTGATGCTTCTGATAAATGTAGCACTCCCTCGCAACCCTTGCTTCCCCTTTTAGCACCATATGCATAACCAATTAAGACCTAAGCCCAAAAGGGCATTTATTAGCATCCAAATCAAGGCTTCATAAAGTTTTCTGTCCATCATATCCTTCATTGTCATAACCCAATCATTGTTGTTGCCTCAATCAATGTTTATGTTACATGTAACACAAATCTTGAACATCTTAATCAACCCCTTTCATCCTACCAATATGAATAGAGGAACCACCAAGGCACAAAGATATAGAATTATTCTCATTATTTAAACATTTTAATCAATTTAATGGTAGAATTTCATGAATTTCATTATAAGATAATGAATTCACAATATTCTAAGAATATAAAAGTTTGTTCATACAAACAAGAGGAAAGGAGAACCAACTTTCAATGCCTACAATTGAGGGACAAAATCCAATTTGCCCTACACATGTACGTCTATTTAGTAATCAAAACTTCTATCACATCTTGAATAAAACATGGAAGTCATTCCATAATAAAAAAAAATCTTAGTAATAATAACATCACATCTACAGGAGTCCTTTAGCACCTATCATACCTGATCATTCCAAAAAGAATAATTCTATATCAAGACCGAGCAAATTGCAATATGAGATGAAACTTTAAGAATGAAGCCATAAGTACACATTGACAATCTAGTTTTCAAGATAGGATATTTGACCCCATTATCAACTACATATAATTGGAAACCAAAACATACAAAAGGCCTTCCAAACCATGAAGCATCAAAAAGGAAATCATTAGCTCCAAACTTTTCTCAACAGCGCAAGAATAGGGGCAAAGCTCTAGAACCACAAAAGTTTATTCCTAATGCATATCATACAAGTACTAACAAGAGTCATATAATACTAAGATTTGTTGGTGGGACAACTTTAAAAAGAATGAATTGGGTTCTTTTTTATTTAGTTGTTTTGAGTATTTAAATAGATTAAATACTACAGTATTTACACCTAATATTTATCTTGACATAAAATTTCGAATGATTTTCTTGTCTCTACGATGATGCCTAGTTTTTAATTGATGAGCAACAAACCTAAGGTAGATAGGTGAATATTCTTAAAAAGGGAAAAGTTCAATCTAGTTAACTAAAACAGCTACAGCAAAGAACAATATTTGTAAATATCTATTAAGTAACGAGCTAAGAGGTAAGGGCATTGGTATCATCAAATGACATAGCAACAAATTCATACAGCATACAAAATAAAGCTAGTAGAGACCTTTCAAACATCAGACAAGGAAAGTAGCAAAACTCTAATGCAATAAAGTATGGAATAGAATTTCCTCCGAAAGAGAATAAGAAGACAACCCAACATTTTCTATTACCATGGTTGTGTGATACCTAAATTTATTTTCATAATGTGAGGCCGAATAATGCAGGAGGAAAATTTTAACTAAAAAAACACATCATACAAAGAAAGTAACAAAAATAAAATCACTCAAGTGGTTAACATGCGGAACAGATGAACTATAAATTATGGAAAAAATTCAATGGTACCTGGAAACTTCTTTGGTTTTTGTAGTGGTATAAACTTCGCACCAATAGCTAGAGCTACTGAAGTAGCAAATATAAATCCTCTAGCTTCAATACCTGATACAAAAATTTATAACTATTTTTGCATGTTACAAGTGTTTGTCTAAAGGCCGAATATTGTTGTTAAAAATTCATTATGGTATAAGAAAACCACCCATTGCATGTATAAAAGAAAAAAATTCACGTTTCATGCAAATATTACACTTCTTCCTTACAAATTAATTATTAATTCCTTGGAGCATGTGAATTATGAGGTGTTTGTTTTGCTAAAAAAAAAAGAATGTTGAATAACATATAATACAATCTAAAAGGAATATAATATATATGAAATATTTTAAGTTGTTTGAATCAGTGTAAAATAAATGCATGTGATTGTTTTTTCTTTTTCTTTTTTTGCTTGAAGTAAAATGAATGAAATAGAAAGCCCGAGAGGCAGCCAGTGGGAGGCAAGCGATGGCCAACGACGAGTGGCAAAGACACCAAAATTATCCAAATCTAATGATTTCAAGTACACTAAAGTAAAAAAAAAAAGAGGGTGAATTACATTTGAAATACTTTTCACCACTTTTTCTTCAAACCAAACAACACTATAAAAAAATATAGGTTTAACAAATTTATCCTTACTCTATCAAAAACCAACAATAAAATATATAAGAATGGTAAATAGGGAGAACAGTAACAAAGATAAAAGTAAATCCATGTATTGGCGGTATCTTAAAATAGGGATCATCACATGAATTCACAAACATTACAAACATGGCCTTGGTATTCCAACATGCATTTCTAACAAGTAGTGAATAACTAGCCAAATTGCAAACTATTTTGTGATAACCATTGGACAAGGCTCATAATTGGTATGCAATAGTCCTTATTGCACAATATACTGTAATAACAAGAAAATTACATGATGAGTTAGATTTCCTCCCAAGAAACTCAGAGATTAGGGTTTTAAAATCAAAACACACACTCTTCCTCCCTATTAAAGCTAGGGCAAGGTTTTGTGCATCGCCCATCAACAATGCACAACTTTTACCTTTTAAAATTGAACAAAAGGGTCACCACCTAGGGGGCTAAAAGTTATAATTAATACCCTACCAAAACCATTAGCTTAAATTATTGCTCTGGATGCATGATGAAGACAAAGTGTACACAGTTACACGCCAATGAAAACAAGCATGAATTCTCTAAAATACATAAGAAACCCAAGAATAAAAGAAATATTGTTGAAGATCAAGTCAAGTGGATTGAGATCAATGAGCAAGAAACAAATCTCTAGCTCTTCAATAATGTGAATTAGTCGAAATTAAGACATGTAGACACTGCTCAAATGATCATAGAAAAAAACATCACAATGTCAAATGGCTATAGCTTTTCTATGAAGTGTTTGGGCGAGGCTTCACAATGACAAGAGAGGCATTGTAATGTATGCACCATATTATATGAATCATATTTCCTTATTGATAGGGTGCATTGTTAAACTTCGTCAACATATTAGGATTTGTTCATGATGCATGCCTTCAAGAAAATTTGAAATTTAAATCTCCATTTACCTGGATAAATTTGAAGATACATAACTTAAAATGCTAAACTTTAAATAATTTTGATTAAATTTCTTTAAACAAGTAGTTCATCCATAAGATAGACAAATTATATTTATGCCGTTTGCCAATTATTAGAAGAAAGCTCTACGAAACCCAACAATTATAAACATTACATCTTCAATTATCTCTCTAGAAATTGTTTATGGTGTATTCATTACAAAACATATAAGTATATTAGTAAATTTGTCACATGCATCATATATTTTTACATCATTTATTAATCATATATATCATATATATAATTTCCAGGATAATATTCACTAGAAACTTACAATTAATTATGAAAATTATAAGCAACTATATATTTGAACAAGAGATATATACAATTTAAATCAAGTGTCATCTAAACCATGAAATGCTTTCTAAAGAAATCCTTAACAAAGTTAATAACTAGAAAAATAAGGCCATATAAAATTATGCAACAATTTAAACAAAAACTTATAAGCAGAAATTATAAAATATTTGTGTCATTAGTTTAGTAATTAAATAAGACATCTCACAATTTCATTCAAAATTCAATTAATTTCAATCAAGTGTCCTAATACAAGACTAACACTGGGGTTCATAGTAATCACCGCACATACATTAAGAATAATACAAGATGAAATAAAGTGTCCTTATTACACATAAAAAAAACATAAGCAAAACATGTTTAAAGCATAATGGATACGTATGATGCCTAATAATTATGCTATTAATTAATTAAAAATTTAAAATACAAATAAAAACAAATGCAAAATACATTCATGACCAAAGATAAAAGGAACTTGCAAGACATTTTTCCTTTGGGATACCCATTCAACTCCATATGCATATTGCCCAAACAACCATAAAAATATTATTTTTTTAGATTATTATTAGAGATGAAACTACATCTACTACTAATTAAGTTAAGTTCATTATATAAATTAATCATCATAGAATTTATAATCATAACTAAGATTATTACTTCAATAGTTTATATTTTCAAAGTAATTAAGCTTAAGTTTTTTCATAAGCTAATCTTTTCAAAGTAATTAACACAAAGCATTCAATCACCCACATAGATTCAAAGCCCATTCACCATTGTGTACTAACTTAAATCATATCCTTTCCTATGGAGTTAATCAACATTGAGTAGCATATCCAAATTCATCAGATCAAAAGAAGAAAGCCTTCATCAAACCAACAGTGCCTCTCAAACTTTTAATTATTCTACTTTATGGGCATCTCAATCACCAAAAAAAAATAAAAAATACTGCAAATTTAACTACTCCATTACAAGTACCTATTGTCACAATAAGTTCATAACATATAGGCATTCCTAGAGGAAGACATTTCTGATCTGATAGGTAACTCCAGCGAAGTGTGAGAAAGAAAAATCCTGCACTGTCGAACCAATTCAAAACTTCTGAAAGAAACTCAGTAATAAAACCAAATAAATATCATCTTTCAACACCAAACAAAAGCCTTCAAAACCCTTCAAAAATAGGACGAAAATAACAATAAAGTGCTTAACTTTAGTCACAGAAACCCCAAACCAAAGCTACGAATTCCTCCACTCCCTCAAGTAAATGCAGCCATGCGACCAAAAAACATCAAAACAGAGCTTGAAAGAACCAACGCTGTAGAGAAAAATCACATTACCTGCAACTGCAGCGATTCCCATGTCTCTATACCGGTGGACGAAGAACTCCACCGCGTCCTTAAAGACCTTGGGCCGAAGCAGCAGCGTCGTGATGTCATTGAACATGATCCCTAAACACCCACCAAGATCAAATCTTTCCGGTGAGCAGAAGAAGAGATTAAGAAAGAGAGTGAGGAGGTTCAGCGTGCAAAAGGACCTGGCTTTGGAAAGTGCGGAACCACCCGAATAGCAGCCGATATGGCCTGAAGCCTTGCGTCAACTCCGTTCTCTTCCTCTATCATTGTTTACTCTCCCGCTTCTTCTCCCTCCTCCTTTTTTCCTTCTCTATTTACGCCCTCTGTTCCTCTTACCTTCACTTTCCAGTTTCTTCGTTTTATAAATTCGTTCTAGCAACAAGGCATAAGCTGCTGTCGCTGAACTCTGCTTCTGGAAAACAGTGGTCGCCTCTCTCTCCTGCTGCGCTGGTGAGCGGTGAGGGGCTGTTTCAGTAATTTGGCAGAGGTCACAGGCACACAGGGCAGTGGATCTGGTCCCCATCTGCCCCTTTTCTCCTTCCTTTCATTATTTACTGTATAGGCTTCTTTTCGCGCGCGCGCGCTCTCTCTCTCTCTCTCTCTCTCTAAGATTAGTGGTAAATAGAAGGGAATAATAATCCGAATCGGACGTTAGGATTTGGGAAGCAATGAGATCCGGTATTTGAGGGCGGGACCCATTTTCTCTTTCTTCGTTAATCTGCTTCTACAGCGGCCGGCGCAATAGATGAATAGAAGTCCCCATGTAAAATAGGCAAAATTAAAACAAGCAACATTTCTATTTTATTGTGTATCGAATAATGTGACGCATTTTAATTGACCTCGTAATAATTTTTCGTAAAAATAAAGAGCCCAATTAGGTGCCAGTTAGGGGCATGGCTAAACAAACAATCTATTTTTCACTTCAGATTATAATTTATTAGACAGTAATTTATCTTCAACTAAATTTTATTTTTAACACACGCAAAAATATTATGTGTATATTCTTTATCATTTCTTTTTTTTTTTTTTTGTGAAAATTGTGACGTCGATGTTGCTGTGGAACTATTCACAGCCTACATAATATGCAAAAATGCATTTTCATTGGTCGTTTGGGTGGAGGCTAACGGGTGCTCCAAATGATTTTGTTAATGAGTATAATATTACCCGTAATATTTTAGAAAGTTAGCTCATCCATAAAATAGGGAAAATATATATGGAGCAAATAATTTAATATTCATTGGCTTATCGGTTCGTAAAAAACCAAGTAAATATTGGGAAAATACTAAGTATAATCTCAAAAGGATGCTCAAATCTCAAACGGCGGCTCCTTCTCATTAGCCCTATTAGAAATTTGTGGATAAAGTGACATTTGTTTGCATTCATGCCCTTATGAGGTTTATTTATATAGTATGAGTCAATCCAAAGATTTTTTTAATAAAAATACATTTTACATATTATTATGTTATATTGTGACTCATTCATAATGGGCTTGTTTGAAAAGATCAACTTATGCAAGTTGAACTTCAAATTTGTTTGTTTGAGGTGGCTTTATAAATAACTGCAAGTGGGTAATTAAAATTATGCTAAAGAATGGTGGGATCCAACCATATTTTGATGTGATGGCCTCGATTGGTGGGATTCATGTAGAAAATGGAGTATCTCAATTTGAGAATCTCCCATATAATGGATATAGACCTCTAGACATTTGTAAACGACCTTCATCATCAGAGTTTCTTTAATTGAGAGGTCGGAAGGCAAAAGCTTAATTTTAATGCAGGGCAAAGTTCTTTGGATGGTGGACTCTTCTTAGGAAATTTTTCATGAAAAATCTATCCAGCACTAGGTGCCCCTTAGGGGATTCAAAATAAGTAAACCCTCCTTGATCTTTTAAATAAAACTTTAATTTTTTTATTCCATATATTATGGAGCTCTCTAAAGAACTTTGTATTGAGAACTTTGTTCAATATTTGATCTTTGAGTCTTCCAAATTGATTTGTTCTTGATGGTCTTTTAAATAAGAGAAAGCCTTACTCCCATCTATCCTCTTAAGAACTTTTTAATAACAACCATTTCTAATACTAATCATCCCATCCCAATAAATTTGAATTAGATTTGTACACTTATGTTTGCCTTTTTAGGCATTTAATAGTTATTCAGTGGATTAGGGAAGAAGAACTCACACCTTGGGGACCTTATGAGTACTTGTCTCAAAGTCATTGGATCTAGCTCCATAATTGGCCTAGTTTGAAGCGCTCCCACTCGAACAGCTAAGAGCAGTCATGAGTTGCCTTACTCTCCACTCACACCCTCTAAGAAGAACTCACCGTCAATGCTACTCACCATCATTTATGATAGAGTGTCGTCAATCCCACGCATCGTTTCAACTAAAAAGAAGTTATTCATTACATAAATGCTCAGCTTGCCCTACCATTATCAATTGACCTTGGAGCTCATCAACCTAGCTTGCAACCTATGTAATCCCCACCACTACATAACTTGGTAAGAATCTTGTATTTGTCTCTAAATATGTTAAATCAAAAAATATACAAGAAAGTGCTATAGCGCTAGGTAAGGTAACGCTGTGACACAACATAAAAAATTTGAGATTTTATTATAAAAATTATCTAAATCTACATCCCCGTAATTGTAACACCCACCATCACATAATTCAAGAAATTAACTAAACATTAGTATAGTTCTTCATTATAATCCATATGGTGCTAGATTAACCTTAGATAAATCAAGAAATTGATATGTGAGAGAGAAAAATGAAAATGTAAGTCACAAAAAATGAAAGGGAACACCACGATGTTGGGAAGATTGTTGTTGCTGCATTGAGCTCTTTATTTGAGAGTTGAATTTAGGGAAGCGTTGCGGTGCTGAACTCTTTGTTTATGAGATTTTGGGAGGATCTGAAATATTCTTTTAAAGCGCTATAATACTGCGGTGCGCTAAACCAAAATGAGTTCTTTTTAAAATAAATATATTAATCCATTTGTTTAACCACCTCACCCAACCCATTCTTGTCACATAATAGAAGGAAAGGAAGAGGATAAAAGAGGAGAGCAAAAGACAGGGGGGAAAGTTAGGAGGCGGAACTCGAAAATTTTATATCAAGCTAGTTAAAAAAATTGTTAGAGTTAAGGTAGACAGCCTATGCTCTATTTATGCTCTATTTCTAATTTCAATTTTAGTATTTCTATAACAAGATATACTTTAAAACATACTTTCTTAAGCTTGAAAAAAGTTTCACCACGTAACTTTTAATATAATATTTTATACTCTATTTTAAACAAGCAGATCATATAAATGTAAATTTTTCAAGGGTTGGTTTTCTCTGGATGAATTTCTAGGAGTTGGAAAAATGTTTTATTTCTAAAGCTCTATGTAGTTAACAAAATATGATAAACTGGCATTTTATATAGTCTCAATGAAAATAATAATATTCTAAATTTTTTGGATAGGCAATTGGAATTGTGGGGTTTCTTGTATGACAAGATGTTTTGAATACACTCTATTTTAATTCCTTAGTTATACACTTCATATGCATCATTGTGCATTTCATGACATTCCAGAGCTTTATTGTGGAAAGAAAAGTGCACTTTAATTTTTATGTTTAGGCCCAATGTACATATGATTTTTACTACTCTGTTTTGCTTTGACTTCGTAGTGGCTTTGTGTTGGAAATACTCTATTTTGTTCTTGTTCTGCATATTAGCATGTTTGTCTAACCTATTATGCTTATAAGCTTTAATAAATTATAAATCTTATTTTGTTATAAATTTAAAATAAAAAGGTAAAACTCTTTGTTGTCATATGTATTATAATTATAAGTTATTAATTAAATTATGTTATCGAGACAGGTTGGCTTACTAAGTTTTGCACTCATTTTGTTGCTCAAAATATTTTAGGTAAAGGAAAGAGCCCCACTGAGTAGGTTTATTCTGATAGGAAGCAGAAGGTTCCCAATTTGTAAGCCGTAAGGTGTACTTTTTTTTTAGTTCAAAATTTATTTAAATATTTTGTTGAAATTCATGCATTATGAACCCTTATATTGGATCTCTAGATAAGTATGCAGATTTTTAAAAAAAATTATATTACGGATATGTATTTTATTTTATTCTTTGAATGAATAGATGGTCGTGATAGTGAAATTTGAATTTGGGTTGAGAGAGGTATAAGTGGCATAAATTAAAATCTTCCCTTGGATTTTGGGGTGTTACAATACCCTCAGTAAGTGCTAGAGAAGAAGAGGATAAGGAGAAGAGAAAAGGAAAAGAAAGAAAAGAGTTGGTTTCGAAGGCCTGGTGTTGGATTCAACTATCATGTCAATTAAGAAAATTATTCTACTATAGGTAGGATTCTGATATCATATTTTTTTTATGTTTAAAGAACTTTTCACTATGTAAGTTTCGATATGTTGTAGAATTTCCCATTCTGATCATTTTAATAGTAAGAAATCTAAATTTCATTGGTTGTTTTTTATATACAAATTGTTGAACTTTTTCTTATAAACGTGACATTTCCAATATTGGTTACAATTCATTAATTGCTTTAAATTGATGTTTTATGTGCCATATGTGAATACTCCTTAGAATATTAAATATTGAGTATGCATGCAAATTATACATGTTTTAGCCCCTAAAGCATTGTGCATGTGGCACTTCATATATCCTCATACTTATATTCAATGTTATATATGCATGTCAACTCTATTCTTATTTGCATGTACATATGAATATATGGTGTTCATATGTCGAAATTTTTGCTGTGGGAGATATTCAAGTGCAATAAAAGTTCTGTTATATAGGACTTAAATTATTTTATGATATGTTCTATTTTTGAAGACAACAAAATAAACTTCACAAGTCAATTGTTGAAAGGTGGTCATCATAAATTTCCTTTACATATATATATATATATATATATATATATATATATATATATATATATATATATATATTTGCGTAGGCCCCTCGGTGTAATTTTCATTTTAGACGAGCCTTATCAAGATAATTTACCTCAACTAAAAATTAACCGAAAACTAAATTTAAAACATCCTGAAATCAACTCTAAAATCTTCAACAAAAAACATTTAAATACATTGATTTCAGTAAATCATATCAAAATTATTGTTTGACAAAATAAATTTTTTGTCAGAATATCATACCTAATCTGCACATATCTTGACTTTTGAATCCTGATTTTGTCAATTAAATAAATCCATGCTCAAATCCTATCAAAAAGGCAACAAAGTCAAAAGTATTATCTATACTCAATGCATTCTTAAATCAGATCCATAATATTAAGCAGAACTCACCAAAGTGATCTTCAGGTCAAAATTATGTGGATCTGTAGAAGGATCTGATTAAAACAATGATAGGAGATAAGAATAAGCATAAAGCAGTAGTGGAATACCCTGTTTAGGACTTGGATGTTTCTCCTTCAATATATTGTAGAGGCATGTGGTGACGCACTCTATAATAATACACCATTGACTTAGGCTTTGTTTGGGGAGAAATTATTCTATGTTGAGACTGGATGCAAAACGCCGTCCGGAGACCAACCAGAATGCGTCACATCAGCGGTACCGAGCAGTACCTAGCCGCAGAACGGAGAACAGGGGTGACGTGGAGCATTTTGGTTGGTCTCCTGATGGCATTCGGCGTATGCACAAAATATATATATATTTTGGCAACTTTCTTCCTAATTCTTAAAACGGTTTTTAGTACAAAAATTAAATTTTTTGTACTAAAAAACTGCTTTAAGAAGCAGTAAGAAAGCCGCCCAAATAAAGCCTTAGACCTCATTTGGGATGTCTTTCTAGTACAAAAATTTATGATAATTTTGAGAGTTATTTTGGAGATTTATTCAGCGTGATTTCTATTTATGTTTGTTCTTTATTATTATTATTGTGTTGGCAGTTGAGGGAGTTGATGAGAAATAAAGAAGTGATGAGTTATAAATATAAGGGAAATTGAATATATGGGTGCTTACGCATTAAGAGGAATATAAGCTTTGTTAATCACTTAATTCAAAGTTTGGTTGAGTATTGGTTGGCATTTTTATTTATAGGTCAACTAGGAAATAATAATCACAGGATCCTAATGGTGGTTAGTGCGATGGGAGTTGGGGTAGGGGTGGTGGGCAAGAAAGAATATATACATATAAGTCAAAAAGTTAAATGAAATGAAAGAAATGAATCACATGAGTTAGGATTCACTTAGCATAGTGAACACCAAACTACACATAATATGATGGTGATGATTATAATGCTATGAGTGAGAGTATGAACAATGCAAATATGATATAAATACTGACACCATCAGATCAAAGAAGTTTATAATATGATATAGAAATTAATACATTAAGTGATGGTTATTGTTGCGGGCTAGAATATATACGGCAATATAGTTATAATCACATGTCTTAGCGTTGTACGGATATCCAGGTCACACAGAGAACACAATATTTTTTTATGTGGAAAACCATGAAAAGGGAAAAATCACGGGGCATGGCACAGTTGAAAATGATTCCACTAGAATTTGAAACGGGCTGACTCGTTCTTTAGAGCGATCATATTACAATGCAAAATGTATGGTTGAAATCTAGTGACAAATGGGAATGAAGGTGTGACGTCGCTTGATGGTTTGTCGGAAGTCCAGCATTACTTGGAAATTCGGGCGTCAGGTCGTGGTCGATCTGGCAGAACACCGGGTGTCAGATGATGGTCTGGCATAATTCCGGGTGTCCGGTGATGGTCTGGCAGAACTCCGAGCATTAGGAGATGGTCCGACAGAACTCAGGGTGTCAAGTGGTGGTCCGGTGGAATTCAGGGAGTCAAGTAATGGTTTTGCGAAACTCCAGCGTCAAGTGGTGGTCCGATATAAGTCCTGGCCTTAGGTGGTGGTCCGGCGAAACTCAGGGCTTCATGTGGTGGTCATGCGGAACTCCGGGTGTTAGGTGGTGGTATGGCTGAAGTCAGAGCCTCATGTGGTGGTCTAGAAAAATTTAGGGCCTCTAGTGGTGGTCCGGCGGAGCTCAGGGCCTCAAGTGGTGGTCCGGCGGAGCTCAGGGCCTCAAGTGGTGGTCCGGCGGAACTCAGGGCCTCGGGTGGTGGTCCGACATATCAGTGCCTCAAGTGGTGATTCAGCGGAACTCAGGGCCTCAAGTGGTGGTCCAATGGAGCTCAGGGCCTCAGGTGATGATTCGGCGGAGCTTAGGGCCTCAAGTGGTGGTCTGACGGAGCTCGGAGCCTCAAGTGGTGGTCCGACGGATCTTTGATCTCTCTATTTTCTCTTTGGGTTTAGGGTCCCTTTTCAAGAGGAATGATGGGTCTATTTATAGATTTTCTAAAGTGGCATGGCCCATAAATAGGAGGAGGATCAAGGGCAAATGGAGAGTGATTTGGATGGACGGCCGATGTTGAATCCCTTGATCATGGACTGTTCGCTAGACATTTAAAGGTCTTAATGATGTCATAATTATGTGATATTGGGCTAATTAGATTTTTCTCATTGAGCTGCTCGATTCGACTATAAGCATGTCACATTTGGTAACCCAAATTGTGGTTCAAACCTTCCAACAGCACTTCGGGCCCTTAGTTTGGACCCATTTGGACTCGGATTGAGTCGATTTTGGTGTCGTTGGGTTCGTATCCTCAAGACGTTTAGTTCGACTGTAAGTTTGCTGAAATCAGAGTTTGGATGGTCCCAATTTTAATTTCAGAAGTTTCCAAACTTGATTTTTCCTCGAGATTCATGCTCGATCAAGATAATTTTTTTAAGGATGTATAAGTTATACTTATTTTATGTGATTTAACACATAATTGAGTTGTATAAATGAGTAAGCACACATTCACATATGAGTACACTAAGTTCGTCCTCTTCGCAAAGGATCCTCTTCTTATATGTAAGATAAGATTCATTAAACTCATATAGCGCCATCCTTGCTCAAATCCCAAGATGGATTCTCTTGGGTCGCATGTGTATTATACTATACCAAGGCCAGCTTGTCCTAAATTAGCCTTCCTTATGAGTTTACTTGACCAACTATGTTATCTTTTGATATGTGAGCTACCTTAGACCCAATCATGGGCGGATCCACCCATAGCTTAGGGTGGGCAAATGCCCACCCTAAAAAAAAAAAAATTTAATATTTTGAGAGGAGATTTTGAAATATTTTGGATATTTTGGGCATTTTGCCCCCCCCTCAAAAAATTTTGTTGCCCTACTTTTATCAATCCTAAGCATATTTGCCCATCCCTTACAAAATTTTTTTTTTTGCCCACCCTAAAAGAAGAAGCTGGATCCGCCACTGGACCCAATTGACTTCTACTTAGACTTAAGGAAATACATAAGGGACACAATTATTATTTTATCAAGGTTGTGACAAAGGACCTAAACTTTAGTCTAATCTTAATGCTAACAAATATGTAGTTAAAAGCAATGATTATTAAATTAAATGATTAGAGGATTAATAAGATGCAACTAATCATGATGGATGAATTCTTAAACTGGAATCTAGTCACTAGAAAAATGCATACTTCAATCTAAAATCTACATTAAAGAAAATGAATGAGACACATAATTGTTGTATTCAGCTTTTAAAACCTTCCTTTTCTCTAATAAATTCAGGAATTTTTTTTTGAAAGAAGAATAAATTAATTATTTTATAAAATTATATTTGTCAATTTTTATTTTGCATTGTTATATTTGCTTTTAATTTTCTTTTTAATTTATCTCATTTTTTAATATTTTGCATATTTATTTAATCTAAATAATAATTAAAATGATCCTTCAATTTTTTATGAAATATCAAAACAATTCATGCCTATTTAAAAGTCTAATTTTTGTTCATTGACTTTTTAAATAGAGACTTAGGCTTCGTTTGGGATGGCTTTTTCGTTGCTTCTTGAAGCAGCTTTCTAGTACAAAAAAATTAATTTTTTAACTAGAAAGCTGCTTCTAGAAGCAACAAAAAAGCCGTCCCAAACGAAGCCTTAGGGTTCGTTTGGGATAGCTTTCTTAATGCTTTCTAAAACATTATTTTAGTTAAACAAATTCTTGAATTAGATTTTTTTTTTGTACTAAAAAGTCATTTTAAAAAGCAATGAAAAAGCTATCCCAAACAAAGCTTTAATGATTTCACGTAAGTACCAATTTGATCATTGTTTAAAGAGTCAGTAGACCAAATTAATGTTTTTATATAGTTATGGACTATTTTGATCATTCAAAAAAAAAAAAAAAACCACATTAGTCATTTTTCTCTTATTTATGCTACATTTGAGACAGCTTTCTTACTATTTTCTAAAACTATTTTTCAGTATAAAAATTTCGAGTTTGAAATTTTCATACTAAAAAGTTGCTTCATAAATTAATAAGAAAATTGTTCCAAACAAAGCTTTAGGTTTCGTTTGAAACAGTTTTTTTATTGCTTCTTCATAAAACAGCTTTCTTGTAATTGTTTTTTACAAAAAAAATTATTTTAAGAATTAATAAGAAAGCCGTCCCAAACGAAGCATTAATCTATTAAAATTTGATGCTCAGGCCTGCATAATTAAAACACACTATGCTGTGATAGGTGGCTAAGTGGCTTAGTAGCTGTAGGCTTATTTTTATGAGCGTCCATATACGATGGGATTATTTTAATTGCATTTAGAACACACAATCTAATTAATTACTCATTGGCATCAACCACTTAATTTTTTTTTAATAAAAAAGAAACGGTATTTCCCAGTGGATTATTGAGTCAAAAGGATGCATCATTCTTTTATTGTCTTAGCTTGTAAAAAA
Source organism: Dendrobium huoshanense (assembly GCA_016618105.1). Classification (NCBI taxonomy): domain Eukaryota; kingdom Viridiplantae; phylum Streptophyta; class Magnoliopsida; order Asparagales; family Orchidaceae; genus Dendrobium; species Dendrobium huoshanense. The sequence continues at coordinate 5,599,220 of CM028347.1, read as the reverse complement.
CAGTTCTATGGTAGATTTGCTTGGCTTTATGATGATATGTTTATGTATTATTAAAATTGATTCTTCCTAAAAAATCACATTGATTTGGCATGAATCTTGAGGCATATTTGATTTGAAAATTGTTAAAATTCAATTTGTGATCATCCAAACATACATCTTAGCAAACTTATAGTCAAACTAAACATTTCAACAAGATGAACTCGATGACACCAAAACCGCTCCAATTTAAGTTCAAATGGGCTCGAATCAAAGAATCGAAGCTTATTTGAAAGCTTAAAAGCATTAATTGGATGACAAATTATTATCCAAATATGATATGCTTATAGTTAAATTGAGTGGCTCAATGAGACAAGTCTAACGAGCTCAAGATCACTCAATTCTGATATAATTAAGGCATTTAAATGCTTTATGAAAGTTCTATGATTAAAAGAATCAATATGAGCTATATGATATAACACGCCAAATTTACCTCGGATGTTATTCATATTTACTAAGCATATCACTCCAAAAAAACTATAAATAAATCACATTTTTTCACATAATGGGGGAAGAGAAAAAAAAATGAGAGAATAAGGAAAAACCCTTTAGCATTTTCCAGCCATCATCGTTGTCGACAACCACCAGCTATCGCCACCAACAATTACCGTCATCTCCATAATATTATCAAGGTTTTACCCTATTGTTGGATATATTTGTTCGTCTATGGAAACTTCTAAAATTTCTTCTGGGAAGATTAAGCTATACTGTTGGGCAGGGGCGGATCAAGCCTTTTTTTTCAGGGTGGGCAAAATTTTATTAAATAATAATAATAATAGCATTAAACAATGATAATAATAAAATAATTATAAAAAAAATAACCCTTACAATTTATAATGCTGTCATTAATTAATTAAAGGAATTTCATATTGTTGCAAGCAAATAATCTAAATTGTTAGTAAATTAAAGGAATTTCACTTTGAAATAAATATTATGCACTTAAGGGTAACATCAAAGCAGATCAAGAACAATTTTCCTTCAAATCCATTTCAATAGAACCGTATGAAACCAATAACTTCACTCACAGATTCAAACTAGTCTACGATTGCAAAGCAGTGAGTATTAGATCTCCACTAAAACCTTACCGACACCCAAAAGAAAAAAAATGAGATTTTGTAAATTGGTTCTTAACAAAAAGACGATCAAACAAATTTAATGCTTAAAGTATAAAAAAATGTGGAAGACACCACTAACCAAAAGCTAGATGAGGGGAATTTGCATCACCGCTCATTCCCTCAGCTCATCAAGGCCGCAACCCGGTAGTTATTTGCGTCTCTTTTTCTATCAATCTCCTCTCTTCCCTGAGATTGATCCTTTTTTTTTTCTTGTCATTAAGTGCTGGTTGCAGTAGGTAAGAGGATCAAACAGGAGAAAAAATATATAAAAATATCCAGAAAGAGGAGGAAGAAGGCAAATAAGGATAAAACAATCAATGCAGTGAAGAAGTAGATTGGCTGCGAAGACAAGGGTTGCAACTGTGACTGCAGCTGCGATCTGCGAAGAAGAAGGTTGCGAACAAGATTAATAAAGGCTTCAAAGACCAAGGAGGCGACCTCTTCAAGGAGACTGGGAAGACAATTTAGGAATGGATGGCGGGATGGGCAACCACTAGCGATGAGGGCAAAAAATATTTTTTGAGGGGGGGCATAATTCCAAAAAGACCCCTCCTTTCCATTTTTTTTTTTTTTTGAGGGTGGGCATTTGCCCACCCTGACTTGTGCGTGGATCCGCCAGTGCTGTTGGGTGTAAATATTCGATTTTTGTACTATTCCTCTTCTTCAACAATAAATAAGAGAAGATCTTTGTATCACTTAATATATGTTGGATTTTGCAACTAGGCTACGCACCATACTTTTTTCCTTTCCAGTTTTTCCACATAAAAATTTCTCTAGTCTTACTACTCTTACTGTTCATGCGGAATCTTTGTGCATTGTTAAGACGTAAAACTTAAAATCTACTAAGTTAAATTTTTCAGCATGCAACAAAAATAATATTATAATATTAATTAGTGTAAAATATGCAAGAAAATTATTATATTTTACAACCCAAAATCTGAGCCATAATAAAATAAGGTGAAAATACAAATATGATCTTTAACACTAATCATTCTTTGGCTTGTGTCGAATATCAATTCATTTTACTTAATTATTTTCACTCAAGATGTTGTTCTAATTAAGGTTTTCTTTGTGGCAATTTGTTTCATTAATTTATTTTTCAAACAGCAATCATAATTCAAGCTTCGTTTGAGACTATTTTCTTACTGCTTCTTAGCACATCTTTTGAGAACAAAAGTTTTAATTTTTTTATTAAAAAACTATTTTAAGAAGCAATAAGAAAGTCATCTCAAACAAAGCCTTGTGTTTCTGTTTTACTTTCTTATTATTATTATTATTAATTTATGTTGTGAAAAACTTTTTTTTTTTGTAACAAAAATAGCTAAGGGTGTCACGACCCGACCCGACGGGGACGGATCCCGCCCGAACCGGATCGCGACGAAACCTTCTTATCCAGGATCTGGCTTTGGAGTTTGGTTGCTGAACTGATCTTCCAAATACTCAAACTCAACAGGCACAAAAACACAGAACAACAGAGCTACTATAAATCATCAAACACAACGGAACAAAACATCTATCTTTTCATTTCCTCAAAATAATCATCTACAGAACAGTACATGGCTTTCAACAGAAAGAAAGACAGAACAGAAAAGCCATGACTGTACAAAAATCAAAAGTACAAAAGTACCTATACTGATCAGACTCTGAACTCTAGTCCTGGACTTCATTCCCTTTCCCAGAACCTGAAAACCACCAGAAAGCAAGGGTGAGCTCAACAGCTCAGCAAAGCAACAAACCACCAATCTAAATTCTCAGAAACCAAAACTAAATTCATCAGACAGAAATCAGATCAGAAATTGGAACAGAATCGGATCTCGAATCAGAACAGAATCGAAAATCAGAACTTATACGGACAGATATCAAATCAGAATCAGAGTCGTACGGATCAGATCACAGAACAGAATAAATCAACAGAGTCAGAATTATACAGAAATCAGAAATCAGAATTTGCATATCATATCATATCAGAATCACAATTGCGTACAGAACAGATACAGAAAACAGAACAGATTCATATGTCATTCATAGCTAAATGTCCTGACACTGACGGAATCTCTACGGATTCCGGCCCCTTATGCCTCCCTTCCCAGACACTGACTGAATCTCATAGGATCCAGGCCCCTTATGCCTCCCTTTGTGCTCACGGCACCAGAACAGATGTGCTTATAGCACCAGAACAGAATTCATCGGATCTGGAACAGAACAGATATCAGATTTCAGATTTGAGCTCATTTCAGATTTCCCCGACACTAACTGAATCTCATAGGATTCATGCCCCTTATAACTCCCTTTTTATAGCTTATACACATAGCATTTCAATTCAGAAGAAATCCGGAGAAATCAGAAATTACCCAAAAATCGGGCAGCACAACGGCAGTATACAGAATTTACACAAAATTTCCTGCAAAGAAAATTTACCAAATTCGCACAGAATATAGATAATCATATTCCAGAACATTTATTCTACTGCACAGAGAATTTACAATTTCACAGAAATTTGTAGTCTACGAAAAACATCGCCGAATCAAAAATACCCGGACAAAAATCTTCGGAAAATAACCAAAATGTGCACACTCGGCACGTCAACAATATACGGAAAGTTACGCGGTAAAAACTGAACCAATCAAAAGATACGGACGAAAAACCATAACGGAAACGAAATCCGGACAGAAATTACCGCCAAACGCGACGGAACTGAAAATTGAGAAAGGCGGAATGTGCCTTACCTCGAGCACAGCAACTTCCTGAACAGTCTCGTCGGACGAAAACGGCTCCGCGTCTTCCCGAAATCAACTTTTCCAAAATCTTCTTTTTCTCTCTCCTCAGAACAGTAAATCAGATATTTATTTTTTTTGATTTTCTCTCTCCTCAAAATAGCTGAATTCCCTTAAGTAATACTCAGATCGGCCCGGCCGATCGCGACATCGTTCCGGGACGATCCGACCAAATGGATCGTCCTGGAATCCTCTCAGGGCTGTTGTCTGGCCGATATTTTCTACAGTAGCTATCGGCCTGGCCGATGTCTCCAATCGGCCTGGACGATACCTACAGAAAATCACCTGGAACACTTCTGGGCCAATTCTGGAGCAAACTTACAACTGATCGTCCCAGGACGATCCAGATCGTCCTGGACGATCCTGGAGCAGATTATTGATATTACAAAGGGATTGTATGGTTGGCTCAAAAAAAATGCAGTATAGAAAAAAAAATATTTTTATGTTATTTGAATGAGTACAAAAAAATATCGGAGAATCATGCTTTTGTTTGATTCAAAATAAAATAAATGTACTATAAATTTTAAAGATGATAAGGACAGCGGCGACAAGTGGTGGCGGGCCGGCGATGGTGGCAGCTGGCAGATGGCGGTTGTCGCCAACATTGGTAATTGATATTTTTCATCCAACCAAATATTAATATTTTCAAAACTTATATAACTAATTTACTTTACTTTAAATTTACTACAAATATTTTTTTTTTGGGAGAAATTTACTTCAATTAAAAAAAAAATCTCTAAATTATTTTTTGCATTTCTATAAGGTGCCAACCAATGCTTTTTCATTCTCATTCATTGAATGACAGAAATTTGGACTGAGGGCCAGCTGCCATTTCTTCTCTACATAACTTATTTTTGTTTCTTTGACAATTGTCGCTTAGTCATTTGTTGCATCTGAACTGATTGATTGCCTTTGTAACCCACAAGATTATATGTTGGAGTTCTTCCACAGTGCAATGATCTTCTTCTAGAAAAGAGAGAAAAGCAATATTAATCCATTCAAATCTTCTTTGATTTGACAAAATTTGTTGAAGAAAGTTGCTTTAATCCTCATCAGTGTAGAATTTCTTTTCAATCTTTTTTTTCTTCTAAGTATCTATCAATTAAACTATTCTTGAACATATAATTGATCCCACGCACACTTTCCTAAAGTGGATGTAGCTAGGCTGATATAATTGAATCATTATAAGCTATTGTGTGTTCTTTAGCTATGAGTGGCGTCACCGTGATGAACTGAGTGGAGTTATAAGCAGATATTGAAAAATGTACATTTTTGTTATGTTATTGCATATGTTAATACTTTTGTAAATTGAGCAGAAGTAATATTTTGAACTGAATGTTATGAATCCTAGAATTATGTATGACGTCCCAGAATCTAAATTGAAAGAATTGCACATGTTTTTTTCTTTTATATATCTACCAGAGCTCACAAATTCAATATAAATGAAAAAAATAAGTGCATTTTCGTTCATTGAATATTTACATATCTGACTAGTTCCTATAAATATTGCACAATAAATAATAGCCAACAACATGATACAAAATAATTGATGAAGCCAAAGAGTTAGTAATAAAAATCTAAACTATCACCTGCTGACTAGCCTTATACCGCAAGCTTCTTACCCTTATTTGAAATCATATAAAAATTAACTAATGAGCGGATAGTTGAGCAAGTAACAAAAACTTACTCATGCGTTCAATGCAAAACAAAAGAATCAATATGCATGCATGTTCTTGTTCCAATCAATATCAATCAATAAGTTATTAATATAAGCAATAAGCAACATATGAAATCAATATCAATTAATAGTAAAACCATTATGATAAGTGAAGTTTGATTGTTCAAATAAGCGAAATAAGTTTATTAATATATAAGAAAGTTTATTAAAAAAAAGGCTATCAATCCATAACATGTGTTATACAATGAAATAAGCCTCAATTAATTATCAATTATATTCATGCTAATAGTTTTACCACATGCTTCTATCAATCATTATGTCATGTATAATTGTCTATCAACATGTTCATATCAGTAAGCTATATCGATATGTTATATTAGCATGCTAGCTTATGAGTGTATTATATCAATATGTCTATCATTGTCCCTGTTGTATGTTATGCCATATTATATCAGTATCAATGCAGGTTCCATCAATCCTAATTTGATCAATTTTATCTATCAATCAATTTATATGTTATCATATAAATACAATCATGGATGTAATTATGAATAGCAATATTGCAAGTTGGAGCATTCGCGGTGGTGGAGAGATATATATTTTATCGTCCTAATTTTATATGACGATCTAGCTCACACATAGATAATAGAGAGAGCGGTGCAGCATTCATAAGAGATACTAGATTTGTTACGTGGAAAATCCTAAAAAGGAGAAAAACTACGGGGTATTGCCCAGTTGAAAAAAACCACTAGTGTTTATAATTGATTACAAGTGAGGCTATTCCTTGAGGGAAAGTCTTGGCTCAACATAGCAAATATGCATCATAATAAGCACATTACATGATTGGAGTTAGAAGAATCTAGTGACATGAGAGTTGTCCTCAAGAGAATGTTAGCCCGTCTGTTTGGTTAGTAAAATCATGGTCATCGGGTGACAATAGTCGGAGGGAATTTTCATGTTTTTAAATAAATTTATTTTAAAAGTTTGGGTTATTACACTCTGAACAAATCCTGATAAAATTTGAAAGTTAAGTGCATCTGAATATTTGATAACAAGTATTATGTTATGCTTTTGAACCCCTTGAATGCTTTGTGGGAAGTGGTTTCTAAGGTATAAGTCATAACTTGAAATCATAAGTCATGCATTGTTATCACTTTTTTTTTTTAATTTATAAGTCATTATAATTATTTTAATTAATTAATTACTATGAAATATTTTAATGTGGATATTAATAAAGGACGAGCATAGTAGGAAAAGGTGGAGGTAGGATCTTCTAAGTGTATATATATATATATATATATATATATATATATATATATATATATATATATAACAAAGGCATAATCCTTAAATTATAAAATATTTTATAACTCTTATCATTTTTTGGAGTGCCACTTCGTCATTCTTGATGTTCATAGGTCCATATTCTTTCACCATTTTTACATTAACAATAACATCAAGTCATTGTCCTACCATATGGGGTCCACTACATTAATCCTTTTTCTCCATTGTACTGTATTAAAAGTTAAATTCTTATTTAAATCTAATAAAGAAATATCATTTCCATTATTTTCAAATAATCTTTCATAATATTTATTTTACCTAATTTCTCCTCATTTTAGTCACTTACTAATTGTAAGACATCAAAATTCTCCTCCAAGAGGATGTATTTACTCAGGGGGTGTCAAAATCTGATATGACCCGATTTTTTTTGGGTTTGGGTCAACCATTTTACTATACGGGTTTGGTTTGGGTTTGAGTTTTTGACCGAATCGACCCCGCAACTGCAACAACAGGCCACACCGGCACTGCGCCACGCCACCACTGTCTCAGCCTGTGTTGTCCTCGCATGTCGCCGTCCTCCGGTATGTGTTAGTCGAGTCGATCCTGCATGCATCTATAGACATCATCGACACCTCTCCTGCTGCCATTTGCGCTATAGCGCCTGTAGCTCGAACCCTAACCCGCCTGTTCACACTCGAGTTTGCGGGTCGGGTCAGATCAACCTGGTAAACCACATGGGTCGGATGAGGGCTAGAAATTTTGACCCGTTTGAAAAATCTGGTCAAGTTCGAGTTAACCTGTTTAGATCCGGATCAACTCGGGTTCAATCCGAACCGCACCCATTGACCTGTTTTGACACTCTTAATTCCACTTGCTATATAAGTATATAAGTTGTTGAGCGGAAGATCATCAAAAGTAATATACTATTCATGCAATTCTTTCATTTGTGTTGAATTTTTATATTTCTTATTATATGTCAATCATTATTTGAGGTCATGATAATATATATTTTTACTATTTTTAAACTTATTTAATTATGTTTTTTTCATAGAAATAAATTAATGTGGTTCAAAATAGGTGGCCATATATTTTTACTTGTTCTTAACATATTTATTTTAATACATATATCTATATATATAATAAAAAATAAAACAAAAAATGGACATAACAAAACAATGTTGCATTTCCAATTTTTTAGTCTACACCAAATATATATATATTAAAAAAAACTAACGAATATTAGTTCGACAGGTCAGTCACTTTACAGGGGGTCCCACTCCTAAGACGTGCCGGCGATGTGGGCCTCGATGCGCGTGGAGCACGTGACGTGACGTGGGCTGGTTACTGCGAAAGCGCACGCGCGGGCCGGAGATGGCCCACGGGCCGGGGCCGAACCGGCTACGCCGCGTCGTATTATGGATGGTACAATTGATGAGATCCGGAGCAGATCTTTATTGGATTTTGCGTACCTTTTGCCACCGTTTTGACGTGCCACGTCACGCGCACTTTAAGGAAGATATATTAATATTTACTGTAATTAGTTTGGACTTTATTGACAATTCTTAGCCTTATTTGTCCTGGAAATTACTGTAGGAGCCATTGCGGGTATTAGTGATAGGCCTGTGTGCGGGTCCCAGTATGATGGTGTGGGACCCCCATGTGCTAGCATAGATGATATGGCCGTTATCTTAAAAGATTGAAAGAAAAGGAAAGCGTATAATCTTTTTAAATAACATAGGCACTCATCTGTGGGCTTTTGAGTTTTAAGCAGGCCTCGGCCCATGTCAATAAATTCTCACGAAGCTGGGCCTGAGCGATACTATTGTTACTGTAAGTGCAGTTTTTGCTATTATTGTTTATATTACTATGGTTATTATTATCTCCATCGAGCTGAGGATCTGGATTTTATTGTCAACCGATTGTTTAGATTGTGAAATGTGGTGGTGGAGAGGGATTTTGAGAAAATAGCTATTGTTGGATTCATATGATTGATATGAGGAACTAAGATTTCTTGTTACTGGTTGATCCATATTAGATTTCTTTGGATAGGACGAGTTCTTATATGAAATGATAATCTATTTCAATATTTTTGGTGCTAGTGTGAAAGGTCGAATTATTGGCTAAGGCCAATGTAGAAATGCTATTACAATGGATGGGTGTGGGCTGTTATTTAAGTCTTTGGGAGCCTTGGAGGTGACGATGAAGTTAGATGAGGACTATTGTTGCAGTTTTGCGTGCGCAATATTCTACTTTAGTGAAGGAACATGAGATTTTTTGTCATTTCCTTGACAATTTATTATATTAGATTGTTTTTAAGATAGAAGCAAAAGCTAGTGGTAGATTTTCCATTTATGGGATCGCACACTTAATCATAGTTTAAATGTTTGCAGAGAGATATATCACCTCCTTGTATTGGTAAGCGAAGTTGTTAGGTGCCCTTGAGATACCCAAGAGATTATGGTGCTAGTTTATGGGATGAGTGAAGACTAAGCTAAGGGAGATATGCATAAATGAAAATATTAAGATGAGAGTATTGTGATGGTTGATTGAAGATGAGATGGTAGGGATATTTCATTTTGGTTTTTTTGGAGGGAAAGTAGTTTATTAGGTAGGAAGTTGTGAGTAGTGTCTCTACCCATATAGAGAATGGCATATGAGCTTTGATGAAATAGTACATAAGTGTGTAGGTACAACAAAATTGATGTATGATGCTCTGTCGAATAGAAAATTATGAAGGTGATGTTATTGTATTCACCACCTCCATCAAATTCAATAAGTTAATGTGAGTATTAAATTGTGCTTCAATTATATTAGTGAAATGAATGATTTTATGTGCAAGGGTTGATGTGGTCATCATAAGAGATATCCATAAAATATGGAAAAAAAAAATCATCAATGAAAAAATATAATATTTATAACCATGAGTAGATATAATCACTGAAGGACCCCATGCATAAAATGTATAAGATTTAGTAATTTATATGAATGATTGTTAGACTAAGGAAATGGTAGATGGTGACTTTTGGATGAATTACATGGATTACATATGATAGTATTGTAAAATTGAATAAGTATAAGATCCACATATGCTACAGGAGTAGTGCTTATGTGACTTTTGCTATTGTTGTATGTATTTTTGCTACCATTATAATTCACGAACATAAAGTCCAATTAAAATTCCAATATAAGTTTTAGTTATATATATTTAAAGTATTCATTAAATTTTGATTCTGTTTGTCTCAATAGTAACTTGATTATGTTTATATAAGTAGAAAACACACAAACACACACATACGCACATACATGGGTGGGTGTCTTATGCTTATATAAACATAATCAAGTTACTATTTTGTCAAACACGACAAATTATACATTATTTGTGCTTAGCTTGTTCAATAAATAATTGAAAAACTTTGTTGAATTTGAGCTAATTATTGAGCCAAATATGAGCACATATGAGCAACAAGTTTTTTTTTTACATACCTTTCTTAATGTATACTAAATTGTGTACTTAAAAAGTCAACTCTACTTTTATATAGGTGGAACAACTATCCTCTGTAAATTTCAATCAATTATACTAATATAAAATACATATTTTTTTCTCTAATTATATATTATATAAGTTCTAAGTGTAAACGTGCATCTTGTATATCATAAACTTTGAGGTGAAAAGTTATTTATTCTAAATGGAATTCAGTTTGCATGAACAACACCATAGATTTGATAAACCATCAATATTATATTTCTATATTAGTTTAGATATGAGAGTTGAAGAGAGTTGCCACTAGGACAATAAGCAATGTCATTAACAAGGCAACTTTTGTTAATATTCACAATGAACCCTAATGAGAACTACAAGTAAATAGGTGAATCAAAATCAATTGCAAGTTATTTTCTATTAAGTAAGAAGATGATATATGCCCAATATGCCAATTAAAGGAAGGGTGAAAAAGGCCTTAGAGAGGTCCTTTCTTTTTGAATTTCTACTTAGATTCTCTTATTATTATTTTTTTAATTCCTCTTTGTATATCTTGCTTTTCTAATATATAGTTTTCAAGCACTCATATTCTTGAATGACTTTATGAGTAGGATATTCCTTTTCAAAATAAATTCAAATGTCACTTAAAGATAATGGTGGAAGGTGAACTTTTTTTGAATATGATTAACTTAGAGAGAAATAAGGTATCGTTAAAGAAATCACATAGGCCGAAATATCTAGTGGGTTTAGAAAAACTATCTATTCCTAAAAATATTGATATTTATAGGCAATAGCTAATTTGCAGTTCCCAAGTGAGTAAACCATCAACTTCGGAGTCAAAATAATAATATGTCTATTGTATTATTTTATGATATACTTTATTGAATGTCTCATATGTTTGGTTACTTTAAAATAATCATAATCTTAAATATCTCATTTGTTGTCAAATATTGATACCAAAATTTTTTTTCGTGAGTTATTTGATATTTATTTAAAATTTTAAATTCAATTGGAATGATAAAAAAATGTCAATCAAAATATTAAAAGATTACCCCCAAATTGTGAAATTTGAATTTGTATCTCATTTGATCATGAAATTTTACTTTCATTTATCTTCTTAAAAATTAACTTTAGCTTTTTTTAGACCAGTCTATAATATATCTATTTATTTTGCAGTATTCTCTTAAAATCATTTTCATTTTAAAACTTTGATTTAATGACATCTAAAGCCATGTTTTTATCTTTTATTGGTATATTATTTGTAACTAAAAATTATCAATTTAATAATTTCAAAATCTTTTATCTTCACTTGTTTTAATGCATCTTCCCCATCTGAACCTCGCGCCCCTCTCCTTCTCCATCCCGTTCGAACCAAACCGAGAAAAATATTATCTCCATCTCTTATTAACAGTTGTTACGAAAAGAATATAATTAAGTGGTGGTTGCAATGAAATTTCACAAAGAAGATATGTTTTAGTCACAAAATATTCAAATTGCAATTGGTAATCAGTTAACTGAAATGCACCATTTTAGCTCGAAGATGGGTGAGGACAATGAAATTTTATTAGATAGTATGTGTGATGATTTCTTTCTAGCCCATAATGATGAGGCAAATACTCTATGTATCGGTTCGTGTTTTGAGGGTTCCAAAAGTTTCAAGCAAGCAATTATGTATAACACAATTTTACATAATTTTGCTATTAAGATAAAAGCTAGCGACAAATCAATAGTAATAGAATAGCTACTTGCACGTACTGTGATTGTCCATGGAGAATACATGCCTCAATATGTCATGATGGTCATTCCTTTGAAGCTAGAAAATTATATTCCACTCATTTATGCCCAATGGTCAAATAGAGCCGGAAACAAGCATACTACTACAAGTTGGATAGCTTATGAAATCAAATACATTGTCAAGAAAAATTACGGTATAGCACTAAAGGACATCAATAATAACTTGGAGACAACTTTTGGATTGTCATTGCCATATATGCAAATTTAGTGGTCAAGAGAATTAGCAAGCGATATAATGTTCGACTCAGTTGACGATAACTACATGAGAGTGTCTACTCTGAGGTCAGAGTTAATCAACATGAATTCATGCTCACACATAACATACATGTTTGATAACCAAAACAACACATTCAAGATATTCTTTGTTAATATAAATATTTATACTGATGGTTTTCTTGTTGGGTGTAGATATTTAATTGGGGTTGATGTTTTTACCTCAAATCAAAGTATCTAGGTGTACTACTTTCTATATATTATTTGAATGACAATAATAGTCTCTTTACTATTACATATGCCATTGCCGAATTTGAATCCAAAAAAATTTGAGAGTGATTTATGAGGAACTTGTCTGAAAGTTTTAGTTGAGATATAGAACATTTGGCCTTCATATCATATATGGAGAAGGGACTTGGTGAAGCTATCAAGCTTGTTTTTTTCCCAATGTCGAGCATAGAGAGATTATGAAACACCTTTGGAAGAATTGTAAGAAGCTATTTTAGTGTTATGATAGCCACAAGCTTCAGAATTTGGTACGAAATATTGCAAATTGGTATAGACTACATGACTTTAATATTAAACTTAAAGAGATCTTCAAATAAGTCCACAAGTTTCCCGTACTTAAATTTGTTGACATGCAAGTGGTCTAAGACAACTTACTCAACATCAAAAATAACTACAACACAAACATGTCAGAATATTTTAATTCATGGGCAGAATAAGTTAGAAGTAAGCTCATGGTTGATTTGGTCGACGTGATTAGGGCAATGCTTAGGGAGCATCTTTCTCAGAGAAAGTCAAACTCTAGTGGTTGAAAAAGTCTACTAGTTCCTCATGTAGAAGCGTGCATTAGAGATATCACAATAAGGAAATAACATTTTATTATTAAAAAATCTGCAATAATCAAAGGTGAGATTGAAGACAGTCATCAATGTCACGAGGTGGACACAGATGGGTGTAGCTATGAATTTTTGCAATTAAATAGACTATCATGTGTAAATAGCACTACTTTCATTGAAACTAAACAACACATTTTATGGCATATCACATCTTATGGTTTGTGTTATGCCTCTTTTTGCAAACAATGCGCACGTTATTTATCTTAATCTTTATGTTTTATAGCCATATACAAAATGACATATAATGGAGCAATTTCAACCCTTCCATGGAAGGAGTTGTGGTCTGTAATTAGTGATGGTGAGCTAGTAGGCACACTAAGTTCACTTCAGCCATAAGGAAGACAAAGAAAAGGCAAATTAAAAATGTCTTAGATATTGGAAAGAAAATAAAATTAGGCCATAAATGTAGTTGATGCAATTTATGGGGACATCATAAAAGCACTTGTCGACCTACGACATATCTCGAGCATCAAATCCCGAACGAAGAAGAGGTGAGACGCAGTGGCGGAGTCAGAAATTTTTTCTAGAGGGGGCCCAAAATTTTATTTTAAAATATTTCCCTCAACTTTTTTAATGCATGACTGGAATCGGCATTGACAATTTTAAAATTGTTTTTAAAAAATTAGTTCATTTTCCATTCACCAAGCTCAATTGAAGCAAAGACAAATATTACTTTACGAAAGTGTATAAGATGGCCTTAAAATCATAAAAAAATCAATCTGCTTGTGATTCCTGTTGATTTGATGGTGTATTCATGAACCAAGCAAATGAAATTTATGAATATTACGCTGAAAATAGAGAATTGACTACAGAGGCAAACATAATAAATTGGAAATGATAGAACTTCTTAGAAAAAAGTTGATGCTTTCCCAACCTAATAATCATTGTTGACCTCATTTTTGTATGAGGTCTTTAACAAGTTCCTAAACCCAATCCAGACTCAAACCAATACAAACCCATTCAATTCCAGACTCAAATCCAAGGTCCTAAGGCTTGGTCCTATAGGCCTTTTCCAGCAAATCTTTGAATATTTTAAAACCCAATGAAATGGACTCTGATTCAGGTTCTGTCAGTTTCATACTGATGGGGCATGTCTCTAGCATCAACCCTCCAAATTTGAACCCGTTCTGAGCTCTCTGACCCCAGCTACTAAATCAAAACCCAAAGGCTGTAAAACCTTCAAATATTTATAGTCTATGCCACTGGACCTGTCCCTTTGAAGATTTTGATCTTAGAGACCTCTCCAAGGCCTATAATCACCTCCAGACTATCAATCCTGATATGTTGATCAATAAATTGCAACTTTTTGGACTCATTTCAGCCCCTAGTGGTCATGAGACCAAAAATGACCAAAATACCCCTAAGGGGGTTCAAATGGTGATTTCAAACCAAATGAACTCCAAATTGAATACAACCACTTCCAGCAAGTTTCAAATGTCAAACCAAACCTGTTGGACCCATTCCCAGACTTTGGGTCAACCTGGTTGACCAAGTCAACATGGTTGACCTAAGAGACCCTTTAGGGTCTAAATAGGTGATTTGACTGAATTGATCTTTCCAGACCCTGGGACCATATTCAATAAACTCAAAATGATGTTCTAAATTTGTTCAATCCATTTCCAGACCCTGAACTCAACTGGTTGACCAAGTCAACCAGTTTTGGCCCATCAAGCCCTTTTGACCCCAACAGCCTTTTAAAATCCTAAACTCACCCTCATTAAACTTCAAATGTCTAATCAAACATGTCCAGTCCAGACCTATACCCTGGGTCAACCTGGTTGACCCAGTCAACCCAATTGACCTAAAGATCCTTTAAACCCTTAACAAGTCACTTTGACATATTAGGGTTATCTAGCCTATTCAACCCATTCAGACCCTCAAACCAGTACCAATACTTGAGTCAAGCACATTCAATTCGTTTGGAATCAAACCATGTGAAGTTTGACTTAGTCAACTCAATAGAATCCATTTGAAATGCCTTAGACCTTTAGGCTTCATCCCAAACTTCAATCCCCAAGCCTTAACCAACTTCCAATCCAGCTAACCACCTCATTGAGAACTATCTAGACCCAACCTCACCAACCCTTGACCTGTTGACTGGTCAAACTAGTCAACAAATGGTCAAGAGACCATTGAACATTTCAAGAATTAATTCCATAGCATCCAAACTCCACTCATTAGCTCCAAACCCAGCATCCTAGCAATCAAGAGAGCCTTACATGCCACCTCATCAGTCAACATTCTAGGTTGACTGGTCAAACTGTCAAATCAAGTTTTAAATGGATTAAACATGGTCAAATTAATCCCTTAAGCTAATCCATTCAACCCCAAATTATTTCAGCAGCTCTAGGGTGCTCTAGAACCTTCCTAGAATCTATCCTAGCCTTTGATTCAAGATCCAATGGCTCTCAATCCTCCCATGTGCTCAAGTGAGGACAAAAATCCCTTTACACATAGATTGTCCTTGCTTGTCCTTTTGATTCTCTGCTCCTAACAACCCCTGTACATGTGTCTTGATCATAGCAGCTCACCAAACAGATCCCAGCCATTCAATTCACCTGGGGACGTTTGAATAGGGCAAGACCTCTCAAGTAGCTCAGATTCCAATTTCTACATTCTCTCTCCACACTCAAGCTCTCCAGGCGAGATCTCTTTTCGTTTTGGCTCTACTAGGTCTCTTCTACTTTCCCCCACCCAAAACCCGGTGGTGGGAGGCTGCCGGAGGCAAGAATCCGGCCAAACCGAGCCTAAAGACCGTCCCAGGCTTGTAGCTCAAAATTCAGACCTCTTCAGCCCTTGGAGTCTTCTGGAGAAACAATCTAGGACAGTCAACAAGCTCAACAAATCCTTAATCGTTCAAAATGATCCATTATATCAAGGTAACGAACTAACCCTAGTTAAATCTACTTAGATTTAAATAACTTTTCATAAAGCGCTTTTCAAACCATAAAATAACTTCCCCATTGTTCTACTCCATCATATAAAGCTATGTTTAAAATTTTATATGCTTTGGTTCAGTCGTTTGAGAAAACGAGCCGTTCTTCATCACCTAGGGTTTAAAACATGCATGCATGGCCTGTTGTTGACCTCATTTTTGTATGAGGTCACTAGGGACCCATCCAGACTCCAGATCAAGCCTGACCCGACTTCAATCTAGACCTTAAGATCCATCTAGATCCTAAATCTCTTCTAGACTCTAGATCCTAGGTTCTACTCTAGATCCTAGAATTTCTCCAGACAAATCTAGATCTTAAGACTCTTCTAGACTTTAGATCTTAGGACATGTTCTAGAAGACCTTTCTAAATCCAGACCCTGTGATCTTCTCAATCCTTAGGAGCTGCCTAGACCTTAGATCTATCCAGACCTTGAGATTAATTTAGATCTCAGATCAATTCAAACTTCAAATCAAACTTAATTTAAAGCCAATCCAAACCTTAATTCAATTCAAATTTCAATCGAATCTAGACTTTAAATATATCGTGATTCCAAATCTAGTTCAAACCTTGACTACACCTTTGAGCTAGCTCTACCTTATCCTATTACTCATGATCATCCAAATGATCATGAATGACATGGATGACTCAAATCCAATAATCTAAACTCAAAACTCAATTCGAATCCATAGCCTAGACATGCCCTAGCTATGATTCAATCAAAATTTCAAAACTCTTTGAATTATTTCCAATGCGTGACTCAAATATGTTTGAACCTATCATGAGTCATGTGACCTTGGATTGACCAAGTCAACCACTTGAAATTTGGTCAAACTATCTTAAAATTTCCTTCATATGCTTAAGCTCTAACCCTTTACTTCCAAGCCTTCTTCAAATTATTTCAACCAGCAAACAATGTTCTCTCCATGTCCACCTAAGCCTAAGTTGACTGTTTGACCAGTCAAACAGTCAACAAGGTGTCTAAATGACTTTAGGTGTGGTCAAACATGGTCAAAACACCTCAAGCTTCAATCCCTAGCTCCAAACCTAGCAACCAGCATTCAATACACTCTACTCCTTGCCACCTCACCAGTCCAAGTGGTATTGGACCAGTCAAACAGTCAAATCAAGGATTAAGAGGGGTCAAACTTGGTCAAAACCCCTCTTAAACCTAATCTATCCTAATCCAAATCTTTCTAGCTATTTAGGTGCTCTCTAGAACATTCCTAGAACCCCTCCCAGCCCTTGGATCCAGATCTAACAACTCTTATTAAGCCATATGCTCAAGTGGGGACCAAGAGAGGCTTTCCACCTCATTGTCCTTCTCCCAGCCTTTCCAACTGCTCCAGGCCACATGGAAGCATCCTAGCATGCCCTCTAGTCGATCAGGACCGTCCATTCAAGCTGGAGAGGTTTGAATAGGGAAAACCCTAGGAAATGAGCCGTCATTCTCACTTGAGCACTCTCTCTCCACACTCAAGCTCTCCAAACGATATCACTTTTCGTTTTGGCTCTAGGGACCTTCCTCTACATTTGTCCACCCAAAACCCGGCGGTTTACGACGGCCGGCGGTGAGATTCCGGCCAAACCGAGCTTGAAGACCGTCCCAGGTTGATAGCTCGAGATCCAGACCTCTTCAGCCCTTGGAGTCTTCTGGAGAAATGATCTAGGACGATCAACAAGTTCAACGAGCCCTAAAGCATCAAAATCTGTCAATCCAATCAAGGTAAAATCGAAACCCTAGTTTAATACACTTAGCTTTAATTAGCTTTTGAATAAGCCATTTTAATACCTTCATAATATATCCCCATTAATGCTCTTCATTAGGGTAATCTAAATTTAAAATTTCAAATCATTTGCTTCAGTAAATCGAGAGAATTAACGAGTCGTTTTATTTGATCTGGACTTTGGGCTCAGGACGTGCATGATCTGCACGTTTTCTAGGCCGTTGATCACGCGATCAACGGCCCAGATCAAGCTATCCCACGACATTTTCGAACCAGGCTTTTGATCCAACGACATTTCTCTGGTCCGGCCGCATCTGGGCCCTTGATTCAGAGTCGCGGGATCGAGATCCCGCCGTCTGATCTCTCCCCGCGAGATCAGATAGCGGGATTTGATCTGAGTCGTCCATTCCATCATATGGGGATCCGACGGCTGTTAGCAATTGCTGACTGGTTTGAGTGATATCGCGTGGACCCAGCGCCGCCGCCACGCGTTTGATCCAACGCCCGCCACCTGTCTCAATGATTGGCTGCCGGTTTAATTAAAGGGTTTTAATTAAAATTAAAACCTTTTAATTACCAGAAACTTCAATAAAACATTAAAAAATAAATACTTTTCAGAAAATTAAGTATTATATATCAAACTGCTCAGAATTTCAAGGCCTTTTATTTAAAAATAAAATTGATTTAAAATATTCTATATATTTTAAATAATTTTAAATATTAACTATTTGGTTATTTTAATTATTATTTAATTAAAATAAATCCAAATATTCCAAAATTTTACTTTCAAATTATTTTAGATAGTCAGAGATCTCTCAAAGTTATTTTAAAACATTTTGATAATATTCTTATTTATTTAATTTTAAAATCTATATTTAGATATATATATATATATATATATATATATATATATATATATATATATATATATATATATATGTTTTTTTTTTTAAATCTATTTTAAAATTTATATGTATTTAAATTTTTAAGGGCTTTGAGAGATCCACCTTGAAACTTTAAATATGGATTAAGTTTGAATGAATAGGTTTAATGGGGATGATTAGTGAGTAATTATTTTAATTACTTACTAATCAAATTGTTAATTATTCAAATTTATTTTGTCTCTTGCATGTGTAGGGAACACACACTTGCACATAGTCTTAGGGCTCTCCTAGATCTAGGATTTGATTGTGAATGTGATGCTTTCATCTATGTATGTTAGTCCAAGGGTTAGAGAGATCAATTGATTTAAACCTAGCTAACCTAGTGACATTAAGGACAACAATTAAGGACTTATGTGTAGAGAACTTAGATAAATTCTAACAATTAAGATACACATCATTTTAGCTTGAAACTTTAAACACTTGAACTTAGTGACATATAGAGCCACTAGAAAAAGTTTCACTGACTTTTGAAATCATTAAGATCCTTAATTAGCCTAATTGAATTTAAACCGTTAATTAAGCCTTAAAACTTCTAGAAATTGTAATAAATCCAATTTAAACCCAAAAATTACACACAACCCCTCTAATTGACCAGAATCAAGTGCTTAACCAATGAAAATTAAAAGCCCTTTAAATTGACAACAAATTAAACCTTAATTTAATTTTAAGTGAAATTGAATATTTAATTAATATAATTAATTAATAATTATTAAAAATTCCAAAAATTTCCCAAACACTTGGGAATCTCTCCTTAGGTCATTCCTGACCTTTGGAGAAGATTCAAGGAGTTTGGATCTCATTTGGACCAAAATCACAAAAATGCCCTCTAATTAAGTAATTTCAAGAAATTCAATAATTACCCAAACTTCAAACCTTCATAACTAATTCAAGAAAAATCCAAATTGAACAAACTCACTTGCATTCAACTCAAAACAATGTCTAATATTTGTTAAAAATATTAAATTCCAGAAATCTGTAATATTTTAAAAAGTCAACAAATCGGTCAACTCTAAGTCAAAACTAGTTCAAAACTTCAAACCTTCGTAATAAAATGCAGAAAAATCCGATTTCAACGTACTTACTGTCTAACTGATCGTAGTAAGGTCTAGTATTTTAATAAAATGTTAAATTTCCATAAAACACTTTTAATCAAAAAGTCAATTTTCAACCCCTTAATTAAATGATTAAAATATTCCAAAAATTCTAAAAAACTCAAAATCACTCTAAAACTCCAGAAATGTCTAATCAACCCTTAAAATCAGTAATCAACCAATTTTGATTAAAATTCATTAACTTTAAAACCTTAATCAACTTAAGCCACTTAATTATACCGGGTACCACTAGGTAACCCAGGCCTACGAGGCTATTAACTTAGCCCCAAGGAAGGTGAAATAAACTTCACGGCCTCGGTGTGAAACAAAGGTGATATCCAACAAATAATTAAATAAATCTTAAAATTAACCTTAAGCCATTAATATTTGAATTCAAACTTAAATACCTTAAGCCTTTCAACTAATCGAACTTTAAATAACTCTAACCAATAATCCTATTTAGGACATATCTAAACCACACAGCCTATATCACACACTGTAGATGGTTTGCTAGGAGCACCAACTCTAGTTTTAGGCTAGGCCGGTGTTTACTTTTTGCAGCTGTGTGCCGGATTTTTGAGTTTTCACTGCATGCTGTTTGCTAGTTTAGAATTGATTGATTGTTTATTTATTTACTGCAATCTGTTGAGCACTTTAAATTTCAACTATTAGCTGCTTGAGATCAAATATTAACTGCTTGAGGATTATATATAACTGTTGATTATTAGGATAACCTTGCAGGATCGAGTCTAGATTTTTCATTTTGCTTAATGTAAATTTGATTTGATATGGTTGTAAGTATTCAAAGTGATTTGAGTTTGGGATATTGATATCCAACTTGAATTCCAAAGAGGAGAAGACATCCCTAAAGGGGAGAGTCTTCGTCCATTTGGAGGATCAAGTTTGGATACTCTTCAAATATCCAAAGAGGAAATATAACACCCCGATCAAGGGGGAGTTTCTTTTCATTTGGATATCCGGACCCGACGATCCAAGAAACAGCAGAAGAACGAAGAAGTGGATAATGAGAAGACCCATTCTCAAAGTCACTTGAGTCTTAGGATTAAAATCCGGGTTGTAGTCAGTGGTGTCCGGCCACTTTAATTTTCTGCAAAATTCTGTGATGTAATAATAAGGGGCACTTGCCTACGGACATTCAATTTGATATATTTAATTTGATTGATTTATTTAAATTGATTGTGCATTAGAGATACCTGCTTTTCTAGTCTTTTTACCTGCATGCCGACTTTGATTTGACCTGGAATCCGACTGTAGGCTCTTAAGGACTTAATAAAATTTTTCTACTTAAATCAAATTAAAAACTTTAAGCTCACATAGAAACTCTAACATTTTAAGAAATAATCCCGGGACCGCCGGGAGTCCTCATTTCATAGCATTCATTCAAATTCAATCTTTTAATCGAGTCGATTAGCATGCATCATATTAGCAACTAATTTAAAAACCTTTAAATCCTTAATTGCATTTGCTTAAGCATCAAACCCAACATAAGTTTAAGGGACCATTTAGGATCCGCTCTAGATTTCGGTCCCGTTCTCAAATACCTTTCGTAAATAACGTCCCGACCACTCTACATAAATTGAACGGACTCATAATTTTAAATCGTTTAGGTGGTTTAGTTGGTTCCCCAATCCAGGCCGGGATAAGTCCAGATATGCATTGCACTAGCTAGGTTCGGGTCACTTTTTAGTACCCAATTTAGACTTAGATTCCGAGGCTGGCTCTGGCTATAAGACCTCAACCTCCGGGAATTGAATCCTAACTTTCTAATAAAATTGATCACTTAAATATTAAATCTCTTTCAATCAAATTTAAGCCAAACACTTAAGATAGATTGGAGTGTTTTCTGAAGTAATTCAGAATCTTAAAAACACTCCCTACTCCTCTTCCTTTGACCCCGAAAATAAGTCTTCAATTTTGAACCAATCCCATTTGAAATTCCTATCATTTTCTTTCTTTGACATCCAGCTTTGAAAATCTAAATAAAATTTACACCGCTATTTTAATCGAGATTTTCGTAGGAAATTTTGATTTCCTACGATATAATTAACTACGAGGGCTTGCGCTCGTAGGAGATTTAGAAACCCAGAATTGATTTTCAAAAACAATTTTTCAAAAATCTCAATTAATTATCTTTGGGAAATCTCAATTAAACGATCATTATCGTTATATCCAAATGATTGATAATAAGTGATATTTTCTTTCCTTGGAGAGATATGTCATTCTATTATCCTGATTTTGATTATAAAATTAATGATCCTTTTATCCAAATTAGAATAGTCAAACAATTGATTAGATTCCATTTTGATCCTCCGGGGTCAAATGTGATTCTCCCTTTGAGTTTGACTACGATAATCCGGATAAATTTGAAATTCTGAAATTTGAACCCATTAGGGAACGATATGATCATCTCCCGAGGTGATATATTGTTCATAATAACGCGTTTGATTTTAAAATTTTAAAAATTAAATAATCCCAAAGATAATTAAATATTTTTCAAAATTATATATACATGAATATTTTTTAATCAAAGCACATGTACAAGATCTAGACCGTTGATCTCATCATCAACGGTACCGATCATGTCATTTCGCGGCTTGAGCAGACCGCGCCATCCGCATTTGTTGCACAGATCACCATCCGGCCAGATCTTGGCCGTCTATTTCGCGCAACGGGCGATCCGACGGCTGACGGCGGTCGCTGACGTGGTTAAGTCGAAACCGCGTCCGCGCCGCCGCCCAATGATTGGCATTTAATGCCACGCTGCGTCGCGCCGCCGCGTTTTGTGATCTAGCCAATGGAGTCTTGCCACTTGTCCCGCCGGCGCCGCCATTTCCTGTAAAATTAAAATAAACAATTTTAAATTCATTTAAACCACTAAAACTTCAAAAAATCATTTAAAATAAAATATAAAACCAAAAAATATGTATAATAGTTCATTCTCTTCAGTTTTTCATCCTCTTTATTTTAAAAATAAAAAAAAATAAAATTAATAATTATATACAGAGTTATGTGGCTTTTAGTATTTTCAAACTTTTATTAATAACTTTTTATATATTTATTAAATTAATACCAAATTTAATTGACATGATCTACAGAGTTTTAAAAGCATCCAGTAATTTTCCTAGATTTATTTGAGCTATATTTTGATAGTTATTGAATTTTCAAAATACAAGGGTATTTCTATATTATATATATTTTAAAATCAAATTATAAATAAATTTAAATCATATGTATTCAAACACCCTTTAGAATCTTTAACCAGGGCTTTATCATGATTAAATGAGTTTAATAGGGAATGTTTAATGGTTTGTAAAAGCAATATCATGACCATCATCTCTTGATTGAATTTTCAAGTTGTAGGATTGTCACTTAATCCTAATACTTGGAAATTCATCAATCATACATTCATTTCATACTCCTCTTAGATTTAGTGCACTATTGTTCATGTTTGCTTTGGTTTGATTGTAATTAGTGTGCAAGGGTTAGTGAACATGATTTGTCATCCTACAATCTAGGGACACTAAGGACAACAATTAAGGTCGAGTCTTAGCCAACTTAGCCAAATCTAGGAAGAACTACACACATTCCTTTTGGGATTGAGCTAAAACATAGAAAACTAGTGTCATAGCCCTATTAATCAAATACACATTGATTTGACATTAATTGACTATATAATAACTAGTAGATTTAGGTTTTCTTCTCTTTAAAAGTTTTAATGTTCAATAAGTTCTAATAAGTCAAATAAAACTTCTAAAAAATCCAAATCAGTCTTAATCAATCTCAATCAACTCTAAATCAAACTTAAAACAAACTCTTAATCATTCAAAATCAAAGCAAAGCCTTAAATTCCATTGAACCAAATCATACCCTTAATAAACCCTTAATTAAACCTAAAACTTCCAGAACATATAATAAATCAAGATTAAATCCAAAAATTATAAATAATACCTCTAACTGATCATAATTAAATCCTTAACCAATTAAAAATAAAATCAAATCAATTTGATAACAGATTTAAGATTAATTTAATTCTAAAAGAAATTCAATATTTAATTAATTTAATTTAATTAACAATAATTAAAAATTCCAATAAATTCCCAAACACTTGGAAATCCCTTTTTAGGTCATCCCTGGCCTTTGGAGCTGATTTCAAGAGGTTTGGAATCCATTTGGAGCAAAACTATAAAAAAGGGTCTTAATTAAACAATTTCCAAAAATTCATTAAATAGCCTAAACTTGAAAAATCCATAACTAATTCAAGAAAAATCCAAATTGATCAAACTCAGTTGAATTCAACTCATAATAAGGCCTAATATTTATTAAAAATATAAAAATTTCAGAAAACCTTTAAATTTAAAAAGTCAACATATTGGTCAACCGTAGGTCAAAACTAGTTCAAAACTTCAAACCTTCATAACTAAATCCAGAAAAATCCAATTTCAGCATACTTACTGTGAGACCTCGTTCCTTTGCTGTAGCTGCTGGAAAAGTGATTTTTCCCCAGGATCGGCCAGGACGAAGTTGAGATCGTCCAGGCCGATCAGTGCATTGAAAACAGCTGATTTCTGGAGTGTTCTGGAATGATTTCTGGACAGGAACGTCCAGGACGATATTGAGATCGTCCGGGACGATCGGCACTGTTCACATAATACCGTCCGGATCATTGCCCTGGGAATGGTCCAGGACGATTAGAAATTGGTCTGATCGTCCCGGGACGATCGGGCGATCGGCCAGGCCGATCTGAGTATGATATAAGGAAATGAGCTCGTTTTGAGGAGAGAGAAAAATCATTTTATAAAACAGATATTTTGAGGAGAGAGAAGGAGCGGAAAAGCAAAGGAAGAAGTCTGATTTTGGAGCCCGCGGAGCGATTTTCGTCGTTCGTTGCTGTTGAATAGTTTGTTTGTCTCGCTGTAAGGACTCCGAACCTTACTTCTGTTTTCGAAGATATTGTGTTTTGACCGAGTTGTGATCTGTTTTGTGTTTTCGTAGTCGACTTTTCGACATGATTTTGATTTGACACAACTTTCACCGCACAACTTCTAGTATGTTATAGATATGATTATTGTACACGATTTGACTGTATTCTACGAAGATTTTACCGGTCGGAATTGATTCTACGCGATTTTAATTGAATAGGAAATTATCAGGACTTGATTTGATTTGGAATCTATAGACTGATAGTCTTGCATTGATGCCGTGGTTATTCTGTTGTAATTTGGTGAAATTCAGAATTTGTCTTTTTGCTGGATTTTTGTGTAATTTCGATAGACTACCGTTACTCTGCCCGATTTTCGTATGATTTCTGATTCTCCCGGAATTGATAGATTGAATGGATCTGCCTAGGACTATTGATATGATCGTTCTCGATTTCTTTAATATTGCTTATTGCATCGATTATTGCATTGATTGATTGATTGATCCTGAAAGACAAGTGGAAACCTAGTTGAACGTTGGTTATAGAAACCAACGTATGGATATCTACAACAGCAATATTGATAACTACAACAGCACTATTGATAATAGCCAGTTTAACCTGGTTGAACGATTGATAACTACAACAGCATCATTGATCATTGAACGAACTACAACAGCATCATTGAACGAACTACAACAGCATCATTGAACGAACTACAACAGCATAATTGATCATTGATAATAGCTAGTGTTTGTGCTTGTCGAGTAAGACCATTGTATGAAATTGCATGTATACGATATTGCATCGCATAGATTTTTTGATCTATATTGATTTATTGATTTCGGATTGATTTATTGATATTGACGGATTTACTGATTTACCGATTTCTGCTTTATTGGAATTAATCGGATTTACTGATTGATACGACTTCACTGATTTCATCGATTGATTACCGAGCATGGGTATTATTGAGCATGGATATGGACATCGTATAGATTCATTGTACTACTGCCTATAGATTTGATAGATTTGCCTTCGCTACTGTTCTACTCCGTATGGACTGTTTTATAGATTCATTGTCTCGTATCGCTTTTCCCGATTGACTTCATTGATTAGATCGTACTGATTTGACCGTATCATTTTGATTGACGAATATTGATTGATTGAATTGATTTATCGATCTGCCTGCCGCTGCATTGATTGGTTTTATTGACTATTGATTTCTGTATTGCATTGACTCATTGATCATGTTCGACTAATTGATTTGACTTGATTTGATTAACCTGCATATTATTTTCAGTGTCGTGCTTTGATTTCAGTTGTAGGCTTTGGTGACCTGCTGGGCTTTGTAAGCTCATTATATGTGGTTAATGATTTCAGGTGCAGGGCCTCCAGCTTGACGATCTTTCTGCCGAGTTCTGTAGCTTTTCTTTTGTAGCTTTGGTAGGCTTTCTTTTGTAGCCTGTACGGCTAGTGTAGTATTTTCTTTTGGCTGTACTTTGACTCTTGTATTATTTGTGAATTATAGTATCCGCTGCTGTTTCTTTTTTGTAATGTAATTATCTCTTGCTCTGGATATATATATATATATTGGTATGGATTGATATGAACAACAGATGAAGAAACCGATAGAAAGAAAAAAAAAAAAAGAAAATAGATGAATCCTTTCGCTACACGGATCTCGGGGCATTACACTTACCTTCTAACTGATCGTCATAAGGTCTAATATTTTAATAAAATACTAACTTTCCAGTATTTAATATTAAATAAAAAGTCAACTTTTGACCCCTTAATTGATTGACTAAAATATCCCAATAATTTCTAAAAATCCAAAAATTGTTCTAAAACTCTAAAAATGACTAATCAACTTCTAAAATCAGTAATCCAATACATTTCTAATAAAATTCATTAACTCCTAATTCTTAATTAATTTAAGCTACTTAACTATACCGGGTACCACTGGGTAACCCAGGCCTACGAGGCTATTAGCTTAGCCCCAAGGAAGGTGAAATAAACTTCACGACCTCGGTGTGAAACAAAGGTGGTATCCAACCAATCATTAAAAATCAAGTCTCTAAATCAATTTCAAATCCTTAATAATCTAATAAACCTCCAATTCTTAATATTTCTCAATCTTATTAACTAAAATCTATCAATTATTCAATTAAATTTTATAGTCTTTTAATCTAAATTAATTAGATAATTTGGTCGATTAAGATTTATCTTAATCAATCAAATTTGATAATTGATTTAGATTAAATGAATTCGGGTCTTCTATGCCTAAAGTTTGATTCCTTTTGGAGGACTTTGGGCATTTTGACTTTTAAAGACCCTTAAAACACTTAAATAATAAAGAGATCTCTTATGTGTTGTGCATGATTCCTTTCAGGAGGGCACTAACACATTTAGATTTGAAGATCTTCAAACAAAGAATAATAAACTACCGACCTTATACGACGTGCTAGATTCCTTCGGGAGGGCACGTTATATTACATTTGTAAGGTCCCTTTCTCTCTCCTTAATAAATTATAAGGACTCTCAAAATAAATACCTATCTTCAATCTAAGACGGGTATTTATTCTGAAATTCCTAGGATTTATAAATTGATGATTTCCTGCACTTAGGGAATTATCAATCTATAGATTCTTTATAACTAAATTAAATAACTCTAACATTCAAAATTGGAATAATTCTTAATAAATTCAAATATACTTTACTTAAACTTTAATTAAATTCCTTTGACCTATAATAAATCAATCCTAATAATACATGCAATTTAAACAAATAAACCTATTAGGACCTATCCAAGCCACACAGCTTTCTTCACACGCTTAGATGCTTGCTAGGACAACCAACTCTAGCCTAAGTTAGGCCGATGGTTTGTTTTATTTTGCTTGCAGGTGTCTTGCCTAGAGGGCACCTATGTGTGATTGCTTACCTTCCTGTACTGCATAAGCATGCATATTTACTTTTCTGTCTGTACACCAGAGTGCGGAGTGAATAAAGTGAGGGCCCTGTACTTTACTTTTCTGTCTTTACTTTCCTGCATTTATAACTATACACAATGCACTCATAACATGCATCATTATATAACTGCTTTATTTCCCGACTTTTATATTATTGCAACAGTAGAATGTTTTTAGGATCTGATGTACTGCTTTTCATTTTCTAGAATTGTTGTATATAGATTGAGTCTGTACAGCGTCTGGAGTCTGTAAAAGAATTAAAGATAACTGCTTATAAATATATAAATGGGGCTCCAAAAAGTGATGTCCTCCTTCAGAAGGACGCTCCTTTTTGGAATTCCATAGAAGACCCGGAGCCTGAAGACCATAAGCTGTTATATTTAATTCTATTTTCTTGTAGGCTTAGAACCCAGGTTTGTTGTCGGTGGATCCTGGCCACCATTACTTTACTGCAAATTCTGGAGTGTAACCGATGAAAATTATATTAATAAAATCAGCTCTTTCATATATAATTGTTTCATACATCATTCGCATACGAGTAGATTTTTGGTTTTTATAAGCATATTACTCTGCATTTATTTTAAATTCTTGAATCACTCCTTGATTCCTAGGATAGAACCATCTTAACTCTTGCATCATCGGTGAATTGTTGTGATTAGGATTGTTAGCTGGCAGCCCACTCTATGCAGGTGGTAAGTCCAGATTGTATACACTTCTCTATGCACATTCCTCCTTCTAATCAATTATAACTCTTCTAAATTCAACTCTATAATCTAAAGCCTGATCGTGAAAATTTAAATCAGCCCAAATATTTAATTAAATTTATATATAATTTTGGAATCAATTAGTCTTCATTTAAATCGAGAGTGTTCTCTTATGAGATGTAATTAACTACAGGGGCTTGCCCCTGTAGGAAGTCTAGATCCCAGAATAATCTAAACCCTACCTAAGTTCTTTTCTGAGGTAGGGAAAAGATCTGTGGAAGTATATTAGGTTTTGTTCATATTTAGGAGTTATTTCTATAATTAATGAATAGATAGATAGTTGATTTGTTTTTACTAACAAATCAAATATCTTCTATATTTAATTATAGAAATGAACTTACAATTCATCAATCTAATCAGGTCGATTAGAGAATATACTCATCATCCCTTCAGGATTATTTGAATATTCTCTATACTACACCTGATTAGGAGAATGAATTGTACTGCTTCTCCCTTTAAAATCAGTAGGAGGATATTAATCAGTCTTTCGGGGCAGTATAGTATCAGACTATATAGATTTAATCGGGAGAAATATATCTTAAATATAAATAAAGCGAATCGTGTGAGAAGATAAAATTCTTATTTTTTTTTTTAAATAGAAAACCCTGCCTTATCTATACTTTTGTTTAGATTCATTCATTATAATCAAGAAATAAATAGATATTCGATTTACCTTCATAAGTAAATCAAATATCGTCTGTATACTTGATTTTAGGGATGAATCGACAATTCACTAATCTAATTAGGTAAATAGGGAAAATACGGATCGTCCTTTCGGGTGATTTGTATATTCCCTATGTCATACCTGATTAGGAAAGCGAATTGTCTGTTCTCTTTCTTTAGAATCAATAGAAGGATATTAGTCTGTCTTTCGAGGCGGTCTGATATCCGACTATATAGATTCAATTGAAAGAGAATGTTCAAAAATATAAATAAAGCAAATTATTTTTCCATAAATAAAATAGGATAAATTTTATTTCAAAAGTTATTTTTAAAAATCTCTCTCTCCTTCTCTTTCTCTATTTAAATAACATAGATTTATTATACAATATATATTCTATTATATTTCTAGTAAATTAAATATTTACATACAAGAATTATATTTAAATAATAAATAAAATCAAAGTTAGTAAAGAGATTTTATTTTCTCACAATCACAGCAAATGTCAAAAAAGATTTCATATTTTCATCTATGATTGAAAAATCAAAGAAGATTTCATCTATGACTAGAATAGCTTTATGCGACGATACTGGAAAAGCTTTGTGGCTTGTGCGACGGTGCAGTAGATATAGGATAAATATAAAATAGACAATGCAAGAGGAAAACCTCTATAGAAGAATAACAAGATTACCTTGAACACTTCAAAGTTGAATAAGTTTTATTTTGTTGTTTTTTCCTCTCAGATTAGGTCGATGCCCGATGGAGCGGCAGTCGCATCGAAGCTTTGTCCCCAGTAGCGAGAGCGGAGCACTGCACACTAAGCATACGAAGAATGGGATCGTGTGGAGTAGAGCATAGTCACGACTCACGAGAAGCAAACGTAGATGGGAATCGCGTGGAGCAGAGGCGGTCGCAAGAGTAGAGAGGCGGGAGTGAATAGCGACTGGAATAGGGTTTGGTGACTTCTAAGTTTCGGGGGGGAGGGGGGGCACGTGCCCCCCTAGGCCCCCCCTTGTATCCGCCGCTGGTGAGATGTGTGAAGAAGATGATGTTGGGAATAGAGATTTTGACGGGATGTAATAGAGTAATAGTATAGATGATGAAAAAAAATTTTAAGTGGCGGATAAGTAAATGTTATATATGAAAATAGAATAATTTTGAATGTTATGTAAATAAAAATCCCATTTTTTATCCATAATTGGGCCTCCCATTTTAGAAGCCCAGCCTTCTTCCGCATCTATCACAGATATTTTCCCACGTCTCTCCATTGGGAAGCCCCACCCATCGTCTCCGTTGCTATGTTCACTGCATTGGAAGCTCTCTCTTTCTTTTTCTTAAAAATAGCACAAACACCTCGAATGCTATTCTGAAAGGAGTAGAGAGGGAGAGAGAATGGCAGTTTCGCTCTCTTCCTTGCCGCTAGTACCATTGAAACCCTCTCTATGGTTGAAGCCCGAGCTCGCTCGCGGCGTTGCAATTTCCTCCATCTGCTCACTGGACAGCAGCCTGTTTGCTAATGCCCCACTCACCCAGCGACACTTGAAGAGGAGGCGGAGCCGCCCACGGAAAAGCGGCGGAACTTTCTCGGCCTTCGTTGTGTTCGCAGCTTCGGTGGATTACTACTCCACGCTTGGAGTTTCCAGGTCCGCAAACAACAAAGAGATCAAAGCTGCCTATCGGAAGCTCGCTCGCCAGGTACTGCTCTTCCCTGAACTCGGTCCAATCTGAGCAGTTTCTGCTATGAAAATTTATGGTTTGGGAATCATTTGTTGTTTTAAGAAGATTCAATCTACTGGTGCCCTTGTGTGTCAGATCCAGTAAGTTTGGGTAATTTGTGACTGGTGTGGCATTTGATAGTGGTTGGCATTCAGGGGATGCGGACTACGATATCAAGATATTTAATAGAAGTATGAACTGTTTTTACCGTGGGGTGCCATTTGATGGAATCTGCTGTGCATTTTTGCTTTCCCGCTAGCGGTTTATTGTCTTCTTTGCGTGAATTGAAGAACTTCGAGAACTAACGAAATGAATAAATGGTTGTCGTTTGATTCGGTCTATTGTATTTATGGGGCAGTCCCAATTGGAAATATTGGCTGTTACGAGGATATCTGGATTCTAGTGGCTTCACAAGACATGATGTGTTCATTTGTTCTTAATGAAGTAATTTATTGTGTTTAGTATTAACGGAGAGCACGGCATATTTTTCGAAAGGTAAATTCTTAATGTCTATCTGATTAAATCTTTTAAAAGGCAATTCAATTCATTATCTAGAGTGACATTTTGATTTGAATACTTATTGAAGTCCACCAAAGGAGGGACGACTATGCTTGCTCCAATTCCAGTTTGCTTTGAAAAATTTGAACTAATATTGTTGATTGTGTTACACATTCACTCTGTTAAAGAATCAAGTTTTCTTGCATTGACGCCTATTGACCCTCCTATGGATGCTCTGCAAACATTCAAGAATGAGAAAATCTTTGAAGATGCTTCTCGCTATTTGATGCAGACAACTAGAAAGAAAAGACCAAAAAGAGAACACTAGGGCTAGTAGAACTTTCTCAATTCAAATTCAAGTAGGCAAACACCAAGACCAATTTGACACAAACAAAAGTTAGGCAATTCGAAATTAAAATAAAAATCAAAATGAAAACAAGCTTCAAGAGGCATGATATCACAAACAACTTGATCCTTATAAGAGCTTCCAATTGATAGATTAACAGTGCATTGCTTTTTGATAGGAACTTCACTTTCTTCTTTGAACCAAGAGATTTTGTAGGGTTTAGCAAGTGGTTTTGATTTCAATTTTAGCTTATATACTATCAGTTGTGTGACAAAATTACCAGAACTATCACTATCAATCATTAAAGTGCAGAGTTTTCCTTCAACAGTGCAAGTAGTTTGAAAGATGTTTCTCCTAAGCCATTTATCCCCATTTTCAACCTTAGTGGATAGGACTCGTCGGATTACTAAAATATATCACCTTGGTCTCCCTCTACATCAACTCTTTCTATCTCATTTTCAATTTCGGGTTTAGTTTCGTTTTCTTTTTCCTCTTCCTCTAATTCTTCATCATTTTCAATGTAATTAGTCATAGGAGGGTTGTTTTTCCTACAAGCAGCTGAAAGATGCCCATATAACTCACATTTGTAACATGGTTCAATAAGCTTGGGTGGTTCAATTGGTTTAGGTCCCATTATTCCTTTTCCTTTATCTAAGTTTTGAGTCTCAGTTGCTCTTGTTTGTACATTAGAAGATTGTGTAGATTGGATTTTTACTCCACCAGTTAGTCGTTGCTTAAACGATTTAGGTGCCTTGTTACTTCGTTGTTGTTGTTTTTCAATTTTTAATGCCATTCGATAAGCTTCATCGAATTTGATTACATGATGCAAGCTTAATTGATCTTGAATTGTTCATTTCAACCCGTTAATGTATCTAGTGACAATTCATTCCTCAGATTCATCTAAATCGTTTCGAGATGGAAGCTTATAAAATGTTTCAGTATATTCTTCAACTGTTTGGTTTCCTTGACGAAGATTGTTAAATTCTTGGAATAAGGTTCGTGAGTGATGTGAAGGCAAAAACTTTATTTTCATTTTTTCTGTCATCTTATCTCAGTTTTGGATTTTATCTTTTCCCCTTCTTAGCATATTGTTTTGAAGATTTTTCC
This sequence comes from Dendrobium huoshanense, assembly GCA_016618105.1. NCBI lineage: Eukaryota > Viridiplantae > Streptophyta > Magnoliopsida > Asparagales > Orchidaceae > Dendrobium > Dendrobium huoshanense. The sequence goes on along the minus strand of CM028347.1, from coordinate 5,566,253 downwards.
ACCAAGTTAATGCATGACCTGTGAGTTTTAAGCTAGCAAACTTAACTTTCCTATTATCATGGATTTTTTTCCATTTGAAAGATTGGTCCATTTTTTCTATCCATTCGATGAATTGATCAGGTTGTAGTTTACCTTCAAAGTTATGGACGTATATTTTTGTCCCATTATCCCAATTCCTATGACGTCTATTTTGATTTATAGGGATTTCTTCTTCACTTTCAGAATTTTGGGCATTAGCATTGTTGATATTCAAATTTGCAAGGGTGTTAGCCATATTATTTATTTGATGTTGTAAATCAGCCAATTGTTACATCATTTGTTGTCAATCCCCTTGGTTGTTTTGATTAGCCATTTTGTTTAAAAAAAAAACTCACACACCAACCTAGGATATGTTAACCTAGGCTCTGATACCAAAACTTGATGCAGACAACTAGAAAGAAAAGACCAAAAAGAGAACACTAGGGCTAGTAGAACTTTCTCAATTCAAATTCAAGTAGACAAACACCAAGACAAATTTGACACAAACAAAAGTTAGGCAATACGAAATTAAAATAAAAATCAAAATGAAAACAATCTACCCTCAGAACAACCAACTAGTGGTCACCTCACGTGCAACGAAATAGTAGGTAAGAAAATAAGTGCTTAAGGACATGCAAACCAAGGGTCCACCACAACAACTTTGGGCCAACGTCCACTACAAAAACTCCTCAGGCAAATGCTACCAAACCGGCCAACCAACACCTCCAATAGCTTGAGAAAAAAGATACAAGTGGAGTGGAAACTTGTGGAGAGAAGAAGCCCAAGACGAAATCGAAGAGAGGAGAAGAGAAGTGGAAGAAGCTTGCAAGCTTTCCTAAGAAGAAACCCTCAAAGTTTTAGATAACTTCACTCACCAAAAACAGCCTATATTTATAGGAGAAAAGAGGAAGCAACCCAAACAACCACTCGAACCAACCAGAAAAAAGGGAGACAAAAGGCCAACATGCAACGCCAGGAGCAGCATCTGAGAGGTTACACCGGAAACAGGAATGGCCACCCGCGGGAACAGGCGCCAGGCAGAGAATTGAAAGGCCAAACAGAGAGGGGAAGAACCCTGACCACCCCAATTATGAGCTGAAAAAGGCAGCTGAACTTCATAGCATCATAATGAGCTGAATTTAGTAGTAGAACACAACAAGTCACCAAAGGGGCAGCATTACCCGAGACAACCAAGCCCAAACCTAGGAACTAAATCAGCCCAAAAGCAAATGCACATCAATTGCCCCCCCCCCCCCCCCCCCAAGCTTATTTATCTGACTGTCACTATATTTGATAATTCGACGCACACACAATTGAAGATATATTGGGAGGTTGTCTCATGGATTTCAAAATAATATCTTTAAATAACTTAGAAATGAGTAATCTATGAATGAAATAATCACCTAAGGGCTAGAAGCTTACATAGAAGCTGATTATACATGGTTAATTGAAGATAGGAATGCTTGTGGATACTATATTGTTGTAGATGATTGGACCTCTTTCCATCTGCCTTCATTTGGCTTTTCACGGCTTACCTTTGAACCATTCCACAGTACTTTTTCAATGCCTGAATTCATTTACATTTTAGGTGTTGCTTCAAATCTCATAACTATATTTGATGCTTTATTTCTTTAGCTAGGTTCACCTTCTTCTTCCATGTTGGAGACTATAATAGGTTTTACCAAAGAAATTGAGAATGGTTAAACAAGCACTACATCACTTTTGGATTTTCCTCCCACCTTCACAACTTGATTTAAGTCAAAGGTACATAAGCTAAAATTTATTGACGTCCTAGTATTTCCTGCTTGATGAAGGGTTTGTTTATCACATTAGAACAAATAAATAGTAGCTCTCTTTTTGACGCAAGAGGTTAAGCAGAGGGAAAGGATTTTGTCTTATAAGCGGAGGATGGCATTTACTTCCTTTGCTAGTGCAACTCTAACCTTAGCGGCTTAGCATGTGTAATGGTAGGAGGCATGTGGTTCAACTAATTGAAATTTTCTTTTGTTTAGTTCTCTTCTTAAGCTTTTCTGGTGCATTTATAAACTAGGCTGGAGCTGTGTCTCCAAAATCAAGAAGCGATCAACTCCTTAGTCCTTATCAATGATTGATGGAATGTTTCTTTGGCTCTTTTAATTGCATTTTCTTGGATTGCAAGGTGTGGCCTTTCCGTTCACTATTGTGGAGGAGGCTTTATCTACTTTCAGAAAGGCCACCTAACTCCATGATGAGTGTTTCCTTCCTATTTACTGTTGATGATATTCTTCTCTTCTTTGGAGTTCAACCTCTATAATGTTGTCTTTACATCAATTTCTTTTTATCTTCACCGGCTACATATGCCTCTTAGCTTTATAATGCCTTATTTCCTTTTTGGCCATCGTCCACAGCCAAATTCCTCTTTAAAGTTCTTGGCTTTATTATTGAGACCTTCTTTATTTTATTGATTCCAAAAATTAACAACCAAATAAACTCCAGGCACATACAAAAAATGTATGAATTTAAATATTTTTCATTCAAGGATTGCTTGGTCTTCTGTTCAACAAATAAATAGGCTTTGGCTATCCCCAATAATGAAAGAACCCCTTGCTTGAGTTATTTGCTCCAGATCCATAAACTTTACTAAAAAAACTATAATTGCAAACTTTAACTATAAGCGATAAATCTGTATATGTTCTCCCTTCCCGGGCCTATACAATTTTTATCGCCAAGAGACCTATTAAGATATTAAGTCCATAATAACTCAGTTTATCTTGTTTAGCTTCCGACTTGGAGCTTGAAGTTATGAAATAGCCATGGTTTGGGTTTGGTTTGGAGGTGCTCTCTTTCTATATGATCAACTTGTTCTCCTGTGTCATGCTTACAAACAAGTTGATCATAGGAGAATGCCATAATGGCTTTGGGCCTCCTATATGGTTGTTTGTTATTCGTTATAGTTGTTTGTTGGTTCTTAAGACTTGTACTGTACACTTAAAGTTTTTTTTAGATGGCCATGCTCTCCTTGTAATAGCATTTGACTGCATCATTAGTAACAATAGATCCTAACTTTATTTTACTTATGAATTTGAGATAGGAGCATCCCCGAGATCTATGCAGATGTTGTCTTAAGGAGATTCTCTTTTCAGAGGGATTTCTTAGCGTTTGATGTTATTGGGTATGGTGTTTGGAATGTCATGTCTTCTTTGTTCCCATAACATCATTGCTTCCAAGCTATTCTTGCCCTCGACTAAGGAGACCATATCAATTGGATCACCTCTTCTGATTATTCCCTTAAAGTGAATCCATCAATCATTATATCCAACTTCTTGAAGGTGACTTGGTGAAATTTTGTGTGGTGATGCATCAAGTTCTTTGTAGTGATCTCTTTGTATAGTAAGTTTGTCCATGCTACATGAAGATGATAGAAATCCTTTTTACTTGGGGAATCTTTTATACAATGATATGCCTTTTTAGTTTGATGATTGACTTAACATATTCTTTAAATACTCCTTTAGCCTAATATTCTTATCCTTGTTGCCACTAGGAGATTTCATCATGAGTGCACCAAGCTTTTCCATCCTATATATATATATATATATTTGTGTGTAATTGTTGGTAATTTGAGTTGATTTGAATAAAAATTTCAGCAAGCTGCCTTCATTTCAAAATCATCATAAAAAATTTTCAAGCCAAGACTGTCGCTCAACTTTAAATGACTTGTTTGATTTCAAATTAAATCAAATTCTAGTTTAGCCTTAATTTTGATATTACCATCCATGGCGCTTCCCCCCACCACACACACACACACACACACAAAAGTTTGGCCTAAAATTATAGGCATTTTGCATATGTTCAATTGGAATTTCAAGCGCACAACAGTATTTATGCCAACCTTGTCTGTTTTAAGCCTCCTTATGACTAGGCTTTTGGGAGCCAATTGCATTGACCTTAGTTTACCCGGGCTATTTTGGGCAATCATATTAGGTCTGGCATCCTGCAAAATAGAATTCTAGGAACTGCAAGTAGCGGTGGTTTTCAAGGCCGAGCAGCCAGATTTATGGGTCTTTTGCTAACAGTCCTAAAGTTTCGTTAATACATATATTACCACCCAGGTTGTCAAGGTAAATGCATTGACGTAAATTTTAAGCAAATACCAAATAAAACCTTTGAAGCTAGCTTTCTTTGATTTCCATTCATTGAACTATCAGTCAACTATGCTTATCTTTGGTTCCCCAAGTCTATATTTCCTTAGTTGCAACCTTGGACTTGTAAATACGTACTGTCTTTATTTTTTATAATCATAATCAGTGAAGGGAAAACGATGGGGTTCTAATCAAATCAAGCCAAGTTAAACAGTATGTTGTTTTCTTTGATTTGAAAATAATCATAACCTGCTTGAGCCTGAACTTGATTTCAGTGTCTGGCTGACCTCAGAATAAGTTAAAGGCTTGATATTGGATTCATTAGAGCTCATTTAGTAAACACACAAAGCTATGAAATTCTTGACACGGTTTATTTTAGTTGGCTCAATTGATCTGAATGTTAAACCCAAGATTTTGAGATTTTTTTAAAAATTCTGGAATCAAGTTTGCATGCCTAACCAAATGAAGTTGAGAACCGTCAGAAATTTTAGTTTGTCACAATAGAGGAAAATGATTCATGTAGCTGACCCCACGTATTGGGATTTATCCTTGTTGTACCCCTGAAGGATGGTCGGAACTGGTCCAATAACATCAACTTCATCTGAAGTTTAAAAACTGAGCTGGAGCTGCTCAAAGATTTTGTAACAGCCCTACATTGGATATAAGTTACAATTGGCATTATCTCCATGGCATAATTGCTGCTATGGAATCATTTGTTTGACCACTTGTGTTTTCTGTTTTAGTTTTGAAGCTTTTACTGTTAACCATTGCTTGTATGTCGATTGGCTTGTAAGATTCAGTTTATAGTTTTTGGAAGAATCTATGTGACGGATCATATAGTTTATTCAACAATTGCTCCTCTTGTTCCTTTCATATGCTGAATAGTTTCAAATTTTTATACCATTCTACATTAAAATTGCAGCATTTTGCTGACTTAGTCTTTTATCTATCAAGTACCACCCAGATGTCAACAAGCAGCCCGGGGCAACTGAAAAATTCAAGGAGATAAGCACTGCATATGAGGTAGCATCAATTAAATGAATTTATGTTTTTGTATTTTAGAACTTTGCCTACGGTGCTTTAGAAAAAAATTTATTCCTGGTTGCAAGTTCAATGGTGCTATGTTGAGCTCATTCTTGTTTTAATCTGTTAATAGACTGTATTGCTTTTATCTCTCTGAATCCCATGCAAACACATAAACAAATATAGGCTGGGTGCTAACAACATTGATGCAATTATATAACAGCTATGCGACGATAAATTGCTGGGTGGCCGGCAGTTCCCTTCCCCTCTTTACTGCAATGTTTCGTCATGCACCATTACTTGGCCTTGAGATATCTGGTCTTGCTATACCGAATGTATCACTTGAGGAGTTGAACTCCTTCCTCTTTGTCCTCTCTCACTCTCTCTCTTTCGTTTTTACCTCTCAAGAACCTATGATGTACCGACACTTCTCCTCAAAGAGGCGTGCAGTGTCCGACACCGTATCCGACACGATACTCGTCCGACACTCCTCCGACACGTGTTAGACACACCGAAAACGTGTCCGATTAAAAAAATATTAAATACAAATTGGATACGCGTGTCCGACACTCATATCTTAAATATTTTATGAATTTTTTAAATATAATTTCTTGTATTTGAAAGGATTTAAACTAAATTTCTTATTTTCTATCCACAACACCAAATAAACGTCCGCACTTAATACCCAATCATCGAATATTCTCGTTTTCATTTCTTTTTGGCAGTGAAGGTATTTTCATCTCCTCTTTCGGACTGATAATCAACATCGACGCTTGACTTTCAGCATCCTAATACTAATCATTTTAAGCACAAATTCTAGTTAAATGACTTATTATTTTCAAATTATTTTTAAAATTATATTTATTTAATTTTTATACACTATTTTTTAAATATAAAAACTATAATAGCGTGTCCAACCCGTGTCTGTGTCCTAAATTTTTAATAACTGACGTGTCCCGTATCCGTGTCGTGTCGTATACGTGTCGTCGTGTCCGTGTCTGTGCATCATAGTCAAGAACAATGCCTTGCAGAACATAACAATATAGTACGTTAGAGGTTTGGTTTTTCATGGGGCTGCAGAAGCTTGTAATTATTTGATGATGATGCAACTATAATCTCAAATTATATATTTGGATGCTGCTTTCATTGAATTGAAACAAAGTTATATAATGTTGGTCCTTTTATTGAGCTTTAGTAGATTTCCCAACTATTTTTTGTCCATGTAATAATCTCTCTCTCACTCTCTCCATCCCCCCTTCCCTTCCTTTATTTGTCTCTCTATTCAAGGTGGAGAAGCCAACTTTTTCTTATTGGATTTGACTTAGTGGTTCAAATTTTTTGTAAGGTGATCTAAATAAGCATTTATTTGTTGTTGTATAGAAATAGGAGCTAGTCCTCAGAGAGTATTCATGATGGGAGGGAACACATTTTGAACGAGTAATTATAGGTGCTATATTTGGAGCATATGCTGTAGAGGAACGTGGAATGAGAAAAAATGATTACAAATTCTAACAGGGAAGAGTAAGAAAGAGAATAATGAGGTCATCTTACTAAATATGCCCTTTAAGTTTTTCATTTTTAATTTTATTTTTATCTTAATTAGTTTGTTGACCATGAAATCTGTGTATAAACTGACTGCTTGAGTTGGATATGATCTAATCCAATTAATAAAACTAGAATTTCTCTACCTCTTAATATATGTTTTATATGCGTATCATGTATGTACAAGTCTTTTAGGTGTAAAAGGAACTTTATGTTTATCCATGTTTTTAAAAGCCCCATCCATTTAGGTTCCTTGTGCCTTTTATTACATAAGTTGATCCATGTGTTAAATTGCCATCCTCCATGAATGTCCTTTTTTACCATAGCAACATTAACTTTTTCGTTAGATTCAATCATCTGGATAATTTTTTATTTGAATCATAAATTCTCAAATTCTATTTTTTTGATCAAAGTATCTAATTTAAAAAAAAAAGCAAGCTAGGGTTTGAGAACAAAGTTTTAGGATTTCTCATAATTTCTAAGTAGTATTCACCCCAATGACTTTGCACCCAAACCCAAGCAGGGGGTAAACCCCCCGCACCCCCTAATGAGAACGAGAAACTTGAGGTCTGAGGCAACAAAACAACCTGATTGATCAACATAATCAATTTTCACACATAACAATGTATCATTCAATATTTATCCCATTATAGAAGTGAAAGATGTTTTCCATAAGTTTTTATAAAGCTCCAATATTCTCTTAGTCGAAAAATATAATTTGGAGGTTTCGCTTGTTAGTGACGAAGCTAGTTTTTTCTTCGATATTCAAATGCATGTTGATTTGATGGTAGTTTGAAAATGTGCTGAGGAAGCTCAGGATGCCAACTTAGCTAAGACGTCGATGATCAATAAGGGATAGTTTTCCTTAAAATAAGCCTACTTCAGATTATTAAGATTGATACACTTTCTCCACCTCTATTTGCTCTTTATGATTATGGCGACATTGGGCTAGTCAGAATATTGAACTCGTTAGATAAGCACGACATCCAAATATTTCTTGACTTTTTTTTAATTGATTTCTCATTTTTTTGAACATGTTTCTTCTTTTCCACTTCATGGGCTTGCAACCTACTTTTTTATTTTTATTTTGTTTTTCATGGGCTTGCAACCTACTTAGATGTTCAATAGGCAGGAAATGATGGTTGGGTCTAACCCCAAGAATCTTAGATGAAACCTGTGCAAAATCATCAACATGATTTCTTAATAAATTTTTTAGTTTATTATGATAGATGCATGCCTGGAGAATTAATTTGAAAGGATTGTCTAGGATTTATATCAGATTCTATTATTGTCACCCCATCCTTATTTAGTTTTAAGTTGTGTTATTTTCAATTATGGTTGTAATAGCGTTAGTAGAGTGGGTTAGATGGTGTTGAGATAGTAGTGCACTGATTTAATGAGCGCCCTACCCCTAATCGTTGTCTATTCATTGTGGTTGCTTTTGGGATTGAGAACTTGATGTCCAAATGATTGGTTGAGATCAAGACTTAGAAAGCGTCAAGAAGTGGTTAGTTGATTTTGGTGTTATAAGTTGTGGGGCCTGCAAGGATACAAAATTAATTTGGTGAGCCTCTAGAAATAGTACCCCCAAACAATAATTAATATTATAATTCCCCTCTTGGTTCTCATTTCATCAAATAACCCAATCAATGTCCTTCTTTAGGACCATATACCTTGAGTCGCTCTTGTGGGGGAGAAAGAGAATGTTAGCTGAGCTCCTAGAGTTATGAAGATTGGCTAAACTTCAAATCTATTAAATAATTCTTTAACTACCACTGCATCATTGTTGACGGCTTGACGCTCTTGTTTGCAGGCAAGCCAACCTTTGCAAAAATAATAGGAGATGAGTAGATGTGAGATAGGTTTACTTCGTTTACTTGTATACTTTGTAGTCTTGCTCAATGTATGGATTCTACGATGCTTCCTCAATTATGATATCAATGACTTTCCTTGTTATTAGGTGGTTGGATTGTTTAGTCCTATCAGTGGATCCTTATGTCGGTCTTGGTGGTTTTTGTTCTTTAATTCCTTAAAATTTTGCTCCTTTAGGAGTTGTTGTAGTAATGTTCTGTGTTTGTGACACTTCTTAGTCTTATAACTATGGTTTTTTGCATTCTTGTTCCTTGGATGATGTTGAAGCTTCTTTGTTTTTCAGTAGTACTCCCATCCTTTAATTATAATGACTAATGATGACATTGATCAATGGTCTATTGGGTCGATCAAACTTTTGTAAGAGTCTAGATGTGGGCTTTTAACATAGTTGTGCCAACTATAAGCATGTTGACTCAGGATATAGGACAATGTATGAGTAAAATGCTTCATCTTGAAGATGGTATCCCCACTATTGACATTTCTCAGCCTTTTGGGTTGGTTGCCTAGTGTTGAATGTTAGTCTCTCGAACTACTTTGTGGTCAATTAAGACTTGTTCTACATATGAAAAGCGATGTCGGGTGCACGAACTGAACCCCGGGTTATCATCATCCTCAACGTTGTGTCAAGGTTAAGTTTCAATTCCTTTTATTGGTTTTAGTCACAAACTCAACATCTTGTGATGCCCCACCAACTTTGCCTTCTTGATAACTTTGATCTTCTTGTACGGAATGTTCTTACATTTCTTATTATTCATCACTTCATCTTTTCCTCAAGGGGAATATCTTAATGAGAACGCTAGAAAGGATATTGTTGTCCCTTTGACTTGGAGCAAATAACAATTGTGTTTTTTGTATAGGTTGGCGCACAATATGCTTGGATAATTCAATTAGTAAATGGAGGTCTATTTACTATAGGTGGAGTTACATGACCTAAGAACTATTACATGCATACCCTAAAATGATTAGTGTTAGTTTCCTTCATTTAGGGATCAAGCTCCATCTTAGTTGGGCTTATGGGCATATATCTCTTTTAACATAACTCGTATTAGATAGTTTCCTTAATATAGAAAGGATTTTTGCCCTATGAGTAGGTGTTTGAGCTCGGTTACTTTTGGCATGTGCGTGATAGTTTCTAGAAGAATATTTACCTTTAAGCACAAATTAGGGCCGCAAATTTTGTCTTTTGCCTTTTATGTATTTTGCCTCCCCTTACAGGCCATCTAGGATGTCCATTTGGCATCAACAAAATGCTTTTAGCACCATCAATGACATAACTCTTGATTTATATTGATAGTTATGGTGCATTGTCAAAGGACAACCTATGTCTTATGTCAACTTATCCCTTCTAATCTTTGACATAATTATTTTTTAAATCTTGTCAAACCGAGCATTTTGAGTTTACATGAGGTCGATTTGGTTGTGGCACCAACTAGTTATCTTGAGGCCATCTAGGTCTTGATGGAAGTAGTTGTAGGGAGATTGGTTGAGCTATAATTGAAAAGTCATTGGGGGATTAGTCCGGCTGTAGTGTTGGGTAGTCTACTCTAGTTGACCCCCCTTCGAACATCCATTCTCCTACTAACTCTAATCCATAAATCTCACCGACAATGCACTCGAGGCGTCACTTCTGGCTTAGGTGATTACTTAGGTGATGTAGGACTAGTTGTCGTCGATTTCAACCTAGTCAATTGAATCAAGTAGTTGATGGAAAATTTGTCTTCCTTGAAATTCCATTAAGGACTTGATTCTGACCGACCACTGAGTAGCAATGGGCTAAACTTGACTGATGATATTTAGGCAATAATGCATGAGCGGTGCTCAATATGTTGTGGGTACTTGGTGCTCAACCAAGGAGTTATTGATCATTCGAGTCTTCCTTCTAGTTTAGTTGGTTGTATCCAATATTTAGTGGAGGAATGCAACAACCTGGATGGGTATGGAGCCATTTTTTGTCTATCTCAAGTGCTAGGCATATATGACTATTGATGCATTCTGCTATGTAATACTAGATACATGAGTTGGATACCGTGGTTTAGTCCAGTCTTTTCTTTTTTAATTGTAATATGTATTATTTTATATTGAAAGCCATCTCTTAAGCCTGGATGTAGTTTTTATTTGGATTTGGGTTTTTTAAATTTGCATTTGATGCTTTATTCATAATGATTTGTTTTTTAATTAATTGATTGTTTTGTCCCTCTTTCTTTTATTTTTAGTTGGGATACTCAAATTATTATCAGTTGGGATACTCAAATTATTATCAAGTTCACTATCTTTTTTTTTTTTTCTTCAGAATGATCAATTCTCTTATATTACGATTGACTTTCTTGTCAGGTGTTGTCAGATGAGAAAAAGAGAGCTTTGTATGATCAGTATGGTGAAGCTGGAGTGAAGAGTACGGTAGGGGGATCATCTGGTGCATATACGGTAATGCTGACATCTTTAATTGTTTATCATGCAAATTTAAATCATCTTTTGATTAATCACTATATGAATTTTCAAACCAAGTCATGTTAACCCGTTTAGTGCATATATCATTGTTCCTCACAATGCTGCATTAGAAACTAGTCATAAAAGCTTTCTTGACTTTATTTTATTTAATTTTTCTTTTTAAGTTCCTAATCTGGTGGCAACGCAGGCTAATCCTTTCGATCTCTTCGAAACTTTCTTTGGTGCCTCTATGGGTGGATTCCCCGGTATGGACAAAACTGCTTTCAGAACACAGAGACGAGGTGCAACTATAAAGGGTGAGGATATTCGGTGAGTTACAAATTCCATATGAAATACAAGGATTCTCTATGAGAAATTTTGTCATACCTGTACCCTATAGCTCTCTTAGTTGGTTATGTGGTAGTTGTATAAATCATGAAGCGCATTGTGTCATAGCTGCAACTATGTGATTTATGAATCACTCTGCTTTGTTATGCTTCTACTTTTGTGTTGAGCATCTGTTTCCATCAATTGATACTCTTTTTACTAATGCCAAGAAGGAAGGTGAGTTTCAGGGTTCTGCTGCGATCTTGGGTGTTGGGGTTTTTTTCTTCCACTGGTGGAAGGAGGAGGGGGGGTTAAAAGTAAAAGAAAGGACAATAAAATGGAATATGATGACTCACTGTAGGTAATAAAGTTCTGATCTTCCTTGGTGTTTTTTATTGATTTTAGCTCCACAGAACTTATAGGAATCGGGATCTCAACCAAGTGTTTTTTTTCTTGGAGCAGTAGTCATAGTTTCTTACAACAAAAAAGAATTTTATACAAAGCAGTCAACTGGCTGCCGCCTGAACTTAAGTTCAGTTCTAAACTAATATGCTTTCTTATGACTAGTCTAGCAGTTCCTAGAGAAAGAGTGGAGCCTATAATGATGCATTCTTTCAACATCAGATATTTTCAATTTGCTTATTTCAACTAGCCAAACATATACTTCAGAAGACACTCTCATGGGCACCTTGTGGGCTCCGAAAATTCGGCCCCGGCCTCCGCATCGCTTTTCTTATTCGGCGAGGGAGTTTTAACGAACTAAGTTCCGGGGTAAATTTTGGAAGGCAGATGAGTTTGTAGATAAGACACTACCCAGAGATTTCGCCCTCATTTTGTGAGGACTTTATGATCTGAGTTCTGGTTTCCTATAGGCGCAAGCCCTTATAGTTAATTACCCCTCCCGATCACGAGAGAGAACTTTCGATTAAGGCTAGTCGTCAATCAGATACGTAGAGTATACGTGTTATCTGGTGTATAGTAGCAGCAATGAGTTTGGGTATTGAAAATTGGATTTGGATTTGAGAATTTGGGAAGTTTGGATATTTGGAAAGATTTAATATTTAAAATAGAAATTGCACCCTCTAGCACTTAAAGCGGATGGTGGGGGAATGGATGATGGACCCGATCAAGATCCCATGGTTCCGTCGTCCCGGGCCATCGTGGTCCCTGGTCTACTTAGTCAGAGGAGGTAGTCGACCCAACCTGACAGAAGGATCCTTGTCGGCAGCCATGGGTTGCTTCGTCCAAGGGGACCTTGTAGACCGGGGTTGGATGTTTGTCTAAGGGGACAAATTTGAATCCACCTTAGCTAACAGAGGGCTTTGTGCCCTATCGATCATATCCTATTGATTCATATCTCAAGGATTTGATGCCAATAAGGAATGTATTGGCTCCGGCCATAACCGGTATCTGTGGTGCCATTTGGCGGCGAAACCACTCGGTTCAGAGGGCCCCGGGTCATAACCGTTTATCCTGCGGTGCCATTTGGCAGCTAACCGCCGGTTAGAGGATACGTACCACGTCCTTACTGACAGGAGATTGTTTGAGAATGGATCCTAGTGATATTTTCGACTAGGCATTTGTCTCTTTGTGAGCTAGAGTTTATTTGAATTTGTCCACCCCGGCAGACTGTTGCGGAGGGTGGATGGATTTTGCTTTGAGTGATTGATGGATTGATTTCTGATTTAAATATCTGGATTTTTGGGAATGATTTTTGAATTTTTGAAGTATTTGGGTGGCATTTGAAAGTATTTGGGAACCCCTCCGGTTGAGATATGCATTCAACACGGCCATCATCGGGGTATTTGGGGATCATTTCCATTTGATTGAACCTTGTCGACCCTATCAACTTATCGATAGGGGATCGGGTTTCTCGTAGGCCTTGTGCCTTTGTTTATGAATTTTCTTGATTTTAGGCCTTGAAGGCCTAAAAAGAATGCATTTAGACAAATACACCGGTCGCTACAACCGTGTATTTTGTTAGGTAATTCGAATCTTGTCGACTTCTATTGATCCGTATAGAAGGATCGGATTCGAACTTGAATTCACTTGTCAACCCGCGCAGCATCCCTAAGCGTCACGTGTGTACCAATAACACGCTCGTCGGGGCTCATGCGGGTGATTTTTATATACCTCTTTGGTGTACCTATGTGTATATAATTTATAGTGTACGTGCAGGGGTATTTATTTCAGATTTTATTGACGCCTTCTGTCTGCTAGTAGGAGTGTTGCAGATCCGGTGGCGTTGAGTTGTGGATCGTAGACGCCTTCTGTCTGCTTGTATATGTGTTGCAGATCCGGTGGCGTTGAGTTGTAGATCGTAGACGCCTTATGTCTGCTTGTATATGTGTTGCAGATCCGGTGGCGATTGATTTTGATGTTGACTTCCCCTTTCTCAATCACCGGGGAAGGATTTTCTGGATTTGGGAGTCAAGGACTACTGATTTGGGGAGAACTCCCTTCAGGATCTTTGGCGTAGTAGACTTGTTATTTTCAATATTTGTGGGTATCAGAACTGTTTTCCTCTTGGATTTTGGGATTTTGGGTCACCGGGAAGTTTAGCTCGGATTTGTCCAAACATCTCTTCCATTCTGCAATAGGTGTTCCTTTTCGTACATTGGGTTGTCTTTGTACCCGGCGTACTTGTAGATTTTGACCATCGCTATCGTAGATGGTATCAATACTTGTGTCCATAGTGGCTCGCTATGCTTACGAGACTCTCACTGTTGTTATCCACAAGTTGTTTGTAGCCATTTGCAGGGGATTGTTGTACTCACTACGACCTCCTGAAGGTATTTGTAGGAGACCCATTGTTGCCAACATCATGCCCACCTATCACCAATCTCTGGTGGTTTGATGATTACACTTGCTTGTAGGGGACGGTCCTTCAATTATTGGTCTCCCATATTGCCTTATCAATCAACAGGCGTTGTAGGGATTGTTGTAGGAGTTCGTGCATCAAGGTCTTGTAATGAACTTTGAGTCACTATTAACCATACACATGTTCTTGTTTGAACTCCATTGCATAGGATTCAAGCCTTGTCCTTGTATGTGTTTGAATCCAAGTCTGAGTTCCAACGTACAAGTTCAAGTCTTTGCTCAAAGTTTTGTTCATCTCATTTGATATCCAAATCAAATGTGAAACTGAGTTCCTTGTTATTCTTAGAAGTTTGGATTCTTCATTGTTCATATTGAGCTTGAATCCAGCTTGAGTTCAGAGTACAAGATTGAATGGTCTTTTATTCATCCCATTTTCAAATTGAGTTCAAGTCTGAGTTCACTCGAGTTTGAGTTCTATATTCGGATCCCCTGATGTTACACAGTTCAAGTTCCAAGAACAATTTCAAGTGCTTGTTCAAAGTCTTCTGGGATCTTTTGAAGTTCTTGCAAGTTCAGTTTCATGTTCAAGTTGATTTGATTTTGATTTCAGTTTGATTTTATTTCATTTGAATTTGGTCTTTAAAAATCATTTGGATTTTGGTTCTGATTTAGGTCCACAAGTCCTCTGTTCTTCGTACAGGTCCTCTGCTCATTTTAGTTCAATTTCTGTGCTCTTCTGTTCAAGTACAGATCTTCTATATTGTTGCTCAAGAAGGTCTTTATATTGTTCAAGTTCTTTGTGCATTTCAGTAAAAATTTCGGCAGCACCCCGGCATATCCCCCGTTTGGGGGAAAATAGGGGAGCTGGGCCTTCCCACCACGCTACTAGAGCGTGTATGGTAGGTGTCCGTAGACACCGCGGCCGTACAAAATTTCATCCCACCACGCTACAAGAGCGTGTATGGGGCCTTCAGCAGTACCCGTACCAGAACAGCAGTGACGTACCAGAACAACAGTGACTCCCCACCACGCTACAAGAGCGTGTATAGGGCTCTCCCACCTCGTCGTATGCTTCGCACCGGGCTCCCTCCTACCGTGCTACAAGAGCGCGTATAGGTGGTTCCCCGGTCCGCTGCAAACGTCGAGAATGGGATTTGGAACAACATACCTCTCGTAGCAGTGTCGTCGGCGATGTCGGTGTCGAGGTCGAGGTCGAGAACCATCCCCACCACGCTACAAGAGCGTGTATAGTGCTTACCCGCCTCATCGTATGCTTCGCACCGGGCTCCCTCCTACCGTGCTACAAGAGCGCGTATAGGTGGTTCCCCGGTCCGCTGCAAACGTCGAGTACGAGATTGGAGTTAGAAATTATACCTTGAAGACCGACGTGGATTTTCGGCGACTGTCGGCTTGTAGATCAAGGCAAGAGGGGAGTGCAAGCAATCCTTTTTTTTTAAATTAATTATAATTAATTAACCCTTTTTTTAATTAATTATAATTATAATAATTAACTATAATTACAATACCTAATTATACTTAATTTTAATTAATAATAATCAATTAAAATTCAAATAAATTTTAATTAAATTTTAATTAATTATAGTTAATTATTAATTATAATAATTAACCATAATTAAAACTAATTAATTAAAATTAATTTAATTAATTTTAAATGATTATTATTAAGAATAATTAAATGTAATTAAAATATTTAATTATAATTAATTTTAATTAATTATAATTAATTATTATTAAGATTAATTAATTACAATTAACCAAAAAAATTAATTAATTAAAATATCCCTCCCTCTCACTATCTCTCTGTTTAGGAGATTTAGGGGATTTGGCTGTGGAAGCACGCGAGAAGGAGAAGGTTACCTTCACGGTCGGCGAGCTCCTTTGCTTGCTTTCGATCAAAATGTCTTAACTTCCGATCTAACGGGAGGGGGAAATCGCAGAAGGAGCGAAGTCGAACTAGCCACGAAGGAGCTTAAGTAGCACGCGTAAGGGAGAAAATTTTCCTTTACAATGAGTGGAGCTCCTGTTATTTCTCCCGACAGAAATGCCTTAACTTCCGATCGGTTGGGAAGGGAAGTCGTTGAAGGAACGGAGTCGAGCGACAATGCAGGAGCCGGAGAAGCTTCGTAAGAGGGAGAAAGTTATCTTCACGGTGAGCGAGCTCTAGTGTTGCTCCCGATCAAAATGTCTAACTTCCGATCCAAACGGAATGGGGACGGCGTCGGGAGGTGGAGAAGAAGCGCACGAAAGGTAGAAAGTTCCTTCTCTTCCAGCGAGCTTCAGTTCTTGCTTCCGATCCGAATGTTGTAACTTCCGATCCAAACGGAATGGGGACGGCGTCGGGAGGTGGAGAAGAAGCGCACGAAAGGTAGAAAGTTCCTTCTCTTCCAGCGAGCTTCAATTCTTGCTTCCGATCCGAATGTTGTAACTTCCGATCCAGCAGGTGGAGAAAGTCGTCGGAGCAGCAAGGTCGAACATCCACGAAGGTATCGGAGAAGCAGCGAGAGCAAGAGGGAGTAACCTCACAGCCGGCGAGCTCTGTTCTTGCACCCGATCAAAATGTCGTAACTCTCGATCCGACCTGGAAGAAGAGAGAGCGAGAGCGACAGATGGAGAGCGAGAGTGAGAGAAAGAGAGCGCGAGAGCCAGTTAACACGATGTAGAGAGACATCCGACGTGCTGAATTCGGCGCCGGACAGGTACGTTAAATCTTTATTTTTTTTTTGCTTAGGTTTGTAGGTCAACACACCTTATCTTTCTTTTCCTTTGTTTTAGTCCTTGTGACTTATTTGGACGTGCACTTTGGTGACTTTGGTCCCACAAATTTTCATAAGCATCTGCTTAGGTCCATATTTTGCTTTAAAACAAATAATTGGTTCCATCACAATAAGTACAATAATAAAATAAAGAAATTACCTCTAATAAAATAAACAAATTTGATGAAATTAGCCCCCTCACAGCAAGCTATCATGACATTGTACAAAGGGGGTGAACTCCTATCGTCTATGATGTCAATTGACAATCTTTATCTGGATATTTTATGCAAGCTCTATAGTTGACACAACCCAGTCCGGTAGCTCAAAATACCAAGGGGGGAGCAGACGATCAGATGAAAATTTTAAACATTCTCGTAGTACTTAAAAAAAAATGAAATCTTCTAATTTGAAAAGAGCTAACTGAATTATAAATTTTATATATGAACATTTCATATGTTACACTTTTTATCGAACCAATTTGCATGCACATTCTTATCCCGAATCATTTTGATGATTTTTGGAATGGCAGACAGTACTTATGCATTGAGCTGTATTCTCTGTATTTGGATCTTTCAGGACATTTACATCTTTTGGAGTAACATTTCTATCGTTTATTGCTGGTCCATTCTTTTATTTGAATGATTTTAAGCACTTATAAATAAACCATTTCTTGTTTTCATGAAGTTGTTGATAGAAATATATCTCTTTGCTACAGATATGATATGATTTTGGAGTTTTCAGAGGCTATCTTCGGAGCAGAAAAACAAATTGAGTTGTCTCATTTGGAGACCTGTGATGTCTGTGCTGGTACTGGATCTAAAATTGGTTCCAAATTGAGAATATGCTCAACCTGTGGCGGAAGAGGTCAGGTAATGCGAACCGAGCAGACACCTTTTGGCTTGTTTTCTCAGGTATGCTGTTTATTCCTGCAAATTTTCTTTTGGTGAAAAAGATATCACAACTATTTTTTTTTTATATTATTGCCTTCATTTTAATTTCCTGTGGCAAAAACCTGTTACTATCCTTGAAAAATTCTATAAGAAAGACGAGCTATGTTGGAAACCTCCCTCTTCTGTGTCAAGTAATGCATTGCTGATATTCATTCAGTTTATGAAGGAATATTTCCATTTTGATTTGAAATACATTGAATAAAAATAATGTAAGATACCTTTCCAGAGCATTTCGTCCTTTGTATTCCTGAATAATGAATTTTAGCTTGACTAGGTTGCTGCTATTTCACTGGAACTCATAAGTAGAATATTTTCCTTCATTACTCTTGCTTAAAGCTATGATTTAGCTTCAAACTTTTCAAAAATGTGGTTAACATCATAAAAATGGAACTAAATAGGCTATAGGATGTAATCCTCTCCCTTTTTGGTAAAACTTTGAGCCTGAGGATTTTTAGAGGATATCCTTTCCACACCAGCAACGTAAACGATCCTGGATGGCATCACGGCTAGCAGCATGAGCTGTTACGCTCCACTTATATCCCTCTCTGTGAAGTATGAGATGTTGTAGAGGCGAGCATACATAGTGAAGCAAATAGAAAATATCTCTAACTGGATTGTCGCAAAAGCCAAAATTCTTTTTCTATTCACAGCTAGATCCATTAGAAACATTAGTACGGAATTATACATAATGAAATTCATCTAGAAACTATACAACTTCTAATCAATACATAATTAACAGATACCGAATCATCATAAACATGCTTATCTTTTGATGCATTAAAACCATACATCAAAGCACTAGGATAAAAGACAATTATATCACTTCATGCCCAAGCGTCTCTTTCATTTTGTGGAATAAATAAGTCTAATACAAACATCAAATTACAAGGAAAAAGAAGATAATGTCATGATGATTTTTTGAATTGACATGAATATCAATATCAATATAAATAATTAGCTTGGTGCAGTAACCGTTTAATCATTACTTGACCTTAAAATTGAACAAGAAAACAGCAGTCATTAACAGTAAATATGGATGTCTATGAAGAATTAAAACATAACCAAGTCTAATGTCTAATAAATGTACGATGCTAATCAAATACTAGTTTTAATTTTCTTGTCCTCTTATCATTAGCACTTGTCATAGGCTTAGAAATGTCATTCAAAAGCCACAAGGTATTAGCCTATGTTTGAACCTCTCTTACATCACAAAGTCATTAACAAGGTTTAAAATTGCACAATTGGGTATTGAGGGTTTTTTTTTTCCGTGTGCGTACAAGACTCAAAATTAAAAAAATGCGTAAAGTGAAAATAAACATTAAAAGTGATTTTTTATATAATATCCAAATAATATGTTAAATAATGATATATTAGCTTTCTATTGAATTATGAAGTAGCAAATTGGCATACATATGAAATAAAAAATTGCACAAGACGTGAGGTGACAAATAATAATTTTGGTGAAATAGAATTGAAATCCAAATATTACAAGAACAAAATAATATTAAATATATGAATTGCATAAAAATATCAGATATCATCAAGTTTAACTCGAAATTCCTTCTTTTTTAGTTTCTTGCTCGCTCACATTTAATTCCTAAAGAAAACTGAAATAGTTGGCAACAACTCATAAATCATTTATACTGTCATCACTAAGGGGGTCTTTATTTGAGCCATCGTCATAACAAATTATTCGCTCCCCTGCCTCATCCTGTGAAGTCCAATGCCTTCGAATATGCTTCTTCTTTATTTATTTTGGTCATCTTTCTCTTTCATAAATATTTTTCATCAACATAAATATGAGATTAATACTCTAAAAAATTTTAGAGGAGGTGATGATGGTAATGCGGCTTTCAAGTGATCTCCAATGGTGGCTACAACTGTGGTGGTTATGACGAAGGTGAAGGCTAGAGGTCAAGGTAGATGAGAGGACGTTGCTATGGCTCAGGGGTGCTTGAATGCGTGATTTGTTTGGAGCATTAGTTTATGATTTAGTAAGTTTTAATAAAAATATATATAAATAAGGTGAGCAGTAAGCCTCATGCCATCTAGGCAAGGTGCGACTCAAGGCGGGTCTTAGCCAAGCTAAGATGCAAGCCTTATAAAAAAGATCAAGACGTAAACCTCGAGACATTTTTTGCTGGAATTTTGCTGAGGCAGGACTCAAGGTGAGTCTTATATTGTGCAATTTTAAATATGGTCATCACCTATCCCATCAACATTAATCATAATCACTAAAAAGTTTTGGTCTTGCTCCAACATAGCAGTTATCGACGGACTCCGTGAAAATGCTTCGATCACTTCAATAGACTATTTTGAAAGTCAGGAACCCCTTTTAGTTTCCTTAGCATAGGCTCACCCTATCAACATTTGTACCTCTTCCAATGCAAATCATCATAACTCGCCAACTTATATCACTTGACATGACCTTCAAAGACTTATCTTTAACATTAGTATTGTAAAGCATTTAAAATATACATATCATTCTTACGAACATGCTATCAACAATTCGCTTCAACATTTATTTTAGAATGAACAAAATGCCACATCTTATAAGTACTGTATTTAAGAAGAAACAAGGGAACTAGAGATACTCCTAGGCATAAGCATGGTAACACGTAAACGTAACATATCATTTACTTGAAGAGGCATGATAAATCACGAGATTTGTACTATATGAAGATAACATGTAATGGCTTGAGTAGTTAGAAATGTGCAATGTAGTACATTTATTAATTATTCTATTTAAAACAAACAAAATGCTCTATGTGAAGAGATTTCTTCAAGCAGTACACATATAAGTTCAATAATATTAAGAAACAATAGACTTAAGAATGTTTTTTTTTACCTATACTAGAGGTTGAGTGTCTCTCGCAAACAATAGTTCGATGCCATGACTGGTTTTCACACTGATCATCCTAAAACCTCATCTCTTATATACAAATTAAAAAAAAAATCAATTTCCCCTCATTATATAAAATTTCCTGAGTCAAAATCTAAATGAAAAATTACCTCATTATTTTTTACATCAATTTTATCACATCTCACAAAAGCCCTAAAGCTTGTCATCCTCAGTATGAAGTAGCTTCGTAGTATATTCACAAAAATTAGATTTCTCCTTTCCGAACCAAGTGTCTTGCCAACATTACCATAATATCATTTTATATGCAAATGAAATCTTAGTCATGCCATTTTGATGGAAAAGTGAATTCTGCATATAGGACCATTAGGGAATACTTTATAAATAGTAATATTAAATGCTAAAGCTTAGGTAATGATTTTAAATAATCAAAATAGTCCCTTAACTTTTTATGAAGGATCAAAATGGTCCTCAACTACATTAAAGGACCATTTTGATCCGTCAAGTCCTTGAAGAGGAACCAAAATAGCCCTAAGCCATATATTTGATTTGGCCGAGCGGATTTGAAAGGGCAAGTGCCCTCCCCAACCTCCCCTTGTAGGGAGGGGGTGTTGAAGTGTTGCCAAAATTGTTCCGAGAGGCTATCGAAATTGTTAAAAAATCTTTGAGAGCTTTAAATTAAATTAAAAAAAGGTTGAATTAAACTAAAATAAATTAATAACTAATTGATTAAAATAAACTTGAAATATTAATTAAATTAATTAATTTTAAACTAAAATTCAATTAATTGAATAATTTATTGATTTAAAATATAATTAAAACAATTAACTTAAAATTTAATCAAAACTTTAATTAATTTAAAATCTAATTAAAATTAAAATGCTAATTTAATTTATTGAGCCATTAAATTTAAATCTTTATTTTAATTGAAATTGAGCTTTTATTGAGCATAATTAAAATACAATTAAATCTTTAATAATTGATTATCTAATTTTAAAAATAAAATTTAAATTCACATAATTAAACAATTTAAAATTTAATAAAATTAAAACTTTAATTAAAATTAAAATTTTAATTAATTAAACTAATTAATTAATATCTTTTAATTTAATTAAATTAATTGAGCAACCAATTTAATTAATACTCAAATTAAAATAATTATGTAATTTTAGAAATACATTTAAAATTTAAATTAAAAAGCTGAGCAATTTATTTTAAATTAAAATTAAAATTTAAATAAAAAATTCATTTAATTAATTAATCTAATTAGTTAAAGAAATTGATTTAAATTAAAACACAGAACAATGTTCACACTAATAAGCTTGAAACCACTCACACAACTAAAACACAAACTCCGAAAACTAAGAAAGCATGAAAAATAAATAAAGCTTAAAAATTCCTATAACTAAACTCCTCTAACTATTGGCAAGTTCCAGCTACTTGCAAGCTCTAGGTCCTGGTAAATCCTATAGTTGCAACTTGCAAGCTCCAGCTTCCACAAGGACCACAACTACTTGTCACAAACACCTGCAAACAAGTTGATGCATTCATAATTTTTGTATTTTTATTATCAAACATTGAACATTAGTTTTTTATTTAATTTTATGTTTTTTTAAACTATCCAATGATGGAAGGCATCAAATGATCATGGTAGGTTGTGCTTGGACTTGTTCCGAGAGGCTATCGAAATTGTTAAAAAATCTTTGAGAGCTTTAAATTAAATTAAAAAAAGGTTGAATTAAACTAAAATAAATTAATAACTAATTGATTAAAATAAACTTGAAATATTAATTAAATTAATTAATTTTAAACTAAAATTCAATTAATTGAATAATTTATTGATTTAAAATATAATTAAAACAATTAACTTAAAATTTAATCAAAACTTTAATTAATTTAAAATCTAATTAAAATTAAAATGCTAATTTAATTTATTGAGCCATTAAATTTAAATCTTTATTTTAATTTAAATTGAGCTTTTATTGAGCATAATTAAAATACAATTAAATCTTTAATAATTGATTATCTAATTTTAAAAATAAAATTTAAATTCATATAATTAAACAATTTAAAATTTAATAAAATTAAAACTTTAATTAAAATTAAAATTTAATTAATTAAACTAATTAATTAATATCTTTAAATTTAATTAAATTAATTGAGCAACCAATTTAATTAATACTCAAATTAAAATAATTATGTAATTTTAGAAATACATTTAAAATTTAAATTAAAAAGCTGAGCAATTTATTTTAAATTAAAATTAAAATTTAAATAAAAAATTCATTTAATTAATTAATCTAATTAGTTAAAGAAATTGATTTAAATTAAAACACAGAACAATGTTCACACTAATAAGCTTGAAACAACTCACACAACTAAAACACAAACTCCGAAAACTAAGAAAGCATGAAAAATAAATAAAGCTTAAAAATTCCTATAACTAAACTCCTCTAACTATTGGCAAGCTCCAGCTACTTGCAAGCTCTAGGTCCTGGTAAATCCTATAGTTGCAAGCTCCAGCTTCCACAAGGACCACAACTACTTGTCACAAATACCTGCAAACAAGTTGATGCATTCATAATTTTTGTATTTTTATTATCAAACATTGAACATTAGTTTTTTATTTAATTTTATATTTTTTTTAAACTATCCAGTGATGGAAGGCATCCAATGATCATGGTAGGTTGTGCTTGGACTTGGTAGACCTTGGTTTGCTAGCTTGTTTGGGTCCCTTAGGCTGCTGCTAGTTCTCGGGTTGGGCTTATGGTTCTCGGTTTTGAGCTGGTGTTGATGTTGGGAGTTGGTGGATGCTCATTAATGTTGAGCTGAAGTTTAGTTTATTAATTGGGAGATTTATTGCACTTCCTAGCTCATTAATCCAAAAAGGTATGCTATTAATTCTTGGATTCAATTTGGAGTGGACTTGCCTCTTCTCCTCCCCTTTGTCTTTTCGGTTTCCTGTGCTGGCTGAGTTTCCCGTGTCTTGCCCCTTTGGTTCCCGTGGCTGGTTTTTTGGTTCCCGTGGTTGGCCACTTGGTTCTCGTGGCTGGCTGCTTGGTTCCCGGGGTTGGCTGCTTGGTTCTTGTGGCTTCTCTTCTCTGTTTCTTGTACCGCATGGGGGCTAATGTGTTGTGGCTGTTGACCTTTCATTTCCCTAAATCTAATTGGTTTAGTTGGAGGTGCTATGGCTGTTTGGTTCTCCTCTCTTGTCTATATTTAGATGATGTTTTAGAAGGAAAAAGGTTGTTGAATATTGTTGAGCAAAGTCTCTAAAACCTGAGGGTTTTCTCTTCTTCTTGGAAAAGCTTGAGAGCTTGTTCCACTTATTTCTCTTCTCTACTTCGTCTGGGTTTCTTACCACTTCTTCTCTACGCAAGTTCCACTCCATTTATATCCTTCTTCTTGAGCTTTGGAAGTGTTTGTTGGCTGATTTTGGAGCATTTGCCGGAGGAGTTTGGTTGGACGTTTGGACTTGCTTGCTGTGGTGGACTATCGGTTTGCTAGCCTTAAGCACATACTTTACTTTACCTACATTTCGATGCATGTGAGGAAACCGTTCTGTCGGTTGTTCTAAGGATAGTGTTTTTTTTTTTTTAAATTTTCTTTTATTTCGTTTGATTTCAATTCTCATTTTGTCCATCAGTTCTATGTTGTTTTGGATGATTGCTTCTATTTGAATCGAGTTTGGTTTTTTGTTGCCCATCATTCTCCTTATCTGGCTTTTCTTTCTTAGTTTGCCTGCATTTCAAGTAGACGAAAGTCAATGAAGGGTAAACAAAATTTGTACTAGAAAGAACAAAACTAGTTCTAGGAAGAAAAAAACAAGTAGGTAAAGCTCTACTATAGGCAAAATTAGTGCTAAAAGAAAACTAGAATTGTTGACAAAACAAGGTGTTGGAAATAAGGTACTGAAGTTAAAACAACGATACTAAAGCAAAATACAAGCTACTAAAGTAGGAAAGAAAAGCATTGTAAGTAAAAACACTAGTTGCTGGTGTCAAAGCAGTGAAGGGTACATAGCTAAATGTTTGCCGCTAAAACCCCGCTAACCTAATGTTCAACCGACAACTTCTAATAGAGGTTGTAACCCTAAACCCTAAACCCTAATTTAAAATCTAATTAAAATTAAAATGCTAATTTAATTTATTGAGCCATTAAATTTAAATCTTTATTTTAATTTAAATTGAGCTTTTATTGAGCATAATTAAAATACAATTAAATCTTTAATAATTGATTATCTAATTTTAAAAATAAGATTTAAATTCATATAATTAAACAATTTAAAATTTAATAAAATTAAAACTTTAATTAAAATTAAAATTTTAATTAATTAAACTAATTAATTAATATCTTTAAATTTAATTAAATTAATTGAGCAACCAATTTAATTAATACTCAAATTAAAATAATTATGTAATTTTAGAAATACATTTAAAATTTAAATTAAAAAGCTGAGCAATTTATTTTAAATTAAAATTAAAATTTAAATAAAAAATTCATTTAATTAATTAATCTAATTAGTTAAAGAAATTGATTTAAATTAAAACACAGAACAATGTTCACACTAATAAGCTTGAAACACTCACACAACTAAAACACAAACTCCGAAAACTAAGAAAGCATGAAAAATAAATAAAGCTTAAAAATTCCTATAACTAAACTCCTCTAACTATTGGCAAGCTCCAGCTACTTGCAAGCTCTAGGTCCTGATAAATCCTATAGTTGCAAGCTCCAGCTTCCACAAGGACCACAACTACTTGTCACAAATACCTGCAAACAAGTTGATGCATTCATAATTTTTGTATTTTTATTATCAAACATTGAACATTAGTTTTTTATTTGATTTTATGTTTTTTTTAAACTATCCAATGATGGAAGGCATCCAATGATCATGGTAGGTTGTGCTTGGACTTGGTAGACCTTGGTTTGCTGGCTTGTTTGGGTCCCTTAGGCTGCTGCTAGTTCTCGGGTTGGGCTTATGGTTCTCAGTTTTGAGCTGGTGTTGATGTTGGGAGTTGGTGGATGCTCATTAATGTTGAGCTGAAGTTTAGTTTATTAATTGGGAGATTTATTGCACTTCCTAGCTCATTAATCCAAAAAGGTATGCTATTAATTCTTGGATTCAATTTGGAGTGGACTTGCCTCTTCTCCTCCCCTTTGTCTTTTCGGTTTCCTGTGCTGGCTGAGTTTCCCGTGTCTTGCCCCTTTGGTTCCCGTGGTTGGCCACTTGGTTCTCGTGGCTGGCTGCTTGGTTCCCGGGGTTGGCTGCTTGGTTCCTGTGGCTTCTCTTCTCTGTTTCTTGTACCGTATGGCGGCTAATGTGTTGTGGCTGTTGACCTTTCATTTCCCTAAATCTAATTGGTTTAGTTGGAGGTGCTATGGCTGTTTGGTTCTTCTCTCTTGTCTATATTTAAATGATGTTTTAGAAGGAAAAAGGTTGTTGAATATTGTTGAGCAAAGTCTCTAAAACCTGAGGGTTTTCTCTTCTTCTTGGAAAAGCTTGAGAGCTTGTTCCACTTATTTCTCTTCTCTACTTCGTCTGGGTTTCTTACCACTTCTTCTCTACGCAAGTTCCACTCCATTTATATCCTTCTTCTTGAGCTTTGGAAGTGTTTGTTGGCTGATTTGGGAGCATTTGCCGGAGGAGTTTGGTTGGACGTTTGGACCTGCTTGCTGTGGTGGACTATCGGTTTGCTAGCCTTAAGCACATGCTTTACTTTACCTACATTTCGATGCATGTGAGGAAACCGTTCTGTCGGTTGTTCTAAGGATAGTGTTTTTTTTTTTTTTTTAATTTTCTTTTATTTCGTTTGATTTTAATTCTCATTTTGTCCATCAGTTCTATGTTGTTTTGGATGATTGCTTCTATTTGAATCGAGTTTGGTTTTGTGTTGCCCATCGTTCTCCTTATCTGGCTTTTCTTTCTTAGTTTGCCTGCATCACAAGTAGACGAAAGTCAATGAAGGGTAAACAAAATTTGTACTAGAAAGAACAAAACTAGTTCTAGGAAGAAAAAAACAAGTAGGTAAAGCTCTACTATAGGCAAAATTAGTGCTAAAAGAAAACTAGAATTGTAGACAAAACAAGGTGTTGGAAATAAAACAACGATACTAAAGCAAAATACAAGCTACTAAAGTAGGAAAGAAAAGCATTGTAAGTAAAAACACTAGTTGCTGGTGTCAAAGCAGTGAAGGGTACATAGCTAAATGTTTGCCGCTAAAACCCCGCTAACCTAATGTTCAACCGACAACTTCTAATAGAGGTTGTAAGGCCAACTTTAGGAAAAATCTCGTAGTAAAAAATAACCTAACTCTAATTTCGGATATCGAGCCACCTCTAATAGAGGTCGTAAGTCCTACTTTAATTAAGGTGTTAGGTAAAACTTTATCGGAACAAATAATACATCACTGATAACCTTGGCAACCTCTAATAGAGGCCTTAAGACTTGCTACACTGGCTAATTTTAATGAAAACAGTAAGTCCCATCTCTTTAAACTCTCAAAACTACTTTTAATGAAAGCAGTAAGACCAAAATTTTAAACTCTATGGGCCACTTCTAAGTGAAGTCGTAAGACCCGCTATATAGGCTATTTCTAAACGAAGTTGTAAGACCCATTATACGTGCTACTTCCAAGGGAATCCCTAAGACCCGCTACACGGGTTACTTTTAATAAAAACCGTAAGCCCCGACCCCAAGTCTAAATCAAATAATTGGGTAACCTCTAAAATCTAAATGAAGTCATTAATCTCAAACTAAATTAAATATTGCGCATAGATGTAAACCCCAAACCATAATAAAATTAAAATCCACATCTATCAACTTCAGTTTACTTGTGATACCTGAGATGAGGCAACCCATGATTGCTAATCAGATTCTCTGAACACTACAATCAACGGTTGTTAGTGTTGGTAAACTGAAACCTACAGTATACTCGGGATGACAGAACCATAGGATCTTGATTGGGTTTACCTTCGTCCCCCACAACCGAAATTGAAACTGTTGCACGTCTAACCATCGATTCATCTTTAATCGAGAGTTCTCCTCTACATTTTAGGAGGGGTAATTAACTATGAAGGCTTGCTCTCATAGGAAGTGGAACCTCATAATTAAATAAACCTTGATGCCGATCATTAGGGGAAATATGAATAATTTAAAATCCAATCTACCTCAGAAAAAATGGGACCTAAAGCTTGCGAAAGCGGGGTTGATGCCGTCGCACCATCTTTTTCCTGAGTGAACAAGGGTTCCAATTTACTTTTAGGTAATCCAGATGATTTAAAACTTTCAAAAACATGTATTTAAAATTTTGACGTTGACTCAATCAATCAGATAAATAATTTGAGGACCTGAGTTCGACCTTATTGACTCATAGCTGTTCTCAAAATTCTAGCAAATTATCTCAATACACGTATAAAATATGTGCTACTTCAAATATCAAATTCTAAACAATTGGGTTGATTTATCCATGGAGAAAGGTTATAAGAGTTGTTGTTGTTCAACTCCAGTATTGGAGTGGTCAATCCCACATATGGGCATTTTGAAAGCTAGTACTGTAAGCCTCAACCCTCTGGGCAATTCCCTAACAGATCAGTTATCCTCAAACTTCTAAATCTTATTCCAAATATTAGATACAAGTCGAGAATCTAAATGACAAACATCAAGATTTATATACTCTCTAGGTTAGAAGTCTGATTTATAGGATCTTGAGTGGATGTAAGCCCTACCACGATGAATTGGGCCTATATAAAGCTTGTAAGTCTATTGAACCAATTTTATTTATTGGGCCGCCTTACTTATAATGTCAGGCTATAAAATTATTATTGGGATCTCCTTATCCTTGAGGTTACAAATCCCATTTATGGTCCTCCCAATCAATGTAAGCCCTAACCTAATCAATATGAGACTATTCAAAAGAAATATTAAGTTTATCAAATCATGGTTAATTATCAACCCAACTTGGATGCTCGAATTAATGATGCAGGAACAAACAATCAGACAAATATTTAAGATTTCATATATTGGCATCAATAAAATAAAAATATTTAGTTATAAAACTTTAATATATATTGAAATGACACTAATCTATAAAATTCTTTTTATATCAAAACTATAACAATTACAATATAAATACATTTCTCTTGAAGTTCCTCAGCTATGATACACATTCTCTTTGTTCACTCATTTAGTTATTAATACGTTATCATTAAAATGTTAGTCATAACAATGATGAATTATTTTCACTCAAAGGATAGTCATATTTTCAAATTACTATAACATAATGAAAATTTAGAAACCGATGTATATTATTATTAAAATAATTAGCTTAAGTAGTTGGCGATAAATTATATTCAATTATGATCATTAAAAAATTTTTAAACCTTATTTTATAAATTATCTTATCATATCATATTTTCTCTCTCTCATTTCTTATATAACATAATTGTCAAAGGGGACACCATCAAAAGTTATACTATGTTAGGTTCTTATTCATTTCCTTTTTCTAGACCTTTTTCAATTTATTATGTGCACCGGTACATTGCATCTCAGCTAATTCCATAAGGGGTTAAACTCCATCTATCAGCATGCACATGCAAGTAGTTCTACATAAATAATGTCAATTACATTCTCCATATCATTCCATATATTTATATGATTGAGCATAATATGACTTGATAGTTAGTTGAAGCATGTTAATAAATTTGTGCTATCCAATTCAATACAATCAATATTTTATTTAAATAAAATATCATATAATCTTTTTATTAGAATATTTTAAGTTTATGTTTAGGATTAAAATTGAATTGAATTAATTTATTTAATTTAAATTTTAAGTTCTAATATATACACATACACATACATAATAAAAAATATTAACTTTTTATTTGGGTAAAATCAATTTTTATTAGTTTTTTAAATCTCAAACTGTCCAAAAAATATAAAATAAAATATATGTTTTATTATGTATATAAAATAATTTTTTTAATTTGATTAAAGAAAAATCATTTCCTTTATAAATGCCTTCTTTCAATAGTCCTCTTCCTCTCTCGCTTGGTCCTTGCAAGACGTATGCTCAACATTTGTTTCGCCTTCTCTCTATCGCTCAAAGTAGATGGTTTATTTACATACTCGGGTATTTGTTGCTGACTTCATGTCCAGCTTCGCAACCTTGCCGATCTCAAGCCAGCTTCACTGCCTCTTTCTCTCTATCTCTCAGCGGCTCGATTGCAATACCCCTCGATGACTTGCCTGCGACTCTTAAAAGCGATTTTTCGTGATTTCTCTTGCAATGTTCAATGACAGATCCAACTACAATTGATTTAGTTGAACCGACAATAGTCGGTTTGGTACTTTTTTTTTAAAATATTACAAAACTTGTGTTAGCTGCTGTTTTATTATGCTCTTAATTCAAAATCTAACCAACCAACTAAATTCTCATATATGTATTACATGATTCTTCAAGCTTATTGAGAATTAGCGGCCATGCCATGCCTTTGAGCTCTTGTCGATTATGTCCAATACCTCCAAATTGCAAGCGGCCATGTTGTATACCTCTAAAATTTCAGTGAACATTGGTACCACCATCTCTCTACCAATGAATGAGTTGATGTTGAGCTTGAAAGCAAATCTTTGATGCAAAAACCTGCCTGATCTATTCTGGATACTGGGGGGGGGGGGGGGGGAGGCAACTTATGATTGCTAATTAGACTCCATAAACTTTACGACATAAATATCTCTAACTTTAGTAGACTGCATACACTAATATACCTGATATGATGGAACCACATAATCTTTATTGTTTTTATATCTATTTCCCCAATGATTTATCATTTTATCATATTCGGATTAAACTAAATCTAAGCTTAAAATTGGGTCTAAGCAAACCTCTACAATTGAGAGTGCTCTCCTTGAAATGGACGAGAGAATTAACCTTTGGGGGGTTGCACCCTTAGGAAGATTCGACAGCTTATTAAATAAACTTTGGTTCAATAACAAAGAAAACCTTGTTAAAATAAGCTAATTTACCTCAAGGAAAACTATTCCTTGAGTTCTTTTACATATCATTGGAGGTTTGAAGGGGAGGATGTGCTTAGAATAAGCAAGCCAAAGCATGTTATGTTCTTCTTGTTCTTCTTAAGGAGTTTGCCCAATAATATGTTTAGTTAAAAGTGTGCTTTTAGATATCAAGGTTTTATCTATGTTCTTTAGGCATATGAATCTTAATAACCTTTTTGCTTACCATTACATCTCACTGGAATGAAAAAACAGAATGTTTTTAGTTTTTTTTTTGAATGATAAGAATTTAAACAAAAGTATTTTTATCTATTGATGGAAAATACCTGAACCTGATCTTTTTAAGTGGTAATGTTTGCATGATACGGTTATTGTCAATTTTAGAATTTCTTTTGCACAAAATTATCCTAATCATTTTGTGTTCACTGACTTAACTTTTAAGTTCATTATTATTTTTTGCTTTATTTTTTTAAAATGCTATTATCCTTAGGTTTCTATATGCCCAACCTGTGGTGGAGAAGGTGAAATCATTTCTGATTATTGCCGTAAATGTGCTGGTGAAGGGCGTGTTCGTGTTAGGAAGGGCATTAAAGTAGAAGTTCCTCCTGGCATTAGCAAGGGTAGCACTCTTCGTGTCCGTGGTGAAGGTGATTCGGGGCCTAAGGGGTGAGTAATTATTTTTTAGCATTATTTGTTGCTATATTCTTATTAATCATGATCGCATCTCAGGTATGTCAAAGTATTGTCTTAAGTCATGTTATTAAACAAAGTTCAGTGAATCTCTTTTTGCAGCCTAAATATGTATTCCTTTCTTATGTTATTTTGTTTAGTTAGTTTTAAGCATGGAACTCTCAGACATACTCTTCTTTCGCAATAGGTTTGTGTGACCTCTTTTCTAGAGATATATAGATGTTAACATTGATTTTGAATATAGTACAAGGTCAGCATCACTTTTAAATTTTCCTTCAAAATATTATATTTAACAACGAACACATTAGGAAATATAAGGTGTTATCATAATTTGTATTCGAGTACATCGTATTCAAATCTGTCTAAAATCAAAACTATCTTGTATTCTTTCTGCATAATCAATATATAGTATAGCTTAAAAATGGGCACATTGGTGTTTAGTCATCTTGTATTCTGAAGTTTACAACGTACTCTCAGCCCCTTATATTCCTTCATAGTTTTTTTGGATCACTTCTGATCTCTTAAAGTTTTAGTCAGTTATGGCAGTTTATTTCAATCTCACAAAGCTTTAACTTTATTTATTTGGTCTTGTTTATGGAGCTTGCAGTTGAGTAATTTTTATTGTTAAACTTGTAGAAAAAGGGAGGAGCAAATCAAACATTTTTTTTAATGTTGATATATTAAAGTGTTACAATAGTCCATTTAGTTGGAACTAAACTTCTAGAAGAGCTTAATCAGAATTTTGTTGATTTCTGTATTTAGTTTGAATGTTGATGGACTTGACATTAGGCATGAGGGCTTTATTGGGGCATGAACATTACATGCCAAGTGGGCTAACCCTTAGGCCTCATTCTGTGTTGATAGCTATTGAAATTTTTTGTGGAAAGTGTAGGTAAAGAAAGCAATATGGCCAGAATTTAGTTAAAGAAAAGGTTAAATTTATGTGCTGATGTAAGAATGTTATGCAAAATCTATATTCTTCTTAGTTGTCCGCATCATAATTGCACAAAATAGTAAAGGACCATCTTTTATTTAGTGTTTAAGTATTTTTGGTGAAAGCAACTATAAGTGATGTTGTTCTCTACATTTGAGGGTCGTGAAACCCTGTCATTTAAGAGCGGGGGTTGAACTTCTCTACAAACCTCATCTATAAAGGGGTTGAAATCTTTTTTATCTTTTGATATGCCTCTTAATTTTTCTTTTTTGTTTCTTTCCATCATCCCACTGCCTCATGATTATTCTCTCATTTCTCTTCTTCTTCTCAGTCATGATTCTTGTCGCCTTATGATTAACCGTTACATTTTCCAGGATAGGAAAGAAAAACTAGAGAGGGAGAGAAGGACTAGTTATAAAATGGAGGGAGCGAAAGGGGGGTTGGGGCTGGTGGCCTATTCTTGGCTAGTGTCACGATTGTCCTCAATGGAGAAAACTTGCTCTGCTGGTATCAAGATAAAAACTTGCAATATCTCTTGGGAGATATGAGAATGGAGGATGAAGATGGGTTTTTGAGAGGTGGTACTGCAATGTGGAGATCCCTTTTGGGTGGCTTTCAATATGGGCTTAAATATGATGTTGTACATTGAGGCAGTTAAACCTTATACCAGGATGAGCACCATGGGAGCTTTCAACCATTTTTTCAGTCAAAATAGAAATTAGGTTCAACTTCCTTCACTGTGAATTAAAATTGTGGACTCAAGTTAGTTATAAATGACAAGCTTATAAATTGTTGTGTGCTAAAGGTCATGTTAGTGGAGAGAGAAATTAATGTCTAAGCCTCTAATGATTATTCGCACACAATAAAAAAATATTAAAAAAGAAGCAAAAGGTTTTTTATTGGAAATTAAAAAAGTAAAAAAATCATTGGGTCTTGCCCAATCATAATAGCTTCAAGTAGTTTAGGCTTAGATTATAGTTGGTCGCCCTTCCCCAAAATTTGAAAAGCCATGATTATAATGTAGAAGACTTAGTCTGTAGAGTATGTTCCTTATTATTGTGGAGTAAGGAATCTGGAGGTATTAATGTGGATTATGATGAAGGGTAATTGAGAAACAGTCCTAAAAAAGAGAGGGTAGGTTTAAATTATAATAATCAGTGGATAATTGGAGGTAATCATTAAAATCCTTCTTTTAATGAAGGGAGTTGACTAAATGACTTGGAGATGATGAACAACTACAAGTGGTTGTTCATCATCCTTGTGCTAATTGAAGGGGGTGGGCTGAGCTATTTGGAATCAAAGGTGAGAAGAGAATTCGGGAATTGCCAGAACTTTTGGTTGAAGGAGGTTGAGACAATCCTACACATGGACAGATGGGATAAATTAGAATGACCTATTGAAGCTCTTACGTGGTGATCAGAACTCTGAATTTTTTGTTGATTTTGAAGTTTAGAATGCCTACAATGAGAACTAGGTTCTATTTATAAATGTTATTTCAGAATATTCTACATTCTTATTAGCAATGAATGCATTAAATCTTGCCTTCCTTTAATTAGAAAGGGATTGCATGATCTTGCACAAGTTTGACTTGATTGACCAGTTCGAACTAGGGTCTAGTTAAGTGTTCGATTAAAGCTTGACTGATGTGAAACATATGTGAATGGATGGTGAATTAGGAACTTGCACGCTTGATCTAGAGAACAATATTATTTAAAAGCTTTTAAGCGATAAAACGACGAGATAAAACATGAGCGTGGTGTCATAAGTTTAGGCTAAGTCACATACATAAAAGTTAAAACCACAAAAGTAATCAATTACTCTTAACATTGCATGCGAGGTAGGTTTCAACAATGAATCCCTCCACTAACAATAAGACTAGTCACTACAAGATGATCCCTCACTCAACTCTTCCAACTTCTAGGCTTTAGCGGAGAGTAATTAACAAGCTTCTTATGAATCAATTAAATCACATAGTAGGATAATATGAAGATAAGAGACTAAGGGAAAGAGTTCACCATTATCAAGCACTAGGTAGTAGTTGGAAGCCTCAGATCAGCAGCATCATTAGTCTCCAAAGTTAGGACAGCAATTTAGAATGACTAAGGAGTTCTTGGCAGCAGTTGGGGGCCTTCCTGTTGAAGGCGTGGTGCAGGGGAGCCTGCTGAACTATGTGGACAGCAACTTTGGACAAAAGTTTGGCAGCTCCTGAGTGGTAGACAGCAAGTGAACCTGACTTGGACTCCTTGGACAGCAATCGGAAGGCTCTGGACAGCAGCTTTCTAGGTTCTCAGGGCAGCACTTCGAACCATTCCAGATTTCTGGACAGCAAGTGGAAGGAGGGGAAATCGGTGACTTTCCTCTCCGGGTTGCACAGGAACTAAGGGATTTTAGTGGGGAATCCCGTGGGCAGCTGTGGGAGAAAATATTTGGGATCCAGTACTTGCTTAGGTGGCCAATATAATTAAATTCATATTAAGTGAAATTGGAGGGATGAATTTGAATTCAAATTCTAATTGTGAGAATTAAAGTGGATGAGAGGGAATTTAGGGAGAATTAAATGGAGAGCAATTAATGCAATAGGAGAGAGAAAAGTCTCATGAAGGGCCAGCCACATATAGAGAGGGAAGAGATTAATTGTCATTAGTGAGTGGGGACCACAACACTAATCAAAGATTTATTAAAATCTGAATTAAATCTCAGATTTTGTAAGAAAAGGAAAGTTTCCAAATAGGAGGTCTATCAATTAGATTAATTTGAATTTCAAATTCAAATTGAAATCAATTAATATGATAGCCTAAAATCAAGGAGTTATTTTTAGGAAAGTAGTCAATGCTTCATGAGAAATTTGGGGAGTAGGGGGAAGAGTTTCCAAACTTAGGTGGATGATGTGGACAAGTATTTTGAAAACTCCAAATTAAAATAAATTGAAATTGATTCAATCATGCAACTTACCTAAATTGGAATTCCAAATTTGGAAAGAATTCAAATTTGATTCTAAATTTCAAATTCAACATGATGGAGGGAGGGGATTGGCCGGAAGGGAGGGGGCGGCGGGAGGTGGTTGGCCGGGATGGTGGTGGTGGCCGCGCAAGATCCAAGGTGGGGGAGCCGGCGGCTAGGGTTTGGGGGAAGGGGATTTTGTGGAGCTTCTAATGAGAGAGAGATGGTGAACGAATAACCATAAAATAAACTAGAGAACTCACTAAGAGATCTCAAAGGAAGAACTCACTAAGAGATCTTGTTATGCACTCACAAAGAGAACAAAGGGAGCATTTTTATTTCATTCATCAATGTCTAGTACAATGCATGAGCCTCCTATAAATAGGCCAAAATGAAACAAAAACTAGAAACATAAATGCCCTCGGGGCTACAATATCAAATGACCACCCCTAGGGGTAAAATGGGAAAACATGAAAACAAAATAAACTAGTACATAAGACAAAAGAAAATAATAAACTCCACATCATAGCCGTCGATCTTTTGATGTCCTCATCATTGACCCTATTGGCATGATGATGGGCACCATCTTGTTTATGTTTGATCAACGAGCCAATATACGAACTTGAATCCAATAGAGTTTCTGATCAATTAGTCAAATTGACATAGTTTTTGAGGAGGTTTATTGATCAATTTTAGCGCCATTGGAAAACAACAATAGTTGACTTTCCATTTTTGTATTGAAATATTCATCGCTGGCAACAATCATACGTTGCAGACGACTCATAAATTAGAGGCACGGAAAGGAAGCCATGGGTTCAAGCCCCAAAAGTTAAATACCTTTTCTCATTATTGAAGAGCACAACAATTATGTAGGTTTCTTAGGTTCAGTTTTAGATTGGCATTTAGTATTTAGTTTTGAATTTAATTTAATGAGGGGAATGGAGAAATTTTGATCAAGATTCTAACTAGGGTTCTTCATCTTGAGTCCACTACTGACTCGATTTGCCAACGTCATTGAGCTTTGAGTTGTAATGTCCAAGGAGTATAATAGTTATTTTTTTTTCAAGGAGTATAATAGTTAACTCGTATGGGTTTCCCCCTTCTAGGTATTTCGAGTAGATTAGGAGTAAGTGTGCATGCATTTAAGGAATACTTTCAGGATTGATGTTGTCTTGTTTATTAGTAAAAGGATTGTTGTAACGGTTTTGTTGACTGTTTTAAAGATAGATTGAGCAACTACTTATAGCTCAAAGGTATTATACATGATTTATAAGGGTTAAAAGACATTCCATGATCATCAATTGAATATGGGGTTCAGTTTGACTTGAAAAAGAGTGTAAAGCACATTGGAGTTTGGTTAAAAAATATTACATTCAAAGTTGTCTAACAATTAGGTTATATGCTTAAAATGTTAGCATTAAACATGCATTTAGTTAGACTCGATCAAAGATTAATTATGCCTTTAAGTTGATACAAAAATTTATAAACAAGATTGTAATACATACAAAATATGAAAAGCAAGTTCTTTATTATTGTAATAAAATATGAAGAAATGTTAATAATATTGCAATTTACTAACCGCAAGCTCTCTGAACTCCTTTGGGATTTTCTTTCAAGAGACATATGGAGCATCAAACTTGCTTCGTATGATATCTCGTATCTTGTGCGTGGGCTGCTTTGGTGGATAAAACCTGCACAAAATATTTTGTTAAAGAATATTATTTCTTAAATATATGCTTAATATAAAACATACAAATTTACGTACGTGTCACCCTTAGGCTGAATCAACATGTTCCCATCTGCAGTTGGTGCTGCGACAGCCTGCGTGGAAGGTTCAGCTACAAGTCGGGGTAGAAGGTCCAATTGCGTAGTGTTGATGGGGTTGTGGGTAGTAAAATGGCAGAACATATGATGGATAGGAATAAGTAGCAGAGAATCCTTGAGAAGATGGTGGGGATAATACGGGTATAGATCAACAGTTATCTCATCTGGTGTGAAGTAGGCCTGATTTTTGTGTTTGAAACATCGACAACGAAACCTACTCTCTGATATAAATGAAATTAGTCGACAACCTGCTTGAATGAAATAATTCACTCAGTTCAGAAATTCATTTGTTAATGTATGCGTCCAAGTAAGAGATGAATATATATCCAACTTCTGTACTTTTGAATATCTAAACATACCTGGACTACAAATTTCTACGGCCAAATAATTTGATTTGTTTCAAGTTTAAAAAAAAAGGTGCAATAGTGATAATTTTAGGAGTTTGCATGAATAGTTGTGCGATTCCATCAGTCACTCATTGTATATTGGGTAATAGAAGAGTGTGTGTGAATTAGTGCAACACACTAATACATCTAGTTTCCCAAACGTAAAGCCACTCATCCACCTAAGCATCCTCATCTCTGCAACACTTAATTTAATATTATGCTTCTCTTTTAATGGCCAACATTTATGCACCATAAAGCATTACAAATCTTACTACCATCTTATTGAATTTTCCCTGAAGTTTGAGAGGGACTTTTCTATCACACAACAAGCCCGATGCATTCCTCCACTTCAACCATCCAACATGAATTCTGCTAATAATATCTCCATCCATTACTCCATCACCATGAACAGTAGACTCTAAGAGTAAAGCCATTCATCCACCTAAGCATCCTCATCTTTGCAACACTTAACTTAATATTATGCTTCTCTTTTAATGGCCAACATTCTGCACCATAAAGCATTGTAGCTCTCACTACCATCTTATAGAAATTTCTCTTAAGTTTGAGAGGGGCTTTTCTATCACACAACAAGCTCGATGCTTCCCTCGACTTCAGTTATCCACATTGAATTCTACTAATAATATCTCCATCCATCATACCAATACCATGAATAGTAGACTCTAAGAGTAAAGCAACTCATCCACCTTAGTATCCTCATCTCTGCAACAACAACATCAAACATTAAGTTTTTATCCCACTACGTGGGGTCGGCTACATGAATCCATTTTACATGACCAAGCCATCTAAGGCTACTCTCTCTAATCCTCATCTTTACAACACTTAATATTATGCTTCTCTTTAATGGCCAACATTTTAAACCATAAAGCATTGCAGGTCTCACCACCATTTTTTAAGAAATTTTCCTTAAGTTTGAGGGGAATTTATCTATCACACAATAAGCCCGATGCATCCTTCCATTTAAGCCATCAAACTTGAATTCTACTAATAATATCTCCATTTATTACACCATCACAATGAATAATATACTCGAAAAGGAAATGGATACATTCTCAACGAGCAAGCTCTGATTGGCCGAGAGGAGGAATGTCGTGAGATGAGCCAAGCAAGCTGGTCGTCGAAGGAGGAACTTCGTGGAAGGAACGTCAAAGGATGTGTCGAACGGCGAAGAAGAATGAACTTCGGATGTGACACGAAGGAACATTGTTGATGGAGGCGAGCAACATGCATTGAGAGGGGACATGACGACTGCGAAGAAAATGAATGTCGAGGAAGTGTGACTTCGGATGCGAGAGGAAGGAACGACGTTGAAGGAGACGATTCCAAGCAAACTTCGTCGAATGAGCTTGTGGGCGCGGTCAAAATAGGTCGAGCAAATGAAAGAAATGGCTAGGTAGCCGGTTTAGATAGGGTTTTTTGCTCCGGATTTGCGGCGGGTTTGTGACGGATTTTTCCGCCGCACATTTGCGGCGGATTGTCCGCTGCAAATTCATCACAAAAATTACGACGGACTATTCCGTTGCAAAACCATCACAATTTCAGAAAAAAATTTCTGTCGCAACGTCCGCTGCAAATTGAAGAATTTCCTGTAGTTTATCTTGACATTGAAGTATATTCATAGAAAGATTCCTTTAAAATTCATGTAATGCAAAATATATCATTATGTTTATCCACTATTATCGGCACAGTTTTAGTTATTTGATTTATGATTTTGTTTGTTTGTTGATAATTTCAACATGTTTGGTCATTGTGTTTAACAGCTTATGAAATTCTACTTAATGTAATATGAAATTATTGAGGCTAGCCTTTTCCACCTTTGTCAAGCAGGGGACCTCCTGGAGATCTTTATATATGCCTTGATGTTGTGGAGATACCAGGTATACAGCGAGATGGCATCAACTTATGTTCGACTGTATCCATAAATTACATTGATGCGATTTTGGGGGCTGTCGTTAAGGTGAAATCTTAACCTTCCTTTGCCTCAAATATTTAAATTCATGGTCAAATATTGTATTTAATGGTGATTGAAATGAATTTGAACCATTATACTCGAGTCTTTGTTTTGGTGGGTTCCCTTTAAGGAAAATGCTTATCACTGTATTAGTTATTGTTAGGGATAGCTTATTTCACTGCAAATGTCTGGATCATACTTCTGGAAGTGAGTTGCATTTAAGTGTGTTGTGATATCTATTATTTTTTTAAACAGAAATTCATTTCTCATTAAATCAACTCCTGTGTTTGTTTGAGTTAACTTGCGTTTTATTAATTTTTTACCCATCATTATATTAAACTTTCATTGATTTATTATCATTATAGGTAAAAATAATATTTTATTTTATTATTATTTAAAGTAAATTGGAAGGTGACTTCCTAACCTTGAAAATTGAAACTCCTCACCTTTTTTCATAATGAGTTTAAAAAATGAGAACGCAATTTCATCTAATTTCAATTTAACAAAGGCCTGAACTCAGTTCTGGAAGTGAGATCCAATTATATTTGGACACTCAGAGTCAAACAAGCCCTAAATGATACATTTTGTTCTCGTAGAACATAAAATTCTCTTTTAACAAACAGCCAGTATTTGCATGACTATTAAATATTTGTGCTTCTGGAATAGAGATCAATTGCATGCAACCACTTTGAAAGGTTTTGCTATATATATCTAATGAGACTTGCTTCAAAATACTACATGCTTAAGAGCTTAAATTTCTTTGGGCACTGCTTGATATATTTTGAATTTGCTTTAGCATTTTTCTTGTTTTTAAGTGCTTTATTATATTTTTCTTTCTTTTCGTATACAATAGCATGGGCGAAAAATGCCAGTAATTGCATACATTTAGTTTAGCGCACGTTAAATTCCCCTTTTATTATATTATTGTATTTTCGGGTTTTCAATTTCAAATTTTTGTCTTATGACATTATTCAATAGCGATGAACTTGAACTGATCTCTTTGTTGCAAAAGCTTAATTTCAACAGGTGAAGACAGTTGATGGACCCACTGAACTCCAAATACCTCCTGGCACCCAACCTGGTGATGTTATAGTTCTAGCAAGACGAGGTGTACCCAAGTTAAACAAGCCATCCACACGTGGTGATCACTTGTTCACTGTGAAGGTTACAATTCCTAGTCGTATCAGGTGCATTATTTTTTGTCACTTGAGATAATGCTTTTTGTTAGCCGTAGAATGATGTCATTTGTTATGCTTTCTATCTTAATAATCATTTTTGGACCTATCTTCTTTTATTTTTAATGATTTTTTAGGCAAATTTATTGATTTCATCTGTGATTTTTTATCCTTAAAACTATTTTAACTTCACCAAAATCCAAATTGTTTCTAAACTTTACATATCGACCTGAGCTGGTTTTTAACTGTAAGAAGATTAAATTAATTGGTTCCCCATCTCTTATGATTGCCATTGTTCTATGATTTCAATCTGCAATTTCATTATTTTTTCTGCCTAAAACCTTCGTTATAAATCTGAAACATTTTTATAGTAAAAAAACTTAGTTATTGGTAAAAGTACTGTTCTTGCCATTTAGATAGGAAACTAAATAGAGTTCTCCTAACCCATGCTGCAGTTCAGTCAAACTTTGACGTTAGATTTTTGCTACTTTTTTCTAATTTTTTACATTGTCACCTAGCATTTCCAATTAGTTCCATCTTTGCAGTGCAGCTTATATCTTATAGTAAATATAAAAGATTGTCATGAACTGCAGCTTGCTATTGGATGCATATTTTAGTTGGATTTGAATTAACATTGGCGATGAAATCACAATCTTTGCATACTCAGCTGAGATGTTAATTATTATGTATTTGTATTGCTTCTTCGCTAATATTAAACTACATTCCAAAGTTAACCTACATCAAAGGTCTTGACCAAATTTTTATTGCTTCTCATAGAGTCACTTGAATGCAACTTCTGATTCTACATCCCTACTGTTAAATGCATGAAGTTACCAAGGGAATTTGGGTTCCACAGGATAGTCGCATAGTAGCAATTTATTTTTCCTGTAAGAAATGTAATCAGTGTAGATTTCAACGGCTTACGTTTTAGGTGTCATTTACAGCTCCCATCTGAAATTATCTTCATTTGTCTTTCAATTGATTTGATTATTGTATATTTACCATCGAACTGCAGTTTTTAACCTTTTTATCATGTTTTATGTGCTTTTTCTGTTTATTTTCTTTTATGAGTCCTCACTCTGCGTTCCCTTGCAGTGGAAGAGAGCGTGAGTTGCTTGAAGAATTAGCATCCTTGCATGATAATTCTGTTGGCCGTCCAAAAGGCAGATCCCTAAGTAAGAAGTTCTTTTTATACCAACTTAACTATGATTAGTAGATGGATTGTGTTGTGTGTTATTGTGAAATTTTTTAAAAAGCATAACACTGGTTTTATACATACCACTAAAATCTTCCTTATTTGCAAAACTAACATTTATCATGCACTAACACTTCATAATAATGAAGTATGTAGTGTTAGACATATGAAGAATATGTGCACTTGCCCTAAACACGCTCGACA
Organism: Dendrobium huoshanense; assembly: GCA_016618105.1. Lineage (NCBI taxonomy): Eukaryota > Viridiplantae > Streptophyta > Magnoliopsida > Asparagales > Orchidaceae > Dendrobium > Dendrobium huoshanense. The sequence continues at coordinate 5,524,190 of CM028347.1, read as the reverse complement.
TGCGTTGAACACGTCATCTACGTGTCCAGTTAAAAGAAAAAAATGTTGAAATCCTCCTTTTTGACGAATATGCATCTCTGACATATCTATCTTGAATAATAAATTTTAAATTTAGAAATATATTTCATTAACAATAAAAGTTAAATATTCTATTTTTTATTTTAAAATTATTACTTAAATAATTTAATATCTATGTAATGCTACTCTTATTTTCTTTATTATGTTGAATTTTCCTATAATTCTTTTAATAATATTTATGTTTATTTAAAAAATAATAATTTTCTCAACTTCGGCCTTTCGATGACCCAGTTAGGAGAGTAGATGTATTAGATTTAGCCTATGTTAAGAAAGGTATAGATAAACCTAAAAAGACTTGGTTAGAAAATATTAAAAATGATCCTTTTTTAGATTTAAATGAGAATTTGATTCTTAACAGGACATAATTGAGAGAAAATATTCATGTAGCCAACCCACATAGGTGGGATAAAGGCTTGATGTTGTTGTTCTTATATATATTACACACACATAGGGATTTACATACATAACACTCAAAACATGAAAATAAAATATAAAATATCAATCCCTAACCTCCCGTCATCATGTTGTAAGTTTTGTCGCTCGTGTCAGTCAGAAGAATTGATTCCCTAGCATGCAAGTTCATCTTGTCTACTCCTCTCGATGCCATAGCTTGTGAGCTCTACACCACTTCGACCCATTGATGTCCTAGCATGCGAGTTCTTGTGCGATTTCCTCGTCTGGACCTGTTGATTCCCTAAATTGCAAGCTCTCGATAGCGGCAATGCTCGATAGCTGCAATGCTCTTACTGAAATTCCTTGAGCCCTTGAAAACAAAGAAGTCAGGGAAATCACACAGGAGCTCTCAAGTGAAACCATTTGATCGGTCCAAAGGAAGGCATTGATTGTTCTAGGCGGCCACATGCCTATTGACATGTTGGGCAAGATTTGGAAAGTGTCTGATGAGATTAGCTAACTCTGTTAACATAGTACTAGATGACTTAAATAGTGAGGTTTTGATGTTAAATATGTAAATATTAATATTTTGAGTGATATTTATATAAACCCCCTAAACTTTTAATGCATGCCCTAAGAACCACATTAATTGCTAAATGTCCTCCTTGTCTGAATCAGACATGATTCCAACATGCCCCGACATATTCAAAATTGCGTCAAGTTCATTTAGAAGTAAAATTTGCTTTCGACACATGGTTGACATACCCCAATATGCCTAAGACATGGACAAACCTATGAGAGTGGCATAAAATGAAATTTAATTAATAAATTTTATTTTATGTTCTAGTTTGTCTAGCTTTTCTTCTATACAAGAAAGGGTGGGAGACACTTAGAGACGAGATGAGCTGAGTATAATGCCTCTAACCACAATGCCATCTCACTTTGATGCAACCTGACTAGCGAAGACTTCGACTTTGACACACATAAAGGCCTGGCTTTGACTATGATAGTCAATCGAGGTGCTTGACACTAACGCTTGACTTCAACTAGGACTTTGGCTTCGAATTCTACTTCGACTTCCACCTCTAAGATTGCAGTGAGTGATGATTTGGCTTCAATTGTAACACCTCACAGTACCCTTTAATAGTACTGGAGTATTACTATCATAAATATAATATTTTCATCAATCAATCAATCATATAATACTTTTGTAACATTTAAAAACTTTTATAAAATATCTAACAATTTTCATTAATCACATTAATGGAAGCACTTAATAAATTTAGACTTCAATAAAACATATTTACAGAGCCACTAATACAAATTCAAAGTAATATCTCACTGAAATGCTTCATACCTCTAAAGTAGACTCACTAACGAAGATAACATTAACATGAAGGAAGAAATAACTTGCAAAATTAATCTGCAACGATCTTCTCCTTTCCCTTTCCTGTAACAATAGCCAGTAAAAAATATACTGGTGAATTATGAGGCTCAATAAGTTCTGCAACTTTAAATAACATTTAAACTTGCATGATAAAAATCTTCAGAACATTAAAAACATAAATAAAAATTAAATTACTTAAGAAAACTTCATAAAATTTGATTTGACATTAATCTTTATTTTCTCTTAAATCCATATTAAATATCAATTTTACTCATTAAAAGATTTGGCTACTATTTCATAAGCATATTCAATGAAGCCCAGGTAAATCTGACATTATCGCCATTTAATTACATAGAGGTCCCTTTTACCTCTCTAGGGGTCCATTTTGCCCCACCTGCTATGCAGATCTCATTTTTTTGGGATCATCCCTTTTGCCCCACTTACAATGTAGCCTCATGATTATGAATCCTTTTGTCCCAACTACACTTGTAAGTCATACATCATATATAGCCAAACTTTACTTTAAATTGATATTCAATACACTTTATATTTTTAGATTTCATACTTTTCACATGTTTCCAAAATAATAATTCTGTTGTCATTTGTATACAAAGTATATGTATACAATATATAATTGAATTGACATCCTTCTAAAACATCATCAATTAGAAAAACATTTAGATGAACATGTTAAGCATTATTTTAACTTCACATGCTGAATTTGTGTGAGTGGTTCTTCATACTTGAAAACTTGGATATAAAAACCTTTCTATACATTAAGCAAAAATTAACACAATTTACTCTAATATATTCCAAAATTAACTTCCATGCTTATAAATGAAAGTCATCATATTTGAATTATAATTGCATTACTTACCTCCTTGACGAACTGACTTTCCTAAGTCAACACTCTGTGACTTTCTCATTTGATAAACTAATTCAGATTCTCCTCTATGCATAAGTATAAATGATGGGATATCAAATTTCGACACGTGTATCGTCGCCGGAGACGTAGATCGACGGCCACGATCCAGAGCCTCTATTTCTGATTTTATTTACAGTTTTATTTCCTACGTATTTTAGCTTTCCGAATTTGCCCCTGAGGGCATTGTTTTGCTTATGTAGCCCCGAGGGCATTTCTGTCTTTTCAGCTTTTATTTTAGACCTCCTTATATGAGGCATCATGTATTGTAAGAAATTAGTTTTTGAAATGAAATGAAATTTTCCCCTTTGTTCTCTTTGTGAGTTCATCCCAAGATCTCTTCGTGAGTTCGCCGGAGAAAATTAGATCTCTTCGTGAGTTCTAGTTTTCATGCTAGCTAATATCGAGGAAATCGACGTTGGATACAAGCGAGGTTAGTGTGCTCGTGGTCATTGAATCCCAAGAAGCTCTCATTTTTTTCCCCTTACTGTTGCCGCCGACTCCTCCAAAAGCCAAGCCGCCGGCCACAGCATCACCCCTCCCCCCTAGCCAGCCTCCTGCCGTCCACAGTTCTGCCGTCCGCCGGCCAACATCCGGCCACCTAGTCCCGTAGCCCCATCCCGCCGGTCACAGACCCCCATCCCGCTGCCCCTTTGAAATCTTTGGGTTTGAATTTTAAATTCCCCTCATGAGCTTTGATGACATTCCTTAATTGATTCCTAAAATTTAGGCAATCATTTTTAATTGAGTTTTAAAGCAAATTTGAAATCAAACGTTGCCTAATTTCCCCCATCAGTGAAAGGAAAGTTTCCTTTGTTATAACATCTGTTTTATTACAGATTTTTATGAAAATCTGTTACACTAATAGATGGGCCCACTTTAATATAACTCCCTCTTCCTCCTCCTCTAGTCCAGCCGTCCCCCCCTCTTCATTGGCCCCCCTCTCTCTCCTAATCAACCCATTAACTCCACAAAATCAGCCCCCAAATCCCCCTCTCTTGGCCGCCCCTTCCTCCCCCATGATTTAATTTGATTTTCAAATTAAATCCACCTCATTAAGCCCTCCAAAATTGCATTTACTGCAGAAATTCCTGCACCATTATTTGGATCTCCACCTTGGCCGAATTCCCCTAGCCCGCCAAAGCTTGATCACTTCTCCCCGAATTTCCGAGCCACTTCTCCCTTGCACTTGAGAACGTCTTGCGGCGACCACTCACTCTCGTCTTCAAGAATGCATGGAGGAACCCGAATGGAACTTCAGGTTTGAGTACGACAACCACGGAAGGGTTAATATTCTCCGATCACCATTCTTCGACGTCGGCTTCGACTTTGACGACACCGTCGAGGAATACTTGGATCGGATTCTACCAACACTAGCGGAGTCCATCGATGACCACTTCTCCATCTACACGTGGATCATTGAAGGCCGTCCACCCACTCCGAATCCGGCTCCCTTCCCGGCGACAAGTCCTCTCAAGATCACTTGCCTATTCGTAGCGTCGCTAAGTCTACTTACGGTTCTCTTCCACTAGCCACCACTATAAATATGAAGGATTTAAATTTTGAATTTGGGGCTTTGTTGAATTATTGATGTTATTTTGAAAGTCTTCTAATCTCTAAATGTGATTTATTGTCATTACTTAATTTATCGTCATCTAATTCTTGAATTCAATTTGACTAAGTAAAGAGTTTCGGTAGCAAGTTTTAACTCAATACTTCTATTATTTTCCTAAGTGCAATTCGCAATTCATCGCATGATTGTTTCACATCATTTGTGGTATCAGAGCATGGTAACCATGCTTGACATGTTTAGAAAACATCCTAGGGTCTAGCTTCTTGTTGTAGTTTAAAACTTGCATGCATATCATTGCGTAGATAGAAAATTTTCACTGTTTTCTTTACTGTTTTTGCATTTCCTGCAAGCATCAAGTGGTGTTAGTTCATTTTATTTTGTGTCTTAGTGTTGACCTTTTGTTTGGACGGTTCCTAAGTACTTAGAAGCATCTACACCTTGAGTAACCCTGCTGTCCCCACCTTGCCTGCAGCTGTTAGACACTGTTTAGGTCATCTAAATAATTGTTTAGCTGCTGCCTTCTAATTCCTGCAGTGTTTAGAGGTGGTTAGGAGTCTCTGTTTGAAGTCCTCCTTGCTGTCCACACCTTAGAAGTTTCCCTAATCACCAGTGCGACCTCACACCTTGCTGTAGTTTGCTGTCCACTCCGTTTCAGCTTCATTTTGGTGACCTTTAGGTGGTTTTAACTGACTTTTCTTCGCTGCCCTTCACCTGAAAACCACCCGTGGCATTCCCCAACTTTAACCAATGGACCCGGAGCACATGCAAGCGACTTTGGACCTAATAGTGGGGCAACTGGGCACTGTTACTCAGCAAATCCGCAACACCCAAACCGATCTAGCTGACTTTAGGCACCACACGAGTGACCGTCTAGATAACATTGAACGTATTGGGAATCCCGCTATTTACACACCTTCAAGACCGCACTCGCCCTATGGTGAGGACAACAGAAATGAACGTGATCAACCCCAAGATAATATCTCTCCTCGAAACCATTACCGTCATAACATGAGACCCCATCACGAACCCGTAGGAGATGAGAACCCTTGGAGAGACAACGATGCCCAACTGTTGAAAAACATTAGGATTGACGCCCCGACTTATGACGGAACCCTTGACCCTCAAGTTTTCCTAGATTGGCTCAAGTCAATGGACAGCTATTTCAAATGGTACAACATCTCTGAAGCTAGGAAAGTCAGGTACGCCGAAATGAAGCTCATTGGTCGAGCCAACCTTTACTGGACCAACTTAGAAAACATGCGCGAAGCTCGCGGTGAACAACCTATCAACGATTGGAGAACCATGAAGCAAGAACTTAGGAGAAAATACCTCCCGCCATCCTACTACCCTAAACTTCTAGATAAGTGAAATCGACTGACTCAGGGAAGCAAGCCTGTCAAGGACTACATCTCTGCCTTCGACGACTTCCTGATTCGTTGCAACGGCGAGGAGTCCGCCACCCCAACTCAAATCCTATCCATGTTTAGGGCTGGCCTTAGAGAAGACCTTAGAACCAAACTTTTTGCCAGAGGAATTGACACCTTAGAGGCAGCTTGCAGCCTAGTACTTGATCTAGAGGAGTCCAAGACCCACTCCCACACTAGACAGTTTGACTCTCGACCAAACCCATATCGTACTTCCACCAACCAGGCCCAAAATTGACCCACGAACTCGATAGGTAGTCGACCCACTGCTAACCCGGCCCCACCTCGCCCGGATTCCAAAGGTAAAGCCCCCGAACGTGACGCGCCCAAATCCAATTCCGGAACCAAATGTTATAGGTGTCATGGGTATGGGCACATTGCTTCACAATGTTCCAGCCCCTATAAAGTCACCATAATATAAGAGGTGGATGACAACGAGGAAGAGCCCGAGACTGACTTAGTTCATCATGTTGATGAAGAGGAAGATTCCTTCACTGAGGATGAACCTGTCACCCTTCAGGTCGTTAGATGCGCTTTGTCCCAGCCAAAACCAAGTGATGACTGGAGAAGGACTTCCATATTTCACACCTTTACCAAGATTGGAGATAAGAACTGCAAGGTCATTATTGACAGTGGGAGTTGCATTAACGCCGTCTCCTCCGCAATGATTTCCAAACTTAGCATTAAGGCCACACCTCACCCAAACCCTTACAAGGTTGCTTGGATTAACTCGACCTCTATGGAAATCAAGGATAGAAGCCTTATCCCTCTCGAATTTAATGGATAACAAGAGAAGATTTGGTGTGACGTTTTGACAATGGATGTGGGCCAAATTATTCTAGGCCGCCCTTGGTTGTTTGACAACGACGTCCATATTTATGGGAGAACAAACACCTGTGTGTTTGAACACAATGGAAAAAAAATTAAATTGATCCCTTCTCAACCTAAGACCGACAAGGGTGACTCCAAGACTACCCCACCTAAAAACAATAAGGACCTACACCTCGTGATGGCGAAAGAAATGGATATGGACTTTCACCAAGGATCCCCTATGTACGCCCTAGTAGCTAGGGAAGTTAAGAATGATCAAGGGGAGCCTGTCCCTGATGAGATTAAGCCTCTTTTAGAAACTTTCGCTGATGTTTTTCTTGAAGATTTACCTGACCAACTTCCACCCCCTAGAGATATTCAACACGTGATTGACTTAGTGCCAGGAGCTTCCCTACCAAACCTCCCTCACTACCGGATGAATCCAACGGAGCACACAGAGCTGAAAAGGCAAGTAGACGAGCTCCTACAGCGCGGATTTATCAGAGAAAGCCTTAGCCCGTGCGCAGTTCCCGCCCTTTTAACTTCGAAAAAGGACGGCTCTTGGAGGATGTGTGTTGTAGTCGTGCTATCAACAAGATTACTGTGAAGTATCGTTTTCTGATCCCACGATTAGATGACATGTTAGACATGATGACCGGAGCAACACTGTTCTCAAAGATTGACCTTAAAAGCGGATATCATCAAATCCGAATCCGCTCCGGGGATGAGTGGAAGACAGCATTTAAGACGAAAGATGGGTTGTACAAATGGATGGTTATGCCATTTGGTCTTAGCAACGCTCCTAGCACCTTCATGCGAATAATGACCCAAGTCCTTCGACCTTTCCTAGGGAAGTTCGTCGTCGTTTACTTTGATGATATTTTGATCTATAGTAACTCAGTGGATCAACATCTGAAACATCTGAAGCAAATCTGTGAGATTCTAAGAAAAGAACAGTTATATGCCAACCCCCAAAAATGTGTGTTTCTCATTGATAGTGTTACCTTTATGGGATTCATAATTTCATCTCGAGGGATTTCCGCTGACCCTGAAAAGGTTAGAGCAATTGAGTGGCCCGAGCCTAAAAATATTAGAGATGTTCGGAGTTTTCACGGATTGACCACTTTCTATAGGAGGTTTATTAGGAACTTTAGCACTATAGTGGCACTTATAACTGACTGCCTCAAGAAAGGTGAATTTCATTGGACAATAGCTGCCACTAAAGCCTTCGAGGACATTAAAAGAAAAATGGTTGAATCCCCTGTTATGCGTCTCCTTGATTTTTCTAAGGTCTTTGAAGTAACCTGCGACGCATCAGGGATTGGTATAGGAGGAGTTTTATCCCAAGAAGGACACCCTGTGGCATATTTTAGCGAAAAGTTAAACGATATTCGTCAAAGGTACTTCACCTATGACAAAGAATTCTATGCTGTCATCCAGTCCCTCAGATACTGGAGACATTACTTATTGCCACAAGAATTTGTGATATTCTCGGATCACGAGGCCTTAAGATACATCAACTCTCAGAAGAAACTCAATGCCCGCCATGGTTGTTGGGTTGAGTTCTTATAAGAGTACACCTACACTATTAGACATAAGGCTGGATCTGAGAATAAAGCTGCGGATGCCCTTAGTAGAAGGCTGATGATTACTCAAGGAATGAGAACTGAGGTTATCGGATTTGAACGCCTTAAGGAGGATTACTCGGACTGCCCTGATTTCAAAGAAACCTATTCCCTACTGGCTAGCGGGGAAGATCGAGTTATAAATGATTTTCTCATAGAAGATGGGTATCTGTTCAAGTCGCAAAAACTCTATATTCCCAACACTTCACTACGAGAATTTTTAGTTTGGGAGTTACATGCCGGAGGTTTAGCTGGCCACTTCGGGCAAGCCAAGACTATTGCTGCACTAGAAAATCGATTTTATTGGCCCACCCTCAAACGTGACGTCGGCAAACTCTTACGGAGGTGTCACACCTGTCAATTGGCCAAACAACATAAGCAAAACACGGGTCTCTACACACCTCTCCCTGTGCCCAATTGCCCTTGGCAAGATGTAAGTATGGACTTTGTATTGGGTTTGCCTAAGACATTGAGAAAACACGATTCTGTTTGTGTTGTCGTTGATAGGTTTTCAAAGATGGCCCATTTTCTCCCCTGTGCCAAAACCTTTGATGCTTCCCGGGTTGCTAAGCTCTACTTCGACGAAATTGTGAGACTCCACGGACTACCAAAGACTATTGTCTCTGATAGGGATGTTAAATTCACGAGTTATTTTTGGAAAACCTTATGATTTAAGATGGGGACGAAATTGCAATTTTCCACAACCTTCCACCCACAAACCGATGGTCAGACTGAAGTCGTTAACAGAAGCTTAGGAAACCTTTTAAGAACGTTAGTCGGCGAAAACCTTAGATATTGGGATTCTATGTTACCCATTGCCGAGTTTGCCTATAACAATTCTGTCAATAGAACCACAGGTTTGAGTCCTGCCGAGATCGTGTATGGATACCAACCTAGGCAACCTATAGATCTAATTCCCATGAGTCATAAGTCTAGGTTGTCTGAGTCTGCATCTGCATTCGCATCACATTTACAAGAATTGCACAAAGAAATTAATAAAAGAATTGAATTGAGCAATGCTAACTATAAACTCAATGCGGACCTCAAGAGAAGGTTTAAAGACTTTGATGTAGGTGATTATGTGATGGTTTGGATTCGTCCGGAGCGGTTCCCGCAAGGGACCGTTAAGAAGTTACGTGCGAGAAGCGCGGGCCCCTCAAAATAATTTCTAAAATTAATAGTAATGCTTATGTGCTTGACCTTCCCGAAGGTTTTAACTTTAGCCCCACTTTTAACGTTGAAGATCTTGTAACCTATGAGGGTCCAGAGTTTAACCCACCCAACCCATTACTTGATGAGCCTTGTGAGTCCCCACCTGGTGAGATCCCCAGCCTACCTCCACTCCCAAAATTTCCCACTTTACCTACTGCGGAGAGAATTGAGGTAGTACTTAGCGATGAGATCATTTCTACTAAAGACGGTGGTCGCAGGAGGTACTTGATTCAATGGGCAGGGAAGCCGGAGACGGAGAACGTGTGGATCGACCGAGATGAGCTACAGAGAATAGACCCAGACTTGCTGGAGTGGTACAAGGCTTCTAGAGACACTCACTCGACGAGGTCGAGTTCTCTCCCACCTGGGGAGAATGATGGGGACATCATATTTCGACACGTGTATCGTCGCCGGCGACGTAGATTGACGGCCACGATCCAGAGCCTCTATATCTGATTTTATTTACAGTTTTATTTCCTATGTATTTTAGCTTTCCGAATTTTCCCCTGAGGGCATTGTTTTGCTTATGTAGCCCCGAGGGCATTTATGTCTTTTCAGCTTTTATTTTAGGCCTCCTTATATGAGGCATCATGTATTGTAAGAAATTAGTTTTTGAAATGAAATGAAATTTTCCCCTTTGTTCTCTTTGTGAGTTCATCCCAAGATCTCTTCGTGAGTTCGCCGGAGAAAATTAGATCTCTTCGTGGGTTCTAGTTTTCATGCTAGCTAATATCGAGGAAATCGACGTTGGATACAAGCGAGGTTAGTGTGCTCGTGGTCATTGAATCCCAAGAAGCTCTCATTTTTTTTTTCACCTTACTGTTGCCGCCAACTCCTCCAAAAGCCAAGCCGCCGGCCACAGCATCACCCCTCCCCCCTAGCCAGCCTTCCGCCGGCCACAGCCCTGCTGTCCGCCGACCAACATCCGACCACCCAGTCCCGTAGCCCCATCCCGCCGGTCATAGACCCCCATCCCGCCGCCCCTCTGAAATCTTTGGGTTTGAATTTCAAATTCCCCTCATGAGCCTTGATTACATTCCTTAATTGATTCCTAAAATTTAGGCAATCATTTTTAATTGAGTTTTAAAGCAAATTTGAAATCAAACGTTGCCTAATTTCCCCCATCAGTGAAAGGAAAGTTTCCTTTGTTATAACATCTGTTTTATTACAGATTTTTATGAAAATCTGTTACACTAATAGATGGGCCCACTTTAATATAACTCCCTCTTCCTCCTCCTCTAGTCCAGCCGTCCCCCCCTCTTCATTGGCCCCCCTCTCTCTCCTAATCAACCCATTAACTCCACAAAATCAGCCCCCAAATCCCCCTCTCTTGGCCGTCCCTTCCTCCCCCCATGATTTAATTTGATTTTCAAATTAAATCCACCTCATTAAGCCCTCCAAAATTGCATTTACTGCAGAAATTCCTGCACCATTATTTGGATCTCCACCTTGGCCGAATTCCCCTAGCCCGCCAAAGCTTGATCGCTTCTCCCCGAATTTCCGAGCCACTTCTCCCTTGCACTTGAGAACGTCTTGCGGCGACCACTCACTCTCGTCTTCAAGAATGCATGGAGGAACCCAAATGGAACTTCAGGTTTGAGTACGACAACCACGGAAGGGTTAATATTCTCCGATCACCATTCTTCGACGTCGGCTTCGACTTTGACGACACCGTCGAGGAATACTTGGATCGGATTCTACCAACACTAGCGGAGTCCATCGACGATCACTTCTCCGTCTACACGTGGATCATTGAAGGCCGTCCACCCACTCCTCCGAATCCGGCTCCCTTCCCGGCGACAAGTCCTCTCAAGATCACTTGCCTATTAGTAGCGTCACTAAGTCTACTTACGGTTCTCTTTCGCTAGCCACCACTATAAATATGAGTGACGGATCTTAAGGTGAAGGATTTAAATTTTAAATTTGGGGCTTTGTTATTCTTGGCCATTTGCACTACTTGAATTATTGATGTTATTTTGAAAGTCTTCTAATCTCTAAATGTGATTTCTTGTCATTACTTAATTTATCGTCATCTAATTCTTGAATTCAACTTGACTAAGTAAATAGTTTTGGTAGCAAGTTTTGACTCAATACTTCTATTATTTTCCTAAGTGCAATTCGCAATTCATTGCATGATTGTTTCACATCAATAAATCTGATAAATCATGACATCAAAATTATTATACATTTCTATAGAAACTTTAATGAATTTATATTATACAAAAGATAATGACTATTATCACAATCATTACTTTTCTTTCCAAAAAGTCCTTTCTTCTATTATATCTCTTACTCTTCTTTTTTATTCTTATTCCAAATCCTTCCAAGCACTATTTTTCATTGTTTCAAAATTAGTTACACGCATCTAGCAAACTATAATTCATCATGATTCTCAGATAATTCTATCTAGATTTTAATGAAACATTAAAATAAATTCTCTTATTACTTACCTGCACTCTTATCCATCTTCTGTTCAATCATAAAAATCCTTCAACGCTAATCTGAATTCTTCAATGTACTAAGAATACTTATGCAAAACTTCTTCTGCAGGAATCTAGTCGTAGACCGCATTGTTGCCGAACCTTGCTACAGTAATCTTTGCCTTACGCGATTCCAATTTTAGAAAAGATCAAGGCTGTCTTCAGTTCCAGCCGAAATCTTCTTTAATCAAAAGCCCGTTCCCTTTTCCTCCTTCAGCCGCTACTGAAATTTTCACCCGCAGCGGATTCTCGTTTCCTAACACTAGTGAAATGACTCCCATTCACCCACCAACTGTCCGCCCTCCACCCTTATCCTCATGCCTGAATGTATCAGAAAAGTGAGGGCCCACTTGTTAACTGAATTCTAAAAGTCCCCTCCAAACAAGCATCTGTTCGGCTGAATAAAATTGGGTGTTGACAACAACTTCTTGCTACTACCAAATACCAGGAGTTATTTTTGGTGCTAGTTTAAATTTTTTCTTATTATTATAAGATTATTTTAATTTTTTTTAATAGATGTGTCTAGTGTCTGTCGTATCGTGTTTGTGCCCCCTTGTCTGTATCGTTGCATCATAGACTAACACCCACCCACGTATTTAAAATGAATTAACAAACTAATCTTTTTTCCCATGATACAACAAATTCATCAGGTATTAAACCAATTATTCATAAAGAAAGTTGATAGCTTTCCTTTGTTCAAGGTTTAAGTGTTATTAACTTATTATTGTACATAAATGTATTTAGGTTGTATTTTTGTCATACTCATGATTTGGGTGTTAAACATGTAGTATCTCCTTTTTTTTCTTTGAATAACTATAAAATATTTGATAGCTTTGTGGATTTAAAATTTTTTTTCATGAGCTTGAAGACTGTTTTTTATGATCTTGCAGGTAGAAAAGGTGAGAGTAAAAGAAGCAAGGAGATCAATAATTCAGAGCCATCGAATGAACAGGCTGACATTTGGAAGAAGCTTAAAGATTTTGCCGGGTAAGCAATTATATATTTCACCCAATAAATCCTTACTATATACTTCCCAATATTTTTTATATTGTGACTACCTGCTCACGTCATATATTGAGTCCATGTTTTCAGTGATATCATACTTTCATAAAGAAAATAACTTCTAAAAGTGTGGTTGAAATGAAATCTTTTCATTGCTAGTAATATGTTCATGTTGTAATTTCTTTCGCAACTAGTGGAGTTCTTCCTCAATCAACTGCAGTATTTTTTTTTTTTTGTGACGGGAACACTCCGCAAAGTGTCTGAGTAAGTCTCGGTCGACCTAGCAGACAATACACACCAATTTACCTGGGCCAACACTTAAGGCTGTCACGGCCGCTCATGGGATTCGAGCCCAGGACCTGGGCTTTGCCCAACCGAGCTCCCCCCACATGAGCTAAAGCCGCAGCGGGTATCGACTGCAATATTTGATTGCCTTTATCTCTGAGCTGTGGGAATCATAAATATCGTCACAAAAGAAGATCAATCAAATTGATTTTTTTCTATAGCCTACCACGTAGTTGCATCTTTTTTTAACATTTCTTGAGCACCGGTGATTCTAAACTACGCATAAATGGTTTATTTTGAAACATATAGGTCAGTTACCAATGGAGTACTTAAATGGCTGAAAGGTAACTTGTAAGACTGGCAGGGGTGCCTTCAACAGCATCCACATATGGTAACTCACATTCCACATTTATTCCCCTTGCAATATACTTTGCTTGATAGGCCTGAAAATTTTCTCTTTGATTTGCAATTTCATGGAAAGAGGATGTGATTCCCAAACCAAGGTATCTGAGGCTTAATTCTCGCCATTTTTTTCTTTCTTTCTTGTGTTTTTTTTTTTTTTCTTTAGTTTTCTTTTGTAAAGCCAGCTCACTTAAGTGAATATGAACACTTGTTTAGTGAATGTACAGTAAGTTATCAACTTTGACTTCCTATTAAAACCCACCAAATACGCCACACTCCTTTCATTTTCAAAGTGGAGGAGAATTTGATTCTTGTTTTGAAGCATATATGCCATTATAAGAGGCCGAGACCTTATTGAAGGAAAGCTTCTCCTGTAATTTTTTTGTTACTATATTGAAAGGGAATTGCTGCGAGCTATTGTTATTCAAACTTCTATTCTAACAATGCAAGGATTTGTTGAATTATTTTTGCAATTAATTTAATTCAAATAGGATACTTAAATTAAACTCTTAGTGTACACCTTACGAGCTATTTTGACCGTTGAACTTAGGGTTTCAAAAGTCCTAAGGGCATCTCCAACCGAAAATCCCTTTTTTTCACTCCAAAATATAGTGAAACTCAAAAATGCCATGATTGATCTCCAATCTAACTTCATTTTGCGCGCTTCTGCGAAGGTAACCGTCTTTGTTCTCTTTGGTGTGCTTGCATATCCGGTTGAGACAGAAAAAATGGTAGTTGGTGAACTGTGCAATGTCAATATTGACGTCACACTGTTCACCCGCAAGCAAATAGCGGAAGATTTGACATTCGGCTGGAGCGACCAAATGACACGTTCGGTTGGAGATGCTCTAATGTTTAAATTATACCTTCAGTTTGTATATGATTTATTTCACATCACTCCATGTAGTACAAAATGCAGCCACTTGCCAGTTTACCTGGCGAAGTCCAATGAAACACGGTACTAGCAAACCATAAGCATCTTGATTTGTTTTAATATTCCTACTTAAATTATAAACATTTCGCTCAACTAATGGATAAATATTAAAGTATTAGTGGATTTAGTTGTGCTAATAAATAAATTACTAATATTTTTTTTCTTATGAACGCGTTTATAATGACGTTTCCAACCGTTGCAGGCCATCATCCACAATTAAAACCTGAGAGACCTTGATTTGTTCTGGATTAATGGTAGTCCATTTGCCTTTTGATTTTCTTTTTTTAATATTTAAGCCCAAATAAATAATATTCAAGTTCTTGATTGCATAAATATCAAATTTTTAGTGCATATAATTGTGCTATAAATAATAATAATATTATTATTGTTATGAAATGCGTAGTTCAACGACATTTCCTACCGTAGCAGACCAACGTTAACTTTAAAACCTTATTAGAGTTTTATTTCTTCTATATCAGACTATATGATAAGTGCATTCTTGAATTTGTGCATTCCATCCCAAGAAATGTCCTTTTTAGGATAAGCAGGTAACATTGTTTTCCATTAATGCACAAAGTGAGGAGAGATTATTACGTGCGGAGTCCGAACACAGATTGTTCGATTTTATGATTATGAATAGTAAAAGTGCGTGGGTGAATAATAAGAGTATAGTGATGAATATTAACTACATTTTTACTGTTCACAATTACAAAACTGAACGGTTTTTTGTGTCCGGACTCCGCACGTAATAATCTATTCAAAGCGAGAGGATTTATTAGGTGCTGATAGGGCATCTTTTTCTACCTGTGGAAATGTTAGGTGGATAGAAGCCTGGACATTAGCAAGCCCGGCCAGAATAAATGACTAGATTTTTTGTTTAAGGCAAAATTTTCAGCTGAGTTGAAATGTCGTCCCTAATTTTTGTGGAGCTCCATTTGACAAATTAGCTTGTGTGAATAGAAGATGTTGATTATCGGATTGGTGGTCATTCTCATTTGTCATATTGAAATGTTTTTTTAGTTTTTGCGTTATCCACAAAATTAATGATTTTTTTTTTTCTGTTCTAGCATAAGACTTTTGTTGTTATAGCATAGTCATTTGGATTTTTTTTTTCATAAATTTGATCCTAAATTTTAGATAAGAAAAATGAAGGGTTGCATTAGGTAGTCGATAACTAGCATAAAAATTATCAAATAATCATGACATGAATGAGAGTTTGACTCTTAATAGGACACGGTGGAGAAAAAAGATTCATATATTTGGATAAAAGCTTGATGATGATGTTATTTTTGTTCTAGCACGATATTTTCCTCCCTGCAAGCTTTCGTTCTTTGAAGGGTAATTCCACATCATTATCGATGTAACTCTACTCATCTGACATTTTTGTTGTCATTCTCATTCACTTATGAACATCAAAATAATTACTAGACATTGATAAACATTTGCCATATATTTTAAACTCCCTTTCTTACGTTTTTTGTAGAGTTTTTTTTTTTTAATGAAATATTATGTATTAGCAATAACACATGAAAAAAATACCATTATATATATATATATATATATATATATATATATATATATATATATATATATATATAAAGAATGTTGTTGAAATCTAGTGTTGACATAGGTTTATTTTAAGTTTTAAACCCCATTAATGGTTGAAAATCATTCATTGTTTTAGAATGCTTCCATGTGTTTATATAAAATATTGCCGTTGAAATGATAATGTTAAGTTCCAGTTGGGACGGCATTCTTAAAGTAACTTTCTAATAAAAAAAATAAAAATTAATAGTAAAAAGTAATTTTAAGAAGCAATAAAAAAGCTGTCTCGAATGAGATTTGAAAAACAAAGCTGTGAAAAAAATCCCAAATAAAATATTAAATTTATCCTAATTAATTAACACAAATTACACACATGTATATGTTAATCCTTGAATGATGACAAAGCCATAAGCTTGGAAATAGGTGGAATAGATCCATCATTTGATAATTTTTTTAAGTTGTCTTCATTTGAAATCCCATACACTAAGATATCAATCTATGTTGAAAAATGAACAAAATGACAATTTCGTAAGTTTAGTTTTTAATAGTTTCATGATCATACAAAATAGACCACTTTTGTGAACTAATTACTTCTCTTGAAGAAGAAAAGTGATAGCAATCATGTGCAAAACAGCACTATGATAAATACTAAATTACATGAGCTTCAAACCAACCAATTTATGTAATTTTAAAATAATAATCAAATCATTTGAGATATATTTTTTTTATTACATCAAAAATTTTGAATCAATTGATTTTTTTTGGGGGTGCAATACTATAACCAAGAATAAGTAATCCAATGTGAAGAGAATAGTTGGTCCCATAACTCACCCTCTCTATGCCATTTGGCCCTCAATTATCAGGTTAGTTAACACATCAACATCACCCTCTCCTCCCTCCTTAAGTGAGCAAGTTTTCACTTCCCACAAACAAAATAGAAAGACATTAGTATTAGACATAAATTTACCTAATTCATCACTACACTTTTTAGGTAAAATCAAAGCTATATAACAAAAGAAGGCAAAAATTATATCTATAAATATAGGTCATATAAGGCAATTAAAAGAAGAAGAAGAATAACAACAAAAACTTGCCATGTTCTAAGTTAGAAGATCTTCCCTTCCTTTATAATCATCATCTTCTTAAACTCTTCAAAGTTTATCATCCCATCTCCATTCATATCCACTTTCTTTATCATTTCCCTGCAAGACTCAACTCTCTCGCCCTCTTTCAAACCCAAGGACTTGAGCACCAAGCTCAACTCCTCCACTGTTATCATGCCATCACCATTGCCATCAAACACTGCAAACGCCTCCCGCAACTCGCCATCCTCTTTGCCATCCCCACTGCCTCTGCCCGTCAGCCCCCACGACAAACTAAGCTCCTTAAACTCATTGAAGTCAATGAGACCATCACTGTTGGTATCCGCCTTCTCCATCATGCTTGTCACCTCATCTCCAGTGGTCGTGAGGCCGAGCCGTTTTAGGGACTCTACTAGCTCTACTTTAGAGATGAAGCCATCGCCGTCAGAATCAAAGGTCGCAAAAACGGTTTCAAGATCACATTCTTCTCTCTTTTCGGTGGTATGCGTCGTAGATGAAGAGTTAGGGGGTTTGGGATGGGTAGAGAAGAGGAAGGAGTGGAGCCATGGGAGGAGCTTGGAGAGAGGGAAGAAGAAGATGCAGAGGGAGAGGAGGAAGAGGAGGAGGGCTGCAATGGCTTCCATGTAGAAGTTTAGATGGAAGAGGAATGAGAGGAGGTGGAGGGAATTAATGAGGAGAATGGCGTTGGTTTAAAGCCAAAGGAGGAAGAGGATGAAGCGTGTTTGAAGAGACGTGGTGGGAAAGTGGGCCCGGGAAGACGAAGCCGCGTGAAAACTATAATAACGGCCTATTTTACATTTCTATTGATGCTTGCGTGGGCCCACCGCTCATGCTTATATTTTGAGTTTCAGTGGGGTTGGCCTAATAAATAAATAAATATATAAATATAATTCGAATCAAATGAATTTTAATTCAATTTTGAATTAAAAATGTATTAAATTATTAAATATGATTATTAATATGTATAACTAAATATAAAATTATTTTATAAATGTCTAAATAATATTGGTGTGCATATATGCATGGACAGTTGAAGCTAGGAAATGGCTTTGAAGTCATTTAATTTAGAGTTTTTTAATTAAAAAAAAAAACATATTTTTTCTTTAAAAAAAAAGGTGCACTAATATTCATGAAACAAACACCTATTTGCATTTACAATGTCACATCAATAAATATATGAAATATATGTTGAATTTTATATTTATAAAGATAAATTTTGGAGTATAATGATAGGTGATGATTAAATGACAAAAGATAATAATAATAATAATAGACTAATTATTGACTTTATCAAGATAATATTTTTTAATTTACTCAATAAAAAAATTCTTAATAATAGCGGTAATACAATTAAAAAAAAAAAAAGCACAACAGGGGCGGATCTACTATAAGCCCGAGCGGCAAACAATTGCACCCTCCCCCAATCCCATTATATGATTCTTTAGGAAATTTGTTCCTCCATCTATTTTTTAGTCTCTATAATAAGGGTTTTTAGTTAATCCCATCCTAAAAATTTAAAATATTATGATCTTTAGGTAATTGTGCCAACATAATTAAACACATTATGTAGAGATATCTAATAAGCATACAACAATCAAGTATATGAATAAATAAGGGTCAAGAGAGCAAATCCAAAACAAATTTTGATTACAAAGATATTTATGAACCCCCAAATGATTCCACCCCTGAGCACAATATATATATAAAAGAGAGAGAGAGAGAAATTGAGTTGATTCAACAAATATTACAAGAAAGCCACGCTAGAATCCAAATTAGCTGGAATTTTTTTTCCTACTACTAAGCATACTGATACAGAACAGTTTTAGGAGAGGTCCTCATTTGATGTTGAGTAGCTTTCCTTTATTAAAATTGCGACAGCAACCAGCACTGATAATGAAACCATCAGCAGAGCTTGCGCAATATTAGGTCTAGCTATGTCAGGGAAAATAATGCTACCATATTTTACCACGGCACCACCACCAACAGAGCCAGCTACCAGCTTCCACAAGTAATCAACATCATCCTACAACATTTTTTAGGTCAAAAGATCAGAGGAAGAAGAAAAAAGATTTCTAGATCACCTATTTGGTGCTTGACCAACCATATGAATTAGAGGGATAATAGTAATAGCCCTAACTCTTACGCTTCATCTAAGACGGCTTTCTTCCTGCATCTTAAAGCAGCTTTCTAGTGCAAAAATTTTAATTTTTAACTAAAAAATTGTTTTAAAAAAGCAGCAAGAAAGCCGACCCACAGGAAGCCTTAATCATTAAAATATAATCCATTTTGGCCTAATGGTCTCATGGTTGTCTATTTGGATCTTGATGTAACTTCCTATGAGATCACCCATCCCAGGAGCGCTCTTGTATGATCATGCTTAACTTTGGAGTTTCTAATAAAATTTCAACTATTACACTAAAAATCGTCTCAATGTTCAAGAGTTTTAGCTTATTTTTTCTTAAGGAAATTAACATGTACAATACATGAGAGAAGGTAATATGAAAGGCTGTGTGTACAATATGTAAGAGAAGGTAATAGTCTGGTAGGAATCACTACGTAAAAGGCTGTTTGTACGTGATGAAAATCAATTTATCTTAATTGAAATATAGCTCGCAACAACTACTGCTAGTGGTGCTTCAGAGCAGCACTGCTGCTTTGTGCCTGCTAGCATTGTTGCTCTGGACTGAAAGGTCGAGGGCTCCTGCTTAACAGTAGAAGGAAAGAAAATATAAATTTCTTCAAGCAGAAAGGTAGATAAGATGGTTGGTTGATCCATTTTGAGTAGATTTTAAAAAATCTTTTAACATGCAATTGCTAAGATCTGTGTACATTTGTTTATGCATAATTTATATCAAACACATTTCAAAGGGGGCGAACGTCGCGTATATCCCAAATCAAAGGTGAAGAATGATCTATCTTTAGATCGTTACTGTCTTTTTGAGTTTGAGATTAAGACTTTGTCCAAGGAGTAGAAGCCCAGCAGGAAACTGTATAAGGCTTGTAATTGATTGGAAGTATCCTTGCATGTCGCTGGGATTTTCCCGAAATATCATCTTGATATAAAAAGCATCGGATGATCTTTTTGACCATAATTGGGGTCAAAGTTGCCCCCAATTCCGCCTCTGATGCAACAATGACTGATGTCAGGAAGTTGATAAGAGCGATCTTTTGAGATTGAAGCAAAAGTTGCCCCCCAGTCGGAAACCATGTTCCCACAGACGGCGTCAAACTGTTGCGTCCAGGAGTATTCGCAGCGGTAGAGAAATATAAAGTTTATCGTCTTAGCGTTGTATGAAAATCCGGCACACAATCATATAAGAGAGAGGGTGTAGAATTTATGAGACAGCAAGATTTTTACATGAAAAACCCCTGAAAAAAGGGGAAAAAACCACGGGGCCTAGCCCAGTTTGAACGAATCCACTAGTATTTGCAGTCGATTACAAATGAGGCCCTTCCTTGGGAGAAGGCCTTAGATTGATGTACATCTTATAGAGTACATTACACGATGTAAAATACAAAGAGCTACTATTGACATATTCACTTTGTTGAAAGGACTATAGCCGGCGGGCGACGGAAGTCAGGAGGACCGTAGTCAGCTGGCGACGGAGGTCGGAAGGACTGTAGTCGGCGGGCGACGTAAGTCAGGAGGACCGTAGTCGGCGGGCGACGGAGGTCGGAAAGACTGTAGTCGGAGGGCGACATAAGTCAGGAGGACCGTAGTCGACTGGCGACGGAGGTCAGAAGGGCTGTAGTCTGACGACGAAGATCAGAAGGACAGCGTCAGATAGAAGTCCAATAATAGAAAGAAATCCATCTTCGCGTAGACGTCCAGCAAAGTCCGATAACCGGTAGAAGTCCGGCGCCGGGTAGAAACTTGGCGAAGAGTGAAGGTTCGATGTCGGGTAGAAGTCTGACGTCTGTTTGTGGCAAAAGAGAACTCCGGCTTCACTTGGGCAGAGTTTCGGCGTCAGGAGGGAACTCTGTTGCAAATTGGAAAGAATTTCAGCATCATGTGGAAGTTGAGAAGAATTCCTGTGTTCTCCCGAATATCACGTAGAATCCCGGCGTGTTCGGGCGACAGGAAGAGCTCCGGCGGTGGTCGAGGAGGAGGGGATTCTCCTTTTCCCCTTTCTCTTCTTCTTCCCTTCTTCTTCTCTCTCTTCACTTGAGTCCCTTTGGTGTAGAATGAGGGCTCTATTTATAATTTTTCTGGAGTGGCATAGCCCGTAAATAGGCGTGAGATCAGGGGCGAATTGGGAGTGGTTTGAATGGACGGCCGATATCAAATCCTATGATCATGCACCGTTCGTTGGACATTTGAAGGCCTTAATGATGTCGGAATTCGGTGATCTTGGGCTCGTTGGATTCGTCTCGTCGAGCCGCTCGATTCGAGTATAAGCTCGTTAAAATCGGAGACCGTTTGGTAACTCAAATTGCGGTTTGAACCTTCCAACAGCGCTTCGGGTCCTTGATTCGGACCCATTTGGACTCGGATTGGTTCGAATTTGATGTCGTTGGATTTGTATTTCCGAGACGCTCAGTTTGGCTGTAAGCTCGCTGAAATCGGAGTTCGGTTGTTCTCAGAATTAATTTTTGAAGTTTCCAACTAGCTTTTGCCTTGAGATTCGTGTCCGATCAAGCTAATTTTGTGATGACATATCAAGGTTCAAGAGAACTTTTTCCCTACAATTTAAGAGGAACAAATTCCTCATAGTATTGCTGTCATCTACAAATACTCCTACTGCTACCCCATCCCCATGCCATTCAAAAAGGAGCATTGCATGGAACTTTGTTACTACTAACTTATTGTTATCAGGCTCTTGCAAGTTCCAACTTTGGGCGACTGGAAAATATTTTAATAGGTGAAGCTGGAGAATTTAAATAAAGCAAGAGAATAAAACGAGGAGTTAATATAAGTTACCGGGGGAAGAAAAACTTCATCCAATAGCTCGGCACCTTCGGCTTCCTCCGGTTGCTGATCGGAGTTCGAAGAAAAAAGGGCGAAATTCGGCATTCTCTTCCCAGCGCCGCCCCAAGAAAGGCAGCCTGCGGCGGCGATGCAGCTTCGCCTGGTAATCACAGAGAATGCTCCTTCCTTCCCTTTCCGGGGAGGCGGAGAGAGTGCACAGCAAAGGGAGGTGGAACGGCCAACGATCGCACTGATCGCCGTCGCCATTTCCTTTGTTTTTTAAGCCCTCTTCTTGGCAAAAAGAACCCTAATGCTGCTACTGCCAGTTATAATAGTTATTATTACAAAATCGATTTACATAACAATTTTAAATTTGTTTATATATAATTTGAATTTATATTTATTTATTAAATATTTAAATAATAGAAAAAATTTCATTACTATTCAGTATTCACTTTTAAAAATAAAAAATATTTTTTAATTAGGGGTGCCAATTTCGGGTCACGGGTCGGGTTCGGGTCGAACCCGGAACTGGCCCGGGTTCAAATGGGTCGACCCTAACCCGACCCGGTTAGATAAACGGGTCGAAAATGCAAACCCGGACCCGACCCAAGAAGGTCGCGCACGGTGCTGCGGGGTCGCGCGCGGTGCTGCGGGGTCGCGCGAGGGCGCGGGGTCTCGCGAGGGCGCGGGGTCGCGCGGTGTCGCGCGAGGGAGTGGTGCGGCGGGGTCGCGCGTGGTCGAGCGAGGCGCATGGTCGCGCGGGTCATGTCCGTGTGGCTAGGTTAAAACGGGTTGGCGGGTCAACCCGGCAACCCCCCGGGTCAACCCGAACCCGACCCGTTTTATAAACGGGTCGAAATCTCTAACCCAAACCCGACCCGATTCAAGTTCGGGTTGACCCAAACCCGAAATTTTCGGGTCGGATTTTCGGGTCGGGTCAAATGTTGACAGCTCTAATTTTAATTTATATATTTTAATGAGTAAATATGAAATGCCTCTAATAATACTAAAAATAATATTATTTTTAGTATTACTATCATTTAGGATCAAAATACAAATTTAATTGAAATTAATTTAAAATTAATTTAATTTTATAAGATTTAACACTAGTCAAATTGAGTACATGCATTAAATTTGAATTTGATAAATCTTGTATAGGATTAATTATAAATATTATTTTGGTACACTACATGTTATGTATTGATAAAGTCTCTGGTTATTTATTTGAAAATTCAAGTTTGCATAATTATAATATTTTATTACATATTTTAAAAAAGAGAAAATAAACAGATTTAACTTTCGTTAGGGATGACTATTTTTTATGCATTTTTTAATACAAAAATTTATTGAACAAAAAATTTTTATGCTAGAAAATTACTTTTGAAGGCATTAAGGCTTCGTTTGGGACAGCTTTCATACTGCTTCATAAAAAAAGATTTCTAGCAAAAAATTTTCTAATTCAAGAAATTTTTGTACTAGAAAGCTTTTTACGAAAACAACAAAAAATTGTCCCAAACGAAATCTTAATGCGTAAGAAAAAGCATATCATTAACAACAGATATCTGATCGAAATATTTCAAGCATGATACTATTGTACATATAACATACACAAAATTCGAACCCAATTTTCAAAATATGGAAAGTACGCCAGCTACCTGATACAGGCGAGTCAGCTTCGGGTTACTTTATTCATCAAAAGGTACCCTTTCAAACATTCATAAACAAGTTTTTAGACATATAAGAAGAACATGGTTTCATTTATTATCAATGGTGCTAAGCAAAAGATCAGAGCTTTGAGGGAGACGAATACCATCCCCATTGATCCTCTGAAACATACTGAGTCACCTGTTTCACGCTCAAATAATTATCGAATCCCCTGTGAAAGAAAGCACAAGGAATTCATGTTGGTGAACTATCTATTGATCTGTGATTTTCATCAATTGATTTATGCACTCACCATTCACCAAGGTCGCGACCAAAGCCACTGCGTTTTGTTCCTCCCCATGGAGCTTGGCAGAAGGTGGGCTGTGAACAGTTTATCCAGATGATCCCAGCTTGAATCGCCTGTAGATGAGTTAAGACAGATTTTAGGGCTTAGGTTAAGGGGTTGTTTGGCTACAACTAGGATTTAACTGTAGTTAGACTTACTAAGGCTTCATTTAGGACAGCTTTCTTATTGCTGCTTCAAACAGTTTTTGAAATTTTTGTGCTCGAATACCACTTCAAGCAGCAGTAAGAAAGACGTCTCAAAGGAAGCCTAAATCCTACAAGTCCACATCTAGGCTTCGTTTGGGATGGTTTTTCTATTGCTTCTTAAAATAACTTTCTAGTTTAAAAATTAAAAATTTTATACTAAAAAGCGGCTTTAACAAACAGTAAGAAAGCCGTCCCAAACGAAGCCTTAGTAAAATTTGGTAGGATTAAAATCTGAAAATTTTTTGGCATGCTGATTATTAAATCTTATTAAATTCTATTCCCGTTAAATTTTATTAATGGTGGATTTAAAAGATTCTAGATTTATCTAATAACTAATCTGAAATGGAATTTATTAAAATAGTAGGACTTAAATTGCAAAAAAATAATCTGGCAGGATTTAAATAGGATAGCAAACAACCCCTAAAGGTGGTGATGAGCGGCATGCGTTGCATGGAGTATCAGTCATATTCAGTTCAGAGATGCAGATTCATTTAGTACAATTGACTATCCTACTTTTGCTTTCAAAACATTTTAAAAGCCGTTTTCTCAGGAAGAATTTCTATTGTACTTGGTTTTTTGCAAAACAGCTTTTGTAAAACAAATTATGAAAAAAACAGGGAAAAGATTATCCTTTTTTTTTCTCACTTTTTGACCAAACAACCCTGGCTTCTGAATTATAAAAAAAAAAAACCCTGGCTTCTGACTGCCTTTCTTTTTTCTTTTTTGGGAATATTTGGGGACTGCCTTTCCTACCAATCGGAAAATAACTATCTAGTTTTTGTTGAAAACAGAAACTTATTTTTTTCTGGATTATTTTCCTGCCACAAAAGTAGAAAGCAAAGTAAAATAAAATAAATGAGGGATTCCTTGTGCTGGTATTAGCTAGGACATTGCTATCTATTAGTTTTAAAATAGTGCAACTGGGGATAGAAATGAAGCTAAAACATAGAACCCATTTTAGGCTTCGATTGGGATGACTTTTTTATTGCATCTTGAAGCAACTTTTTAGTATAAAAATTAAAATTTATGTATTAGAAAGCTGCTTCAAAAAGCAGTAAAAAAGCCGTCCCAAACGAAGCATTAATCTAGTTGCTTAATTAAGTGAATGAATGTAAAACAGTAGAGGAATGATTGAAGATTAGGTACCTCAGCAATGCGATTACACCGCTCTAGATCCTTTGATATCACCGCACCAGCTAGCCCATATCTGAAATAATGAAAAAGAGGCGTTAAAAAACTCACTACACAGAGTTCAGAAATTTTGATAATGTTTGAGAAGACAATAAAGCAAGCATCTTACTGGCTATCATTTGCTAGTTCTATAGCCTCTTCTTCTGTTCTAAATGTTTTAACACACAGTACTGGCCCAAAGACCTCCTCTCTCCAAATTTGCATGGAAGTATTTACGTCACGTATGACTGTTGGTTCGATGAAATACCCTTTATCTAAGTGCTGCCATTTGAGAACATTAGTTTTGCTGCAGAAATGCCAAAAAATGTGCCTTTCAATGACTGACAAGAAAACCAACCTTTGGACGGCTACCACCAAAAAGTATAGTTGCACCTTCACTTCTTGCCGTCGAAATAAATTTCTTTATCTTCTCATACTGAAATAAAACCAAAATCATTTCCAACCTGTATATTTTTCAACACTGGTAGATGGAAACCTAGCCTTTGTTTGGGACGGCTTTTTTACTGTTTTCTTGAAGCAGCTTTTTAGTATAAAAATTAAAAATTTTGCACTAGAAAGCTGCTTCAAGAAGCAATAAAAAAGCCACCCCAAATGAAGCCCTAGTCTACATCCATCCAAAATATGAACAGTTAAAAGAAACGCTGCATTCCAACTCTAGGTCAACATTTCGATGAACTAGAGAGTTATTGGTATCAAAATGAAATTTAAAAATATCTGTAGAGTGTAAATAGTCATAATTTCACCAATACTAATTGGCTCACATAAAAATCATGACTAATTTTCTTAAAAATAAAATAGAAGGATAACAGTCTACATATGGAAAATGACTGAAAGGTAATTTCTCTTCTCTTCACAATTCCATTGGAGTAAATATCATACCTGCCCTTCACTAACAACGGGGCCAAGTCTGCAACCTTCTTCTAGTGGATCTGACACTTTAATGTTTTTTACCCAAGCAACAAGTCTATCTAGAAACTCTCCTGCAATGCTTTCCTGAAAGAGAACATAAATAGCAAACATGACCCAGAAATAATACGAAGAGCATTTTAAAATGAGCATGACTTAAATATAGTTTTTGATATATTATTTCCTGAATACTGAGAATGGTATAAAATTTGAAGAAATTTGGCAACAAGACTATATTGTACATGGGATTCATAATAGTAAAGCAATGTTTGCATCCAAATGTTCTAGTTGAAGAATAACTACTTATTATCCAGGAGTGGAAGAGGCTTTAAAAACGTACATTTTGAAAGTGCTGTTATATTTCGCATGAGTTAGAGCTCTAGTTATATGCATCTTTGAAGTACTTGCATTCAACAGTCTTGGAGTCAAACACCATAATAATGCATTCCGTTTTTATGAAAAATTGGAATATATCATAAAAACTTTAAAATTTGGCTTGGGCACATTTCAAATACTAAGTCTACAGTAATCATGTAATTTTAATTTCCAAAGCCAATATACTTATTATATTCAGTTCTAATGTTCCTTCTAAAACAGCTTATTTATTGAGCTCATACCTCAACAAGATATCAAAGTTTTGGTCCATTTCATGTTAATAATACAGGTTTTGATAAAATTGAGTTAGTTTAGTGTTAACCTCTCACATCAGAGAAAAAACGAAAAAAGATATAACAAAAAAATACATGCTCAAATCTTGCGTAAATCCTATATGTATCCGCCGCCTACAATACCCATGCCCTGCAATTTGGCGTTGAACCGTCTCTTCATGCTCGCCTCAAGCTTACATGCTTTCATTGTTAAAATGACGGCAAGGCTTCTACTTCCGTGCTCGAACACATGAAACTCCCATTCAAAGCCTCAATCGCACAGCCCATCAGCTTCAGGCTCTCGATCAAGTCCATTCTTCGATCCTTTGCTGACCCAGCTGTGTCAATCCCGTACCCATCCCCTTCCTTTCTATCCCTGACTTCTACATGCCGACCCAGCTCCCAGTTCCAAACCCAGTCTTCAGCCTCCGCTTCCGAGCTCAGCCGGACAACTTGATCGAGCCCTTTAAGCCTCAATCCAACTCGCAAGACCTCCTGACACAACAGTTTTGTCTCTACCTCCGACCCAGTCAACCGAAGCTAGTGTCAAACTCCACCATATACTCGACCGACTTCCAACCCCACTTCGACCTAGATGAATCTCCACTGCAAGGCCCGACCTGCCCTTCCTCACATCCTTAATCACATATCAGCACTCATTGTGTCTAGCCATATAGCCAAAGTCGCGCCTCTCTCGATCCATATGCTGCTACAACTTACCTCACGACTCCACAAACCGATTGTTCCCTCCCTATCTATCCACAAGTAGCTGAACCAATCGAAAGCTCCTAATCCCACACCCAGCTCAAATCCCAACCTCCGATCCCTGCACGCGGAGCCGCACCTCATCCAACCTTCTTCCTCTGATTCTGCTACCCTCAACCCACTTCTTCATACCTCCTGTCCACACGAGCCAAGCTCCAAATCAACTCCACCTCACCACCTCCTCTCTATGCTAGTCAAATCAACTCCACCTCACCCATGTCCACTAGGATCCTAAGGCTTGGGACCATCAAACACAAATAAAATGTCTTGGAGATCCAGGTATTTCCTATGTTTTTGAGAGATTTACCTAGCTGAGTTGTCAAAGTGCCAACCACTATCCACTCGCTTTGTCAAAAGTCGAGAAAGCCGTAGGGATAAAGTGGCAAACCACTGTCCAACCTCCTCCGGAAGTCGACTTCAGCCTCAAGAAGTCGCCGAAGCAGATGGAGGGGGGAGAAGATCGCTTCCCCAGATGCTATGAACGGTGACTTTGCTATCTTGAATGCTGTTGGAGGCTGTTTTTATACCTCGAGCTCGTCGGAGTGGATATACAGGGGCGAGGAAGCTTTGCCTAAACAAGTCTTCTGCTAGCTCCGACAGACTCACGAAATCAGACCCAATGCGCGGTCCCTATCACGGTAAGAGCCATTCGAACCGCCTGGATGTCGCACGCTAACATTCGGTTCGGTTCCAAATCCTGCATGCGTGATGCCCTTGCCGCTCCTCCCTCTCAGCTCGGCTTAGATGCTAGGTTTGACTCCCATGTATGGGCAACTACGAGCTTCGGCTGGATGGAATGAAGTAGGGTTGAATCCCTTTGTCTTCCTCTCGAGTTTTTACACATAGGAAATGGGAGTTGAATGGAATCATACACGAGCGAATCGGCCTGTTGGACTTCGATCCTTTTATTTCGGCTGGATGGAGCGCACGCAGGAGATGATCTCCCTCTCGTTGTCTCTGGATTGTAGATGAATGAAACAGGCTTAAGAACATCCGTATCTCTCTCGGTTCGGAGGAAGACATGAAAACAGGTAAGGCCGACTGGCCGAAACTCCCCCTCCCGCTCTTCTCTATACGTGAAATCGAGGGACTGCTCGCGAATAAAATCTTCTACCCCGTTATCCTTGCTACAGCCGCGCAAATCATCGAGAAAAGGTGGGTAAACAGTGGCTCTTTGAATTTGAGTCGCTCGATCCCAATTCCTGAGTTGGGAAATGATTAAGATTGGCTAGAAAGTCAAAATGAACCCATTTGGAATGAAGTTGAACATAGATTGGTTTAATTGGGCTGAAATTGAGCGCAAAAATTAGATTCGATCCGAATCGATTTGGGTCGATTCAGGTCTGAATGGGTCCAATTGAGCTACTTTTGCAAAATTGAACTCGAATCAACGCCGAATTTAGTTCGACGAGGCTTAATTAGGTTCGATTCAGACCAATTTTGGGTAGATTCAATCGATTTGACTTTAATTTGATTTAATTGAGTTTAATTTGATTTAATTAAGGTCCGATTTTGGTTAATTTGTGTTCAACGATGCTTGATCGAGTCGATCGACCCTAGTCTGGCTTGAATTGGCTTTATCGGGTCATGTTGATGCAAAAAAAAAAAAAAAAAAAACACGTCAACAGGCCTAATTTTGCAAGCTTTGTTTTGTTATTACTAGAAAACATATACATGTACATATCTATATCTCAGCCAAAAAAAGTTAATTCGCAAGCTGTAGCCCGTGTAATTGAAGCCATGAAGGACGTGCATGTGCAATATCCTGCTTTTCTTTGGACATTTGTCAAACACATCAATTTTATGATATATCAAGCTTTTAAGAAGCAAAGCATCTACCAAATGAGGGCGGGGCTAACTCTAGACATAGACACAAAAATCTAGTAAAACATTATCATTATCGCATAAAATACTAGCAGATTCTCAAAGAATAAGGGGAACCTATGCATCATGTGTGCTAAGCATGAAATTCGGAGTCTGAATACAACATGGCAAGGACAATCCTCCGATGATAGAATATTTCTATAGAAAAAATAAGCTGATGGTCACGCAAAAAACCAGGAGGCATGTGTGAACAACACAATGATGGGAGTAGCATTAGCATGTTAGTAAGAAATAGATGTATCATGGGGATAATCGAATACATGATTCCATGCTAGTTGATAAAAAAATGGAGTCTTTAACATCCCATAGAGGTGCAAAGATTAGATATTCCGCACTTAAGATTATTATAAAAAAAAATCTTTGAAGGGCTAGATGTATAATACAGGAATTTTTGGCGTCAGGAAGCCATATTTAGAAGAACTTTTCTTATTTTTCACATGAGCTAACGATCGTCTTACAAGCATTGATAAGCCTACTATAACGCAATAAGAAAAATGAACATCACTGCAGGAAAGTTGGGGCATTAGCCTGCACGAGTTGGTTCAAGTACTTAACACAGCTTCATATCGCTGACAATGTTGAACCTAATTCAAATCATATACAAAGATCCAGAGCTCATCAAATTGGACCCAAAAGATGTTGAGATTTCAGGATGCAATATTATTTGTGTGGCATCAAAGAAAATGGCGTGGTAGTTGGAAAAAGGCCCGTACCAAGATAAGAATGACATTTTCAGTTAAGTAGGACTAAGGCATTCTCATTCACTGGCACTTGAATGGTTAAAGATGATCATCAACAGAATTTTACCAACTGTAAAGGTTCAGGTCTGATTTTGGAGGGAAAATTCTTTGATTTTCAAAATCAAATCACCTCCAATAATGAAAGGATGGAAGTGAAGTTTGCCGTGATGGAAGAGATGCTGAAGAAATTGCTAGAGATGAAGATCAATCCGGCTACATCGGAGGCAAGAGAAACCACCGGAGGCCATGGCATGGGAGGAAATCCGAATCCGTTGCGGGGGAGGAAGAATTCGGAGGTAGATCCTGGAGGAGAATGACATGCCCCCTCTAGAACCGCTTTCTAGAGAAGAGATGAGTAGGGGATACGACAAACGAGAGGCTGATTTTGTCGGAAGAAGGGAAGAATTTTCTCGCCGAGGTGCTAAATTTGAGAGAATCCAGCGTCGAGGTGCTGATTTTGAAGGGGGGAGAGAGGAATTTCATCATCGAGGTGCTGAATACGAACGAATTCAGCGTCGAGGGGCTGATTTTGAAGGAAGAATGGAGGAACTTCATCGTCGAGGTTCTGAATTTTAAAAGGTCTTGAGTTTGAAGCTTACATATTGACTTAAAAGCTCAAATGTCCAAAAAAACAAACAAACTAACATAATCAAATATAAGTGCGGCTCGATGATAATATGCAATAAAGACAATAATTTTACAAACAATATCTATAAAAATTCTATTAAAAAAATTTATATTATTGTTCTATCCAGCATATGAAAATACTATATTGTAATTTTATAATGAACATGAACATATATAGAAGCAACCTAAAATGATTAGATTTTCTACCTAAGATGAATATCGAATTTTAACCACTATTTCCACTGGGGTATATGGTTACGTCATCTTCTATGGGATTTCAACATCATCTCACGATTATTTATATCTATGTATTGTGACACTAAGGCTTCATTTGAGATTGCTTTCTAAAGTAATTTTTTAGTACAAAAGATTATATGATTTAATTAAAATTTTAGAAAATTTTTGATTATCTTAAGATTGATGTCGATATCATAACCTTAGACGGAATTGATGGATTAATTGACATAAATATTGAATAAAGAGATCCAACAACCAACTTTCAACAAAGTTGATCATTAGTTACATGAATCCTATTATATTCCAGTAGCTTTGATGTTAGAGGCTCTAGTCCTAATGTCCTATCCTTATCCCCAGAAGGCCAAAATATGTTAACATAAATCGTAATATTGATAATAGGATGATTGAAATAATTCTCTCTCTCACATAACCAAGATTGACCACTTTGATAATCTTAATTCAATAACAAAGATGATAACTAATATAAGTATTCAGAACTACAACTTAACAAAATCTCTTCTTGGTATCCTCCCTCCTTTCTCTTTGTTTAGTAAGGAGGATGAAAAAAGTTAAAATTGCATACTAGCATATATGTCTTTATAGGTATCTAGTAGGTAGCTGACGGATTATGACACAGAAACTGGACCTCAAAGAGAGCCGCCCACTTGAGGAACTCATCTAGAGCTTGCAGGAGAACTCATCCGAAATGACCAATAGGCATCACTCCCTTTAGGCCCTCCAAGGAGCTAACCCTAAACAAAGCCAAATGAGGGTTCCTCTCAAAGCTAGTCTCTTGACACTCACCACATGCCTGGTCAACATTTCAGTAACTTGCTCTCACCCAAAGCGATCATTCTTACCAAACTCGACTATATGAAGGTGTCTACTCATGATACCCTCAATTCGACTCATCATGACCATTGGAGCTGGAGCTCTTACTTCCCACATCAGCATTTCACTCACCCCTGTGTTCTCAGGAGATCTCAAAGCTTATACAACTTGTTAGCATCTTCAACTAACTCGGCAGCCACAGCGTCGATGTGATGATTTTGAAGGAATAATGGGAGAGAATGAAGAGGGGTTTGAGTATAATCGTCGGAGGGATGAACGGGGCACTTAGGGAGCTCTTCCCCTTCGAGGAATGGCAGGTTATGGAGGATACCGGGGAAATGGAGGAGACCCACGGGTGAGGAAGCTGAAGATGCCCGTCTTTGAGGGTGAAGACGGCCATGACTGGGTTTACAAGGTGGAGCGTTACTTCGCTGTCAACGAGTTGACGGATGAAGAGAAGCTGACAGCAGTGGGATTGTGTTTGGAAGGAAAAGTCTTGGCATGGTATCAGTGGCGTGATAGGAGAGAGCCCATCAGGAGCTGGAGAGATTTCAAAGATTGCTTATTGGAGTGTTTCCGAGCCGATGGGGGAGGAGACTTCTATGAGCAATTCTTTGCTTTGACTCAGGAGGGGACTGTGGCAGATTACTGGGACATGTTTGAGTACTTGGCTAGCATATTAGATCACATTTCGGAGTCAGCCCTGAAAATGAAGGGGCTTAAACCTGAGATACGGACAGCGGTCAGGGTGATGGAGCCAAGGAACCTAGGGAAGGCTATGGAGCTGGCGCAATTGGTGGAAGATCAGAAGAAATCAGAAAGAAGGGCTCGAGGAAACTATTCAGGGGGGGATCTTATGGGACGACGACCACTCTTCTAGCACCCAAGCGGCCTGCATCAGGCAACATTGATGAAACCACCAGGGAGAAGCCAGTAGGAGGGAGTGGAGAAAATTTCAAGAGGCCGACAGAGAAGGAGATGCAGGATAAGAGGACCAATGTAACACCCCACAATACCCTTGACTAGTACTGTAGAGTGTAACAGCTAAAACATATCATTTTTTTTTTTTTCAAACAGTTAATCACTTGTATAACTATACGAAGTATCTCATAAACCTTCATTGATACATTAACTGAAACACTTAACATTTTATACATCCACAACATAGTACAGAGCCACTAAGGAACATCCAAACAAAATACTTCAAATGAGTTTTTTACATACCCTTTGCTAATCCTTACTAACAAATATAAAAATAACACATAACATTGAGGTACTTGAAATCTAATCAGCAACAACTTTATCTTTTCCTTTGCCTGTAAAAACAGCCAGAAGAAAGTTCTGGTGAGCTATGAGGCTCACATAAGCTATGCAAAATTAATTAATAATAAAAATGAATTGATAAAATGAATTACAATATTGAGCTAATCATTGCACCAACTTATCATTATTTGAAAAGCATTAAAAGCATCATATTGAACATCATCCTTTATGTCATTTGAGATATATATTGAATATTTAATCTTTTAAAAGATTTGGCTATACTTTAAACATATTCAATGGAGCCCAGGTAAATTTGGCATTATCACCATTGAATTTCATAGAGGTCCCTTTTGCCTCTATAGGGGTCCCTTTTGCCCCACCTGCTATGCAGGTATTCATTCCCTTGGGGTCCCTTTTGCCCCATCTACAATTCAGGTTACATATTGGGTCCCTTTTGCCCACCTGAAACTATAGATATCATAACATAAACTAGCCAATCTTTATTAATTAAATATTCAAAACTCTCATATTCATAATTCATATTCTTACCACTTATAAAACAATACAAGTGTTGCAAGAAGAGTTTAACATGCATTATCTAATAAATGCAAACTTCTTTCTTTAACATATTATTAAAAAGATTGAAACATCATACTTGATCAAATATTAATTTCACTTTTCCACATAAAAGACATCTGTTTAACACGAATATCTCAATACAATCTCATGGTTAATACGTAAATATTCATAATATATTGACTTACTCAGATCATTGAAAAGACATAATAAATATACAAAAAAATTCAGGAATTAACTTTACATAACTTACCTTCCTGATGAATTGCCTCTTCCAATTCTACCCCACTTAATCTTCTCCTCTGATAAACTCTCCCAAAACTTCCTTTCTGCATATATCTGATGGATCCTAAAATTTCGATTGATATACACTTCTTTAGAAACTTTCTTTATCCTTTAAACTTCCACACAAATCATTAAAGAAATTTGAATTTCTTACCTCAATTCGTTCTTCCCTAATTTCCTCTTATCTTTGTTTTAACAGGACTCTTTACTGTAATTCACTTTCAAATCATGCTGTGGAATTCAATATAAACATGAATAATATTCTAAAAGTTTCTTGGTAATCATTATGAATTTAAACATAACTTTACTTACCCAAATTGGCACAATACCTTGACCTTTCGTTAGCATTCAGCTTTCCTCCCATTCTACTTTCTCCTTCATGTTGTCTAAATTTTCTTTGGTTCTGTTTCTTCCAAACCTTCCAAATTCCTGCTCTATATTTGATTTCCAAACCTGCACAACATTTCTTTTATCGAATTTCTCTACAGTGTTGCGGCACTGTACCGAATTTGCTACAGGAGATTCTGCGAATGGCTTATGGCGGAACTGGGATGAATTTGCTACAGTGATTTCTGGATCACTATGCCGCCACTAGGTACAGGATTTTCTTGATTTTTGCCAATCAAGGAATTCAACAAAGCAATAAGTCGATCCTTTACTGCCTTCACTTTAACGAAAATTTACACAGCACAGTGCCGTGTTTCTTCTGGCTTGCGTGAAACTAAAAGAAAGAAGGGATAAGAGCCCTTCGTAGCACCTCTTCAGAATACATAGCAACTGCCATCTAATTACCATCTCACACTTGCATCTTATGAAAGCAACTATTCAATAATTAATTTCATTTAATAATTTACTTAATATTAATATTAATACAAAATTTATTGAATAATAAATAACTGTTAACTAGTTATTAATCTATCTAAAAGTGTAATTAGAATATATTAACTAAACTTATTTAAATTTTAAAAGATATAATTACCTGATTTTCTGGTTGTTACAAATCTTCCCTTCTTAATAGAATTTCGTCCCCGAAATTCGTCTTTTCATACATCTTCAAATAATTTAGGAAACTTTTGTCTCATATCAACCTCTTTCTCCCATGTGGCATGCTTTATTAATCTGTGCTTCCATTTTACCTTTACAAAAGGGATCATTTTGTTCCTTAATCTACGAACATCCATTTCCAATATCTTTTCAGGTTCTTCAACATATGTCAAATCTTTCTGCAGTTCAATATCATTCTGAGGAACTCTTTGACTTTCATCTGTAACCCACTTTCTGAGCATAGATACATGGAAAACATTGTGGATATCCGACATTTCTACTGGTAATGCCAACTTGTAAGCAACTGGTCCTAATCTTTCAATGATTTCAAATGGACCAATAAATCTAGGATTGAGTTTTCCACCTTGGCCAAATCTAGAAACTCCTTTCATCGGTCTCACCTTCAGAAATACAAAATCTCCCACATCAAATTCTATTGTTTTATGCTTAGAATCATAATATTTCTGTTGACGATCTTGAGCTACTTTTAATCTGTCTCTAATGAGTCTGACCTTCTCAGTAGCTTGGTCTACCAACTGTGGACCTAACATTTGTCTTTCCCCCACTTCAAACCAGCTTAACGGAGTTCTGCATTTTCTACCATATAAAGCTTCATAGGGAGCCATCTTGATACTAGATTGGTAGCTATTATTGTAAGTGAATTCTATTAATGAAATGTGATCCTCCCAACTACCACCAAAATCCAGAATACACAATCTTAATAAATCTTCCAACACTTGAATCAGCCTTTCTGATTGACCATCTGTCTGTGGATGAAATGCAGTGCTGAATTTCAATTTTGTGCCCAAACTTGCATGTGTATTCTTCCATAACTTAGAAGTAAAACGACCATCTCTATCTGATACAATAACTTTAGGAATTCCATGTAATCTGATGATTTCCTTCACAAATAATTTAGCCAATTTATCCACTGAATCAGTCTGACGGATAGGTAGAAAATGGGCTGACTTGGTGAGTCTGTCAACTACCACCCATATACTATCATGCCCTTGTCTTGATCTAGGAAATCCTGTAACAAAGTCCATAGCTATTTCCTCCCACTTCCATTTTGGAATTGGTAAAGATTGCAACATTCCACTGGGTTTCTGATGTTCAGCTTTAACAACTTGACACCTTTCACATTTAGCCACATAATCTGCCACATCTCTTTTTATTCCTGGCCACCAAAACAAAATCTTCAAATCTTTATACATTTTTGTGCTTCCTGGGTGAATGGAGTAACTAGTATTATGTGCTTCAAACAAGATGTCTTGAATTAAATCTGACTCCTTTGGTATCCATAACCGCATATTGTATCTGATTCTTCCTTGTTCATCAACACTGAGTTCCTTCTTTAAACCTTCTTGCACTTGATCAAAATTTTTTTTGATATTCATTACTTTTCTTTTGAGCTTCCTTAATTCTTTCCTCTAATGACAATTGAGCTGTCATCTGATTAATGCTAAGTGTATCATGATCCCTTTGCATCCTGACTTCTAATTGTAAGGTCTCCATTTCTCTAATCAGTCTTTCATCACCTGTCAACATATTCAATTGTGTTTGGGTCTTTCTGCTCAATGCATCAGCTACAACATTAGCCTTGCCTGGACAGTACTGGATATCAAGATCATAGTCTTTTATTAATTCCAACCATCTTCTCTGTCTCAGATTCAATTCTTTCTGAGTGAAAATATATTTCAAACTTTTATGATCTGTAAAGATTTCACATTTTACCCCATACAAATAGTGTCTCCAAATTTTCAATGCAAATACCATTGCCGCCAACTCTAAGTCATGAGTGGGGTAGTTCTTTTCATGTGGCTTAAGCTGTCTGGAAGCATAGGCAATCACCTTTCTGTTCTGCATTAACACACAACCCAATCCTTTTAAAGAAGCATCACTGTATAGCTGAAATCCCTCTGTTCCAGAAGGAATTGTCAGCACTGGTGTAGTTGTCAAACATTGCTTCAATTCATGAAAACTTTGCTCACAATCATTAGTCCACTCAAATTTAATATCCTTCCTGGTTAACTTGGATAAAGGCAATGCAATCTGAGAAAAACCTTTAACGAATCTTCTATAGTAACCTGCCAATCCCAAGAAACTTCTGACTTCTGCCACATTTGTTGGTCTTGGCCATTCTACTACAGCTTTAATCTTTTCTGGATCAACAGATATTCCTTCACCACTGACAATATGTCCCAGAAATGAAATTTCTTTCAACCAGAACTCACACTTAGAAAATTTGGCAAACAATTTATGCTGTCGCAGTAATTCAAGTACAACCTTCAAATGTTCTGCATGATCCTTATCATTTTTAGAATAGATCAATATATCATCAATGAATACGATAACAAATTGATCTAGATAAGGTCTGAAAATTCTGTTCATCATATCCATGAATACTGCTGGGGCATTGGTTAACCCAAAAGGCATAACCAAAAATTCATAGTGTCCATATCTGGTTCCAAAAGCAGTCTTCTCCACATCACTTTCCTTCACCCTAACCTGGTGATAACCTGATCTCAAATCAATTCTGGAGAAAACAGAAGCACCTGCCAGCTGATCAAATAAGTCATCAATCCTGGGAAGAGGATACTTGTTTTTAACGGTTACCTTGTTTAATTCTCTGTAATCAATGCAAAGTCTCATTGAACCATCTTTCTTCTTGACAAATAACACAGGTGCACTCCAAGGGGATGAACTAGGTCTGATAAAACCCTTCTCAATTAGTTCAGCCAACTGAACTTTCAGCTCTTGTAATTCTTTGGTTGCCATTCTATAAGGTGCTTTTACAATTGGATTCGTACTAGACTGCAAAGTTATTGAAAATTCCACTTCTCTTTCTGGAGGTAAATCCTTCCATTCTTCTGAGAAAACATCTACAAATTCATTCACTATAGGAATGGAATGTATATCATTACTTTCCTCTTTTGTAGCTTCTAACTTTACTAAGAAAGTTAATTCACTAGCTCTTAAACTTTTAAGCACTTGACTAGAAGCAATCAATGATGAAATAACTCCTCTTTCACACTGGAAATAAAATACTTCTTCTCCAGGCAAATCAAATCTGACCTTCTTCTTCCAACATTCTATAGTGGCATAATGTGTGACTAACCAATCCATTCCCAAAATTATATCGAATTCTACCAATGGAAGTACTATCAAGTCTGCTTGAAATTTTCTACCAGCTATCGTAAAATCAACTGAACATGTTGTACTGGCATTCAAATAATTACCCGTAGGTAATCTAACATGCAATCCATGAGTAAAAGAAGCAAGTTACAAATGCAATTTCTTACAAAATATCTCAGCTATGAAAGAATGCGATGCACCAGAATCAAAAAGTACTCTAGCAGATAAATCTGAGATATTTAATGTACCTGTCACCACTTCAGAAGAGTCTTTGGCCTCTTGGGAAGATAAGGCAAAAACTCGAGCTGGTGCTGATCTGACTGCTTCATTTGAGTTTTCTCCTTTAATCTTTAAAGCTGGTTGATTCATCTGTGGTCTTGCACCTCGATACTGATCTGTCCTCTGACTTCCTCTAATTTCTGTGCCTCTAAGAACATTCCTTGGACAATTTCTCTTGATATGGCCTGCTTCTCCACACAGATAACACTTTCCTGAATTCATTAGGCATCTTCCTGGATGAGATTTTCCACAAGTTGCACACACTGGTATCACAGGAAACCTTGTAGACTGTTGATGTTGCCCCTGATGAAATTTTTGCTTTTTAGATGATCCACTTCTGTGATCACTTTGTCTTTTTCTATCATTATTATCCCATTTCTGCTTAACCACTTCTATGTCATTCTCTAAAAGTCTTGCGCTTTCCACTAATTCAGCAAAATCTTTTATACGAAGAGGAATTAATGGCTGTCTCAGTGAGTTTCTCAATCCTTTTAAAAATCTGTAACACTTTTCCTCAGAAGTACTGATAAGCTGAGGAGCATACCTTGACAGAGCTGTGAATTCTGCTTCATACTGAATGACAGTTTTTGCTTCTTGCTTTAGATTTACAAAACTCTCCTGCATTGCTTGTCTTGCTGATGGAGGAACATACCAATCCCTAAAAACTTGTTCGAATTCCTCCCACATAATTTGTTCCTCAGATTTACCTCTGAATTTCTCTAGCTGTTGTCCCCTCCACCACCTTTCAGCTTCACCCTCTAGCATAAAGATTGCCAAAGATACACGTCTATTTTCAGGACATCTCATTCCATTTAAAACTTTCTCTATTCTGATAATCCAGTCTTCAGCACTTCTAGCATCAACTCCTCTAAACAAAGGAGGTTTTAAGCTTTGGAAAAGTTTTAAATGCTTATCCACTTCTGCACTAACAGAATCACTTGCCTCCACATTAGTACTACTACTAGGAGGGGTAGGAGTGACTGGGGTAACTACAGGTGGAACAGCAGGTGCTGCAGATCCCGCCATAGACTGCATCTTTTCCATCATTTGCATCATCATAGTCATCATTTGCAGTTGCATCATATTTCCTGACATTGCATTCATAGCCTCCATCCCTACAGGTGCAGGATTTATCCTAGGTGCACTGCCTCCTACTGGTGTGACATTTTCAGGATCTTCAGAGATCCTAATAGGTTGGGATGACTGACCTTCCTCTCTTTCAGGTATTCTTTCAGTCATTGTATCTGTAATGCATGACAATAATAGTTATGCATTTAAATCATCTATAAAAACACTTATACTCAAAACACATTTAAATAGACGTTACTTTATTTATTCCCATACAAATGAAATTGCAATTAGACTTCTTACTTAACTTAGAGATACTAAGTTCTCCTAGGCTCTGTAATAATTCCATCAGTTTCACTCTTATTCTTTTAGACAATTCTCTTTACTTATTCTTTCGTACTTAAATCCTCAGAATCTTAAAATTTTGCTCTGATACCACTTTTGTAACACCCCACAATACCCTTGACTAGTACTGTAGAGTGTAACAGCTAAAACATATCATTTTTTTTTTTTCAAACAGTTAATCACTTGTATAACTATACGAAGTATCTCATAAACCTTCATTGATACATTAACTGAAACACTTAACATTTTATACATCCACAACATAGTACAGAGCCACTAAGGAACATCCAAACAAAATACTTCAAATGAGTTTTTTACATACCCTTTGCTAATCCTTACTAACAGATATAAAAATAACACATAACATTGAGGTACTTGAAATCTAATCAGCAACAACTTTATCTTTTCCTTTGCCTGTAAAAACAGCCAGAAGAAAGTTCTGGTGAGCTATGAGGCTCACATAAGCTATGCAAAATTAATTAATAATAAAAATGAATTGATAAAATGAATTACAATATTGAGCTAATCATTGCACCAACTTATCATTATTTGAAAAGCATTAAAAGCATCATATTGAACATCATCCTTTATGTCATTTGAGATATATATTGAATATTTAATCTTTTAAAAGATTTGGCTATACTTTAAACATATTCAATGGAGCCCAGGTAAATTTGGCATTATCACCATTGAATTTCATAGAGGTCCCTTTTGCCTCTATAGGGGTCCCTTTTGCCCCACCTGCTATGCAGGTATTCATTCCCTTGGGGTCCCTTTTGCCCCATCTACAATTCAGGTTACATATTGGGTCCCTTTTGCCCACCTGAAACTATAGATATCATAACATAAACTAGCCAATCTTTATTAATTAAATATTCAAAACTCTCATATTCATAATTCATATTCTTACCACTTATAAAACAATACAAGTGTTGCAAGAAGAGTTTAACATGCATTATCTAATAAATGCAAACTTCTTTCTTTAACATATTATTAAAAAGATTGAAACATCATACTTGATCAAATATTAATTTCACTTTTCCACATAAAAGACATTTGTTTAACACGAATATCTCAATACAATCTCATGGTTAATACGTAAATATTCATAATATATTGACTTACTCAGATCATTGAAAAGACATAATAAATATACAAAAAAATTCAGGAATTAACTTTACATAACTTACCTTCCTGATGAATTGCCTCTTCCAATTCTACCCCACTTAATCTTCTCCTCTGATAAACTCTCCCAAAACTTCCTTTCTGCATATATCTGATGGATCCTAAAATTTCGATTGATATACACTTCTTTAGAAACTTTCTTTATCCTTTAAACTTCCACACAAATCATTAAAGAAATTTGAATTTCTTACCTCAATTCGTTCTTCCCTAATTTCCTCTTATCTTTGTTTTAACAGGACTCTTTACTGTAATTCACTTTCAAATCATGCTGTGGAATTCAATATAAACATGAATAATATTCTAAAAGTTTCTTGGTAATCATTATGAATTTAAACATAACTTTACTTACCCAAATTGGCACAATACCTTGACCTTTCGTTAGCATTCAGCTTTCCTCCCATTCTACTTTCTCCTTCATGTTGTCTAAATTTTCTTTGGTTCTGTTTCTTCCAAACCTTCCAAATTCCTGCTCTATATTTGATTTCCAAACCTGCACAACATTTCTTTTATCGAATTTCTCTACAGTGTTGCAGCACTGTACCGAATTTGCTACAGGAGATTCTGCGAATGGCTTATGGCGGAACTGGGATGAATTTGCTACAGTGATTTCTGGATCACTATGCCGCCACTAGGTACAGGATTTTCTTGATTTTTGCCAATCAAGGAATTCAACAAAGCAATAAGTCGATCCTTTACTGCCTTCACTTTAACGAAAATTTACACAGCACAGTGCCGTGTTTCTTCTGGCTTGCGTGAAACTAAAAGAAAGAAGGGATAAGAGCCCTTCGTAGCACCTCTTCAGAATACATAGCAACTGCCATCTAATTACCATCTCACACTTGCATCTTATGAAAGCAACTATTCAATAATTAATTTCATTTAATAATTTACTTAATATTAATATTAATACAAAATTTATTGAATAATAAATAACTGTTAACTAGTTATTAATCTATCTAAAAGTGTAATTAGAATATATTAACTAAACTTATTTAAATTTTAAAAGATATAATTACCTGATTTTCTGGTTGTTACAACCAAGGGGTTGTGTTTCAGATGTGATGAGAAGTACATGCCGGGGCATAGGTGCAAGGACTGAACTCTTCAGGTTCTTCTTATCTGTGAAGACGAGGAAGACGAGAAGGGAGGTGGGAGCAGATCTGAAGAGAGGAGAAGTTGCACCTGGATGTGGCAGAAGTCTCTCTGAACTCTGTAGTAAGATTTACTCCGAGTCACACTTTGAAAGTGAAAGGAGAGATAGCTGACTTTGATGTGGTGGTGCTAATTGATAGTGAGACTACCCACAATTTCATTTTCACTCAGGTTGTTGACCAATTGGGAGTGAAGTTGGTGGACACCGATTACTATGGAGTGATGATGGGTACAGGAAAGGTGGAGAAAGGCCAGGGGATCTGTAGAGGAGTGGTGTTGACCATCCAGGAGATTCAGGTAAGGGAGGATTTTCTCTCACTAGAGTTAGGAAGTACTAATGTCATCCTGGGAATGAAATAGTTACAAACTTTGGGGGAAACCAAGGACAATTGGGGAGCACTCACGAAGAAATTAATAGTGGATGGGAGAAAGATGGTTATAAGGGGAGATGCAGGGCTATCCAAAGCCATGACATCACTTAAGACCATGGTTAGGGACGTACAAGAGGTGGGGGTAGATTATGTCGTGGGACTACACAGGTTGGATGTGATTAGATTGGAGGTAGGGGATGTTTCTCTTTCCGTGCAGCCCTTGGTTCAACAATACAATAAGGTTATTCAGTCAACTCAAGGATGGCCACATCCGCGGGAACACGAGCATATTTCCACCTTGAGGACAAGAAGGATATTTGGGGAGGAGTATTGTTAGACCGGTCCAGCCGGTCCGCACAGGATCGGCAGTTCGCGAATTACGTGAGATCTCCGCCTCCTACGGAGATCGGGCGGCCTGACCGCTCAAGAAGAGCATTTTAGGAAGCATTTTTGAAGGTTATACGCAAGATCTCCGCCT
Source organism: Dendrobium huoshanense (assembly GCA_016618105.1). Lineage (NCBI taxonomy): Eukaryota > Viridiplantae > Streptophyta > Magnoliopsida > Asparagales > Orchidaceae > Dendrobium > Dendrobium huoshanense. The sequence continues at coordinate 5,480,898 of CM028347.1, read as the reverse complement.
CCTACGGAGATCGGGCGGCTCGACCGCTCAAGAAGAGCATTTTAGGAAGCATTTTTGAAGGTTATGATAGGGAAATTTGAATGTAGGGACTGTTTAGGGATTTCCTTTTGATTTGTATGCATTAAATAGTTGATCTTCCTAGGGTTTGATCATCTGAAATTTGGCTGAAATTTGAGATCTCTTAGATTTAGGTTTTCTTTGGGCTCTAGCAGAGTCTAGAGATTTGGGAGAGATCGATCCTCCTCTCGAATAGAGGATCAAGTGTATCTTGCTGTTTTTATTCTTCTATTAGTGAAATAAATTTATTTCAGATTTTCACCCAAATTCCTCTGATTTTCTAATTGACCAAACTGAGCGAACAAATCCTGATTAATGTGAAACCAACACTGGCCGCCACAAAAATTCTTCCTAGCTACAACTGCGATAGATCACTGTCGCAAAAATTCAAGAAGGGTTTCATGAAGAATCTTATTCAGTGTATCATAACAACTAATAACACCCAAAGAAACAACAATAACAACATCAAGCATTTATCTCGCTACGTGGGGTCGGCTACATGAATACTTTTTCCCCATTGTGTCCTATTAAGAGTCAAATTCTCATTTAAATCTAAAAAAGAAAGGTCATTTCTAATATTTTTTAACCAAGTCTTTTTAGTCTACCTCTATCTTTCTTAACATAAGCCAAATCTAATACATCTACTTTCCTAACCAGGTCATCGGTAGGCGGCCATTTTATGTGACCAAACCATCTAAGACGACTCTCTCTAATCTTATCTTCCACTGGAGCTACTCCAACCTTTTTACATATATGCTCATTTCGTATCTTGTCTCAAAGAGTAATAACACCCAAAGCAATCCCAATGAAAACAAAATTTAGTAACACTAAATGTGGTGCTCCTACAAAATAAATCATGAATCTTCTGCTCAATAAAGGAAACTTTAGGTGCTATGGTAGAAACAGAATGAGAAATGAACTTAACAAACAGATAGGAAGTCAACCTCTAATATACGTGATAATCTTACCAAGATGGTGTACTAACAAATACCTGCAGAAGAAGGCGAGAAGTAGCACTGCATATTTGACCATTTGTCCAGAAGCAACCAAAAATAGCCCATTCAACAGCTAAATTAAAAGAGAGGACTTAGAATCAACTCTTATCCTTAGAGAAGAAGTCAACTGTGATATTATTTTGTCAAAGCAAGTTTAACATTAAAAAATTTTGACATATCAAATAATTTGAGTAACATGACCCTAAAAACCAAATATTGCTCTAACAGTATCTACCTTAACAACACTCTTTATGAGTATAGGATACTGTTTCCTGTACATCTTAACAGATGAAACATATGCAGAGAAAGCAAAACAACATCTACAACAACTTCATCCTACTAATTTGGAAAGAGGAAATAATACGTATTACCTACCTATTAACATATGTGCTACAGGAGGGACAAACCTTTCTCAATGTCCACATCTTCAAACACAAGTAGAGGACTTTTACCGCCAAGTTCCAAAGAAACGGGCTAACACAGAAAAAAAAAGGCAAATCAGGAAATTATTACAACAAATAAAGGAGAAAACGTACGCAAGTACGAAGAAATTTAAATAAAAAAAAAAAAAAAAACCTTTGTCAACTGTGCAGCAGCAGTCATGATCTTTCTACCAGTTTCTGTACTTCCAGTAAAGGCAATCTTTGCATTTAAAAGAAAAAAAAACAATTAATGGATCAACAATGAGGAACGGCAACAAAATCTAATACTGACAATGAAATACTAAATCATATGATTTTTTTTAAACAAAAATGATTTGTATTAGATAATACAGTACACTGATTTCAAAGCACAAGGTGAAAGGGGAATATTGTTGTGAATAAATAATATAATGGATATTTAGTGGGCATTAGGTTCTTATTAGATTATTAGTAAGTCATGTTTTCTTATCGACTATAAATAAGCATCTTAGGAAGAGTTTGGGCATCATGAAAACAAAGATGTGAAACCATCGAGCTTTGGCTCAACCCCTACTCCCGTCAACATCAAGAGTAGTTGGCATCCTACAATTGCTGAAATCTCTTCTTACCCTCTTTCAAGAATTTTAGGCAAGCTGCAATTGTCTAATTATCCTTTTTAATGCAATAGTTTTCTATATTTTTAGTATTTTGTGTTTTGTTCATATCAAGCACAATGGGTTATTTCTACATGAATAAATATAACACAAAACAAAGTGTTTCTTTTATTATGTTGTGATCGACTTATTCATTACAGGTACACTACTAAATGTTTATAATAAACATTTTAGTCGCTAAAGATAAAACACATCAGGTTAACAAATTTCCAAGAATATGACGAAAAATGCAATATCCCTAGTAAAACATGCATGAGTTAAAAGAGTTTAAATTAGGTCTAACAAAACTATAAATTTAGAAGCTACAATTAAAAATAAAAAGTGTGATTTCAATCTTAATACCTAGTTTTAAGGCCGCATTCAAAACTCAATTTTGAAATTCCAGGAATTTCTACTATGCATAGCAATCAACAAATTATAGGAGGTAATATAGTAAATTAATGCACATCATAGGAATTGTATGACTAGAAGTTCTAACAAACTCAAAGATTTAAACATTCAAATAATTCACAAAAAGGGCATAAAAATAGGGTAAACTATACTAAGGTCCAAAAAGTATGGACTACACCTCATGCAGGTAGGTGCTTTTAAAAGGTTTCACTTAGGTCCCTAGAGTTACTACCTCTCTGCACATAGGTCTATCATAATAGGTTCATTAATTTCAACATTGATGCGATCATGTGATCTTCCACATGATGTTTTTGAGTATTCTTCAAAGACAAACAAAAAGCCCAATTAATAATTGAATTGGCCATGCCACTTCGATGGAACCGACACTACGATTATGTTCTTCATAGATGATGTAATAAAAAATTTGTGAGAGGGCCCCAAATTTTTTATCAAAAAAACAATATATTTCTAGGAACAAAACAAAGACATAAAAATATTCAAAAAGACACAAATACTATAAACCACAACTTTTTATAAGAAAATGACTTACAAACAAAGACTCTTATAAACTTTGACTCAAATAAAACACCTAAACTTGCTTTCCAAGAGAAGAAGGATACAATGGAGTGGATACTTGCGGAGAGACGAAAGGGGTTAGAAGCCGAGAAGAATGGTGGAAAGAACTCACAAGTCTTCCCAAGAGATAGAAGAAGAAGTGGAAAAAACTCTCAAGCTTTTCCAAAAACCCTCAGGTTTACATCTCCAAAAATAACATTTTTCACTTACTAAAACAGCCACAAACAACTCCTATTTATATAGATAAGAAAGGGAATACAAACAGCCACTAAAACCATTAATTAATTCAATTAGAAGGAGCAATTGAAAGGACAAAATTTCAGTCCAAATTTCTGTCCAGAAATCTGTCCAAAACATTAATTAAAAGCTGAAAATAGAAGGCCTAAAGACACCCAAAACAGCAGCTCAAAAGCCATTAATCAGCAGCCCAAAAGATCTCTTCAAATACCTAAATAAATGAAGGAATTGAAAAGCCAACAGCAGCCCCCAAATTTTCACAGAAAACAGAGCACCAAAGCCACGGAACAAGCCTCCAGCAGCCACGGGAAGCAGCCCAGCCAGGGACCCGAAGATCCAACGCCAAAAACAGAAAAAGGAGGACCACGGGACAGCTTTCAGGGAGCAAACCAAAGGGTCAACACCACAAGGAACCGAGGAGGCTATGGGGAAACCGAGAAGGCAGCATGGGGAAAGGAAAGAGCCAAACTTTTCAAAATAATGAGCTGCCACTAAACTTGAATAAATGAACTAAACTTTGGCTCATAATGAGCTAAATTTCAGCTCAAAAATTAATGAGCTAGCAAGCTCAAGGGAAGTCAAAACCAAATTTTTTTGGGTTTGATTTGACCCCCCTTTATCTACATCAATAGAGAAGTGAACAAACCAATTGAAGCAAGTGAAGGGAAGCTACGGCTCTATCTCATACAAAGACGCGAGCAAGGAGGGAGGGATCGAGTGAGTGAGCGAACACAAACATAAACAAAGAGGGAGCAAACCCAAACAAGAAAGAGAGAAGAGACGAAGAGGGAGAAAGGAGATGGGAGGGAGAGAAAGATTGAGAAAAGAGGAATAGCCTTCGGTAGGGATGAAGCCATCTTTGATATGGACAAAGTCGTCTTGGATGGTGAGACATGAAGATTGAGAGGTGGATTGTATGAATTGAGAAGTTAGTTGAGTGAGCCAGCATGAGAAAAAGTTGAAGTGTCGAGCATTCTTTTGCATGAAATTGAGTCGAACAAGCAAGGTAAGGTTTTATTCCTCTTAGATATTATAATAAAAAGTTATGCTAAGTTTTATTGAGATATCCTAAATATAGCAATTGATTTCTTATGCAATTGTATCAGAATTTTGAGGTGAAGAAGAGAAAAACAAGAGGAAAAAAAAAGAAATATTTCCTTTTTCCTTCCTTAGCAATAAGATAAAACCTAATTACTATACTTTAATTTTTTTAAATTATGATCAAATCAATTATAAATTCTAAATGCAGTTTGTTACTTCATAAATAAGTTGTTAGGTTTGGAGAATAAGATAAGAGAAAAATAACAGAAAATTATAATTATATTTATGAGAAGAAAGAAAAAGAATGCATATTTGAGATATGCAAGTAAATTAGAAATTTACAAATTTACAAATCCAAAATAAAGAAAATAAAATTTATTCCATTCTAGTTCATTTTTGAGGTAAACCGTTCTCGCCCAGTTTTGAGGGACATCTATTTACACTGCTCCAAAGCTTCCTTGACCACTGTTGATGGGCACCGCCTCCACCGCCAACCTGCTGCCGGCCGTCGCCGCCTCCCACTGTCGGCCACCACCAACCACCAACTACCGCTAGCCACCAACCCCAACCCTCCGCCAAACAACAACATTTTACACTTTACATAACATTCACTTTACTTCAAATCAAATAAAAAAAAAAGTTAAGTCACACATTATTTTTACACTCATCCAAACAACTCCAAAATATTCATTTTACACTATTCTTTTTTACGTTGTATTCCTTTTTCAGACAACCAAACATCCCCTTAATTAAATTAATTAATTATGAAATTTAAATTATCTTTAAGTTGGGAGATTACTTAGAAATACTAAGATCAAGATTTAGTAAATTGAATGAGATTAAGTAGATTTTTTAATTAAAATAAAATAATTGTGATTTTCTGATAATAATAAATTTATGATATGATTTTCTGATAATAATAAATTTAAGATATAAATAAAAGGTATAGTGCTAATATAAATCAAATTAAATTTATGCACCAAATTAACAGAGACTGAGCTTTAAGATTAACGAGGCAAAGCTAAAATCATTAAAGTCAAGGTGGGTGACTATAGTTCTATTATATAGCAATCACAGGCTTTCTATGATTTAATGTATTTTCTCATATGGCATTTTGTATGCATACTTGAAAGTTCATAGTGCTAATATACATTAAGGAAATAAATCAAATAAATAATCAATTTCTTTCACTTACATTGTTAATCTCATATTATAATAAACATTAAAGGCAAAGCATTATTAATCTCCCTACGTATTCCACAATCAATTTGAGCACATGCGACAGGAAGAACGATCGAGCAACACAATGTCACTCATGACAAGTTTGAAGCGCCATGATCACAATCAAATAACTCAAACTTCGACCACTTCATGAAATAGATCGCACCGAGCCGTTCAGAACATCAAAATTAACCCAAAAAAATTGATATTCTTGGCTTGCCTCATAAGGACAGAAAGCAAATTTGCCCATGTGTGAGGCTATGCATGCAAATTTTTAGAGTGAAATAATAATAATAATAATAAGGGGGCGATGAACATAAATATTAAAAAAATAATAATGATAATAATTTTTTGTGTTTTTTTACCAAAAAATAGACATGGCCCAGTTTTATAAAAACAAAAAAAACGAAAGGAAAAGGACTTGTAGCACACACTCTTCTCCAATCCAGAATCACGAATATGCTCACCACCCACTCCCATCCGGCATCTTGGCCTCCGGCCCAACAAGGCTTTGCCCTGCGCAAACGCAAACCCGCCTTTCGCTCGAGCCCACGTCGCACCTCCCAATGAATTTATTGTGCATTCTTTCACACAATGAATTCATTGTAATGATCACGAATGTTTTCTTTTTAACCAACATGATAAATAAAAAAGTTCACCCACTTATAGTATTAGCTGAGGACTCAATATGCATATGCACAAAAAATGAAAAATGTTTGGAAAAGGATAAAAATGGAAATGGTTGTCTCAATTGGTGCAAATCTTAGATGGTACTCTTGAGACAATTATTATATTAAAAGATATATGACATGATAAATACATTGCAAAATAATGTTGCCTTTACAAACTAATGTTGCCTATGATTTATCTGAATAGTAAATTTGTGTAAATTCTTTATCAATGAAATGTGTGATGATTACTTACGATGACTTTAATACTTTTTTTTTTTCAAATTACTATATCATAGAACTGTAATTAGTCATTGAGTTTTGTTGTATGAAACTCAATTGATTATCAAATGTTAATGTTTTAGGAAATAATCCTTCAGATTGAATAGGTAAAAGAGAAAGATTTGTGTATGGAAAAATAGGAGTGAGAATAAGTATTTAATAATCATACATAGCTGATTCCAATTCATTCAATTGAGATGTATGACATAGAATTATTTTGTGTATGTGTTGAACAATATTAATATTCATTTAACAATATTAATAGCATAAGGTGACTGGATGTATACCTACTGACATCACAAATATAAAAAATCTTGTAAGGAAAAAGATTCAAAAATAAAAAAATATAACCATAAATAAGGTGTTTTCTTGGAGTTGCAAATACAATTATCATAATTCTAAATAAAAATCCAAAGAAGAACATTAATAAAATGTTTTTAATAATCACATCCATCACGGAAACAACAAATCCCCTTTTTCAACATAAATATCCATTTTTTCCCAACAATTTTCATGATTCACTGCATTTTCATGTGAAACAATTCAAAGTTTGAGAAGGTTTTAACAGCCATTTTCTTTGGTTTAACTTCTAATATTTAGCTTGCATCTCTCAGCACTATATATAAGAGTTTTGTATGAAGCTATCATGCTCAAATATCCAAAAGATTGGAAGACGCAACAGTATAGATATAATAGAAAAAAAAATCATTAGAATTTAGTAAAAGACAGAAAACTCGAATTTTATGGGCATAATTTCAGAGTTCTGGTGGTTAAATATATATGGTAAAGCTGCTACACATGTACAAATCATCCTTAATGATAATATGGTTTTCAAGATGAGTTAGTATTTTCATAAAACCATTTTTCAGCGTGAATTATTGGTAATCATACAACTTGAAAAGAAATGATGCCAGGTAATACCAAACCTTGTCCACAAGAGGATGTGATGCCAAGGGTGCACCAGCCTCGGATCCTAATCCAGTTATAATGTTTAGGACGCCAGGAGGAAGTTCAACTTCTTTGCACACTTGAGCAAGCTCCAAGCATGTCCTGGAAGTAAAAAGTGCATCTTGATGAGCACTAAAAACTCAACAATGTTAGAAAACTGAATTATAACATTTCAAATTTCAAACATACACAGAAGCCAATTCTGATGGCTTTAGCACAGCAGTACATCCAGCAGCCAAGGCAGGAGCGACCTTCCATGTCGCCATTAACAGAGGATAATTCCTGCATTGGGAAATTTAAGATTGTAAAAGTTACCACATCACCATCAAGGTTCTCAAAGATGAGACCATATTATTAGAGCAAGCTCCCTAGGAGCATGAAACATTAATTTTAGACCAAGTAGGCCATTTCTAATGAATAATGAAATTCTAAAATTCAAGCCGATAGAAAATAGAACTATAATTTGAATTATAATGATTCATTGATCTAAACAATATCCTCAGAATGTCCAAAAACTTCCAAATTTGCATATCTCTTTCAGGATCTAAATTTAATATTGAATTAAAGAGAAGATTTTAAGTTCAACTGAAATGTCAAAAATAGTGTATTGTCTTCTATTTACTATGATAATACATGCTCATGAGGAATTTCATCAACATATTTAAAATATATTGTGATCGAGTACCACCTAAAAAATAATAGTCGCAAAAATATTATTCACTATGCAGCATGCACTCAATAACAAATGAAAATTTGACCTTTTTCTGTTCTCAAGATTTCCCCTATGCTATATTTGATCGAAAAGGGTTTCTTTAATTTGAGATGTAGATTCCCTATAAGAGTGTTTACCCTTTGAGAAAATTCTTTAATTCAAATAGTAACTATGTTAAAATAATTAATTTCATTTCAATAATGTACTCTTTGGAATTTCAAGGATAATTGAATAAAATTAGAATGAATTTCAAAAAGAAGTCAAAGGAAGAAAAAGCATGAGTACTTAATTTTGATAAACTTATAAACATTCAAAACTATCCTATGAAAATAATCATCATTGTGATAGTGGACCAAATTGTATTCATCCTCCTATGCCAAATGAAAACATAAATGCAGACTGAAAATGAGGATATAACAATTACTCATGAATATGTTGACCCCTAAGCTACAACAAAAACAAAAAAAAAACAAAAAAATATAATATTTTTTTTTGCTTAAAATGATTACCAGCTGAAGCCAAATCTTGCACAAAATCAGGCCCATACCTCTACAGCGGCGCCAAACTATCGCATCCGTCTCGATCCCATCCCGCACTGCTCGATTCAAGTCAATAAAACAACGACAAAAGCCTTCAGCGTTCATCCTTCCACGCGACTTCTTCCTCGCGAACTCCAAACCGAAGCTTCTCCTTCCTTCCTCCAACCGAACCTCATAGCCCTAAACTCCATTTCGCTTTCCCCAAGATAGAGACCTCCTCACTCTCACCAAACCTCCATCAATTTCACCTCCTGCTTTGCACTGAACTCACCAAATCAAAGCCAACGACCTTACCTAGCCGCAAGGCTTGCCAAACCCAACCAGTCGAACTCCAACTTGCTCTTGCCGCAATCTTACCCGAATCCTACCTATACCCGACACCTCTTCCTACCCAATCCACCACCTCATCCAGCCGATTCCTCTAGTGACCCACGACAAAAAACCCATAACCGAATCTACTAATCCTCTTCAAGCCATCCGAGAGCAACCCGACATTGCCTCCTTCCTCTCCCTTGTCCGACCACAGCTCCATGCTAAACCCAACGAGATCCGCATACCCTCAGACCTTTCTCAAGCCTTAATCACTGTCTATAGCCGCAAAACCTGCTATCTCACCCGACCTTAGTTATAGATTTAATTTCATTTTATTTATTTGTATCAACTGTTATTAGTTATTGATTATTATTATTATTATTATTAGATTATGTATATATATATATATATATATATATATATATATATATATATATATATATATATATATATATATATATATATATAAAGAGAGAAAAAAAAAAAGTAAAAAAAAAAAAAAGAAAAATGAGAGAAATAAAAATAATAATAATAAGTTTGCTCATTTCGACGCTTCCACCCCGTCGTCGTCGACATCCACGCACAGGTATAAGTTCTAAACCCGCAAACCCCGCATTCGGTGTTTTAGTCGAGCCGAAAAACCCCCTATACTCGCTCTTGTATTATGATAGGAGGAAACCCGGTGCGACGCATACGGCAAGGCGGGTAGGCCCTATACACGCTCTTGTAGCGTAGAGGGGAGTCCCTAAGTACCTATACACGCCCTTGTAATGTGGCAAAGAAAGTCACTTGTGTTTTTAAACAGTTACTTTGGAGCCCCATACACACTCTTGTAGCGTAGTGGAATCGAAAATGTATGGCCTCAGTATCACCCGAAACCAATTATACACGCTCTTGTCGCGTGGTGGGATGACCCAGTTTCTCTAAACAAGGGAGACGCTGGGAGCCTGCCGAAATTTAATTTGAAGATGCAGGGGACTTGGACAAAAATAGGGGACCAAACTTGCAGATTTTTGAACAACAGTGGACTTGTGAATTTGAATTTGAACATAATAGACAATCAATAAGAACTTGATTTGAATGGCAACGACAAGAACTCAAATAAACATAAAGAACATGGATTCAAATTTAATACGAGCTTGAACTAAATTACATTGCATAAAACTTGAACTTGTGCATTGAAAGACAAGGAATTCAAGCCGCAAGAGATTTGATTTGAGCATAATGCAAGAATCTTTGTAAGCAATCACTAAGAGTGAAGTACAATCTAATTACAAGCAAAGACATGAATGGATACTACAAATCATATAAGGAGGATGATTAATTGTAACACTTGCCAACCATGCAAGCAAGTGCAGAAGGAATTATGTTGAAATCCCTATATACATGATCTGTTTGTAGGCAAATGAACAATGAACATGTTGACTTGTTCACATGAAGCAATGGCAATTTCAATTGCAAATCATCTAGCAACATAACAAAAAGGCATTTGGTGACAGAAGATCTCAACCGGTAGATAGAGTCGACAAGATTCAATAAATAAAATACAAATCCCCATATATCCCGATGATGGCCACGTTGACAGAAGATCTCAACCGGAGTGGTTAATTTAAAATACTCAAAATCCCACCTAAATACTCATGAAAACTCAAACTCTAAGAAAATTCCATAATCAAAATGTTTAAAGTTGAAATTAACCATCCAATCACTTAAAGCAAAATTCATCCACCATTCTCAACAGTTTGTCAAGGTGGACAAATTGAAAATTTTTTCAGCTCACATAGAGTCAGTGTATGATCCAGAATATCACAAAGATTCATTCTCAAACAGTCTCCTACCAGTAAGAAAATGGCATGTGCCCTCTAACAAGCAATTTTACCACCAAATGGCACCACAGGTAAACGGTTATGACCGGAGCCATCTGAACCGGGTGGTTTGCCACCAAATGGCACCGCTAAATAACGGTCATGATCATAGCCCATATGCTCCCTAATGGCATCAAATCTTTGAGATATGAATTAATAGGATATAATCGATAGAGCACAAAGCCCTCTGTCAGCTAAGGTAGATTCAAATTTGCAAGGTTTTGAAAACCGGACCAGACCGGCCGGTTCAACCGGTTCGACCGTGAACCGGTCTGGTGGCCGGTCCGATCCAGCTTCAGAACCGGCTCTGCATAGAACCGGATCAAACCGGATTGAACCGGCCGGTGAACCGTTGAACCGGTCCGGGTTGAAAAGAACCGGCCGGTTCATAAAAATATTTTATTTTTGTTTTAATTAAAATTTTAAAAATATTTTTTTTTTTTTTTTTTTAAACTTTTAAAAATATTTTTATTAAATATGATGATTAATTTCATCATAATACATGCAAGTTATCTTAGATACCTCACATAATTTATTTTGCAAATAGAGTATACTTCCCACTTTATAAAGGATTCAAGAAAACATCTTTAAACTCCCCCTATGATGTGAGACTAAAGAAGTTGCATGAATAGTTTAGAATGTGACTTGGGATTTATTTGGACTAGTTGGGCTTCAAAATTTTTTTTAGTTGGACTTCAATTTTTTTTTAGTTGGGCTATAAATTTGAATGATATGTATTATAAATTTACTATAATATATATTATAATAATTATATTATAAAATATTAATATTATAAATTTCTATATTATATTAAATATTATTATTATTAATATATAAATATATAATTTTTAAATGATATTTATATTTATAATTTTGTATTATATATATTTTAAATTTATAAATATTATTAAATGGTCATATATTTAATTATTTATATTATATTAATAATCATAAATTTTTTATATTATAAATTTATATATTATATTAAGTATTATTCTTATAAATATATTATTCTTAAATGATATTTATATGTATAAAATTTTATTATATATTTTAAAATTTTATAAATATTATTAAATGCTCATATACTTATATTATATGATTTTTATGTTATTAATTTTTAATAATATTATTATTTATTACGTCATCCGATTCGACCCCGGTTCGACAGGTCAAACCGATCAAACCGTGAACCTCTCCCTCTTCCGGTTCGTTGTCCGGTCCGGTTTTCACAACCTTGCAAATTTGTCCACTTAGACAAACACTCCCCCTGGGTCTACAAGGTCCCCTTGGATGAATTAACTCATGGTTGTCGACAAGGATCCTTCTGTCAGGTTGGGTCGACTACCTCCTCTGACTAAGTAGACCACGGACCACGATGGCACGGGATGACGAAATAATGGGATCTTGATTAGGTCCATCATACATTCCCCCACCATCCGCTTTAAGTGAAAGATAGTGAAAATTTCCAATTTTAAATATCAAATCTTCAAACTCTGATACCCAACTACTATATGTCAAATAACACGTATCTTGACGTATCTGATTGACGACTAGACTTAATCGAAAGTTCTCTCTCATAATCGGGAGGGGTAATTAACTATAGAGGCTTGTGCCTATAGGAAACCAGAACTAATATCATAAAGTCCTTGCAAAATGAGGGCGAAATCTCTGGGTAGTGTCTTATTTACAATCCTAATCTGCCTTCCCAAAATTTACCCTGAAACTTAATCCGTTAAAACTCCCCCGAAAAAGCAATGGGGAGGTTGGGGCTGAATTATTTAAGCCCATGGAATAAAAGATATAACCATCCAACATAGAAGTCAAAGAAGAGAACCCTCAATATGACGGGGCATGATGTCAAGAAACAAGATGCATGGATCAACAAGATAGATACTTCGTGTGTGAGAAAAACACTCATGACGAAGTTGGCTTCGAGAAACTAAAATGAACTCATAATGGCTTAGTTTAGTGGAATGCCCATTTAAAGATAAATGTCAATTATTAGGTGACCTAGGGAATATTCGAGCAGCTGATACATAGAAAGTTCTACGCTATGGGGTATATAGAAGATCTGTTAACAAAGTGCAAGTTTGAGGATACCAAAGAAAACATGTGTATAACTATACCACAAAACCTCAGACGGTAGGCAGTCATTTTGAGAATTAATCATGGGGAGATACAAACAAAGGCAAAGTACACCTTAGGTATTATTTTTCAATTTGTAAATGAACTCCACTTGTTCATAATCACCAATCTTAGTTAGGGCAACATGATGATGCTCATATGCAAGAACCAAATCTGAAGAACGAAGACTCAAGATCCATATGAACATAAGCCCTCTTTCACCAAAAGTAACAAGGAAAATAAAATTGGTGATGCGGACATCGGTACAAAGATTTGGCGCATCTATCACAGGAGACGTCGCAAATCGACGGCCATGATTTAAACCTTCAATTATGATTTATTTTTCTACATTTTAGTTCTTAATTAATGTATTTTCCTGTTGTACCCCTAGGATAGTTTATATGAGTGTTATGGCCCAAGGGGCAATTTTGTAATTTTTATTTTATCATGTTATGGCCTATATATGGCCTTAAGCTATTGTAAAAGGATGGTTAATGAATATGAAAATTTGGTGTGTTTCACATTTATGTTCTTCTTGGGAGAGGACGAGAGTGAGATTTCTATGAGAGAAATCGAAGTTGTCACCAGCCGCAGGATGGGTCCGGGCTCGTGACGTGAAGCCCCTTGGAGAAGGGCAATCGTATCACCCACCAACCTTGGAGACGGCCGGGTTTGTGGTTTTATTCTTTTCGTTATCTTTTCATTTTCTCATTGTCGACATCCCCATCCTCCACCCAAGCCACCGACCACCTCTTCACAATTCCACCGGCCACCTTTTCACAACCCGCCGGCCACCTCTTCACAACCCGCCGGCCACCTCCACCATCCACCCGTGAATCTTCCCTTCCCCTTTACCCTCCCCCTTTCCTAATTTGGGTTGGCAAAATCGAGAGGGAAAATCCATGACAATTTGGATTTCAAATTTCAAATTTGAAATCTTTCCTAATTGGTGTTCCTCCCATCAATTCCCCAATTAAGGCATTAATGGCCTCTTAATTTGAAATCAATTTTCAAATTAATTTCCCCCCATTTTCATTCAAATCCTGAAATTAATTTCAGGATTTGAATTAATCTCTCTCCCCTCTCTCCCTAGACCCGCCGGCCCCCTCTTTGGGCTCCCTCCTTTACTCCCCCATTCATGAAATTAATTTCTTTGATTTGAATTTTAAAATTCAAATCAATTCCCTCCTAATTTAATCAAAACTGAAATTAAAATTCAGATTTTGATTAAATTCCTAATTGATTCCCTAATCTAAGGAGTTTTATAGCAGGAATTAAATCCCTACCCATTAAATCATCTCTAGCCTATGCCTGCCACCTACCCATTAATTAATACTCTCACTCCTCTCTTTTGGAAGCAATCTCAATTGAGCATTAAATAATTATCTCATGTTAGAAGGCATTAAGGCTTTGTATTAACCCCTTTTCCCATCACTGTTGTCCCTCCCTCTCTCTTGGGATTTAAAATAGGATTTAGAATATAATTCCTAAATTTTCTCTCAGCTCACCGCTTCCCCAGCTGTTTCGGATTTCATTAATTCCTACAGGAATTAATTGGAAAACCTCCAAACCCATTATTCTACATTGAAATCACGCCTGGCCTTCTTGCCCCTGCTGGCCGGAACTCCCCCATTCCGTGCACACAAGTTCCCTTCCACAGATCTCTCCCAAACTCCATCTTACGGGAACTTTTTGCCTTCCAAGGATTGCAGCCAGAGAATTTTAGCAACTAGGAGTGTTTTTCCTGCAATATTGAAGCTTCAAAACTATTGTTTTACAAGGCCAACTTGCTGTCCAAGTTTTCTAAAACATCAAAGCTGCTGAGAGACCCTCTCCCTAGCAAAGCAGCCCTTCCCGTTCTACATCAGTTTGGTATCAGAGCATGGATTCGGATCAACTTGGAAGGACTCTAGACTGGGTGGCAAGTCAACTGGGCGCCATTAGTCAACATCTCAAGGAGACTCAAGCAGACTTAGCCGACTACCACCGTCAGACAATCAAACGGTTCGATGACCTAGAGCGAGGTAGGACGGACCCACCATTCTATGCAAAAAACCCTTCATCAAAAGAGAGAAAGAAGGCATTAAGAGACAAAAAGAGAGTAGAGAGAGTGGACAAATGGATGGAGACCAATGAAGCCTTCTGTTTCCCACACTATGCAAATCAAGGAAGAACATGAAGAATTGGTTGACAAGGAGAAATGCGCAGAGAAAGAATTGGTTGAGTCAATTGCAACTCCTACATAAGCAAAGGTTTCCCCTGACCCAACGAACACTCCTATATTAGAGAAGGTTGAGGAAGCTCTGGAAGTGATAGCCATAGAACTCCATCTTGCTCCTATCGCCAGTGAAGCCATCGATGAGGGTGAACAAGTTCCTACAGGCCAAAAGAAGTGCGACAGTTTGGACGGCTTTCCCTTGACTATGGTTAAGGAAATTGGCGAGCTTAAGTGCCCATTGGGTTTAGTGCCCATTTAGAGGATGAAACTATGTCTCCAAAGAACAGTCCAAAGTTGTACCTGGGCAGTTGTGATGCTAACTCGACGGAGTCGAGTATTCTCCCACCGGGGGAGAATAATGCGGACATCGGTACAAAGATTTGGCGCATCTATCACAGGAGACGTCGCAAATCGACGGCCATGATTTAAACCTTCAATTATGATTTATTTTTCTACATTTTAGTTCTTAATTAATGTATTTTCCTGTTGAACCCCTAGGATAGTTTATATGAGTGTTATGGCCCAAGGGGCAATTTTGTAATTTTTATTTTATCATGTTATGGCCTATATATAGGGCCTTAAGCTATTGTAAAAGGATAGTTAATGAATATGAAAATTTGGTGTGTTTCACATTTATGTTCTTCTTGGGAGAGGACGAGAATGAGATTTCTATGAGAGAAATCGAAGTTGTCACCAGCCGCAGGATGGGTCCGGGCTCGTGACGTGAAGCCCCTTGGAGAAGGGCAATCGTATCACCCACAAACCTTGGAGACGATCGGGTTCGTGGTTTTATTCTTTTCGTTATCTTTTCATTTTCTCCTTATCGACATCCCCATCCTCCACCCAAGCCACCGACCACCTCTTCACAATTCCGCCGGCCACCTTTTTACAACCCGCCGGCCACCTCTTCACAACCAGCCGGCCACCTCCACCATCCACCCGTGAATCTTCCCTTCCCCTTTACCCTCCCCCTTTCCTAATTTGGGTTGGCAAAATCGAGAGGGAAAATCCATGACAATTTGGATTTCAAATTTCAAATTTGAAATCTTTCCTAATTGGTGTTCCTCCCATCAATTCCCCAATTAAGGCATTAATGACCTCTTAATTTGAAATCAATTTTCAAATTAATTTCCCCCCATTTTCATTTAAATCCTGAAATTAATTTCAGGATTTGAATTAATCTCTCTCCCCTCTCTCCCTAGACCCGCCAGCCCCCTCTTTGGGCTCCCTCCTTTACTCCCCCATTCATGACTGTGGGCTCCGAAAATTCAGCCTCGGCCTCCACTCGCTTTTCTTATTCGGCGAGAGAGTTTTAACAAACTAAGTTCCAAGGTAAATTTTGGAAGGCACATGGGTTTGTAGATAAGATACTACCCAGAGATTTCGCCCTCATTTTGTGAGGACTTTATGATCTGAGTTCTGGTTTCCTATAGGCGCAAGCCCCTATAGTTAATTACCCTTCCCGATCACGGGAGAGAACTTTCGATTAAGGCTAGTCGTTGATCAAATACGTATAGAATACGTGTTATCTGGCATATAGTAACAGCAATAGGTCTGGATTTGAAAACTGGATTTGGATTTGAGAATTTGGAGAGTTTGATATTTAAAATAGAAATTGCACCATCTTGTACTTAAAGCGGATGGTGGGGGAATGGATGATGGGCCCGATCAAGATCCAATGGTTCCGTCGTCCCGGGCCATCGTGGTCCCTGGTTTACTTAGTCAGAGGAGGTAGTCGACCCAACCTGACAGAAGGATCCTTGTCGGCAGCCAAGGGTTGCTTCGTCCAAGGGGACCTTGTAGACCGGGGTTGAATATTTGTCTAAAGGGACAAATTTGAATCCACCTTAGCTAACAGAGGGCTTTGTGCCCTATCGATCATATCCTATTGATTCATATCTCAAGGATTTGATGCCAATAAGGAGCGTATTGGCTCTGGCCATAACCGGTATATCATGGTGCCATTTGGCGGCAAAATCACTTGGTTCAGAGGGCCCCGGGTCGTCGTAACCGTTTATTCTGCGGTGCCATTTGGCGGCGAACCGCCGGTTAGAGGACACGTACCACGTCCTTATTGACAGGAGATTGGTTGAGAATGGATCCTAGTGATGTTTTTGACTAGGCATTTCGCTCTTTGTGAGCAAAAGTAGATTTTAATTTGTCCACCCTGGCAAACTGTTGCGGAGGGTGGATGGATTTTGCTTTAAGTGTGTTGATGGATTGATTTCATTTTTAAATATATGAAATTTGGGCTTTTTGTGGAGCTTTGGATTTTGGGGATTTTTGAATTTTTGTGGATATTTGGATGGAGCTTTGGAATATTTGGGATTTTTTGGAATTTTGGGTGGAGCTTTGGAATATTTGAAATAAAACTTTGGATATTTAGGAGAAATTTGAAAATTTTGGGGAACCCCTCCGGTTGAGATCTGCATTCAACACCGCCATCATCGGGGTGTTTTGGGGTCATTTCTTTTTATGGATTGAACATTGTCAACTCTGTCGGACTGTCGACAGAGGATCGGGTTTCGTAGGCTTTATGTCCTTATTAGTGAATTCATATTGTTGTAGGTCTTGAAGGCCTAATATGAATATTTTAAAGCAAATATACCAGTCGCCACAACTTTATATTTGCTTAATGGTTCGAACCCTGTCGATTTCTATTGACCCGTATAGAAGGATCGGTTTCGAACCTGAATTCGTCTGTCAACCCGCGCAGCATCCCTAGACGTCACGTGTGTACCAATAACACGCTCGCCGGGGCCCATGCGGGTTTTATAATTATTTTTACCCCCTTTAGTGTACCTATGTGTATACAATTTATAGTGCACGTGCAGGAGTACTTTGAAATTATTTGTGGTTGTGTAGATAATTGACATTTGAATACACAACATTTGATTTCAGAGCTTATACACGCCTTCTGTCCGCTAGTACGAGTGTTGCGGATCCGGTGGCGGGGCATTATAATTTGTGGATTGTAGACGCCTTCTGTCTGCTAGTAGGAGTGTTGCAGATCCGGTGGCGTGGCGTTATAATTTGTGGATTGTAGACGCCTTCTGTCTGCTAGTAGGAGTGTTGCAGATCCGGTGGCGTGGCGTTTTGATGTTGACTCCCCCTTTCTCATTCACCGAGGGAGGACTTTCTGGATTTTGAAGTTTGTTGTTTTGTAGAGAACTCTTTTTAAGATGTTCAGTGTAATGGATTTGTTATCCCCGATGTTTGTGGACACCAGAATTATTTTCTTCTCGAGTATAGCACTAAGAAGAGAGTTTGGAACACCAGGAAGTTTGGTTCTAATTTGTTCAAACATGTCCTCTCTTCTGCCAGGGGGTGTCCTTTTTCGTACATCGGGTTGTCTTTGTACCCGGTGTACTGAAGCTCTTGATCACCACTGTCGTAGGTGATATTCGTACTTGTGTCCACAGTGATTCATTGTACTTTCAATACACTGTTGTTATCCACAAGTATCCATTTGCAGGGGACTACTGCATCTACTATGATCTCCTGAAAATGTTTGTAGAAGACCCATTATTCTGCATCATATCCACCCTTTCACCAATCTCGGGTGGGTTTTGATTGTACTTGTTTGACCTCGTAGGGATCGTTGTAAGAGTCTGTTGCATTCATCATGATCCCTCATGTATTTTGTCTCATGCATTCATAAGTTTTGATAATTGAGATTCGTTTGTAACTATTCAAATACTGTGAATAGATTACTATTCATTATTTGTATGCATCGAGGTCCTGTTCACCACGAGTCCCCTGCAGTTCTTTGAGTTCAATTTCATGTTCACTTTTGGTTCAAGGTTTTCTAGAGTCTTTACAGGTTCATTTTCATGTTCAAATTGATTTGAATCCAGCTCCAATTTGATTTTATTTTTATTTGATTTTGATCTTTAGAAATCATTTGAGTTTTATTCAGATTTAGGTCCACAAGTCCACTGTTCATCGTACAAGTCCTTTGCTCATTTAGTTCAATTTATATGTATTATTGTCCGAGTACAGGCCTTCTACATTGTTGCCCAAGAAGGTCTTCAAATTGTTCAAGTCTTTGTACATTTTAGTGAAAATTTCGGCAGCACCCCGACATATCCCCCGTTTGGGGGAAAATAGGGGAGCTGGGCCTTCCCACCACGCTACTAGAGCGTGTATGGTAGGTGTCCGTAGACACCGCGGCCGTACAAAATGTCATCCCACCACGCTACAAGAGCGTGTATGGGGCCTTCAGCAGTACCCGTACCAGAACAGCAGTGACATACCCGAACAGCAGTGACTCCCCACCACGCTACAAGAGCGTGTATAGGGCTCTCCCACCTCGTCGTATGCGTTGCACCGGGCTCCCTCCTACCGTGCTACAAGAGCGCGTATAGGTGGTTCTCCGGTCCGCTGCAAACATCGAGAATAGGATTTATAACATCATACCTTTCGTAGCAGTGTCGGCGGTGTCGGTGTCGAGGTCGAGGCCGAGGACCATCCGACCACGCTACAAGAGCGTGTATAGGGCTTACCCGCCTCGTCGTATGCTTCGCACCGGGCTCCCTCCCACCGTGCTACAAGAGCGCGTATAGGTGGTTCCCCGGTCCGCTGCAAACTTCGAGAACGGGATTAGAGTTAGAAATTTTACCTTGAAGACCGGCAGTGGCTCGTGGACCGAGGATCGAGGGAAAGCATATGCATTTTTTTATTTAAACATTAATTATAATTAATTATTAATTATAATATTTTTAATTAATTATATTTATTTATAATTAATTAAAGTAATTAATTATACTTAATATAATTAATTAGAATAATTAATCATATTTTAACTTTAATTAATTAGAACTAATTAATATTAATTAACTTGATTAATTAATACTAATTAATTATAATTAATTAAAAGTTATAATTAATTAAGATTAATTTTAATTAAATTAATTATAATTAATTAACATTAATTATAATCACTTAATTAAAATTAATTATAATTAATTATACTAACCATAATTAATCAAAATAATTATAATTAAAATTAATTTTAATTAAAACAAATTAATCCCTCCCTCTACCTTCTCTGGCTCAGCAAATTTACGGATTTGGCCGAAGTAGCGGGCGAACGGCAGAGAGTTACCTTCACAGCCGCTGAGCTCTTGTTCTGTTCCAATCAAAATGTTGGACTTCCGACCAGAGAGGAGGGGAAACTCGTCAAAGAGAGCAAAGTCGAACAACCCGAATGAGCCGAAGAAGCGCGCGTTAGGTAGAAAGTTATCTTCACGGACAGCGAGCTCCTGTCTTGCTTCCGATCGGAGAGGGGAAGTCGTACAAGGGGCGGCGCCGAACAGCCACGAGGAGTCGAAGAAGCGACAGGAAGGGAGAAAGTTACCGTCCTAGCAAGCGAGCACCTGTTCTTACTTCCGATCAAAATGACGTAACTTCCGACCCGTTAGGAAGGGAATGCCGTCGGAAGAGCAGAGTCAAGCAGCTGCGAATGGAGCGGAAGAAGCGACTCGAAAGGGAGAAAGTTCCTTCGCAGCCGGCGAGCTTCCTGGGTCGCTTCCGATCAAACTGTCGTAACTTCCGATCCGCCTGGGAGGAGAAAGCAAGAGCGACAGAGAGAGAGCGAGAATGTGAGAAAGAGAACGGGAGAGGTAGCGAGAGTGAGAGAGCCCCCCAGCTCTCTCATTTCTTCAGTTTTTTTTTTTTAACGAGGCAGAGGGGTCGTGCGATGAAACGACGCGAGGTCGTGCAGTGACGTGCGGGGGACGGCTGCGACAGAGTAGGTAAAGGATTTGATATATATATATATATTCTTTTGCACGGCATAGCAGGTCAACAATGACATTAATTTCTTTGATTTGAATTTTAAAATTCAAATCAATTCCCTCCTAATTTAATCAAAACTGAAATTAAAATTCAGATTTTGATTAAATTCCTAATTGATTCCCTAGTCTAAGGAGTTTTATAGCAGGAATTAAATCCCTACCCATTAAATCATCTCTAGCCTATGCCTGCCACCTACCCATTAATTAATACTCTCACTCCTCTCTTTTGGAAGCAATCTCAATTGAGCATTAAATAATTATCTCACGTTAGAAGGCATTAAGGCTTTGTATTAACCCCTTTTCCCATCACTGCTGCCGCTCCCTCTCTCTTGGGATTTAAAATAGGATTTAGAATATAATTCCTAAATTTTCTCTCAGCTCACCGCTTCCCCAGCTATTTCGGATTTCATTAATTCCTACAGGAATTAATTGGAAAACCTCCAAACCCATTATTCTACATTGAAATCACGCCTGGCCTTCTTCTCCCTGCTGGCCGGAACTCCCCCATTCCGTGCACACAAGTTCCCTTCCACAGATCTCTCCCAAACTCCATCTTACGGGAACTTTTTGCCTTCTAAGGATTGCAGCCAGAGAATTTCAGCAACTAGGAGTGTTTTTCCTGCAATATTGAAGCTTCAAAACTATTGTTTTACAAGGCCAACTTGCTGTCCAAGTTTTCTAAAACATCAAAGCTGCTGAGAGACCCTCTCCCTAGCAAAGCAGCCCTTCCCGTTCTACATCAATTGGTGATGGCCCTTCCTCAACAAAATTAATACACTTGCCTAACTGGTAAGTTATGTGACTATTGTTCAATACTTGACCATACAAAAGAAAAATACTATAAGCTGCACCTAAACTCTTTCATGAGAAAGTAAAGAATGATGAGAGAGCAAAACTACTATGGAGTGGTGGACAACACCATGCTAGGTTTAGTCAACAAAACAAACCCATCCATATCTCTAATATTCATCTTTAATGGAAATGCCGAAGAATAACAAGGTCATCCCCTAATATGATCACACAAGAGTTGTTCAACCTAAGGATACAAGTTAAGAAAGCGCGATCAGCGCCATCATCAACACAGGCAGACAAAAGAACCTCATTTCTACCAATCAACTGTAGAAATTAGAGTTAGAAATATACGTTGATTTAATCCTTACTTGCTATGTTGGATTCAAAAGAAGCAAGAGATAATGATTGATCTCCAATAAGATTGGTGTTGCTTGAAGCTTGCAATAACAAATGTCAAAACAAGTTGGGTTTTAAATTTTTGTGAGTTTCTTTATCATCTACTAAGATCAAAAAATACTTTTCTTAGAAGATGATATTCAACAAAGATGGATGAGATATTTTGCTAAATTTTTTAATGAAGATTGTGAAAATAAGATTGACTATAGTGACCTTAGCACCCTAGATGAAAATAAAGATTTATGTTTTTATCGGCGTATTAGTAAAACTGAAGTTAGAGAGGCTTTAAAGAAAATGAAGGGTGGAAAAGCTGTTGGACCTGATGATATTCCAATAGAGGTGTGGAAATGCTTAAGAGATGAAGGAATTTCATGGATTACTAAACTTTTTAATACTATTTTGAAGACTAAGAAGATGCCAGATGAGTGGAGAATGAGTGTGTTAATTCCTATTTTTAAGAATAAAGGTGATGTACAAGATTGTGTGAATTATAGAGGTATTAAGTTAATGTGTCATACTTTAAAACTATGGGAGCGAGTTTTGGAGCATAGGTTGCGGCGTGATACTAATGTTTCTCAAAATCAATTTGGATTCATGCCGGGTAGGTCGACTATGGAAGCCATACATTTATTAAGAGGTTTGATGGAGAAATATAGAGAAAATATGGAGGATCTACATATGATATTTATTGATTTAGAAAAAGCATATGATAAAGTTCCAAGAGAAGTGCTATGGAGAGTTCTTGAAAAGAAAGGAGTCAATAATGCTTATATTCAAATCATTAAAGATATGTATGCAGGAGCTATTACTTGTGTTCAAACACAAGGTGGATTGACCAAGTATTTCCCTATTTCGGTTGGGTTACACCAAGGATCAGCCTTAAGCCCATATCTTTTTGCTTTAGTCATGGATGTTCTCACTAGACATTTGCAAGAGGATGTACCTTGGTGTATGTTTTTTGCTGATGATATTCTTCTTGTTGATAAGACTAGAGAGGGAGTTGAAGGTAAACTTGAATTATGGAGGTCAACCTTAGAGTCTAAAGGTTTTCGCTTGAGTAGATCTAAAACGGAATATATGGAGTGTAATTTTAGTAGTAATAGACCTAGTGAGGGGATTGTGACTTTGGGCGATCAAGTCATTAATAAGAGTACACGTTTTAGATATCTTGGATCTATTGTTCAGAGTGATGGTGAAATAAATGGGGATATTATCAGCAGAATTCAAGTTGGATGGTTGAAGTGGAGGAATGCATCGGGCTTGTTATGTGATAGAAATGTACCCCTCAAACTTAAGGGAAAATTCTATAAGATGGTAGTGAGGCCTGCAATGCTTTATGGTGCCGAATGTTGGCCTTTAAAAGAGAAGCATAATACTAAGTTAAGTGTGGCAGAGATGAAGATGCTCAGGTGGATGAGTGGCTTTACCCTTAGAGATAGGATTCGAAATGAGCATATACGTGAAAAGGTTGGAGTAGCTCCAGTAGAAGATAAGATTAGAGAAAGTCGCCTTAGATGGTTTGTTCACATAAAACGGCGGCCTTGCGATGACCCGGTTAGAAGAGTAGAGGTATTAGATTTGACTTATGTTAAGAAAGGTAGGGGTAGACCTAAAAAGACTTGGTTAGAAAATATTAAGAATGACCTTTCTTTATTAGATTTAAACGAGAATTTGACTTTTAATAGGACACAATGGAGAAAAAAGATTCATGTAGCCGACCCCACATAGTGGGATAAAGGCTTGATGTTGTTGTTGTTGTTGTTGTCTTTATCATCTACTAAAGTCAGCTCATTAATGAGCTTCTTCTACTTATTAAGCTCATAAAGTGTCACTATTTGGTTCAATCCCCTTGCTTTGGCTCTTTGGTTTCCTCCTTGGCTCTTCTTCCCGTGGTTTCTCTTTCTCCCTTGCTGGCTGCTGGTTCCAGTCCCCTTTGTGCCCCTTCGATTCCCTGCTTGGCTGCTGGTCCGGTTCCTGTGCAGCCCCTTCGATTTCTCCCTAGTTGCTATTTCCCATGGCTATTCCCTGCTCCTTCCCGTGGACTGTTCGGATTCCATGCTCTGTCCTGATTCCCTGGGCGCCTGCTCCTTTCCTGTGGCTACTTTTCCCTGTTTTCTGTGTGGCCTTTTCGGGTGTTGTTCTGGCTCCCTTTGAGCTTTGGCTGCTGTTTCGGTTCCCCCTTGGCTACCTATTTGGGTTTTCTATGTGACTGTTTGGGTGTTGTGCTGGACTGAATGTTTGGTCTTCTATTTCATGCTTTTAAATGGTTTAAATGGGGGTTATAGTGGTTGTTTGGCTGCCCCTTTTATTCTATATATATGAGATGTTTTTTATTCAAAAAAAAAAGGATGTTATGAGGATGAAATGTGAGTTACTTTTTGAATAGAAAACCTACGGGTTTTGTTGGAAAAGCTTGCGAGCTTGTTCCATCCCTTCCTCACCCTCTAGGAAAGCTTGCGAGCTTCTCCTCCCTTCGTCTCGGACTTCTTATCTCGTTCTTCTCTCCGCAAGCGTCCACCCCACCTGTATCATTCTTCTCAACGATTGGCAAGCAGCTTTAGGAGTTTATGTTTTAAAAGTTTGTAAGCGTCCTTTTATATTATAAAAAGTGTCTTTTGAGTATTTTCTGAATTTTCTATTTCCTAGGAAGTTTTTGTTTTTGCTCGCAAAAAATTAGGGTTGTCCTAATTTTTTGCTTGCATCATCAAAGAGCTATGGACAAAGAGATGCCATAAGTGGAGAAGTCTCCATTACAGAAGGAGCTTAAATAACCACTACTCACCGTATTGCCAATTCAAGCAAGAAAAGGAAAAAAATTAATGCCACGACAGTTTTTGCAAGTTGAAAAGATGGCACATTATTATAGAACTAAGTAAAACAAACATGTAAACCCAAGTACCCAACTTATGATTTTTGGATATTTGCAGGAAATTTTTTAAGATGAAATGCTTCCCAAGCTCCATGAACTAAAAAGCTCTCGCAATAAGTAACTAAAATACCCAAGGAACTTCCTAACAGATCAATTAACAAGCAACCAAGTGATATAAATGGGAGGTTTAAAAAGTCAACATTCCCTCACTTGAAGTTATACTATCACAGGAATAAAATCTTACAAAAAGTGGGATCTACCTATGATCTGGGGATCAGATTTAGTAAAAGAACAATAAGATCTATAAAAAAAATTTGGGCATTAGATCGTCAAAAGATTAAAGAGATCATCTTCTTTGAAATTTTAATATTGCAATTTCTCAATGAATATTATAGAAAATAGAAATTCTCATATCACACTAATAAGATCAAAGTGGATGTTGTCATAAGCACGACAAGACATCAATCAAATAATTTGAACTTATTTAAGTTTCTATCATTGATAGAATTTAACCATTTTGTTAGCTATTATTATGTTTATCCCTTCTGTAATTTTTTATTTAAAGGCTTGAAATTCTTCAAAAAAAAGCAATCAAAATCTCGGTACTTTATATTGTTCCTCTTTCTCTTCTATCTGCCTAACTCCTTCAGCCACAAGTTTGGTGTTTGCA
The DNA here is from genome assembly GCA_016618105.1 of Dendrobium huoshanense. Taxonomy (NCBI): domain Eukaryota; kingdom Viridiplantae; phylum Streptophyta; class Magnoliopsida; order Asparagales; family Orchidaceae; genus Dendrobium; species Dendrobium huoshanense. Next base: position 5,455,110 of record CM028347.1, on the reverse strand, counting down.
TACTATTGCCTTGTCAAGCGCAGCCAACTCTTCTAGTCACAAGTAGGTATTGTCCTTCTTATCAACTGGAAGTGTAGGGAGATGCAAAGATGGGAGTTCCACCTTGAGATGAAGCAATGCTTCCGCCCTGAATGCCAAATCATAAGGAGTTGTCAAAGTTGCCATCTTATAAGTAGTTTTAAAAGACAATAATGCCTCGATCAATTTCTCATGTGATTCACACTTGCTGGCAGAGAGCAATTTTTTATAAGGCTTCCATGAGTACATTTGCTCTGCATTCTGTAGCATTTAACTTTGCTTTCTTGCTGGTTTCCTTGCAATTGCCTTGTTTGCTGCTGCCTTGAAACAACCAACTGCCTTGCGGCTGGTGGCTCACTGCTTTCTTACTTAGCCTTGATGCTGTCTTGTTGTTTGTTGCCGCTGCTTGCTCCAAAGCTGCTGTCATTGCAATCTAAAAAGCGTCCAGCTGATGTAACAAGTCCAGAGTTCATTTTAGCACTAGAAAATATAGACTGTAGTGCTGTTTTTAAGTCACCCATTCTTAAAACAGCACTTTGTTTACGATGTCCAGCAGTGGAAAACAAAAAATAAGAGAGAAATTTATCAACAGCAAGAAATCTCTATTAAGAGATTGGTCTATATATCAGTAATCATACCAGGGCGTAATCAATCCAACAACTCCAATGGGTTCTTTGATAACATAAGACTTAAATGTTTGCAATGGAACAGAAACAGGGGTTCTTTGCTTTCCATCTAAGGATTCTGCAAGATCTGCATAGTACTCAAAACAGGAAGCAACATCATCCTGAAGGACAGAAGGGCATAATAAGTCAACTATTATCTATATAGAATTTTGACGCAAGTCATGAAACTTTGTTAACTCACCAAATCCCACGTCGTTTCATCCAATGGTTTCCCACTATCTAGGGCTTCAAGTTTAGCCAATTCAGATGCCCTCTCTCTAATCTGCAACAATAAGTTGAAAAATAACAGTAAAGTCCCAAGTAAGATCTAAAAAAGGTAGAAAGAGCTGTATCCACTCCAATAACCAAGAATTAGCTCGAGTACTTCCTTAGTAGGACATGTTTCAAATAGGTCAGGACAAGAGTGCATGTCTTGTAATGTAATCAAATAAAGAGTAAAATACAAGCTGGGCAACAAATTTTATATTCATATATTTTAACCATGAATCATCATTTAGTATACTTTAGTGAACTGAAAAAAAAATGATGAGCATGTTTAGCCCACCTGCCTGATTCCTGAACCATAAACCAGCTTTAGTAGCTAACAACCAGTAAACTAACTTAAAAATGACAACAGAACATTGTCATGAAGACAGATATTTGGCAATTTATTTTCCAATCAAATATATGAATCACACATGTAGTTTCCAATCAGCAATATTCACAACATACAAACAACATAAATTGCAAATAAACCCTTTCATAGAAGATTAAAATTGATTAAAAAAATCATCATCACAATTACCAATAGACTTGTCCCAAGCATTTAGGTTCAGCTTTATAATTTCTTAAACAACTTTCATTCTTTTTGAGTGCTACATAGAGTGCTGACTTATTTTGCATTATTTTAACATAACAAAAATCCATTTCGCAACTGATCTACCATTTTTACTTCCAAATCTTCTCACATCAATTCTTTCTACCATTGTATTCTAATATCTTATCTTTAATAGATACTATTCCAATGATCTCTGATGTAGAACGAATAGGAACCCTTCTAGAAATCTGGAATTAGCTTCAGGTTTTTTTTTTTTTTTTTTCAAAACCTGAGAGAAAATTGACAGCAAGCTGCAGTCTTCAAAACGTGCAAGGCAGCAAAGAAAACACTTTGCTGGAATTTTCTGGCCAGCAAGGGAAAAGCTGTCTAGTAAGCAGGACAGTGAATATTCCTGCTGAAATTTGAGGGCAGCAGAGAAGAATTTTCCTACAGGACTTCTGGACAGCAAATTTAGACTTCCAACGGTGCAGGACAGCAGGTTCCACTATTCAAACAGCAATTTTGAGCATTCAAGTGCTTAGGATGCAAAGCCAATGGCTGAGATTTCGGCTGCAGCATTAGGGAGTAGGAGAATCCATGATTTGTGGAGTTTTGGAGAGGTTTAGTGTAGGAAATCCAGTGGGAAAACCTTGAAGAATTTCAGCCAGTAAGGGGAGACGGGAAAGGTGAAGGGGCTGCGGGATCCAAGGGGAAAGAATGGGAAATTTAATTCTTAAGCTGTTACGTGAAGAAGCTCATGGGATTGAATTGAATTGAGGCTTTTATTTCCTAAATGCCACCTCTAGTTTTAAGAAATAAATTAAAGCCAAGGGATTACAGAGGGAGACGGTGAAAAAAATAGAAAATCTGAAGACTTTCTATTTCCAGAATCAGAGATTTGATTTGGGAAATAGAAAGGAAATAAAGTTGAGTAAATTCGGCTGAGAGCAATGTGGGGAAAAAGGAAATAAATGTGAGTGAAGCCAAGGTGGAGGTGATTTAATTTGGAGAGTGATTTGAGGGAATTAATGTCTTAAATCTGAATTTAAATTCAGATTTGAGAATTAATGACGATTGACTTAAATGGTGGGAGAGATTAATGGTGTGAATAATGCTAATTCGAATTCAAATTTTGGAATTCAAATTTGCATTAATGAAGAGCTCTTCTCTAATTGGAAACTAAATGATTACAAGGGAAGGATTAAGGGAGGCCGGCGGGATTTTTGAATTCAAAATTCTGAGATTTTATTTCAGAATTAATGACATCATTAAATGCCTAATTATTAAGAATGAATTAAGCAATTAATAAATTTGAATTCAAATTTGAATTTTGAATTCAAATCCTTCGTTAACTTAATCCCTCCAATTTAGGAAAGGCAATTAATAATTGGAGCAAAGGTGGGGGTTCTCGGTTGGGGTGATGGAGGGGTTGTTAAAACTGGCAGTTCAATGGGAAAGAGGAAGGGGTCGGTGGCGGTGGAAGGAGGAGATGGGGATGTCGACAAGGAGGAAATGAAAAGATAACGAAAAGAATAAAACCACGAACCCGGCCATCTCCAAGGTTGGTGGGTGATACGATTGCCCTTCTCCAAGGGACTCAAATCAGGAGCCCGGACCCATCCTGCGGCTGGTGACAACTTCGATTCCTATCTTATAGGAATCTCACTAACGCTCTCTCACAAGAAGAACACAAGTGTGGGAAACAATTTTTCATATTCATCAACCATCCATTACAATAGCTTAAGGCCCTTATTTATAGGCCATAACATGAGAAAATAGAAAATTACAAAAATGCCCCTTGGGCCACAACACTCAAATATATTAACCTAGGGGTAAAAATAGAAAATAACATAAAATAGAAACTAAAATGCATAAAATAATTCATAAATGGCAACTTAAATTAGAGTCGTCGATTTACGACGCCTCCTGTGATAGATGCGCCAGATCTTCGTGCCGATGTCCGCATCATTTGATTTTAATGGAAAATATCTTTTGATTTTAAACCTATTCTAAGTGTGACGATAAACTTCATAAAATCATGTTATGTGATAATGTGAGATGCTTGAGTATTCTAGAAAAATAAGCTATTAATCGCATGAAATTGGAATCTAAACAATAAAGTATGTTACTGATATGATTCCGGAATTTTCACCACCTAATTTATAACATTAGAGGATGAACCTAACTGAATGTGTAAAAGTTAAAAGGCAGATAGATTGTTTACTTAAAAAACAAAGGGAGAGTATAAGTCTTATGTGATTCCTGCATCACTTTAACTAAGCAAGATGAAAGTTAGTGAATTTGTGTATATATTAGAAATTAATAAAGTTATCATCAAATATTGATTTCCCCTACCTAGATTGGATGATGTGTTGGATATGATGACTAAAGCTACCATACCTTTGAAATTTGATCTAAAGAGTGTTGTAAAGTAAGAATGCAAGATAAGTATGAATGAAAATTTACTTTCAAAACTATGGAAGGATAATATAAATGGCTAATGATGACATTCGAATTGACTAATGTAGCAAATAATTTATGTCAAGTTATTCAACTTTCATTTAAAAACATTGTGTTGTTTACTTTGATGATACTCTGATGCACAATAAAACTATAGTGGATCATTTAATGCATCTTAAAAATTCTTTGAAGTATTGCGAACTAAAAAGTTTATTTGACTATGAAAAAAGCTATTTTGCTCCACCATTCATGATATTCTTGGGACTTGTTGTGAAGAGTAATGTTATTTGCAATCTTGATAAAATTAAAGAAACTAATAATCAACCAAAACCTATTAATATTCATGAAATTCAAACTTGTTATGGCTTGGCAACTTTATATATGCAATTTATTAAGGGATTTAATATTGTAATGACACCCATCACCAATTTACTTAAAATTGAGAAATTTAATAGGACAAAATCTGTTGATCGTACTTTTAAGAATATTATAGAGAGACTTAAAAATATTGCTGTGCTTAAATTGCCTGATATGGTGATTAAGGTTTCTTGTGATACATAATGTTTAAATACTAGAAGAGCTTTAAATAAAAAGAGCATTCAACTACTTATTTTAGTGAGAAATGAAATGAGGTTAGACAAATACATCCAGACAATGACAAAGAATTTTATGTAATCATAGAAGCTCTTCGAAACTAGAGATAATACTTGCTACCTAAGGAATCTGTCCTATAGTATAATCTTCAAGCATTGAAGTATCTAAATGCACAAAAGAAATTAAAACAACATGCTAAATAGGTTGAATTTTAGTAAGAATGTACATTTGTACAAAAACAATAGAAATAGTAGAGAATAAGTCTATTGAGATTTAATATTGCCTATAACTGAGTTTTCATATAATTCATCTATTAATAGTTCCATGGTATGAGTCAATTACGAATAATTATATGATTTCAACCTAAAAAACTTATAGATCTTGTCGAGCTTCCTTATAAGTCAAAGTCTAGTGTATTTAAACAATCACTTGCACAACATATCTGTGAATTGCATGAGATATTCAAAAATGTTAATTGTTAAATAAGACAATTATAAATTTATGGCTATTATGAATAAGAGATGTGAAATTCTATAAGATATTTGTTTGTCCGAGCCCAAAAAAGTTTCCTATAGGAGCCTTTAAATAACTCTGTTAAATATGGCTCATATAAAATCATGCAACATATTGGTCAAATGCTTATAAGTTGCAATTTTCAAGAAGTTCTAATATAAATCTAGTCTTCAATGTATACAACTTAATTTTCTATTATGATTTAGCCACCAATGCCTTAGATTCTTTTATCTTTTCATCTCCTCCTTTTGAACTTACATCCAAAATTTTATCAGATTGTTGCCATACACATCTTGTACCATAAGTGACACGAGACAATGAATTGCATCCACTACTGATTATGGATATAAAGTGTATATTGTGCACTAGTGTGATAGATTTTCATGTGATTATTCATTGATTTCTCTACAAGAAGCGCAATAGTTATATTCAAATTTGCTTGATGAATATCAAATGCACAATTCATCAAAACCAAACTTTTTTAATCCATGCAAATTTAATACAATTCTCAAATTTTATAATTATTTAAAACACAGCACGTGTGTTGAGAACTTGAGATGATTGGATTGATAGTTTGAGCATTGTCTTTACCTAAGTTTATGTTATTTAGAGGAGTTCTTTAGTAATTTAGTTTTTTTTTTTTTTTTCTCTTGATAAACATGCCTATGACCTATGATGATCCCTATAGAGAATGAATAATGTTATCCAATGTTCTGACCATTCTACCCTCTAATTCTATTCAATTCCCCATGTGTGCTTAATTTGGTTCAACAAGTTCCCAGTATTATTCCGTATTTGGTCCAATCATAAGTTCTCTATTGGTTCAACATCTGTTCATTCCTATTTTGAACCTTAAGTTGAGTTTTGAATTGGTTTAGCCTTGATTATTTGTCGTTGCACAAAAATCCTTACAAAGAATTATTTGTTGTGGTCATGATTTATTTATCTATTATCATTAGGGTCGTGAATTAAGGCTCCTAGCATTGCTTCTAATACTTTTGTTTAACTTGCGGTTGATGCGGACATCCAACGGTGAAAGCTTATCTGAGGAGACGAAGATCAATGGCCGAGATCATTCCACTTTATCTTAATTTACTAATTGTCATTTTTTTGTTTTATTTATGAATTTTTCATTTTTACCCTCACTTGAGGGAGTAGTCCTATGTAGGCTCTAGGGGCATATTTGTCTTTTGAGTTTCTTTTATTTTGAGGCATATATATAGAGGCCCATGCTATTGTATTAGGATGATGAATTAATATTAAGGAGAAATTTTCTACACTTTGTTCTTGAGAGCTATGGGAGTTCTTAGGAGAGTGGAAGTCCCTATGTGAGGGCAACGAAATACCCACCAGCCGCAGGAAGTGTCTGGGCTCGTGGTTTAAAGTTCCTAGGTGAGGGCATTGTAACACCCATCAGCCGTAGGAAGCGTCCAAGCTCATGGTTTATCTTTCTTTCTTGTTTCCCTCCTCTCCCTCCGACCAACCACCCTTCCCTCTCCAAACCGCCACCACCCCCCCCCCCCCCCCCCCCCCCTCCTCTTAGCCGAGAGCCACCATACCCAGCCCTACCACTGGCAATCTCCCTCCCTAACCCCACTTCCCTCCAAAACCCCCTCTTTCCTTAATTAGATTATCATTAATTTGGAAAGGAATTTAAATTCAAATTAATCCAATTTGAATTTCAAATCCTTCCTAATTAATTACATTAATCTTGTAAGCTTCCTTCATTCTATAAACTAATATATTATGAAATTGATTGATTAATTAATCCCTAACCTAAATACTTTGAACCTAGACACCCCTTCCCTCCTCTCTCTCTCAATCTCTCTAGGCCGGCCCCTCCCTTCTTTCTCTTGATTGGAGTCAATCTCGCTTGATAGCCAATTTTCCTAAAATATACTAGATAATTTTGGAAAGAGAATCAATCTGATTTGAATTCAAATTCAAATGCCAAATTCTTTCCTAAAATATCTAGTGTTAAATTAGGAAATCCCTTAAATCAATCCAAATCAATTTCAAATTAAATTGGATTGATTATCTCTCTTTCTAAAACTGAAATTTAATTTAGAAGAGCATTAACTCCACCAATCCACTCCCCAAACCCATGCATGCCGCCGATTTTTACCCCTCCCCTCCCCCTTCTCTCCCCTATCTTCCTCTCTCTCCGTTAATTCTCCTTCCCCTTTGGAATTGAATTTAAATTGATTTCTTTTCTCTAGCATTTTTTTTTTTTTTTTGATTAAAACAGAAATCCATTAATGAAAGAAGGTTACAACAGGAGACCACACATCTGGCCACAGCATAAGCTTAAATTGATTTCTTTTCTCTAGCATTGCTTCTAATACTTTTGTGTAACTTGTGGTTGATGCGGACATCCAACAGTGAAAGCTTATCTGAGGAGACGAAGATCAATGGCCAAGATCATTCCACTTTATCTTAATTTACTAATTGTAATTTTTTTTGTTTTATTTATGAATTTTTCATTTTTACCCTCACTTGAGGGAGTAGTCCTATGTAGGCTCTAGGGGCATATTTGTCTTTTGAGTTTCTTTTGTTTTGAGGCATATATATAGAGGCCCATGCTATTGTATTAGGATGATGGATTAATATTAAGAAGAAATTTTCTACACTTTGTTCTTGAGAGCTATGGGAGTTCTTAGGAGAGTGGAAGTCCCTATGTGAGGGCAACGAAATACCCACCAGCAGCAGGAAGTGTCCAGGCTCGTGGTTTGAAGTTCCTAGGTGAGGGCATCGTAACACCCATCAGCCGTAGGAAGCGTCCAGGCTCATGGTTTATCTTTCTTTCTTGTTTCCCTCCTCTCCCTCCGGCCAACCACCCTTCCCTCTCCAAACAGCCACCAACCCCTCACCCCCCCCCCCCCCCCCCCCCCCGTCCTCTTAGCCGAGAGCCACCATACCCAGCCCAACCACTGGCAATCTCCCTCCCTAACCCCACTTCCCTCCAAAACCCCCTCTTTCCCTAATTAGATTATCATTAATTTGGAAAGGAATTTAAATTCAAATTAATCCAATTTGAATTTCAAATCCTTCCTAATTAATTACATTAATTTTGTAAGCTTCCTTCATTCTATAAATTAATCAAATATGAAATTGATTGATTAATTAATCCCTAACCTAAATACTTTGAACCTAGACACCCCTTCCCTCCTCTCTCTCTCTCTAGGCCGGCCCCTCCCTTCTTTCTCTTGATTGGAGCCAATCTCGCTTGATAGCCAACTTTCCTAAAATATACTAGATAATTTTGGAAAGAGAATCAATCTGATTTGAATTCAAATTCAAATGTCAAATTCTTTCCTAAAATATCTAGTGTTAAATTAGGAAATCCCTTAAATCAATCCAAATCAATTTCAAATTAAATTGGATTGATTATCTCTCTTTCTAAAACTGAAATTTAATTTAGAAGAGCGTTAACTCCACCAATCCACTCCCCAAACCCATGCATGCCGCCGATTTTTACCCCTCCCCTCCCCCTTCTCTCCCCTATCTCCCTCTCTCTCTCTGTTAATTCTCCTTCCCCTTTGGAATTGAATTTAAATTGATTTCTTTTCTCTTGCCCCCCCCCCCCTTCCCCTCCCTTTTGTTCTACAACAGTGGCACTTTCCAATTATGACTTGTGAATTCATGTACCATAGTTGTTAAGGTTGGCTTGCAGCTCTGCATTATAGGCTTTAATTGTTGTACTATAATCTCTCTTATGGGATTTCAATGGCTTTTTTGGATATAGGATTGCCAACTTTGTTCTAACATCTTAATTTTGTGAGAGATTTCATTATTAAAAAAAGGGGTATTTAAGTATGTAAGGACTTCCAATCCTTTGAATTATTTTGTTTTTCTTTTGATTTGGATGTTGGAATGGATGTGATTCTTTTTAACCTAGCACAATTTGAGACTACAAATTTCTTAATCTCCATGTAGGCCTATTAACAATCCAATCTCCAACCTATCCAACCCAAACTTAAGCTTAGCTTGAAGTTATTTGGTCCATAATTTGATTAAGCCAAACTTGGTTACAAGTGGGATCGATCTGATCTTGATTCAACCAAATAACTTTGGGAACCAAAATTTGTTCTAATGTTGATCAACTTTGGATATTCAAAAGCAAATACTTAATTTGGCATACATAAAAAACTAATACATATAAAGATTCATATGAGGACAATGGAGAACCAAGCGATGCATGAATAATTTTATCCTACCAATCAAGCCAAGGAAGCTGACCTATAATAAGACTCAAGCTCAACCCGAACTTATTACGAGCTCAATTTTGGGCTAAAGCTAACTCATGTGAAAATATATTTGGTTCAAGGTCCGCCCAACTTTGAAATCAAGCTTCGAATCAAATTCAAGATAGCCAATTTTGTCAATTCATATTTATATGGAATTTTTATTTTGTAAAAAAATATCCTAATGTCAACTATTTGAGTTCTTCAATACAAGAAGCATGATGAAAGGGTGTTGTTAATACTGATCAAAAGTAAACTGACAACCACACAAATATGAACTATGCTATATGCATTAGAGTTGCAAACATAGAAATCTAACATTTTTTTGTAGTTTGTTGTGATTGTAAAAGATCAAGAAGTCTATACAGTGTGATGGAGACTTCGTCGTTTAAAAAAAAATTTTAAGGGTTATAACTTGAAATTTGTGAAATTAATAAAAACTGAAATAAATTGCGTGAAACTAGTCACTTGAATGGTGGATCGAGCATGCATGAATACTAACTACAATATAATTGGTAAAGCTACATGAATCGAATTGAGAAAAAGTTAAGCTACTGGTTGATTTATACTCAATTTGATATTTTGTGAGTCAAACAAATCAAGCTTGAGTTAGTCCAGCCCAATTGACAATACACACAACAAACATCTTCATCTGGCTCAATCTTATCCAACCATAGCTCAATTCAAAATCAATCCGAGCTGGTTCGACTCATTAGTTGGCTCACCGACTTCAATCCAAGGAAAATTTAGACCAATCATCGATCGATTAGCAAAATTATACTTTTTTTTAATTAATACCCTAATGTATGACAACTTTTAATTCTCCATTACAACTATACAATTATAACTCTTAAAATTCATGTTATTATTAATATCCCATTCTTTTATAGAAGAGATCCAATGTATTTAAATCTATCATAGCTAGATATGGCTTGATCATCTAGCAATATAATTCATAATCATTTATTTTCATCCAATAAAATAAAATCTATAACATCATTACAAATTTACATATGCTAGATTACATAAACTTCCTCAACTAGTTTTAAGCCCCTTACTGTCAAAACTTTTCCTCAATTGACCTAACTTAATCACTTTAAAAAACAACCCAATTAGAAACATCATATGAAAATAACATAGACTGCATACAAAAATATACAACCTTTATAATTATCTTGGATATAATCCTATTATAATCGAATTTTTTTTTTTATAAATCCAAAATTACTTATAATGCTAGACACGATTCTACGCATATTTTTAGCAATTTTAACATACTTTTGGCAGACACGTTTCTCCTAATTAATAACCACGATATCAATTCATGTGAATCTGATCACATGCCTTTAAAAAAACAATAAATGCCCCTAATATAATCCTTTCATTGTCCTTCCATCGCCCACTTCACATTTCATTAATTACTTAAAAGAAAATCAACTTCATGGATCTTCGTGGTTCTATATCGATGTGAAGTTTTTAATCATATGGTTCATATCTTTCTTATAACTCATTTCATGAACTAAACAAACGACACATCTAGCTTCAAGAAACGCATTACGGAAGCAATGGTCGTTTCCCAACTCCTAACAAAAGTGCTCACTGGTGATTGATAAACTAAGAGAAAGTGAAATGGTTTAGATAAATGTATCTAATCCAACGCCAAAGAATCCGTCTAAATGAAAAAAATAAGCACAATAACTGATCGCAGAAACATTTCCCATTTGAGATAGCTGGCTAGAATAATTTATAATCTGACTCATATATGGTTTCAAAAACGCATAACACAGGTTATACTTCATTTCTACAAAGCATCAGCTGATTAAAAGCTCGATAAAGCGAAAAATCAGAAGAGAAATAGTAGATAACGCAATCCAAACAACATAGAACGGAAAACTTATACCTTGGAAGCGATGGAACGGAGGTATTTCGCACGAGTAGCTCCAGATGCTCGCGCCCATTCCCGACCGCCGTTTCTGTAGAAAGCCCGGCGAGCGGCCTCAACTGCCAGCTCAACATCCTCAACAGTCGCCGCAGGTATATCCCCTGCAAACATAATCGAGATCAGAAAGAAGAAGAACTTAGATCCACCGATTGATAGATCGGTCTGAATAGTCGAAGTAAAAGAGGAGAACAGATTGTGGTCAGAACCAATCACGGTCTCGTTGGCGGGGTTGATGATGGGAATTCTCTTTCCCTTTGCTGGCTCCTTCCACTCTCCGTCGATGAAAAGCTGCCGGTGAGGGATTGGGATCGCCATCGCTAGTAGATTGCGAAGAAGAGAGAGAATGTACAATACATAGAAAGTCAGATGACTACCTCCAACAGTGCACTGACGCAGTGAATCAACTTTGTCGCATTAGGGTTCAAAAATTATAAGCAAGCCGGTTCCATCACTGGTGGCTCCTTGAAAAATACTAAAATTAAATAATTAAAATAAAATTTGAATTAAATTTTTTTTGAGAACGGATATAGTATCTGTTGCCACTCCAAAGGAAATATTTGGTGACGTAACTAATTCCTCAGTGATACCTAGCGAGGCCACCCACCAGCATCGAGCCCACATTTGCTTTACCCCACTGAAGAGGCGAGGCCGTAGTGGGGGGATTCGAACCCGGGATGGGGTTCCCAATCGTGCTCGCCCACCAACCATCGTAGTAGGGGTGTCAATATTTGACACAACCCGAAAATCCGACACGAATCCGACCCAAAAATTTAGGGTTAGGGTCAACCCGAACCGGAAACGGGTCGGATTTGGGTTTAACATTTCTACCCGTTTCAAAAATCAGGTCGGGTTCGGGTTAACCCTTTGACCCAAAATTGACCCGTTTTTTACCCGAAAACCTGATTTTGACCCGGCAACTCGAGATTGACCCGTTTTGACCCGAAATAGAGGTTATTGACCCATTTTGACCCAAAACTAATCATTTTTTGTTGGAAACGAGTCATTTGGGTCTTGTCGGGCTGACCCAGACCCGAAGCAGAACCGGTTCGGGTCAAAAAATTCGACTCGTTTTCAAAAACTGGTCGGTTCGGGTTGACCCGAATAGTGCAGGGTCAATTTCTGGTTCGGGTCGGGTCAATTTCGGATTCGACCCGAATCCGACCCGTGACCCGAAATTGACACCCCTAATCGTAAACCTCGGTGGGTTAAATTTTAAAAATTATATCTATCTTTTTTCTAATTATTTTTTTATTATTTTTTCTACCTTAAAATTAAATAATATTTTGTTTAACTTTGAGTTCCATTTGATTATATAATTTTACAAGAATAATATTTTCTTCTATCATGTGATTCATATGTCATTACATGTCATGTGTTTGGTAGAAAAGTTAAAGAAAAATATAATCAATAAACTATCTTTAATAAAGAGGACATATTACAATAATAATAAATGTAAATTCTTATAAAAAAAATATTAAGTTGCATTTTCTAATATTTATATGACAATAGTGCGATTGATCACTAGTAAATAATTTTTATAGCATGAGTTGCTCTTTTGTATATATTAGTAAGTCGCAATGAGAGAGAAACTTTGCTCTAAGAGCATCTCCAACCGAACGCCGATTGAGTGTATGGCGTCGTTCGGTCGCTCCAGCCGAACGCCAAATATTACGGGTGAACAGTGCAACGTCAATATTGGCATCGCACTGTTCACCTACATTATATTGCTCTCTCAATCGAAAAAACGCGCCAAAGGGAGAAGGATCATTACCTTTGCAAATGGCGTTCGATTGGAGCAGCACCACGGCATTTTGGAGTTTTGCTGTATTTTGCCGTCAAAAATAGAGTTCTCCTCTGGAGATGCCATAAACACCAAAATAATAAAGGAGCTCCTTTTTACTCTAATTTTTTTTTTCAATTTTTTCTCATTTAAAGCCACAAAAAATAGGTTATTTTCATACAAATGATTATATATTTAATTTAATTTATATATAATATATTATCTAGTTCATTTATTTTCATGATAATTAATATAAGGAAATGGTTTGAAAAGAATTATTCTTTATCATTGTTCTAAATATTTTAAAAAATTCATAATTTAACTTTAAATATTGAAAGGACAAAAAAAGGTATATATCTACATCTTTAAACATTAAAATAAGTTGAGAGTTAAATTAAGAAAATCAATATTCAAGTATTGATTTTTTTTTATATAATTCATTTACTATAATTTATATATATCAAAAACTTTGTTTGTTTAAATTTAAAAAAATTGAAAATAAATATTTATCAAATATAAGTTTAATAATTTATTTTGAAAATTATGGTAATATTTAAACGATATAATAATTTACTAATCTACTTTTAAATGAATCATGATGAATATTGAATATCACTTGAAGAACAAACCGAGCTGATCGATATTCATAATTGACTAGACTCGAGATTTGATCGAATAGCTTTGAGCAAGGTTATATTTATCGAATCATTAATAATGTTATACGAAAGCTTACTAAAAATGCATGAAAGAACAAAAGAATATTTATTTTTAAAATTAGAATATAACACCTAATATTTACTGTTATTTCATGCTTATTTTTTGTTCTTTTATTAGAAGTCTTATAAAATAAATTAAAAAAAAAAAACTTCAAGATATTAAAACCAAGGTTTTCAAAATCGGACCGGAAGAAGGAGAGGTTCACGATTTGACCGGTTCGACCGGTCGAACCGGGGTTGAACCGGATGACGTAATAAATAATAATATTATTAAAATGAAAGAAAATTTTTCCTCTAATACATTCACTAATGACTAATAAAAGTTGAGGGCTTAAATTCCCGAACTTCCACTGAAAGCTAATCAAAACATAAAAGATTTTCGTACCCTAATTCCTCGGTGGACGAAACTGAAAATACCAATTCAAACAGAAATTTTTTTCTTAATTAATTTCTGAGAATTGAAGCAAACATTAAAAAAAAAGAAATTTTTAAAACAAAAAAAAAGCAAGGAGAGAAGAGAATCAATATTATCGCCGCTGAATCGATGAAGGAAGAACGCAAATCCGTCGCCAAGAATAGAAAAGAAAAAGTTGAAAGGGCATCTTAGAAGAAAGCTCCTCACTGCCAGCCAGTTCTCTAATGATCCACGCACGGACGAAGGAGGAACTGCAGCGACGAAGAAAGAGAATCGAAGGAGACGGGCGGCTTCGGGAGTTACGGGAGCAATAGAAAGTAAATTAGGTTTACACTTTTTCCTGTTTTACACTATTACAATTTTACATGTTTTACTAATTCCTAAAATGCCGCATGATCTCGGCCACTTAATCTTTAAAATTAATAAAAACTATTAATGTATTTAAATATATTATACATTTTCTTATTCTCCATGAAATTATTTTCTTGTTTTATTTTTCCTAAAGAAACTTTGTCAAAAGTGTTGCCATAATCAAATATTATAAGAAAACTTTACAAAAAGAATCTTTTTGAAATATATATTTAATATTTAATTTTTCCAAGAGAATGTCATAAATAAAAGAAAATATGATAAAGTTTCCTTAATAAGGGAGATCTAATTGTCCCTTTGGAAAATTGAAAAAAATGATATTTGTTTCTCTGCATGTGACCAAACATTAAAACAAAGGTATCACTTTGGATTGCTGATAATACTTTTGAAAGAGTGTATTGTAACAAAGCCAAGAGGCATGTGAGGTGGAAGCATTCAAGAAAAAGAACCTCATTGTCACCATAAATAGCAAACAAATAATTTAACCCAAAAACAAAAAAAATGCAAAATATTTTTTTGCAGATTGCATCAACTAAGTTCCTTGCTCATGATTTGCAAATTGAACCTGCAGTGTTGATGTGCAAATAATTAAAATTTTGTGTGGAAAATTCAAAAGAAATAAAGGAAAGATTAGAGGCATGTGTTTTCAAAGTTCATTTAGATTTATGTTTCGTTTGGACAGCTTTTTTACTGCTTCTTAAAGCAATTTTTTAGTACAAAATTTTTAATTTTTGTACTAAAAAGCAACTTTAAAAAGCAATAAGAAAGTCATCCCAAATGAAGCCCAAACGAAGCCTTAGGGTTCATTTGGGATTGCTTTCTTACTGTTTCTTAAAGCAATTTTTTAATATAAAAATTTTATTTGTTGTACTAGAAAACTACTTTAAGAATCAGTAATAAAATCAAGACTTTGTTTGGGATAACTTTTTTTATTATTTTGTTTTTCAGAGTGTAACCATGTTTTTTATTTGACAACTACTTTTTCTTTATTTAAAAAAAAAAAATTTACTAAGGTTTCATTTAGGACGGCTTTTTTATTGCTTCTTAAAGCAGTTTTCTTATGAAGCAGAAGAAAACCGTCTCAAACGAAACCTAAGAAGTTGTTTTCTACAATAAAAAAAAAAAAAATACTTTTTTCTAAAACAGCTTTACAAAGCAGTAAAAAAGTCATCCCAGTGAGTGATCAAATTACTGAAAGAGATAAGTAGACAAGTAAACATTTGATGATAACTCACCTTATGAGCCCTACAGTGAGAAGAAATTTCAATGTAGAGCCATCTTAGACAACCTTAGTTCCATTATACCGACTTGTGTTACCCAATGTTTGATGATTTGCTTCAGCCAAGGGGTTAATGAATCCCCCACTTAGTCCAAACTGAGCTCCCTGCTTGTAAGTTAAGAACCTTGAAGTATATCTACTCTCTGCTCTCCTCCAAAATTTTGGACTGAAAAACTCTGTGCCTGGTAACCTGCAACACATTTGAGCTTCTTGATCTTTGTTCATTACTACTCTCCCAGATGAAGCTGAAGCAGAAGCTATATCTCGACACATATTATCTAGTGCTAGTTCTAAGTTGAGAACTCTTGCTTCCAGTGAATGAATGCCTTTCTGTGAGTTTCCAATGAATCTCTGGCAAAAATTGAAGATTTTTTATTATAGAAGCATTGGAACATGAAAGCTTATAAAGCTAAAACGAACTGTTGAAGTAAGACTTGCCTAAGGGCTCAATTAGTTCTTTGAAGTAAGAAAATATGTTAGATTTCTCCATTTATGATCCATTTTAGATAGTTTGTTTAGAATTTCATTTTCAACAATTGTCACACTTCATTTTAGCTATAGATTTTTTGTTTCTTTATAAAAAAATTTGTAACTAAAAATAACTTTTTTTTTTTTAATTAGAGAGAGTCGTCTTAGATGATTTGGTCACTTAAAAATGTCAGTCTTCCAATGGTGAAACTATTCTGTGCAGATATGGACGCCGTCCGGAGGCGAATCAGAATGTGCCACATCATCTGTTTGTTGTATACCAGGTGACAATGACGTATTTTGATTAGTCTTTGAAAAAGTTCGATGTTTGCACAGAATAATTAATTTCTCCTTTCGATTACCAACTTAGAAAAGTAGATGTATTAGATCCAGTATATTGTAAGAAAGCATTGCAGATCTCACCACCATATTGGAAAACCTTTTCATAACATCATTGTTTCAGAAAACAATTTTATCATCTACAAGAAAAGCAAATATGCCCTACCTTCACTTACTTATGCAATGAGAGAATCTTACTTGGAGGAGGCTAAGTAAGCTGGACTGCTGGTTCTCAATCTGAACCAACTGCATCCGGATCAAAGAAAAATCACCATCCTTCTGCTCTCCATGGAACTTTTCAGTGCCCACAGTAGTTTCATTCATCGTCTCTTTTCCAGTCTCCTCAAATGGCACAATCCGAGAGACAGATTTCAAGCTACCAATCTTTTTATCCTCCCAATTCTTCTCAAAAAGCGCCCTCTTCACCTTCAATCTAGATCTTCCATTGCTATCAGATCTCTCTTGCTGACAACTCTTTACACCACTCTCCTTACTTGTCACGCTATTCTCACTTTCAGCTTTGCAAGGAGGAGCATCAGCAATCTCAACTCTCCAATCTGAGTTTTTCTTCTGATTAATCATTCTTGAATTTTTCCTCTGATCAATCACAATCTTCTTTGCAGTACCAATTGGAGTTACTGCATTCGGCGGTGATCTGCAGTTGGGAATTCTTATCTTTTTGGAAGCAGATAAAGAACTATTAATTGAAGTAGCTTGGCATCTTCTATCATTGCCAGTCTCTGTTCAATTCACAATTAGCACAAATTCAGAGATCTAAACTAACACAAACACCAAAATTGTGAAAGAAGGCTAAAAAGTTATCACCTTTGAGATAAGAGCTCGACTGTGATTCAGATAGCGGGTTCGGCATATCCAGGTCTTCCTCTGGGATGTCCTTCCACGCCTCCAGCATCCGTTTCATCGAATCCCTCACGACCTTCACCTGCATTACACAAACTCTTCCAGATCAAGAACGAGATGAATAGATCGGGATAAAGAGAGAATCAAACCTTATCATATCGCCGGGCCTCAAAAGTCGCAAGGCAAGATTGCTTAAACCTGCAAAGTCGCTCCTTTTCCATCGCCGCGAGGTGAGCAAGCGCCATGGCAGCAGCATTCCGAGCCGCCCAGTCCTCGTGTCCGAGAAACTCAACAAGGCAATTAACCAGCGCCGCTAGCTCGGGATCTCCTATCCCACAGGTAGCAAGACTTATATTTCCGAGAAGCGCCAAAACAGCCGGCTTAGCCTTGAATGCCGGACTCCGAGCGAGCTTCACCAGGCGCGGGACTAGACGTTGTAGAAAGAAGGAGAGCTCTTCGCTATCCTCGCGGTTGCATTCTTCTAGGGCTGCGGAGAGGGAAAGCGCGGAAACAGATTGGGGGTGAATATCCTGTTCATGGAACAGGGCGTCGGCGAGGGGGCGGAGGAGGGTGGAAACGAGAGCGGCAGCCGGAGTAATGGCAGCAAGGGAGCGTACGGCATCCACTAGGGCGGCGCGGACAGATGAATCAGGGTCACGGAGGCGGCGGAGAGCAGCAGCGAGGAGACGGTGGAGATGAGGGGAGAGAGAGGAAGATGGGAGGGAGCGAGCGAGGAGGGAGAGCAGGCGGAGGGAGTGGCGGCGGAGAGGGGTTTTATCTGTGGGGCGAGCGTCGCCTACGGCGGAGATGAAGGGGATGAGAGAGTCGGCAGTGAGACTACGGGCAATGGCAGAGAGTTCAGCAACGGCGATGGCTTCGGTATCGCGGTCGGAAAGCTTGGTTAGGAAATGGTTTACGCGGTGCCGGATCTCCTGGGGAGAGGAAGGATGAGTCGCCATTGCTGGAGTGAGAGTGAAGAGTAGAAAGCTGAGAACTTTCTGTGTTGGGAGAAGATTGGAGGGTGAAGGGAAGCGGCATTCCTTGGGAGAGTTGTAGAGTGCCAACAAGAAGGTCCAAACAAGGATCTTATTGAAGCTCGTGGGTCATGGGGTGGTTGGCGGAGCTAAAAAATCGAGTTTTGGATGCGAGGGAGAAGTAAAAATTGAGTTTTAAATGTGAGGGGCCTGTGTATCAGTACATGTTTCGTTGATGTCATATATATAGTCATATACTAAATTTTGATACAGACCTACTGATGCTTAGTTTGATTAATAGGTGAGCACGATTGGGAATCTCTCAATCCTCCACTCTGCTTAAGCGGGGTTCAATTAAGTGCGGATCAGAAGGTTTCTGAGGTGAGTGCCTCTTCTAAGTCAACTGAGGATTAGTCACGCCGTCAAACATCCTTTCGGAAGTTGCAGCAGGTGAATACCTCATTCTAAAAAAAAAACAAAAACAAAAATAAAATAAAATAGATGAAGTAAAATTTAAAGAAAATTAATTAAATGAAGAGAAGGCGGACATTCCATTGGAGCATTGCTCACTTAAATCTAATGGGGACAAACAGATCCTCCATTGCCTTTTTAAGGGAATGGACATAGAAGAAGATAATTAATAAAATTAGTTTAATAAGATATATTATAAGCATAATAAGATATATTTTATAATTAACAATTTAATTGAATATTATAAAGACTTATTCAAACAAGGCAATTAATTAGACACTTAGTTTTATGAGAATTTTTTCATATTTTTTAAAACTTTATTAAATAAATAACTTTATAAAATATATAAATTTTAAAAATATTTAATCAAAATATATTTTATTAATGTAAGAAAGCCGTTCGAAAAAAACACTCTCATTGCTTTTTAAAAGAGTTGCTTTAAAAATTAGTAAAAAAAGTCATCCCAAACGAAGCCTAAGAGTTCGTTTGGGACGGCTTTTTCACTGCTTCTTAAAGCAGCTTTTTAGTACAATAAATAAAATTTTTATGCTTGAAAGCTGCTTTAAGAAACAAAATATAAAGCACAGTAAAAATCAACTTAACATAGAAAAAAAAAAGTTTAATGATTTTATTTTAGAACATGGCATGATTTGAACTTTGGAATCTATAGTAATAGTTTTATTTAAGAAACTCACAAATTGAAATCAAATGGTATGATTTTCGTTTATTGATCTATTGATAGTTTCAGATCTATGGGGAAGGGAAGAAAATTAGGTCAGGACATCTTGAACAATTTTAAGATCAAGACGGGCTTTAAAATTTATACCAACTTTCGCGAAATTTTATGTCTCATAATGCGCATAATTCATTAACCATTATTTATTTTCTTAAAAAATATATATTTAAAAGTTCATTTAAGGTTAAAACTTAAAAGTACCCTTTGCTAATCTCGACCACTTATTTAAATCCGCTTTTGAACTTGGACGAATTTTAAATGAGCATATATGTGAAAAGTGTGTGTGTATATATATATATGGTGAAAAACATATTAGCTCAAGGGCAAATTATTGCATCAGGTGACCGAACGGAAATATTCGTTCGGATCCTCTCTGTTCGGTCACCTGATGCAATAATTTGCCTAGCTCAAGAGCCGGGACTCCGAAGATGAGAATTAGGAGGAGAAAAAATATTTGTTGCCGGCTAAAGTATTCGCGATGAATTTTTCATCTTAACGATACATAAATATTCAATGCACAAATATATGATTTAAGAGAAAGAAAGAGCAGTAAGATTTTTTTTTTTTTTTTTCATGAAAAATTCAAAGAGAGAAAAACCACATGGCCTCATCTAAGTGAAAATATTATACTAAATTTGAGCGAATTATAAAGGTTGATCCATCCCTTGACCTAGAGATAGTGGGATCACAATAGTTTGGAGAGTTGAGCGAATGTCCGATGGCAATCAGGTGGACGTTGGATGGCACTCGAGTAGAAGTCTGGCGAACATGTGGTGATCCGATAGTGGTCGGGCTAGAGTCCAGTGACGGTTGGCCGCCGGTTGAAAATCCGGCAACAGTCGGTGGTCCCCGAGGATGGTCGAGCGGAAGTCCGATAACAGTATGAGGCAAAGTGGAAGTCTATAAGTTGTTTGTGGCCGGTGGAAGTGCGGTGGCTATTGGGGGTCAGTGGAAGTTCGACGGTTGTTGGTGGCCCGGTGAAAGTCTGACGGCAGTTAGCTGTCGGGTTGTGCTCCGAAGATGGCTGGGCGGTGGTCCGACAATGGTAGGGTGGAAATCCGGTTGCGATCGGCAACTGGGTGGAAGTCCGGTCGTGGTCTAACAATGGTCAGGCAGAAGTCTAGTGGCGGTTTGACGATGGTCAGGCAGAAGTCTCGGCTGTGGTTGGCAGCTAAGTGGTGGTCCGTCGACGGAGGTTCGCTAGTAGTGATGCTGGAGCCCTTGAAGCCTAAAAGTTCTCTTAAATCTCTAACCAAAAGGTCTCCTTCATGTAGAGAGAGAGTATATATATATTCCTTAATGGCATGCCTCGTAAATATGAAGAAACTAGTGATAAATGCATAGTACTCCATCAGATGGCTCGTATTGATCCCCTCGATTATAGAGCATTTTTCAAGTGTTTATATATGCCTTGATGATGTCAAAATTGAACAATATTAGACTCATTTGATTCATTTGGTCGAGCCGCTAGATTCAACTATAAGCATGCTATATTTGAATATTATTTGTTCCTCCAATTTATATCTTAAACATTCCAAATATGCTTCGGGCCCCCTATTTGGACCCATTTGGGCTAGCTCAGATTGGACCGATTTTGATGTCGTTCGATTTGTCTCTTTTAGACGTTCACTTTGACTATAAGTTCACTTAAATTGGAGTTCCAATGTCCATGAATTTAATTTTGAAAGTTTTGCACTTGGATATGCCCCAAAATTCGTGTCCGATCAATGTGATTTCGGATAATGTATTAAGTATCTCACCAGCTCAATAGTATTTTTAAAATTTGCAAAATATTTAATGTGTGTCTCTTCACCTTTTATTTATATATGGGGATTCAAGGATCACTAGGAATAATATATTAAAAAAGATAAAAAGTACAATAAGAAATAAAACTCCATATCTACCCTAAATACTTGTCTTACGTTGCTGTTTGGTCCAACTCCCCAGTCTTAGCTCGGTTCCCTTATGACGAGTAATCATGGGCAAGGTGATGGAGGCGAATCCTCAAATGGTTCAAGCCAGAAGGAATACTCTCAACAAATTATTTGATGGTGTTAGCAACCTCTTGGATGTAGTCCTTCGTTTATCTTGATATAAAGGGTGAATCTACTTAACTTGTAGAGATTGTGAACTTCACAATTGGCTAAGCCTGAGGAGGTTTTAATAACTCAAATATTTGAAATAATTTTCTTAAAAAATATAAAAATTCTGAAGTAGAGCGCTGCGGTGCTAGGCCATGAAGAGTATATATATATATATATATATATATATATATATATATATATATATATATATATATATATATATATATCATTGTCTCACATCACCGACTCCCTCACTTGCTTGTTTGGCCAGAAAAAAATTGGAAGAAGAGAGGAGAGAGAAAAGCCTTTGGATCATATTTGTCAGTCATTTTTGTAACAAAATTTTATTCTATTTATTTTAAGTGACTAATATTTCACTTCTATTTTAATTGATTTTGATTTCTACACATTTATCTCACATATAGAAATATCGAGGATGAAATTTTTCAAAGGTTGGGAGATTTAAATAACTCAAATATGTGATTTTTTTTTTAAAATATGAAAATTTTTAAGTAAAACTCTTTGGCGCTAATCTAGTGAGCACTGCGGTGCTAAGCCACACATATATATTTATTTATTTCTTTATATTTATATTTATATATCCTTACCTCACCTCATTAACTCTCTCACTTAATTATTTGAACAAAAAGAAATTGAAAGAGGGGAAGAAGAAGAGAGAGAAAAGCCTTTGGATCATATTTAGCATTCATTCCTTTTACAAATTTTATTTTATTCATTGTAAGTGACTAATCTCTTACTCTCTTTTTTCAATGATCTTGATTTCTTTGAATTTTATCTTCCCTAAATTTTTTTAAAATGCATTATCTATTGATACTCTAAATGATTTAATTTGATTTTAATACATTTTCAATAAAGTACTAAATGATATCAAATATATGATATGATAAATTTATGTGATATCAAATTGATCTATGTGATTCACTAATTGTGAGTCATAATGAGTTGGAGATTGATTGAGAGTTATAAGGAGTTGGGGCAACTGATTCACTTGATTCAAGGGGAGTTATAAGGAGTATATTAATTGAAAGTTAAAAGAGGCGACTGATTGAGAGTCATAAGTGCAGGAGCAAGATAGTCTTAAGATAAACTCATTGAATATATGAATATTGATACTGACACTGCTATGAATATTGTATTGATATTATGACTGATATTAATATTGTTTACTATCATGAATACTATTTAACATTATTGATCATGATACACATATTATTACTAACATTAGTACTGTTGACTTATTGTTACTGTGACTGATGATATAATGAATTGAAATGTGATGAACTATAAAAATATAAATTGATGTAGATAATCAGTATAGACATTGATGCATATATTTTTTATATGATTTATAGCATATTGTTCTCTTTTATCTTGCACTGATTTTAATTATAAGATTTTAGTTACTTGTTGGGCTACATACTCATTATGTGATTTTGCATGTTTTTAGAAAATGGTAAAGATCTTATAATATGAGGCTTCGGACAAGATAAAAATGCAATCATGTTTCTTTCTATTGTTCATTGGTAAGCTCTAATTAAATATTAAAATAAAATATTAATATAATTCTTCTAATATATATCCTGGAGTGTGACAGAGGTGAGCTTGAGTCTTCTTGGGATGATCATTAACTATAGCTTGGTTGATAGATTTCATTAATGATGCACCACTCAAGGTGACAACTAGGGGTGTCAATATTTGACACGACCCAAAAATCAGAACCGAACCTGACCCGAAAATTTCGGGTTAGGGTCAACCCGAACCCGAAACGGGTCGGGTTTGGGTTCAGCATTTCGATCCGTTTCAAAAATTGGGTCGGGTTCGGGTTCAGCATTTCGATCCGTTTCAAAAATTGGGTCGGGTTCGGGTTAACCCTTTGACCCGAAATTGACCCGAAAACCCGAGATTGACCCGATTGTGACCCATTTTTTACCCGAAAAGAGGAGATTGACCCGTTTTTTGACTCAAAAATTAGCAATTTTTTTGTTGAAAACGGGTCATTCGGGACGTGTCGGGTTGACCCGGACCCGAAGCGGGTCGGGTTCGGGTCGGGAAAACTGACCCGTTTCTAAAAACGGGTCGGGTTCGGGTTGACCCGAATAGTGCCGGGTCAGTTTTGGGTTCGACCCGAACCCGACCCGTGACCCGAAATTGACACCCCTAGTGACAACAAGTTGCTTTGAGAGTGTACTTCTCGCACGAGAGATAAGTCCTCCCCATCTGAGGGATTTTGTGCGAACCCTTGGTGTCGCCCTGGGGAGTGACTCCCATCTAATTGCTTTGTCAGGTTGAGCACAAATACACGTGGGTGAGTCTTAGTTATTGGATTTATGGGGGTTCAAGTTCTCCTATTATGACCTATTAAATACATGTTAAACACCTTCGAATGTATATATAATACAATATATTATATATCAAATGAGAGATAAAAATTTTTATGTAAAAATTCAATTATGGGAAAAATCACGGGATCTAATTTAGTTGCAATAATCCACCTAATCCACCATATAATAAAAAAATATAAGAATTCTCTCATCCTCATAATTGAAGAAAGATGCAATTATGCATAATTGAATATAATTGTTTGATTCTCATTATATAGATTGTAGAAAGTGGGTATCCATAAGTAATACTTAAAGCCCAATAATACAGTTAGATGTTAATAGTAAAGCAATAATATTCGGACAACAGAAATTTATCGATGATGATGATGATTGCTGATGGTGGTCTTTGGTGATAATCGATAGAAAATGCAATAAAGGCTTTTAGCTATTTCAACTCTCGAACCCTCTTCTCGAATATAGAGAATGGAGCCATATTTATAGTTTTTTTTGTAGATAACAGTTTGAAAATTTTGACAATAATCCAAAACACTCCATTAAACATTCCATATTTATCCTTTAGTCATAGATTAATTATCTAGCATTTGACCACCTTAATGATGGCAGAACTGCATAATATTGGGTTGTTAGATTCGTCGGTTGGTGCTTCTTTATTTGATTATAACTAAGCAAGTTTGGTGATAATTTATGCTTCGTTTCGGACGACTTTCTTACTGCTTCTTAAATCAGCTTTATAGTATAAAAGTTTTAATTTTGTACTAAAAAAATGCTTTAGGAAGCAGTAATAAAGCCGTCCCAAATGAAGCCTTAGTCCTTCAACTAATATTAATTTTTCAAAAACACTTCTAGTTTTTGACTTAGGTTCATTCAAACTTAGATCAAATCATTATAGATGTTGATAAGTTCATCACGTCGAGATATTAAATTCGACTATAAGTTTTCAAAAATTAGAGTTCCAATGATTCTAAACATAATTATAAAATTTTCAAATTCAAATATTGTCTCTACATTCAATCTAATCCATTGACTTTTTTAGAAATGTATCAATAATAAATTTTGAGAGAAATAAAAATAAAATGTAAAATAACTATATTCCATATCAAAGAATTTTCATTTCATAACTTTATCTTTCTTAATTCTTATGGTTTTATGACTTTATCTTTTTTACTTGTTAGTTAATTGATAGTATTTATCTTAAACAATTTTTTCATAAGAGTTTGCCCACATCAAATCAACTCACTGAAAACAATATTGGCAAGAATTGAAGACTTCAACATATGAAATTTAGGTCATAGTAATAAAGTGTGCCCTTTTTGGAAAGATTTCAAACATTACAAACATGACCAAAACTTTAATGTGGATTAAGCTGTTAGATTGTTGTTGCTAAAAGGAGCAATGTGAGCCACATGACACCATGTGCTTTGCTTTTTAGCTATTATTGTAAGAGTGCATTTTGGTCAATTGACTTGGGCTTCGTTTGACACAACTTTTTTACTGCTTCTTAAAGCAGCTTTCTAGGACGGCTTTCTTACTTCTTCTTAAAGTAGCTTTCTAGTAGTAAAATTACAATTTTTATACTAGCTACTTTAAGAAGCAATAATAAAGTCGTACAAAACAAAACCTCAATCTAAAATTTTATTAGAAATTGATTACGGCTTGAGTTGGATCAAAATCCAAATCATTAAAATTTGTGTGTGAGCTATAATTCATAGCTAAAATGATCCAAATATCTCTCTAATTCTATCATAAAATAAGTTTAAGGCTTCATTTGGATGGCTTTCTTACTGCTTCTTAAAGCAGCTTCTTAATGCAAATGCTTTGATTTTTGTATAAAAACAAAGCTTTAAGAAGCAGTGAGAAAGTTGTCCCAAACGAAACTTAGCTTTTGGTAACTTTTTTTTGTTACTTTTAAGAATTTCTTTTCTAAAAATATACTTTTGAAAGCAGTAAGAAAATTGTCCCAAACAAAGTCAATATTTTCATAATCATTACCTAATAATAAATTGGCTTAAATATCCTCTAATTAATTTAATCAATCAAAATAATTTAATATCTTAATCATTTACATTTCTTATTAACTATCCTATTTAATAATTAATCATTTGATTAATTAGTCTAATCAACTCTAGTTAATCAAATTAATTAACCCAATTCATTGGCAAATAAATTTTTATTTGTATGATTTCAAAATCACATAAAGCTTGAGTTGAAGGCTTAGATGTACAACTAATCTACCGACTACAACATATTTGATTATTCTATAGGGTATAAGCCCTATTATATGTCATAATATTTTAATAAAATTCATATTAAAATAAAATTAAAATTTATTCAATTTATAATATATATATATATATATATATATATATATATATATATATATATATATATATATATATATATATATATATATATTACAAAAAAAAATCCTCACATGATCTGCCGGCAATCAAGGACTATGCAATTTTGATTTCCATGTGACTCTCTGTTACCTCACATTAATTATAGTGCCTTGTTTCTTTTAATTATGCCAACTGCCCTAGCTAGTACCTTATGATGAAAAATCATTATAAGCCAAATTTAGGTTTAAATTATGATAGTTTTTTTTTACTGTTTTCTACTACAATTTTTTAAGTCAAAATGTTTTTAAATGCTGAAAAAAAAAATGTTGATTAAAAGCTATCACAAACAAAGCTTTAATGTTCATCAACAAAATGAACCTTCACCTACATGCTAGTGGTGTCAATTTGGGTTAACGGGTCGGGTTCGGATCGAACCCGGAACTGACCCGACACTATTTGAGTTAGTTTTCGAACAAGAACCCGACCCGACACGAATGACCCAAAGTTGACCTAAAATTGCTAGTTTTCGGATAAAAAATCGGGTCAATCTTCGATTTTTCAGGTCAAAACGGATCAATCTCGGGTTTCCTGGTCAAATAGGAGTTTTCGTGTCAATTTCGGGTCATTTTCAGGTCAATTTCAGGTTGTTTGGTCAACCCGAACTCGACCCGATTTTTAAACATGTTAATTTGTTGAACTCGGACCCGAGACCTGAACCCGACCCGTTTCGGGTCCGGGTTGACCATAACCCGGATTTTTGCGGGTCTTGTTTCGGGTCGTGTCAAAAATTGACACCCATAGTGCATGCTTTTTTATTTCTTATGATCCTCCATCTAGTGGAAATTATTACGTGCAGTCATCAGACGTCATCTATAGGCGAATCAGGATGCGGCACATCACCATTTGTTGTGTATAGAGATGACGTTGAGAATCTTGAATCGTCTATGAACGGTTCAGTAACCGCACGTTATAATTTCTCCCAGGAGGACCAAGTCCTTAAACATATTGAACAATTTCATATATATAACTGATTAAACTAATTATTAAACTTTTATATTTATTTTTAATTTTATAATTAATTGTTTATTTATTAAAATGGTAAGAATATTGATTGAAACATGAAGAAGTGGATTTAATGATTAATTGGAGGCATGAGTTGTTGTTTCTTGTTTTTTCATCATGCCTTTAGATTAATCACCATTGGTTAGGTGAGCTAAAAAATTCTTCTGCAATATGGATATAGTTATGAGATATGTGTGTGCTTAATAAATTTATTTTTGGTCCCATTTAAGCATGATGGAATCAAAGGTGGTTGAGAGTGGCACTTTTGATATAAAATCTCTCTCTCTCTCTCTCTCTCTCTCTCTCTCTCTCTCTCTCTCTCTCTCTCTCTCTCTCTCTATGTGGATGAAAGCTTTCTTCAGTTTGGTGTGAAACATTTTGGTGCCTCAATGCCTAAAGTTTGAGGTTGGCAGAATAAAAAAAGATGTGTTCTGAAATTGGGCAGTGATCTAAGATTTATTTAGTGACAGTTTTCGTATTGCTTTATAAAGCAGCGTTATATTTTAACTCGGTTTTATAAAGCAGCACGAAAGCTGCCCCAAATGAAACCTAAATTAGTTGAATTAAATTAATTAAAATAACTTGTAAATTAAATAGGATGACATATTTGATTTGTAAGGCTTTATTTTTCATTAAAATAAATGCAAAAATCATATGTGACAAAGGCAAAGTAATTATAACTAAAAATTAATGGAGTTGTATAAGTTAACCAATTTCTTGTAGTGATTTTTGTGTTTATTTGAATATTATTCATACTCGTCAATAGATATTTGTGTTTTTATTTAATAAATAATAGTAGAATAAGAGCATACAATCTATCATTGAGTAAAAAGATTCGGGGTGGAAGCCTCCATCTACTATGTACAATCCACTCATTAACAAATCGTTCGAGCCAACTCGTTTACCTCTTAATGAGCTCATTTAAACAAAAACAAAAGGCTTAAATCACGAACAACAAGCGAATCCCGTCCGCGCCTCAGTCTTCCCGCTTTCATGAACAATAAGCAGTGAGCCGTGAGCGAGAGCGCCAAGCAGGAAATCTTTTTTTCCTATTGTGTTAACTCTTTTTCATTAAATTATTAGATTTAATAATATTTATTTTTTAAAACACAATAGATCTCTAATCAAGCTTTTTAGTCGAGCTCTAATCAAGTTTGTTCATGAGTATTAAACAATATTATTTGTAAACATAAACAAGTCGAACGTCAAGCTGTTCAAACTCGTTTGTTTAACATATCGAACTAACATGAACAAGCTCTTATCGAGCAGAATATCAGTAGCTCGTTGAACACGTGGATCATTTATAACCCTACATAGAATAGCATCATTTAGAGCAAAAAAAACTCTTGATTCTATTAAAATAAAGGTGAATATTTAGTTCATATATCTTAATTCTATTCCAAACATATTGATTTTTATTTTAGTATTTATTATATAAATTTTAATTGATTAATTATTTATCATATTTATTTTAAAATGAAATTCAACTTATTTTAAAATTTTTAAATAAATTTAATCATAAGCTATACAAGCTACAAGGTGGCTCTTCTCAATAAAGTGAAGCTGTTCCCTCATCACAATGTAACTTATTCTGTTACACTCAACGAGTCAACGTTGATATGGACTTAGGCTTCGTTTTCTTAGACGGTTTATTTATTACTTTTTAAAATAATTTTTTATATAAATTTTTTAGTTTTAAAAATAAATTTGTACTAAAATTTTATTTTAAAGAATAATAAGAAAGCCCTTTTAAATGAAATCTTTGTAGAAAAAAAAAAAAGTGAGATAATTTTAATAAAATTTCTAAATTTATTTTTAAACTTAATAATAAACTAATTATTACTATTATATATTTTTTAAATTAATTATAATTATAATCTCTTCGTCACCATTTAAATTAGGATTGCATGAAGGCTCAACGTATGCAGTATGCCATGTAGGGGTGCAAACGAGTCAAGCCGACTCGAGAGCCGGCTCGAACTCGACTCGGTAACTGGCTCGACGAGTTGAGCTTATCAAGCTCGCGAGTCGAGCTTATCAAGCTCGCGAGTCGAGCTCGAACACCATTTCGAGCTCGATGGCTTATCGAACTCGAGCTCGACCAAACCTCCGACTCAGCTCGTTGGCTCGACGAGCTACTCGCGTGTGTGACTGGGCGGGAAAACAATTTTGGGTAGCTACGAGCGGTTCGACGGACGAATGGCGTCAAGTCTCGAGGTTGGATATCGACTAGACCTGTCAATATTGGACCCGACCCAGAATTTTCGGGTTCGGGTTGACCCGAACCCGAAGCGGGTCGGGTTCGGGTTGACCCGATGGGTTGCCGGGTCAACCCGAAAACCCGTTTATTTTAAAAAAAATTCAAATTTCCCTGCCCCGCTCACTGCCCGGCCTGCCCCCTGCCTGCCAGCCCCGCTGGCTGCCCCCGCGCTGCCCGAGAGCCCGTTCGCAGTGCGACGCGCCGATGCTGCCCCGGCGCTGCCCGCTCGCAGTGCGACGCTGCCCCCGCGCTGCGGCCGCTGCCCGCCACGCGCCAGCCGGCCCAGCCCCCCCGCTCGCAGTGCGACGCTGCGTCGCTGCCCCCCCCCCCCCCCCCCCCCCCCCCGCCGCTCGCAGTGCGACTGTGCGTCGCTGCCCCGCCCCCCCCCCCCCCCCCCCCCCCCCCCCCCCCCCCCCCCCCCCACAGTCGCAGTGCGACGCTGCGTCGCTGGCAGCGACTCGCTGCCAGCCAGCCGTCGCTGCCCCCAGCGGCCCCGCCAGCCCCCGCGTCACGCGCAGCGTCCGAGACGGCGAGACTCCCGAGCAGTCCCGATTCCCGAAGGCAATGTCGCGTCCGCGGGTCGGGTCGGGTTCGGGTCCAGAAAATTGACCCGTTTGCAAAACCGGGTCGGGTCAACCCGAACCCGAATAATATCGGGTCAGTTTCGAGTTCGGGTCAACCCGACCCGTAACCCAAAATTGACAGGTCTAATATCGACAGAGGACGAGACGACGAGCTTGGGAGTTGGGACTCGACGGCAGACACAATGACGAGGTCGGGAATCGACCGCGACGACGAGCTCTGGATCTCGACGGCGGACGCAATGACGAGGTCGGGAATCGACCGCGACGACAAGCTCTGGATCTCGACGGCGGAAGGATCAGATCCAGTTGGAGTTGGGACTCGACCGCGACGACGAACTCTGGATCTCGACGACGAACGTGAGCTTGACGTCGCGGAAGGATCAGATCCAGTGGATCTTGACTTCGAACGCAACTGCAAACTCGACGACGGACAAGCGGAGCCAATGGGGAGCTTGTGACGACGAAGGAGTTCGCAATGGAGCTCGACTGAGCTCGAAAAGCCTACTCGGGACGGAGTTCGCAGCGGAGCTCAACTGAGCTCGACGAGCCGCTCGAAATATGAGACTAGTCGAGCTCGAGCTCGGATTTTGAGCTCGACTCCAGCTCGAGCTCGGTATTTGAAAGTCGAGCTCGACTCGAACACTACCTAGCTCGAGCTTGGCTCGACTCATTTGCACCCCTAAATTGCCATGTAGGACTTAGTTCTTATTGAGAGTTGAGGTTACGCCGTATGCGACCTTTTCCAAATTGAAGAGAGACATTTCAACATTTCTAAAATCTTGCTTTTTTGACCCACCGACAAATATTCTGACGAAAATTTCCTTGCATTTAAGGCAAGATATCCTTTATCAAACATACTAAAAGTTATAAATTTTAACATTAAATAAATATTTATTTTATTTTATAAATAAAAATAGGGGATTTATATACATATCACTATATAATATTCTAGTATTCTATTTACATATATAATATCTAAAATTTTAATATTACGTACATATCACCTTATATTATTTTAATATTGATACATCATGCAAAAATCATCTTGATCGGGCGCGAATCTCGAGACAAAACTAGTTGGAAACTTCAAAAATTAATTTCGGGAGCATATGTTCAACAAGCTTATAGTTAAACTGAGCGTCTCGGAAATACGAACCCAACGACACCAAGATCAACCCAATCTGAGCCCAAATGTGTCCGAATCAAGGGTTCAAAGCGCTGTTGGAAGGTTCAAACCTCAATTTGAGTTACCAAACAGTCTCCGATTTTTACGAGCTTATACTCGAATCGAACGGCTCGACGAGACGAATCCAACGAGCCCAAGATAATCAAATTCCGACATCATTAAGGCCTTCAAATGACCAACAAACGATGTATGATCAAAGGATTCGATACCGGCCGTCCATTCAAACCACTCCCAATTCGCCCTTGATCTCATGCCTATTTACGGGCTATGCCACTCCAGAAAAACTATAAATAGATCCCTCATTCTACACCAAGGGGAGGAGGGGAAGAGAGAGAAGAAGAAGAGGAGAAAGGGGAAAAGGAGATTCCTCACCTCCTCGACCACCGCCGGAGCTCTTCCTGCCGCCTGAAGACGCCGGAACTCTGTCGGATTTTCAGGAAACGCAGGAATTCTGCACAACTTCCACGTGATGCTGAAATCCTTCCCAATTAACAACAGAGTCCCCTCCTGATGCAGAAACTCCGCCCAAGTGAAGATGGAGTTCTCCTCTGCCACCAAAGACGTCGGACTTCTACCCGACGTCGGACCTTCACTCTTCGCCAAGTTTCTACCCGACGCCGGACTTCTACCAGTTATCAGACTTTGCTGGACATCTATGCGAAGATGTATTTCTTTCCATTGATGGACTTCTACCTGACGCTGTCCTACTGATCTTCGTCGTCATACTACAGTCCTTCCGACCTCCGTCGCCAGCCGACTACGGTCCTCCTGACTTACGTCGCCCGCCGACTACAGTCTTTACGACATCCATCGCCCGTTGAATACGGTCCTCATGACTTATGTCGTCCGCCGACTACAGTCTTTTCGACCTCTGTCGCCCGCCGACTACGATCCTCCTGACTTACGTCGCCCGCCGACTACAGTCCTTCGTCGCCAGCTGACTATGGTCCTCCTGACCTACGTCGCCCGCCGACTGCAGTCCTTCTAACAAAGCGAACTTGTCAATAGTGATTCTTTGTATTTACATCATGTAATGTACTCCATAAGATGTACATCAAGCTAAGACCTTCCACCAAGGAAGGGCCTCATTTGTAATCGACTGCAATACTAGTGGATTCATTCAAACTGGGCTAGGCCCCGTGGTTTTTCCCCCTTTTACAGGGGTTTTCCACGTAAAAATCTTGGTGTCTCATAAATGCTAGACCCTCTCCTCTTATCTGATTGCGTGCCGAATTTTCGTATAATGCTAAGACGATAAAATTTATATTTCTCTACTACCGCGAATACTCCTGGACGCAACAAATATAAAATAGAATACCAAGCTTAGAAATGAGTACGTCTATACAATTCTAGGTATCAAGTGATGTTAGATCAACATAATAATCCAATCATGGTATATGATGGACTAATCGGTCATCCTCTGAATGTTCAGACATCGATCTTCAAAGAAAGAAAAAATCAGACACATGAACATTCATATGTCCCTCTTTCACGTTGTGTATGTGACATCCCAGGCATCCATAATGAAAAGATTCGTCGACAGTCTTGATCAATCATCACTTCCTGCTCCCTTACTCTGACTTGAAATTGTTAACCACATATAATGAGCTTCAAAAAGCCCAGCAGGTCACCAAAAAACCTACAACTGAAATAAAAGGACGGTACTGAAATAATATGCATGTCAATCAGTCAATCAATAACAGTCACTTGCACGTGATTATTGAATCGATGCGGATACGAAAATCAGTAATAAATGTATAATCAGTAATCAATATAGAAACGGAAATCAATACAGAAACGGTAGTCATTACAAAAAACATGTGAATCCATAATCATCAATAGAAGAATCAGTGAACAGTATAAAAGTTCGAAAATCTCAATGAATCAGTACGTGCATCAGATCTCTACAGTAGTCGTCTTATCTATAATATCAGTCAAATAAATGTAGTAGAATCGTATCAAAACATACACTTGCAATTCTAGTTATTCAATATCACTTGCTCAATAAATGCAATCCAGTAATCTATATCACGTGTATAATATCAGTACAGTGAATAAGTAGTAATAGCGTATGTATCAATATCAATAACAATCATGTGACAACATGAACGATTATGCTATAACAGAGAAATCGTGTAGTATTAGTAAATCCGCACAGTAAAGATAAATCACAATTTAGTAAAGAAAACATCGTATCTAAAATATCTGTCAAATCAATATCGCATCAATCATAGCAATAAAATCAATCAGATCATTAAATAAAGAAATCAATTTTGATCAATAATATCAATTGATAGGAATTCACATAAAACGATCAATTTAATACATCGTAAGAACAGTTGAAATCAAATCAATAAATCAATAAATCAGTCAATGCAGTAAAATCATATTCTATATCACATGTTCGATGTATCACATGTATCAATTAGTATTCGGTGTATCACATGCTATAAGATCGGTACAATGAATCAATGTATCAGTGGACCAGTAGTATCGGTATCGGTATCTGTAGTATCAATGAATCAATGGTATCAATAAGTCTATAGTATCAATGAATCAATAATATCGGTATCCATAAGATCAATGAATCAATAAATCGATGCAATATCAATATTCATATCAGTATCTATATTCGGTAACATGTATTGTATGCAATATCAATGAAATCGTACAGTGACTGTAAACTCATAAATCCGTCAGTAAATCCATTCATTATCAATAAATCCGTCAATAACAATAAATCAGTAAATCCATAAAAAAATCATAAGAACAATACTTTACACATACACTCCAGTATAGTAGTCTTACTCGACAAGTACAATCACTGGCTATAAGGTATTTTTCAGTCTTGTCATTGTATCTTATATCTTATATCTTATCTGTTGGCTCAGTAAACAGAGTCGTCACTCTTTGTCTGTCGGCACGGTAATCATCTCCTTATAACTCCCTTCAGTAATCATGTGATCAGTAGAGGATAATACCAAACTGTATTTAAAGGAAAGCCCGTCGACCCACCATCCTGACAGGTCAATCAGTCTCCAACCAACAATTCAATCAGTCTTTATTTGTCTTCCACACATACAATAGTATTACAGTAACAGTAATATAATAACAATTTCAATCATATATTCACTTTCATCATGATCTCATCAACGCATTGCAACCAATAAACATGATTTAGCTCAATGTAGAAAATCCCTTAAAATATCGTATAGTAGGCAGAAGTCGTTATAAAATGCACAGTTTCAGAAAATTACCAAATTACCAAAGATAGTGTAAAACATCATTTAGAGACTTTCCTTGAACTGAAGTAATATTTAACATCCAGATAATTTTCTATTCGATAAAAATACATCAGAATTCAAAATACCCGGTGAAAATTTTACAGAAAATACTCAAATCGTGCAAAATCATCATTTCTATAAAATACCAAAAGTAACGCGGTAAAAGTTTTGTCAATACAAAGTTATGCAAGAATTTCGGTAACATAAACACAAAACTGAGCATAGAAATACCAAAACTCGAAATCTTCAAAATCAGAAATAGGATTCGGAGTCCTTACTGCGAGATAAACAATTCTTCTAACTGCGTCTTCGGACGAAAATCGCTCTATGGCCTCCGAAACCAAGCCTTTTCCTTCTCTTTCTCTCTCCTGCTTTTTCTCTCTTCAAATGATTCCCAAAATATCTCAATCCAGTATATATCCATGCAGATCGACCCGGATGATCCCAAATCGTCCCGGGACGATTTGCCCTCTGTAGAAAATTCGTTCAGACAAAAATGCATTCGTTCTTGGACGATTTGCTCTCTGGACAAATTTCGTCCTGACGGTTCATCCAGGCTCGTACAGGTTCATTCAGACGAACCATACAGATTCTTCACAATTTTCTTCAATTCATCCCGTACTAAAGTCAGTTCGTACGGACTAACTACACTAAAAAAATGCACTTCGGAGGGGTTTTACAGTGTATGCATATTGTAGAAGAAATAGAAAATGTTGAGAATCATGAAAGTGAAGCTAATCGCAATTTTTCCAGTTTGTCTGTCCCCGATTAGAAGTTCTTGTTGACCACGGCCTATAGGAACCAGGCTATCAACTGCTTTTAACCCTGTTTGCATGGGTTCGTGCACATATTTACGTTCAATAATCCCTAGGGCTTTCACTTCGACACGTCTTTATTCGTGATCGCTTAGAGCCCCTTTTCCATCAATGGGTACTCCCAACGCGTCGACCACACGGCCTAACATGGCCTTTCCCGCAGGAACAACTCATATTTTTAGACCAAATATTATAAGGAAGCAAGGTAATTATCAAAATTAGTAAAATGAGCATAGATTAAAAAAAATTAATTAGAAACAAATATGTTAAAATAAATGGCGTATTCCAGAATATGTTTAATTATTTAATATAGTGAGAATACATCATTTAATTTGGTGTATTCCCCTAAGCAACAAAGAGATAAGGGGGAGAGAGGAAGGTGAGAGAAAAGAAGAGAGAGATGATAGCACAGAGAGAAAAGACTAAAAGTAGGGCTGCAAGCGAACCAAACGTTCGACGAGCTACTCGTTGTTCGGTTTGATTAAAGCTCGTTTGTGATCGTTTAATTAACTAAACAAACAAACTTGAACAATAT
Organism: Dendrobium huoshanense; assembly: GCA_016618105.1. Lineage (NCBI taxonomy): Eukaryota > Viridiplantae > Streptophyta > Magnoliopsida > Asparagales > Orchidaceae > Dendrobium > Dendrobium huoshanense. Next base: position 5,418,937 of record CM028347.1, on the reverse strand, counting down.
TTTAAATACTCGATTCTTAAATAAACAAATTTGAACACTAATGTGTTCGACTCATTTATGTTCGCAAACAACATCATTTGAAGTTCGTGAACAAGCTCGACATTAAGCTCGATAAGAAGCTCGATTCGTGTTCGATTTTAAACTCGTGAATAAGCTTGATAAAAATAATTAATATTTGATTATAGAATTAATAAATATAAATATTTTATATTTATTATAATAAAATGATATAATTATTATTAAATAATAAGATTTAAAGTAAATAATATAAATGTGTTTGGTCATATATATGTTCATGAATATGTTTGTTTGATAATTAAAAAAAATCTGTTAAATATGTTCATGAACACTGAACATGCTCGATGTAATCGTTTGTTAGGAAGCTCGATAAAGCTCGTTTGTTAAGTTAATGAACATCTAAAAGTAGAGCTCGTTTATAGCTCGTTCATGTTTGTTTGTTTAAAGCTCGATAAGTATTAAACAAACGAACATGAAGTGAACATGAACCGAACATGAACACTCATTAATTTAAATGAACCGAACATGAACACTCATTAATTTAAATGAACCAAACATGAACACAAATAATAAAGCTTGAACAAACATGAACTAAACTTGAACAAGCTGATATTAAATGACCACAAACATAAACACTCATATACTCGGCTCGGCTCGGTTTGTTTGCAGCCCTAACTAAAAGTAGAGAGATGGCAGCGTAGAAAAAGAAGAGGGGAGAGGGAGAATTTAAATATTAATTTATAATAACTTATAAGTTTTTAGTTTCTGTTTTTAAAATAAATATAATATAAATTATATTATTTTTAATATTAAATTAAATATTTAAATTTACATTTTAAATAATAAATAAATATTAAATTAGTATTTTATTATTAAAATACATACATTTAATAATTTAAATTAAAAATATACAAAATTTAATAAGTTTTAATTAAATATTAAATTTTAAAAAATTATTTAATTTATATTATATTTATTTTAAAAAAGGAAACTGAAAATTTATAAGTTATTATTAGTTAATAAATATTAAATATAAGGTATATTTATTTTTAGTTTAAATTAATTTTAGTTATATATAAATTATTTATAAATAATTAATTAAATAAATTTGTTAGTTAATTATTAAATATATGTAGTTATATATAAATTTTTTAGTTATATTAAATATTTTTTTATAAATTATTATATTTAGTTAAAACTAGAAGTTTTATATATTTTTAGTTAAAATTCTTAAATATATGTATTTTATTAATAAATATTAAATATTATATTTTTAAACAATTTAAATATTTTTAAACTATTTTTAATTTTTATTTATTATTTAAATTCTCTCTTTTCTCTCTCTCCCCCCTCCTCTTTTTCTCCGCTGCATCTCCTTTCACCTTATCTCTCTCTCTTGTCATCTTTGTCTTCCTTTCTCTAGCCTCTCTCTCCCCCCTTCTCTCTGTTGCTTAGGGGAATACGTCAAATTAAGTGGTGTATTTTTATTGCACCAAATAATTAAATGGCGTATTCTGAAATACGTTATTTAATTTGGCGTATTTGTTCCTAATTAAAATTTTTTTAATCTATGCTCCTACTAACTTTGATCATTAGTTTGCTTCTATATAAAATTTGGCCTATTTCTACATTCCCACCACCCAAATATTTCATTAATATTAATAGTATTTTTAATGAAATTCAAATGTTTTAATATTATTGTTGCGTCCTAGAAAATTCGCGGCGGTAGAGAAATATAAAGATTAATGACTTAGCTTTGTACGAAGATCCAGAACACAAGCAGATGAGAGAGATGAGGGTGTAGCATTTATAAGAGACACCAAAATTTTTACGTGGAAACCCCTAAAAATGGGGAAAACCACGAGGCCTGGCCCAGTTTGAATAAATCCACTAGTGCTTGCAATTGATTACAAATGAGGCCCATCCTTAGGAGGAAGGCCTTGGCTTGAAGTAACAAATATACATCATATAAAATGCATTGCATGGTGAAAGTTGGAAGAATCAATGTTGATATGCTTGTTTGGGGCGGCAAAACCATAGTCGACGAGCTATGTAGATCAGAAGAACCATATTCGGCGGGTGACGGAGGTCGGAATGATCGTAGTCGGTGAGCAACATAGGTCAGAAGGACCGTTGTATTGCGACAGAGGTTGGGAGGATCGTAGTCACCGGGTGACGGAGGTCAAAAGGACCATTGTCGGCGAACAACGGAGGTCAAAAGGATCGTAGTCGACGGGCGACGAAGGTCGGGAGGACCGTAGTCGGTGGGCGATGAAGGTCGAGAGGACCATAGTCTGCAAATGATGGAGATCAGAAGGATCGTAGTTGGGAGGACTGTAGTTGGCGGATTAGCGGAAGTCCTGCGGTGTACGACAGACTGGCGGGATTCTGATGGCGGACGACAAACTATGAAAGTCCGACGATGGTCGGCGGGCGGGCGGACGTCCGGCAGTATTCGGTCAACTGGTAGAAGTACGACGGCGGTAGGAGGATGGGTGGAAGTTCGCCGGCGATCAGCGAACTGGTGGAAGTCCGGCGGCGGTCGACAAACTGGTAGAAGTCCGTCGGTGGTTGGAGAACAGGTAGAAGTCCGGCGGCGGTCGGCGAACTGGTGGAAGTCCGTCGATGGTTGGGAAGAACTCAGGCGGTGATCGATGGACGAGCAGAAGTCCGACGATGGTTGGCAGACTGGCGGAAGTCCGGCGGTGGCTGGTAGACTGGCGGAAGTCCGGCGGTGGACGGCGAACTGGCGGAAGTTCGGCGGTGGTCGATTGACTAGCTGAAGTCCGCCGATGGTTGGGAAGAACTCCGGCGGTGGTTGACGGGAAATCCGACGATGGTTGAGAGGAATACTGGCAGTGGTTGGCAGGAACCCCGGTGGTGGTCGGCGGGAACTCCGGCGGTGGTCGGCAGGAACTCCCGTGGAAGTCCGGCGATGGTCGGCGGCAAGAGAGCCCCCAAATTTCTCCCTTCCTTCTCCTCTTTCTCCCCCTTCCTCCTCCCCTTCATGTGAAGAATGAGGGCCTATTTATAGTTTTTTGAGAGTGGCATGGCTTGTAAATATGTGGAGGATCAAGGGCAAAATTGGAGTGTTTGAATGGACGGCCGATATTGATCCCCTTGATCATGGACCGTTTATTGGTCAATTGGATGCCTTAACAATTTCAGAATTAAATGATCTGGGGCTCGTTGGATTCGTCTCGTCGAGCCGCTCGATTTGACTATAAGCATGACACATTCAAAAAATGTTTGATAATCCAAATTGTGGTTTGAACCCTTCAACAGCGCTTCATCCCCTTGATTTGGACCCATTTGGGCTCGGATTGAGTCGAATTTGGCGTCGATGGGTTTGTCTTTCTGAGACGTTCAGTTTGACTATAAGTTTGCTGAAATTGTAACTCAGATGGTCTTTCATTTAATTTCGGAAGCTTTCAACTCAATTTTGCTTTGAGATTCGTGCCTGATCAAGATAATTTTTTACTGATATATCAGTTGCCCCCCTATTTTCGGACGTCGAAGCTTACAAAGTCCGAAAATATATATTTTTACATTCTCCTAAATGTTGATTAGCAGTTCAAAATAACAAACATTAGTCATAATTCATTTGTTTAAATTTATAAATTATCAGATAAATACCAATTTTGGTATATAAAAATTGTAAAAGCAAACTTATTTAAACCTTCATGAAATTTGCATTTATTTTCAACTTAACATTAATTGTTTAGTAAAATAATTTGATTCTTTAAAATTAACAATGTGAAAGAAAGCTCCAACTATATTAATTTGTATTAAATAAATATAAGTTTTCTTAGTCAAATTACGTTTCAATTGTGTATGATAACATCTGTAATTTTCTTAAGACCTTTTTTATTAATTTTTTTTTTCTGGACTTCGAAGTTTTCATTAAGCTTATTTTCTTTTAATTTATGAGTGCCAACTGTGGCTAATTATGAAAAATAAATAAGCTCTTGATTTCTCAGTCACCTAGATATTGACTTGTGAGTTCATACGTGAACCATGTACCGTAGATATGAAGCTTTTTTAGCAAGTTAAGGAGTTTGATCCTAAAAATTGAAAGAGTGGCTCTTCGTTTTTGAAGATTATTCACATTTATTAATAATTTGTCTTTTAAAATTCCAAAAATATATTAATTTTTTTTAATTATAGAAATATCTAGAAAGACCTTTCATCTTCTCCTTAATCAACTATAAATACCCCCTTAGGAGGAAGGAAAAAAGCACAATCTCTTGTGCCGGTCCATTCTTTTTTTGGATTGGTAGCTTGGGGAGCATAGGTGGCGATCAAAGCGAACATTGGCGGCGATCAAAGCTTGGTTCTCTTATGTCGGTCCAAGTTTTTTACTTGGATTGGTAGCTCGGGGAGCATAAGTGGCGATCAAAGCGAACATTGGCGGCAATCAAAGCCTGGTTCTCTTATGCCGGTTCAAGTTTTTTACTTGGATTGGTAGCTCGAAGAATGTTGGTGGTGATCAAAGCTTTGCCCTCTTGTGCCGGTCCTTTTGTGGATTGGTAGCTCAGAGGGTGCCGACGACGATCAAAGTATTGCCCTCTTATGTCGGTCCTTTTGTGGATTGGTAGATCGGAGGGCATTGATGGCGATTGAAATTTGCTTTATTGCAAAAGGTAGAAATAACTAGACGGTGGCTTCCCATGGGGAGAGATTTGGCAATAGAAATGCCTTGAAGAAGATTTGACTATAATCAGCGGACAGCTAGAACTCTGTAATATGTGGCGACTGTGTGGAAGTTTGATGGCGGTCAGGTGAAAGTCTGACATCGATCAAGCAAAAGTCCAAATGTGGGAAGAATTTCAACGAAAGTCCTGTGACGGGTAGAAATCTAACGACGGGAGAACGTCCAACAATAGGAAGAATTCTAGCAAAAGTTATGCGATGGGCAGAAGTCCCAACGACGGGTGAAAGTCCAATGTCAAGAGGTAGTTCAGCATCAAGAGAATTCTAAAAAAAGTTCAGCGACGAGTAGATGACCAACGACGTGTGGAAGCCCAGTGTCGAGAGCAAGTTCAGCGTCAATGAGAATTCAGACAAAAGTTATGTGACAAGCAGAAGTCCAACGATGGGTAGTTAGAAAGAGATCTAATGACGTTCAAAGAACAAGCAAAAGTCCGATGCTGATTAATGATTGGGAAGAGATTCAACGATCGTAAGTCAATCCTTTAATGCATGGAGTATGCCAATGAAAGCCTCTTGGAAGTGGTTAAGTTGTATTCCGACGTTAGAGAACAGACGATGAGCTGATGACGATAATTAAGCTGTAATTTGTTAAAGATAGAAGGTATGCATGATGATGGGGGCATATAACTGATAATTTGATGGTGGGGTCAAACATTGTGTCAACCGCAACCGTCTAATGATGCTAGTGGAGGCCTATCGAGGATTTAATCCTTCTTTGAAGGAACCAAGAAGTGCTTCGAAATGCTTCAGGGAAGAGGTTGATGGGATCCATCAAAGATGTTGAACTATGTGAAGTGGTCCAGGAAAGCCACCAAGAATTGTTTATCTATCCAAGGTTGCTTTCGAAGCGTTGCTTGACTTGTATGAAAAATGTTGAGAAAATCCATCAAGGATGAATGACCTATCCTAGGTTGTTTGTCAGAGCTTCACTCGATGACATTAACCTGTATGGAAGAGGTCGAGAAAATCCACTATGGATGTTTGACCTATCCGAGGTTGCTTGTCAGAGCTTCACTCGATGACGTTAACCTGTATGGAAGAGGTCGATGGAATCCACTAAGGATGTTTGACCTATTCGAGGTTGTTTGTCAGAGCTTCACTCGATGACGTTAACCTGTATGGAAGAGGTCGATGAAATCCACTAAGGATGTTTGACCTATCCAAGGTTGTTTGTCAGAGCTTCTCTCGATGACGTTAACCTGTATGGAAGAGGTCGATGAAATCCACTAAGGATGTTTGACATATCCGAGGTTGTTTGTCAGAGCTTCACTTGATGACGTTAACCTGTATGGAAGAGGTCGAATCTAATCCCCCTGGGATCGATTATGCCTTGATTGGAAAGAAAGCATATGTTGTATGCAACCCAAATCAAATGTGAAGATTGGTCTATGATTAGACCGTTATTATCTTTTTGAGGTCGAGATTAAGACCATGCTTAATGAGGAGAAGTTCAACTAGAGATTGTAAACAGCTTGCAATCTTTTGGAAAAATCCTTGCATTTGATAGCAGCTTTATAAAAAATAGTTTCCAAAGATACTATCGTGGATGTTGGAAGATCTGGAGGAATTTTCATGGCCAAGGTTGCCCCCCAGTTTACATAAGATTCTAATGACATTGATGCATCTTGATACCTGAGGGGCGAGAGAAACTTGCATAAGTTTGCCCCCCAGTTAGGAATCATTTCCCACAGACGGCGCCAAACTGTTGCGTCCTAAAAAATTCGCGGCGGTAGAGAAATATAAAGATTAATGACTTAGCTTTGTACGAAGATCCAGAACACAAGCATATGAGAGAGATGAGGGTGTAGCATTTATAAGAGACACCAAAATTTTTACGTGGAAACCCCTAAAAATGGGGAAAACCACGAGGCCTGGCCCAGTTTGAATAAATCCACTAGTGCTTGCAATTGATTACAAATGAGGCCCATCCTTAGGAGGAAGGCCTTGGCTTGAAGTAACAAATATACATCATATAAAATGCATTGCATGGTGAAAGTTGGAAGAATCAATGTTGATATGCTTGTTTGGGGCGGCAAAACCATAGTCGACGAGCTATGTAGATCAGAAGAACCATATTCGGCGGGTGACGGAGGTCGGAATGATCGTAGTCGGTGAGCAACATAGGTCAGAAGGACCGTTGTATTGCGACAGAGGTTGGGAGGATCGTAGTCACCGGGTGACGGAGGTCAAAAGGACCATTGTCGGCGAACAACGGAGGTCAAAAGGATCGTAGTCGACGGGCGACGAAGGTCGGGAGGACCGTAGTCGGTGGGCGATGAAGGTCGAGAGGACCATAGTTTGCAAATGATGGAGATCAGAAGGATCGTAGTTGGGAGGACTGTAGTTGGCGGATTAGCGGAAGTCCTGCGGTGTACGACAGACTGGCGGGATTCTGATGGCGGACGACAAACTATGAAAGTCCGACGATGGTCGGCGGGCGGGCGGACGTCCGGCGGTATTCGGTCAACTGGTAGAAGTCCGACGGCGGTAGGAGGATGGGTGGAAGTTCGCCGGCGATCAGCGAACTGGTGGAAGTCCGGCGGCGGTCGACAAACTGGTAGAAGTCCGTCGGTGGTTGGAGAACAGGTAGAAGTCCGGCGGCGGTCGGCGAACTGGTGGAAGTCCGTCGATGGTTGGGAAGAACTCAGGCGGTGATCGATGGACGAGCAGAAGTCCGACGATGGTTGGCAGACTGGCGGAAGTCCGGCGGTGGCTGGTAGACTGGCGGAAGTCCGGCGGTGGACGGCGAACTGGCGGAAGTTCGGCGGTGGTCGATTGACTAGCTGAAGTCCGCCGATGGTTGGGAAGAACTCCGGCGGTGTTTGACGGGAAATCCGACGATGGTTGAGAGGAATACTGGCAGTGGTTGGCAGGAACCCCGGTGGTGGTCGGCGGGAACTCCGGCGGTGGTCGGCAGGAACTCCCGTGGAAGTCCGGCGATGGTCGGCGGCAAGAGAGCCCCCAAATTTCTCCCTTCCTTCTCCTCTTTCTCCCCCTTCCTCCTCCCCTTCATGTGAAGAATGAGGGCCTATTTATAGTTTTTTGAGAGTGGCATGGCTTGTAAATATGTGGAGGATCAAGGGCAAAATTGGAGTGTTTGAATGGACGGCCGATATTGATCCCCTTGATCATGGACCGTTTATTGGTCAATTGGATGCCTTAACAATTTCAGAATTAAATGATCTGGGGCTCGTTGGATTCGTCTCGTCGAGCCGCTCGATTTGACTATAAGCATGACACATTCAAAAAATGTTTGATAATCCAAATTGTGGTTTGAACCCTTGAACAGCGCTTCATCCCCTTGATTTGGACCCATTTGGGCTCGGATTGAGTCGAATTTGGCGTCGATGGGTTTGTCTTTCTGAGACGTTCAGTTTGACTATAAGTTTGCTGAAATTGTAACTCAGATGGTCTTTCATTTAATTTCGGAAGCTTTCAACTCAATTTTGCTTTGAGATTCGTGCCTGATCAAAATAATTTTTTACTGATATATCAATTATATATAAGTAAATATCAAAGTCAATGTGTTAGATACTTAAATACATAAGAATCTTATGCTATGTAAGTCACTTGTCAACAATATCTCAAAGATGTGTAAATCATTTTCATCGACCATCTCTTCTATTTCAATGGAAGTCTTTCAACATTACGCAATGGCACATATATTTCTCAAATTTTAAGGGTCTTAAGGCTTTGCCCACTAATCAATGTTGCTCACTCTTCGCTAATCAACATAGACAAACGCTAGCACTCAACCATCATTGCATGTTCGTTATAGCCTTCCATCTACTAACATTGAAGTCCACATTCACATAACCATCGTCGTCCACATCAAATAACACTACTGAATGCATCACTCCACGCCATCATTGATCATTAATTAGACGACATTAACACCTATCACCCCTCATCAGCATTTTCTATCACTCTCAAAATATGCGAAGTTGACCAATACCTAGCAATACCGGGTTGTCAGGGATTTAAAAAACGCACATGCGACATACCCATTATTCGCCGGGTCGGATCCGCGGTTTTGTGCCTGCTACGTGGCGAGATCTCTGTGCCGGCCGAACGTAGCTCTACGTCCGTTCACCGGACCAAATAAAAGTTCCCATTAATGAACAGTATAATCAATGAGCTCACATAACAAATTCGCTAATTTTATTTTATTTTTATTTAAAAAATTCATGGCCAATGTGAAATGATGTAGCCGACAAGAACGAAAGGCGTGCTCATTGGCAAATTGCCCTTCTCTTTACTCCAAGATGGAACCACACAGGTTTGTTCATTTTTTCTTAATTTCATAGTGACTTATGCTTATATATAATGATTAAAGCATATATGAGGCTTAATAAATATTATAATTAAGAGCTATTAATCATCTACTCAACAAATTTTGTGGAGGTGTGACATTTTCTCATATATGACATCAAAGCATTTGGCATATAATCTTTACAAAATAGTACCCCATACGCCATTATGCAATACGTATCTTGTGTAATTTTTATGTATGAGTAAAGCATTACATATTTATGTGTGAAGTATTTAATAAAATTATTAAGAAAATTGGGTTAAGCATGTCATAAAAATCGACTCAATGACATTAGTGAAAATATTTTATCATGAGATGCATGTATTTTTTACCTATCAGTAGAACCATCAAAAAGATGTTTAGTTTGAAAAAATCTATTTGCAATTAACAATATTATGTGTGGCACAGAAGGAATAAGTTATCATATATTGTATCTGATAAGTGCATCAAATTATCTAACAATGGCCCAATAGCATTTAGAATCTTTAAAGATTTGGTGAAGAAGATGGGCTCAAGGTCAAGGATAGAGGGTAGTTAGGTAAGGAGATTGAGATTTTATAAGTGCTTTAGATATTATTTTTAGCTCAAGTGTCCATAGAGGATAGTTGGAGGGGTTAATGGAGTTTGTAGCTTTGGTTGGTTAGGTGTTGGCTGGTTTTCATAGTGGGCTAAAGGAATTATTTGTTTAATTGTGATTTATTAGTGGTGAGTAATTAAGTTGGCTCTTAGTGGGTATGTTGCAAGGTTAGTTGGTAGAGAGCGAGAAATAGGAGGCATTGAAGGTCCCTGACATGAATAATACATGAAGAGTTTTACAGTTTAAAGAATCTAATGATATATAAGTGACCCAATAAAGTAGAATTTCAAGTTCTAGAGAGAGACGATGAATGCCGAGGAGTAAACAAATTTGACATGTTGGGAGATATACTTTGGAGTTGTTTGGATCAAGACAGAGATAGACACTTTGTATGAGAGAGTATTGAAGAAAAATATAAGGAATTAAATGAGAAACTAGTTTTATAAGGGAGTGGTGATGGGGCAATGGATAACATACACCCATATACTAAAAGTTTTTAGTAGTTGGGATGATGGCCAAAAATATACTCAAAGGTAGTCATAAGATTTAGATTAAGATTGGGCCTACGAGTCATAAGTTTGACAATTGCAATTAATTTATATTTGGTGAAGTGATCAACAAATACCAATTAATATTTAAATTCATAAATAAAATTGATAAGTGAGGTTTAAACATCAAAGAAAATCACTACAGGAAATTAACTTATTACCGGCGGAATTTTCCGGCGGCTTTCCGGCGGTCAGTTTTCCGGCGGCTTTTTGACGGCTTATTTCCCGCAAAATTTTCCGGCGGCTTTTTGACGGCTTATTTCCCGCAAAATGTTCCGGCGGCTTTCCGACGGCTTTTCAAGGTTTCCGGCGGAATTTTAAAATTTTGTATTAGTTAAATTTTTTATTTTTAAAAAATGATTAAAAATAATATTATTTTTTCCTTAATTTAAGTATAAGGATTTAAATTTAAAATTATTATTTACATTGTTATTTAATTTTTTTAATTAATTTAGTTTGTTTATTTAATTAATAACACATTTAATTTATTAATCATTTTATAGTATATTTTAATTAATTATTTAATAACATATTTTAATTAATTGTTAATTAACTAGTTTATTTTAATTATCAATTAAAAAAAATTCTTAAATGAATAATGTTTTAATCATAATATTCAGCATATTGTAATATAAATAAAATAATACTTGATTATATATATTTTGCAGGATCGGCATAGTGGTCAGGCGTGGGCGCAGGGAAGGGGAGGTCTAGGGTTCGATTCTCAGGGGCGACAGGCGGAGCTGGCTAGTTGGCGCACTCGGGCTAGGTCAGGCGCACGCGAGCGCGGTCTGCCCGCGGTCGGCGAGACCGCGACCCTGGGTTGGGCGGAAACGGTCCGGCGTGACCGCCGGAGCGCGGCCCTTGGCGTGCCGCCGATGGGCTGGCGGGAAAAATTTTTTTTTTTAATTCAAGCGGCGGTTTATGTCTGCCGGCAAGCCACCGGCATTATTTGCCGCCAGAAAAAGCCGTCGGAAATTATTTTCCTACGCCGTTTTTTCCGGCGGCACAAATACCGCCGGAAAATGAAAAAACCGCCAGAAAATGCTCAAATTCCGCCGGAAAAAGCCGCCGGAAATGGGTGATTTTCCTGTAGTGAATATTTTTAAGAGTTAAGTATATATATTTGTGAATATAAAGAAAGAAAGCAAATTAATTATTATAACATTAATTTGAATTAAATTTGAAATTAGAATGACTTGACAAATCTAAAAGTTTGTCAAAAAGTAGAAAAATGTCAATCTATATCCAAATTTGTGGCAACATTATGGGATGTCTACTATTGAGAAGCCACAAAGTAGAATCATTATTGGTGCGAGTAGTAAAGTTTATTCATGGTAATGTCAGATGAGTAATTGATGATATTGTCATCAAAGATGAGTGACATGGGATGTAGTAATATATTGCGGTTAGAAGAGTGACATTATATACCACATATTTGTCATCTATTAAGATGTGACTTTGGAAGGGGACAAGTGCCTAATGTCAAAATTATCACATACTTTGATCCATAATATAAATGATGTAGTGGTGATAATTGAGATTGATAAGATTGTTGAGGTTATCAGGCTGTCCATATTGGCCTTGGTGCAAAGGCTCTAATTTGATTTATAAGAGATAATATTGTTCATTGTTAGATTAGTAATGTCAATATACGTCTTATTATGTTGATTGATTGTAGAAGTTTTTCATGAAATTATTCAAAGGAGATCAAAGTGTCCAATGAGTTAATGATTGAATGAGGTCCTTGTATTCAGTGTTAAGACCATTAAGAATTTTGTTTGTCAGGTCCTCATCATTTTATGACTTTTGAAGAAGAGCAAGTTCATTAACAAACCTTTTATGGATTGAAGAAACTCAATAATGCTATGTGAGCATTTGATAGGATTATGAAGTTTTGCCTTGAAATTGTAGCAAATGACATAGGAGGGTTTTGCATAGGCCAAGGGAGTCCCAAGTCTCATGAGCAGTGGTGATTGAAGGAAATTGTGGAGGAAGAAAGTGAAACAATTATAGCATTCAAAATTAGGTGTTCTTGGTGAATCCAATGATGGTGGCCTCAATATTAATTAGGTCATAGTGGACATGGAGTTTCTCTATCGAAGCATCCAAAAAGATCACACCCAATAAAAAATTTACAAAATTAAAACTTTCATGAGATGAAATTTATAGATGTGTATTTAAGTGGTGCTTGACTGATCATTTTAAAGGATATGAGGTTGAGTGATGCTTCAGGTTGATTTGTGTTAATAAATATTATGTTTATGGGAGAGTTATTTTTATGTACATTTGAGAGGCATACAAGAATATATGTAATTCGTAGAGTTGTATGCAACTAAGTAATAGCTAATGATAAGATGGTGATGAATTGTAGTGATAGGGAAGGATTATATTTAGCAACTGAGAACAACATTGTAGAACAAATATTTCCTCACCAAAGAGAGAGAATCACGCATAGTTGTTACACTAACACCATATAGAGAATAATAGTATTTAAAAGAGTAATTTTGTACAGTTCTTATTGATCAAAATACTCATATATACAACAAAGTAATTACCCGTTTTAAATTCCTTTGTCATAAAAGATAAACACATTCAAATAAATCCAAAGATATAAATTCTTCTATAAACAAAGACTAAGCTTGTAATATCACAATCTGCTCCAGGATCGTCCAGGACGATCTGGATCGTCCTGGGACGATCAGTGGAAAAAGAGTTCCAGAATTTGCCCAGAAGTGTTCCAGGTGATTTCCTGTAGGCATCGTCCAGGCCGATCTAGGACATCGGCCAGGCCGATTGCACTGTTCACAAGTATCGGCCGGATCATCGCCCTGTGAGCTGTCCAGGACGATCCATTTGGTCGGATCGTCCCGGGACGATCTGGATATCGTCCAGGACGATGTAACTGTTCATAAGGATCGGCCGTGCAATCGCCCTGGAGTATCGGCCAGGATGATCTTGTTTGGTCTGATCGTCCAGGACGATCTGGCGATCGGCCGGGCCGATATGAAGATTATAAAACTGATTTCAGCTCATTTGAAGAGAGAAAATCAAAAATTAAAATATCTGATTTTGCGTCTGAGGAGAGAGAAAAAGAAGTTTTTGGAAAAGTTGATTTCGGGAAGACGCGGAGCCATTTTCGGTCGAAGTGACTGTTGAGGAAATTGCTGTGCACGAGGTAAGGCACATTCCGTCTTTCTCAATTTTCAGTTCCGTTGTGTTTGGCAGTATTTTCTGTCCGAATTTCGTTTTCGTTACGGTTTTTCGTCCGTATCTTTTGATTGGTTCAGTTTTTACCGCGTAAGTTTCTGTATATTGTTGACGTGCCGAGTGTGCACATTTTGGTTATTTTCTGAAGATTTTTGTCCGGGTATTTTTGATTCGGCAATGTTTTTCGTAGACTACAATTTTCTGTGAAATTGTAAATGCTCTGTGCTATAGAATAAGTGTTCTGGAATATGATTATCTATATTCTGTGCGAATTCGGTAAATTTTCTTTGCAGAAAATTTTGTGTAAATTCTGTATACTACCGTTGTGCTGCCCGATTTTTGGGTAATTTCTGAATTATTCGGATTTCTTCTGAATTGAAATGCTATGTGTATAAGCTATAAAAGGGAGTTATAAGGGGCCTGAATCCTATGAGATTCAGTTAGTGAAACGGGAAATCTGAAATGAGCTAAAATCTGAAATCTGATATCTGTTATGTTCCGGATCCGATGAATTCTGTTCTGGTGCTATAAGCACATCTGTTCTGGTGCCGTGAGCACAAAAGGGAGACATAAGGGGCCTGGATCCTATGAGATTCAGTCAGTGTCTGGGAAGGGAGGCATAAGGGGCCGGAATCCGTAGAGATTCCGTCAGTGTCAGGGCATTTAGTTATATGTATCTGTTCTGTTTTCCGTATCTGTTCTGTACGATATTGTGATTCTGATGTGATATGATCTGCAAATTCTGACTCTGTTGATTTATTCTGTTCTGTGATCTAATCTGTACGACTCTGATTCTGATTTGATATCTGTCCGTATAAGTTCTGATTTCCGATTCTGTTCCGATTTCTGATCTGATTTCTGTCTGATGAGTTTGGTTTTGGTTTCTGAGAATTTAGATTGGTGGTTTGTTGCTTTGCTGAGCTGTTGAGCTCACCCTTGCTTTTTGGTGGTTTTCAGGTTCTGGGAAAGGCAAGGAAGTCCAGGATTAGTTCAGAGTCGGATCAGTATAGGTACTTTTGTACTTTTGATTTTTGTACAGTCATGGCTTTTCGGATCTGTCTTTCTTTCTGTTTAAAAGCCATGTACTGTTCTGTAGATGATTATTTTTGAGGAAATGAAAAGATAGATGTTTTGTTCCGCTGCATTTGATGATTTTAGTAGCTCTGTTGTTCTGTGTGTGTCTGTTGAGTTAAGTATTTGGAAGATCTGTTCAGTAGCCTAATCCAAAGCCAGATCCTGGATAAGAAGGTCTCTCGTCGCGATCCGGCTCGGGCGGGATCCGTCCCCGTCGGGTCGGGTCGTGACAAGCTTTTGTGGTATCAGAGCACTGGTTTTGGAAATAGGTTGGATTGTAAAATAGAGCTCTAGGAAGTGATCAGTGAGTCTGTCTGGGGGTGGTTTTGGGTCGTTTGGCTTTTTATTGTGTTGTTTTTGTGATAGTTTTCCGGATTTTCTGGATTTTTTTGTATGGATCAGCCAGACCCAGACATGACAGACGGGCAGAGTGCCGATCAGGCAGCACCAGTGGGGAGTACAGCCCCAGTGGTTGGTGCTGATACGCTGTCTCAGTTTGCTTCACTTGTTGCTCAGATGATGAGCGAGACTCAGAGCAGAGCTTCTACTGTTAGATCTGAGGACATTGATCGACACCTGCAGTTATTTTTGAGGTTGAAGCCTCCGAGATTTGAGGGCGCTGTTGAGCCCAGAGCAGCCGAGGAGTGGCTGAGGAGATTGGAAAAGACTTTTGACGGGAAGCAGTGTCCTGTAGACAGGAAGGTTCCGTTAGCTGTTTTTCTGTTGGACGGAGAGGCTGAGCACTGGTGGGACGGCCAGCAGGCAGCCAGATTTCAGGGTAGACTGAACTCTTCGATCACTTGGGAAGAGTTCACTGAAGTGTTCCGAGATTGGTTTGTTCCCCCTTCTGCACGACAGCAGATGCAGGAGAGTTTTCTGAGGCTGGTTCAGGGGAGCAAGACGGTGATGCAGTACGAGGCTGAGTTTACTGCATTGGCCAGATACGCTCCGCAGCTGGTTAGCACTTCTGCTGAGAGGTGCTACAGGTTTCTGAGAGGATTACGAGACACTTTGAGGCAGCCTTTGATACCATTCAGGATCACTGATTTCTCTGAGCTTGTGGAGCGAGCTCGTCTGATTGAGAATGACATGACGGCTACTCAGCAGCGGTGGACTGCGAGTAGGAAGAGGTTTGGAGGTGAGACTTCTGGCAGTGGTTCCTCTGGAAAGAGGAGATTTGTTTCTGGTTCTGGATCTGGAGATTCCAGAAGGAGCGGAGGATCGTCTGGTACTGCTACCAGTACGACTAGTTCTGGATCTGTCAGTATGGCACCTGTGTGCCAGAGTTGTGGACGGCGACACCATGGCCAGTGCTACAGGATAGCTGGTCTTTGTTTCAGATGTGGTCAGCCGGGACATAGGATTGCAGAATGTCCACAGATGGGATTTGAGCAGCGATCTGAGAGCTTCGTTAGACCTGTTGGTTCAGCAGCAGGAAGACCGAGGACTGTTCCTCCACGCCCTGAGGGATTTACTGGTAGAGGTGGTGGTTCTAGTTCTGCACCACGGAGACCACCTACAATTCAGAGGGAGCAGAGTTCTGTTGCTTCAGCTCCTGTTCCAGTTCAGCCACGAGTTTACAGCTTGAGTCAGCAGGATGCTCGTGATGCTCCGGATGTTGTGACAGGTACGGTTTACATTTCTGATCAGCCCTGTCGTGTTTTGTTTGACTCTGGAGCGAGTCATTCTTTTCTGTCCGAGCACTGTTTTGAGATTTTACATTTGGATTCGATGGTCTTACCGGTTTCTTTGTCTGTGATTTTACCGGCTGGGAATCCATTGATTGCTCGACAGTTTTGTTTGTGTGAGATTGAGATTTCTGGCAAGAAGTGGAAATCGAGTTTGATTCGATTGCCGATTTCTTCGTATGATGTAATTCTGGGCATGGATTGGCTGAGTCAGTATGAGGCTCAGATTGACTGTCTGAAGAAGCAAGTGAGTTTGCTTATGGCTGGAGAGAGAGTTGTATTTCAGGGATTACGAGGTGTTCTCTCCAGTCTGATTTCTGCGTTGGAGGTTAGCAGAATGTGGAAGAAAGGATGCCCAGTATTTTTGGCTTCGGTGCGGGATCTGAACCTGGAGGTTGGTTCTGTTTCTGAGATCCCAGTGGTACGGGAGTTTGCTGACGTTTTTCCTGAGGAGTTGGTTGGTTTACCTCCGGATAGAGATGTGGAGTTCTCTATCGATGTTTATCCGGGTACCGCTCCGATATCGAAAGCTCCGTACAGGATGGCACCGAAAGAACTTTCTGAGTTGAAAGTTCAGCTTCAGGAGTTGGTTGACAGAGGTTTTGTGCGCCCTAGTGTTTCACCTTGGGGAGCACCTGTTCTGTTTGTGAAGAAGAAGGACGGTACACTCCGTATGTGTATTGATTACAGAGATTTGAACAAGGCCACAATCAAGAACAAGTATCCTTTGCCTCGGATAGATGACTTGTTTGATCAGCTTTCCGGATCTTCGGTATTTTCGAAGATTGACTTGCGATCCGGATATTATCAGGTGAAGGTAAAGGAATCTGATGTGGTGAAGACTGCTTTCAGTACTCGGTACGGGCACTACGAGTTTTTGGTTATGCCTTTTGGGGTAACCAATGCGCCCGCTATTTTCATGGATCTGATGAACCGAGTATTCAGGGAGTATTTGGATCAGTTTGTGATCGTCTTCATCGACGATATTCTGGTATATTCTGCATCTGAGGATGATCATGCCAGACATTTGAGGATTGTGTTGGAGACTTTGAGGAGGAATCAGCTGTATGCCAAGTTCTCCAAGTGTGAATTTTGGCTGAAGAGTATTTCTTTTCTGGGGCATGTGATTAGCGGAGAAGGCATTTCTGTAGATCCCCAGAAGATTCAGGCAGTTGCTGATTGGCCAAGGCCAACTACGGTATTTGAGGTACGTAGTTTCTTGGGCATGGCCGGGTATTACAGGAAATTTGTGAAAGGATTTTCACAGATTTCGACTCCTCTGACGAGGCTGACTCAGAAGTCAGTTCCTTTTGTTTGGACACCGGAGTGTGAAGCTAGTTTTCAGAGACTGAAGGATTGTTTGACTTCAGCTCCAGTGTTGGCACTTCCGTCAGGTACGGAGGGTTTTCAGGTGTTCAGTGATGCTTCACTGAAAGGACTGGGATGTGTCCTGATGCAGCATGGTCAGGTAATTGCTTATGCTTCGAGACAGTTAAAACCACATGAGAAGAATTACCCGACGCATGATTTGGAGTTAGCTGCAGTTGTTTTTGCTTTGAAGATTTGGCGTCATTACCTGTATGGCGTCAGATGTGAGATTTTTACTGATCATAAGAGCCTGAAGTATATTTTTACTCAGAAGGATCTGAATTTGAGGCAGAGAATGTGGCTCGAGTTGATCAAGGACTATGATTTGACTATTCAGTATCAGCCTGGAAAGGCGAATGTGGTAGCAGATGCTTTGAGCAGGAAGTCTTCTGGATTATCAGGTATTCAGCTTACCTGTGATGACTTTCTGATTCGTGATTTGGAGAGATTGCAGTTGGAGGTGATTTCCTCCAGTGATTTGGAGTTGGCTCAGATGAGTATTCAGTCTTCTTTGGAAGCACGGATTCAAGAAGCCCAGAAGTCAGATTCTGATTATTCGAAGTTGATAGCTCCGATTGGATCTGGTAAGACTCCTGAACTTCGAATTTCTGATTCTGGTGCTATTTTCTGTAAGAACAGGTTGTGGGTACCTGTGTTGGGAGATTTGAGGCGGGAGATTCTGTATGAATCTCATCTTTCAGGCTACACTGTTCATCCAGGCAGTGGTAAGATGTACGCTGATATGAAGCTTTTGTTCTGGTGGCCTGGGATGAAGAAGGATGTGGCGGAGTTTGTGTCGAGATGCGAAGCCTGTCAGTTGGTGAAGGCAGAGCATCAGCGACCAGGTGGACTGTTGCAGTCGTTGCCTATCCCTGAGTGGAAGTGGGAGGAGGTAACAATGGATTTTGCGATGGGTTTTCCTCGATCACGACAAGGACATGATGCCATTTGGGTAGTTGTGGATCGATTGACAAAGTCAGCCCATTTTCTTCCGATCAGACAAACAGATTCAGTTGAACGCTTGGCACAGATTTATGTGAAGGAAATAGTCAGATTGCACGGTGTGCCTCGTGTGATCGTATCTGATCGAGATGGACGCTTTACTTCCAGACTTTGGAAAGGCATTCAGCAAGGCTTGGGTACGAAACTGCATTTCAGTACAGCCTTTCATCCTCAGACTGATGGACAGTCTGAGAGGACTATTCAGGTACTGGAAGATCTGTTGAGACTTTGTGTTCTGGACTTTAGCGGAAGCTGGGAAGATCATATTCCGCTAATTGAGTTTGCTTATAACAACAGTTTTCAGTCCAGTATCGGTATGGCACCGTACGAGGCTCTGTATGGTAGGAAGTGTCGTACTCCTTTGACTCTGACAGAGGTCGGAGATAGACAGACTTTGGGTGCCACTTTTGCTGATGAAACTGCTCAGAAGATCAGTTTGATAAGAGAGAGATTGAAAGCTGCTCAAGATCGACAGCAGAAGTATTATAATCAGAAGCACAAATTTGTTGAGTTTCAGGTTGGTGACTTTGTGTATGTCAAAGTCAGCCCGATGAAGGGTGTGAGCAGATTTGGTCAGGTAAGCAAGCTTAGTCAAAGGTATGTTGGACCGTTTGAGATTTTGGAAAGAATTGGAAAAGTTGCTTATCGCCTATTGCTTTCTAATTCTATGCCTGATGTGCATAATGTGTTTCATGTATCCACTCTGAGGAAGTGGGTATCCGACTCTGGGAAGAAGATATCTACTGACGAGGTTGAGATTCAGGAGAATCTGGCGTACAAGGAAGAGCCAGAGTTGATTTTGGCGTACGACGTCCGGAAATTAAGAAATAAAGAGATTCCGATGGTTAAAGTCCAGTGGAAGCACCGGACTGCACGAGAAGCAACTTGGGAAAAGGAGTCTGATATGAGACGGTCGTACCCGTACTTGTTTTGACTGAGTTTGGATTGGATAATGTCGAGGACGACATTTTTTCTGAGTTGGGGAGATTGTAATATCACAATCTGCTCCAGGATCGTCCAGGACGATCTGGATCGTCCTGGGACGATCAGTGGAAAAAGAGTTCCAGAATTTGCCCAGAAGTGTTCCAGGTGATTTCCTGTAGGCAATCATCCAGGCCGATCTAGGACATCGGCCAGGCCGATTGCACTGTTCACAAGTATCGGCCGGATCATCGCCCTGTGAGCTGTCCAAGACGATCCATTTGGTCGGATCGTCCCGGGACGATCTGGATATCGTCCAGGACGATGTAACTGTTCATAAGGATCGGCCGTGCAATCGCCCTGGAGTATCGGCCAGGATGATCTTGTTTGGTCTGATCGTCCAGGACGATCTGGCGATCGGCCGGGCCGATATGAAGATTATAAAACTGATTTCAGCTCATTTGAAGAGAGAGAAAATCAAAAATTAAAATATCTGATTTTGCGTCTGAGGAGAGAGAAAAAGAAGTTTTTGGAAAAGTTGATTTCGGGAAGACGCGGAGCCGTTTTCGGTCGAAGTGACTGTTGAGGAAATTGCTGTGCACGAGGTAAGGCACATTCCGTCTTTCTCAATTTTCAGTTCCGTTGTGTTTGGCAGTATTTTCTGTCCGGATTTCGTTTTCGTTACGGTTTTTCGTCCGTATCTTTTGATTGGTTCAGTTTTTACCGCGTAAGTTTCTGTATATTGTTGACGTGCCGAGTGTGCACATTTTGGTTATTTTCTGAAGATTTTTGTCCGGATATTTTTGATTCGGCAATGTTTTTTGTAGACTACAATTTTCTGTGAAATTGTAAATGCTCTGTGCTATAGAATAAGTGTTCTGGAATATGATTATCTATACTCTGTGCGAATTCGGTAAATTTTCTTTGCAGGAAATTTTGTGTAAATTCTGTATACTGCCGTTGTGCTGCCCGATTTTTGGGTAATTTCTGAATTATTCGGATTTCTTCTGAATTGAAATGCTATGTGTATAAGCTATAAAAAGGGAGTTATAAGGGGCCTGAATCCTATGAGATTCAGTTAGTGAAACGGGAAATCTGAAATGAGCTAAAATCTGAAATCTGATATCTGTTCTGTTCCGGATCCGATGAATTCTGTTCTGGTGCTATAAGCACATCTGTTCTGGTGCCGTGAGCACAAAAGGGAGACATAAGGGGCCTGGATCCTATGAGATTCAGTCAGTGTCTGGGAAGGGAGGCATAAGGGGCCGGAATCCGTAGAGATTCCGTCAGTGTCAGGGCATTTAGTTATATGTATCTGTTCTGTTTTCCGTATCTGTTCTGTACGATATTGTGATTCTGATGTGATATGATCTGCAAATTCTGACTCTGTTGATTTATTCTGTTCTGTGATCTAATCTGTACGACTCTGATTCTGATTTGATATCTGTCCGTATAAGTTCTGATTTCCGATTCTGTTCCGATTTCTGATCTGATTTCTGTCTGATGAGTTTGGTTTTGGTTTCTGAGAATTTAGATTGGTGGTTTGTTGCTTTGCTGAGCTGTTGAGCTCACCCTTGCTTTTTGGTGGTTTTCAGGTTCTGGGAAAGGCAAGGAAGTCCAGGATTAGTTCAGAGTCGGATCAGTATAGGTACTTTTGTACTTTTGATTTTTGTACAGTCATGGCTTTTCGGATCTGTCTTTCTTTCTGTTTAAAAGCCATGTACTGTTCTGTAAATGATTATTTTTGAGGAAATGAAAAGATAGATGTTTTGTTCCGCTGCATTTGATGATTTTAGTAGCTCTGTTGTTCTGTGTGTGTCTGTTGAGTTAAGTATTTGGAAGATCAGTTCAGTAGCCTAATCCAAAGCCAGATCCTGGATAAGAAGGTCTCTCGTCACGATCCGGCTCGGGCGGGATCCGTCCCCGTCGGGTCGGGTCGTGACAAAGCTACTATAGAAAGTTTAAATGAGAGGTTGCCTTAAAAAAGTATTAAGTTGGTAGACAACAAGGGCAAAATTTTGCTTAAATTATTTGATATTGACACCTATTTTAAAGTTGGTTGGCTAAAGATTTTGATCAACTCTAATAGATTTTACAATATATACATATATATTAAAATTATATCTTTGTTTCCCATAAAGATTCATTGATCAAAATATAAGAGTGAGAAAATATTATTTCTACACCATTCAATTATATTTTCAACATTCTCATCAACTCATTTAGCATCTCCCTTCAACATATAATTTATAGTAACTGTTTATTCTTCTTCAGCCATTAAAAACTCTTAACCTGTCCTTCCAACACTCTTTCACAGTCTCCAATGTTCTCCCATCCACTATGCAGTAGCTTTGATAAGCAATACAGTACAGTGCAAATTCCCCAAAAAAAAAAAAAAAAAAAAAAATACAGTTCAGTGCTGTCGTATAGCTTCCAGCCCCAAAAATCAGCGTTATCTGCTATGCTCCTTTTGGCCACTCAGATGGCGAAGGTGGCCATGAAGAAAAAGAAAGTTGCCACTCGCTTCTTCAAAGTCATGTTACCTGGGTACCTGAACGAGCTTGTGAGCTTCTTTTTCTTCTTCTGCTTCCTCTTTTCTGAACTGATCAATTTAATATTTTCTTAATTTGCTTTATTTATCTCTCCTAGTTTGTTTCTGTTCTTGCATGATTCATGAATGGTAGATTGAATTCGGTTGCAAAATTTAAGGTTTCAAAAAAAAATGCATGGCAGTCTCAGTAGAATAAGCTAAGTTACTCGCAAGATTCAGAAGCTCTGATGCATATAACAGTCTTTTATGACTACTTAGAGCTGTTAATTATTTGAAAAATTATGATTAGAGGCGACTAATCTTATTTTTTATCTTATAAATATAATATTTTCAGCCAATTCCTCCTAAATTTGCCAGAAATTTGACAGTACAGAACCACAGAGCAGCAACTATAAGAGATCCTCTTGGCAGATCATGGCCTGCAAATGTTGAAGGAAAAGGTGAAGATCTGTGGTTCTGTGGTGAAGGATGGATGAATTTTGTTAAAGGGCTTGATATAGGAATAGGGTATTTTCTGGTGTTCAAATACAAAGGCAACATGAATTTCTATGTCAAGGTGTTTGATCTGACTGCTTGTGAGGTAGAGTATTCTCATGAAATATGGTAAAGCTCTTAGATCTCTACTTTTTCAGCTTTTTGGATTCATTATCCTTTGTTTTGTGCATTAATGATGAAAATGACTAGGAAAAAAAACATTTTTTTCAGTCTTTGGAGTTAGAAGTTCTAGAAATTTCAAACCAAATGGCAAAAGATTTGATGACAAAGATGGCTAAATTCATTTGATTTGTCTACTTTTAAAGCACCACAAAATAGCTGGGATATGCTGACCTTCTGAGTGATATTTCTCATTTTTTAGCAGTTATAGCAAAAGATTTGAACTTTCATCTACTTTAAACAAGCAAGGAGAAGCCAAAGCATCAAAGACTGCAGAGAAACTGATTAAGCAGTTTTGCAAGTCACTTGGACCACATTTTAGCATCACCTTAAAGTTTTGCAATCTCAGGTCCAGACCTTATCTGGTAAGTCTACTGCACAAGGTTAATGTGCTGGGAATAATAATTGTAATAGTAAATAATAGGTACTTAGTATGTCCTAGTGAATCTTTGTGAGCTTATAAATAAGTATATGAGAGTATTAGGACAAGCAAAAAGAATGAAGAAATGAGCTATGGCTCATCTCCCTCTCTCTCCTAATGATTCCCCGAGTCACGCGAGTTTGATCAAAATTTATCCGTGGATGATAGCTGACTTTACTAATATGTCTCTAGCGGATTAGAGCTTGAGAACTAAATATGAGTTATTGAGTATGGAGAGTGACCATAAAATTTTAATATCTCTATAAGTAAATCTCACAGCATATAGTCGAAAATATGCATATTTACCTTTATTTATAGGGTCAAGATGGCTATAAGAAAGACTATATCTACAAAAAATACAAATAATGTATTATATGACCAATACATACTAGCACAAACATATGGACACATAAATATCTCTAACGTCCCCCCCCCCCCCTCCCCCGGAAAAAAAAAAAACCCCTCCTTTGAGGTGAGTGTCTTGGGCAAGTTTTCAAAGGTGAGTGTCTTGGGCGGGCAAGTCTTTGCGCCTCCTATAGCTTGATCGAGAATATTTGCAGTAGGCAAGTGTGCTTCATTTTGGACAATTGTGGCAGGAGAGTGGATTTTGTTGGGGCAAGTGCTCCTCGGCGTAAAATTGGTCCTGATGAGTCCTTTTGAGGAGCTCACCAAGAATGATTTCACCCTTGATCTGATCTTTTGGTGGTGAGTTCGTATGCCGCGAGCTCTGTTGGGACGAATTCTTGTTTTCTCATATACTGTGTATGGTGATTGATCCTCAAGATAACATTCTTTCAGGTGAGCTTTGTTGTGAACGCATATCCCCTCTGGCCAAGCTCTAGAAATTTGTACTGTTTGGTTCATAACATAATAGGATTCTAAATTTGGTGGGAGATTCATGCAGTAGATGCCTTTTCTTGTCTTTTTTAATTGTTAGTGTGTGGAGTTCCTACAGAAATCTGCTATGTTTAGATCTTTCTTTTCTAATTGTTCAATAGAATCCTATCTGCAAATTATTCCAGCCTACTAGAAAGACTTCAGTAAAAAATTTTAACTGGTTATCTGTCACAGTGTTTATCAATTGGCTTTGTAATTAAGATGTTCATATTAAGGCTCTGTTTGGAATAACTTTCTTATTGTTTTCTAAAACAGCTTAACCAAGTTTTCTGTCAATTTCTAAACTACATGACTACTAGTTGTTGAAAACAGAATGTTCCACTTGGATTTCTAGCATCATACAGATTTGAGAACAAGAGCAAGGTGATACTGGTTGACCCAAAAGGCCGGTCGTCGCCGGTGAGGATTACGATCAGGAAACGGCGTCCCATAATCCAATGTTGCTTTGGAATGGGGTGGCATGAATTCTGCTTGCGAAATCATCTATCTGCCGGCGACAAATGTATCTTCGAGATCAAATCAGAGGAAGCAGACGCTTACATTGTGCATGTCCACATTATCAGAGAATGAGATATCTATCAGATATGAAAGAAATGGTGATAGCAACATCCATGTTCTTGATCCTGTATTACTAAGTTTTCTTTGTTGATACTTTTTAGTTTTGTAACTGTAAGATAAAGTCTGGAAGAGCAGACAAATTTTGTTGAATAAAACGCTCTGAATCTGATCTGCTATTCCATTTGTAAAATGTTAGATAAGAAGAAGTGGGTAATGGTTGGTTTTCTGAATTCATTTTCTTTGTTTGGGTGATCAAATTGATTGTTCAGCTTATGATTTCTATGTGATAAAATTAGAAAGAATGGTAAGAACAGATTAAATTTTCTTAAGCTGTAAAATAGAGAGTTAAGTGATCTGAGCATGTATAATGAAGGCTAGGTGATACATAAAGAAGCAGAATTAGTAAAGCCCAAAGAGATGAAAGAAGCTGAAGATGACTGGTTGTTTTAGGAAACTAATTGAATTGATGATCTCAATTCATTGTTGCAAATCTGCCATTAATGGGAAAAATTATTATGTGCGGAGACTGGACGCAAAAAGACGTCCATAGATCAATCAGAATGTCACGTCAGCAGTATCGAGCCGCGATACCGAGCAAGGGGTGAAGTGGCACATTCTGGTTGATTTTCAGACGGTGTTAGAATAATTAATCCATTAATGGAGGGACTCTTAACTGTAACAGAGATCTAAAAGCAATTGCTAAAATGAAATTAAAAAAAAAAATCAACAGACATGCAACGCACTTGTTTTTAATAATAAATTTTAACTTTCAAAAGTATATTATATAAATTACTTAAATTACTTGATATATTTTCTTTATTTTAAACTACATTATTTAAATAACTTAATAATATTTAATTTTTTATTTTGCTTTAATTTACTATGATTTTATTACAACTTTTCTTTTTTATAAGAGAAAGTTTTTGCTTCAACCATAAAAGAATGTCTTCTTATATTGGAGTTACAACATTTAATATATTTAAATATGTATTTTTATGTGTAATTGAAATAAAATTGTTATAATATGAATTTATTTTATCTTTATTTAATTTATATAGTTTTTATTTTTTTAAGATATATTATTATAATGTCATGTCCTTCTGTATATCTCATGTCATATATTCTTCATAGATTTGTCTCCGTATATATATATATATACATATTTTTGGGACATTAAGTCTAATTAAGATAAATTCACATACACATCACATATATAAAATTTAAATCTAAGACTTCTTAATAAATAGTCAAAACTCTCAACCGACAGGTCAAAATGACCTTCAAATTCTCTCTGTGTTCTTGCATTTGTATCATATATCATAGGTTAAAGCAATGAGCTAAGCCTTCAATCACAGGACCAAAAATAATAAATAAATAAAGGAGAAGGAGAGTCTAAGCCATAATACTATTTAAGATTGGACTCTAAAAAATATTTTATTTCATGAAATGTAGCAATACAATATGTCCAAGAGAAGGCGAAGAAGTGATTGTTTTTTATTCATAAATCAAAGCTAGAGGGCGCCATTGGCATCTTAGAGAGGTTGGTGTGGTTCAAAATCACTCGACCTACCTTAGAAAATGAAGGCTAGTAGCTAGAGTCACTTCCAGAGGTTGGTTTGTCAAATTCATGCCACCAACTTCACTTATTTGAGCTAATGAAGGTTTTTGATGTAAGCGACTTTTGATCTAAAAATGTTGATAAATAAATTTTAGAACGTTTATTAAGTAAATTAATTGGCAGTCATAACAACTAAAAGCCAGTATAAATCATTAAGACCTCAATTGAGACGGCTTTTTACTGCTTTTGAAGCAATTATTTAGCTAAAAAATTTATGCTAAAAAACTGTTTCAATCAGCAGGAAAAAAGCCGCCAACCTATATAAGTGCTTCTTAAAAGCAGTCCCAAACGAAGACTTAAGTTTCATTTGGGATGGCCTTTTTACTGGTTATTAATATAACTTTTTAATACAAAAATTAAAAAATTTTAACTAAAAACTACTACAAAATGCAATAAAAAAGCCACCTCAAATAAAACGGCTTTCTTATTGCTTTGGATAAATGTTTAGTGCAAAAATTTAATTTAATTTTTGAACTTAAAAGCTTGTTTGAGATGCATCAGAAAACAATCTCACACGAAGCCTTACATTCTTCCTTGATTTTGCTTATATTTTCCCTTTCTAATTCATAAACGATCTTAAATTTAGAATGTTTTTAATTCTTTTTTCAAACTCTGATACTGTAACATAAATGCTATTTCATTTAACAAATTCTGATATAAATTTTTATATGAAATTCCCTCTACCATAAAATAAAATAAAAATAAAAAAGGATGATTTCTTATACTTTGGATTAGCTTTCAAATAAGTGTAAACAAGCCTTATTAATTAGGCATATATCTCCAAGTATTTTACTCACATCAAAGCTAATCCAAATGCTATAAAAGTAAAATCCAACCCAAGCATTTGAATCAAAAGAGTCAAAATGCCAACATAAGTTGCCCCCTCTGTTGCCCCTCATCTTATCCCTCCCCAATTGCATCGAGCCAACTCACTCTATATAATTTAAGCTTACTAAGACTTTATTCGGTACGACTTTCTTGTGCTTCTTAAAACAATTTTGTAATACAAATATTACAATTTTTATAGCAGAAAATTACTTTAAGAAGCAGTAAGAAAGCCGACTCAAACTGAGCCTGAACAACTTTATATACTTCTTAAAGCAATTTTTTAGTTAAAAAAAAAATTACTTTAACAAACAGTAACAAAACTGCCACAAACAAAATCTAAATCCAATAGAAAGTAGTTACTTTGAGCCATTATGCAACTAAACTGGAAACGACTCATTTAGTTGTTAGGTCAACTCATGTAAAGTTGAGAGATTTGTTAATGCATTTCATTTCATTTAGTAAACAGGCCAAAGTTAGGTTATGCTATTTCAGTTTGTTTGTCATTTTCAAGTCAAAGTCAAGCTTAGCATTCACATCACAGTTCCAACGTGTTTCTTAGGCAATTGAACACACGCAACTTTTCTTCAAAAGTACTTTTCTTATATTTTCAGAAAGTTGGGCTCACAGACAAATCCCCTTATACCAAGAACTTTTTTTTCAATCATCAGCGTTATCAAACACAGCCTACATAGCACTGAAATGCTGAGAACTCATTGAATTGCAACAATCTCAATAATACTTGAGCCAAAAATACAATCTAGATCGTGCTTCACTGGCAATTAAGGTTTCGTTTGGGACAGCTTTTTTATTGCTTCTTAAAGAAGCTTTTAAAAACTACTTTAAGTAGTAATAAAGACATTCCAAACAAAAACTAAAATTAAAATTAAGTGATAAATAGGCTTCAAGTTGACAGAGACTTCAGCTTGGACCCAGCTGCCTTTGCTACAAAAATGGGCTTCAAGTTGACAGAGACTTCAGCTTCATTTGGGACGGCTTACTTACTGCTTCTTAAAGCAATTTTTTAATATAAAAATTAACTTTTAAACTAAAAAGCTATGTTAAAAAGCGATAAAAAAAGCCGTCCCAAACGAAGACTTCATCTACAAGGATCAGAAATTGCACATTACAAAGTTCACCAACTTTTTCAGTAGACGCCAATGGAAAGCTGACGTCCGATATTGTAAGAATCCTGGTTGTCCACCTGGAGACAAGTATTTAGAAAAGATGTGGTTGGCAATATAATGCCGCCATAAGAGAAGGAACTTCTGCCATTTGTGAGAAATTTCAAGCTCATTTGAGATTTCAGCTTCCAATCATCTCCTCTCAGCCTAATAAACCTTCAAATACCTTCCTGCTATACTCTTTTCGGATTTCTCATACCCTGCATTTGCCATCAGTTGCAGTATTCACAGTAGCAGTGAAATGCCATTTGAAGAACATATTCCTCAGCCGAATGATTGCCGTAACATGCCTTCTATTTTATCGTCCACATTTAGGTTTTGTTTGGAACGATTTTCTTACTGCTACTTAAAGCAGATTTTTAGTAGAAAATCTGCTTTATGAAGTAGTAAGAAAACCGTCCCAAACGAAGCCTTAATTGCACTACTGTTGGTTGAGATAATGCAGATCGAATGATATGCATAATATACTATACTTTCCTCAAGTTAAGAAGAATGATTTTGAGGAGCCATCTTAGATGGGAGGAAAGTCCAATATCCTTGTTCGTAAAGGATGGAAAAAGATTGCGCAGTCTTTCAAATCAAAGATCTCTCTCGGTTAGAAACTGCAGCAGGTGATTATCTCTTAAAGCTCCGTCAGAATGTCTCTGAGATTCATAGGATTTTTAATGTGGATGTTCAAGTAAGAGAGCTGGCTAGCGTTCCCTTGTTGTGTAAGGCTATTAAGAACAGCAGTCACATATTCAAAGTTTGGACCGTACAAATGAATAGCACAAGCAGCCTTGAATTGTAAGAGCATCCACTCACCTGTTAGGCCAAGAAAAAGTCTTTTAAGTCCGCAAATGCGAAAATTTTCAAAATAATAATAATAATAATAATGCAAAATTTTGGATAACCGTTTCAAGTTAAAAAATTCAAAGAGAGTAACTTATGAGACATCATATATTCACTAATGTTGCAATTTACTATTCAGAGTTCCTTATGTGATACTAATATGTATATGAATTCGTGTATGAGTGCGATAATGGCTTTGTTGAGTTTGTTTGACAATCATAAATGAATGGTACTACGTTGATTAAGTAAATATGTCAAGGAATGCATTATGTTTCTGTATAGTGATATAATATGAATTTAAATTCTTTCACGTGTTGTTTATAAATGCATTTCCCTCCATGTATATCAACGCATACATACTGACATCTGCACATACATACCGACATACAGATCAAAACACATACACAACATTAACTAAGGCTTTGTTTGGGACAGCTTTCTTATTGCTTCTTAAAAAAGCTTCTTATTACAAAAGTTTAAATTTTTATACTATGAAGCTGCTTTAAAAAGCAGCAAATAAGCCCGTCCCAAACGAAGTCTAAATATCCATACAGTGTCATACGCTACACCAAAACAGACAAACACATTTAGCAAAATGCACGCAAACGCACACATATATAAATCATCATCAACACCATCATTAGCCATATCCCAACTAATTAATTTGGTTTGACTTTAATAATCCTCATTCCACATTTGCTCGTATCAAGTGTTGAACTAGTTGTGGTATCAAGTGTTGAACCAGTTGTGGCATCAAAAATGAGAATTAATAAAACTTCAAAAAGTTGAGACAATTTAATCATACCGTGAGCAAAAAAAAAATGAATAGCATATAAGTAATTAGAATCCAAGTACTTCCAAGGATCATTGGACTATTAAAATCAGGATAAAGGCATGATAGATACTTGATGTGTGAGCAAAACTAGCACAGTCTTTCTTAACGGATCATAAACTACTTGAAAGTCCATCAAAAAACAATTGCAGCTTAACTCTACGAGTAAGTAATCTATCAAAGTATAGGAGTTCTTAAGTTAGCTAACATCTAAATAATTTATGTGAATAATGGATGATGACCTTTTGGTTTGCTGATATATGTAACAACTAAATAAAGGACATTTTAAGCAAGTTTTGTTTACATCTATTTATCATCAAAATCATCCAAATATTAAGCATTTCAACACTAAACTAAATAATGCATTTGAGAGAAAAAAATCCAAACAAACAGCATTTGATAAATAAGGCATCTTAATACACTAACTTCTAAACAGCATGATTAAATAGTTCCTAAACTTTTTTTGACCCAAAATATATTATTAATGTCTGATATGCATGCATATCTATACAGATATTGTATCCTAAATGAAGACTTTTCAAGACTTTCAGGATTCTTATTTTCCGTATCATATACATATAGGTTATTTTCAAAATTTCCAATAATCATGCCTGCCGTAATATATTCATATTGTTATATAAGACACACGCTTCACATATAGCTAATGACAAAAAAGTTACATCAATGATTGCTTTTCTTATTAAAACCGGACAATAATATCTTCTATAAAAATGAGTAAGGACTAACTAAAAGCTTTGAGAAGTTTCAATAAAATAGGAAAATAACTAACATTATCAAGTATAATATAGATTATAAAGATAAAATTTTAGAAAACATAAAACGTAGAATGCAAAGTTCCAATAGTTGTAGAAGATATTTGAATAGTATGGTTAACAAATCCCTCACACTCCTCCCCTTTATCTCTCTCAAATCAAAATAAAAGCATCTCTGTCAGCATCCACCCCTAACCCCTTTCCTTGAAAACCTCCAACAATGAGGAACATTCACGTTATCTTTTTTCTTTTATTTGAACATGATGCAAGCGAAAGATATAGGGAGCCTATACCCTTCGCCCACAAAAAGGACACGACGGACTTCTAGGGACGAAATCGACTAAGGACGAGAAAAGGGACGAACAAACTCTTATATTTCAAATAAAGAAATAAAAAAAAGAAATTAAAATTACAAAACTCGACTCGAACTCAAAGACACCCTAAAGTTGCATCACTTAAGAGAAGAGGGATACAGGTGGAGTGGCACTTGCGGAGAGACGAAAGAGATTAGAAGCCTGAGAAGAAAGGTTGGAAAGAGCCCGCAGGATTTCCGGAGGGGATGAGAAAAGAAGGTTGGAAAGAGCCCGCAGAATTTCCGAGCAACCCGCAGGTTAACTGATTTTTTCCAAAAATCAAATATCATTCACTATTCAAAACAATACATAACCCCTCATATTTATAGGTATGAAAGGGGAATACAAAAGGACACAAACATTAGATTAACACATAATTCAAAGCATTAAAAAGCATAGAAATCTCCCCCTAAAGCTCTCGGTTTACACCCAAACCAGGAACCAAGGAGACAGCCACGGGAGACGAAGGGAACCGCACGGACCGAGAGCCACAGCCACGGGAAACGAGGGAACCGCACGGACCAAAGAGCCACGGCCACGGGAGAAGGAGCCCAGCCGTGAAATCCCAAGAGACACAAAAAACAAAGAGCCCAAGGTGGAAGCCAAGGGGCCACGCATGGGAAGACTAAACACATAATTTGGGGATTCCAAAAGTCTCATTGGAAACCCAAAAGACTACAGCATAAATAGCCTAAAAACATTTAATAAAAGATGAACTAAAATCCTAGCTAATAATGAGCTAACTTTTTAGTTCCATTTAATGAACTAAAAACCCAGCTCATAAATGAGCTAAAATTTCAGCTCAAATGGGTTGAGCTACTAGACTCAAGGGAAGCCAAAATCTGAATTATTTTGGACTTATGTTGACCCCCCCTTTGTCTACATCAGAACAGAAAAGGAATTCTGTTAAAGTTGTTAGAACACTTCTTCTGATTGCAAAATTGAATATCTAACATGCTAGGCATAATATATAAAACTCACCAGCCTGGATCTCAGAGAGAGAAATACTTCTGCCAAAGTGGCGTGATACCCACCATCTACAGCGAAGTCTCCAAGTATCTCCAGTTTCTCCTTCAGTAAACATTGTAGGTATTCTATTACAGTAGACATTGTCTGTTACAACTCCCATGTTTGCTGAAATGCAATCTTCACTGTGAAAAAGCATGGCTGTTTGGAGTTCAAGAAAACAAGAAGCAAATTCTTCCCAAATGCTGCATTTCCCATCGACAGCATCTAAATGCTTAGCTAGCATCTCCACTAGTGGTGTAACATTGTAATTCCCTTCGGTAACAGGATAAAAAAAAATCAATTATAATTCAAAAGAAGCAAAGCAGCAAATTAGTGTCTTATACAGGGTGGATTAGTCTACAGAAGTTAGAATGACCTGTATTAAACAATTTAGCATAATTGACAATACAGGGTATTAGGAACAATCCTGCATTTTCAAAATAATAGATATAAACATGATTTTCATAAACAACTTTCAGGAAATCAAGGAACAACTAAATAAACCCAACTAACATATCCCAAAATACGCATGAAACTAACGTTGAGATACCATACCATAAGTTAACTTCATTCTTGCCCTCCTTAGATTGTTTCTTATCATACGTGTTTTACCAACAACTCATTCAAACCGTTTACAATGGATTTTAGAGATTCAAGCAGCAGCATAAATGAGGATATATGATTATTTTTTTATCTTCTTCTTCTTTTTCATAGTTCTTTTTTTGTGGTATAAACACACACCTGGAAAATGCATTATGTACAGAGATTTTAGAGGATATTTTGGGTTTTGTATAAGAAGAGAAGAAGACACAAGTAGTGACCAGATGAGATATTAATCTCGCAATCTATATGCCATGGCATAATTGCATGCATGATTATGGATATGATATGTGCAGTACAGGTGCAAACAGATAAAATGCCCAAGTGTGAATTAAGGAACATGCTGCTGGGAGGCTTTAGACTAATTACTAGAAGGAACCATGCCTCAAATGATAAATTAAAAAAGAACAGAGCAGGCTATTTTATGGTTAGGCTATGACATTCAAGTGACGGAATTAATATTCTATTTCAATTAATTCAAAGGAACTTGAAGTGGTAACAGTAACTTGATGCTTTGAGTGCATATAGAGAAGAAATGACGGTGACAGTCTTGCTTAGGCTTATGAAGTAACATATGCTAGTAAGTTGGTGAGGTAAAAGGGTGTTAAGCCCCGACTTCATCTCAGCAAGCTTGAGAGCAGCATCTTCATAACTGCTATTTGATTCCAGGGATAATCAGATAGTATTTTATTGCATATGAAGTTAACCCCAACTACATCTCAGCAGATGGAGAGCAGCATCTTCTTACCTCAAAGTGTATGACGTAGCATATGCTAGTAAGTTGGTGAGGTTAAAAATTGTTTAGCACAGAAATCATCTCAGCGAATTGAGAGCAGCGTCTTCTTAATTGCTATTTGATGGCCATTTCCAGGGACATTCAGATAACATTTTATTGCTGGGGTTCAGCTTCTGTAATTTATTATTATTTTTTTAATCTTCTTACCACCTTTTGCATCATTCCTCTCGTGGCCATACTATGCCCTTGCACTTTAGTTACTCCACTTTATATAGCAATGAACTGACTGATATATTACCAAAATGTTTGTCTCGTAGATGTTGTTAGTTTGTCGTCCTCTTTCATAAGTCTTATAGTCACTACGGGATTTAAAGAGGAGGGTAGGAACTCTAAGAGGGCTTTAGAGTGGGACCAGAGAGGGAGATGCAGGTGAGTTAACAGAGGACTAGAGTGGTTTGCTAAGAGTTCAAACATGTGAAGGCCAAGCACAAGACAAAAAAGGCAAAGGGCTTGTGACATGAAGCGTGAAAAAGAGTTCAGAATATAAATTGTCGGGAAGAAAAAAGCCTTAAGAGCGAAACTAGAGAGATAAGGAAAGCTCAAATGACAAGTTTGTGATAGAGACGACAACAAACAGATGATTTGCACAAGAGAGTGACGTCGAGGGCAAGAAAGTGAGTTATTTGCAATTGTGCGGTACGACGTGGTTGGGAAGTTATGGTTTAAGAGCATGAGTGGAGATAGAGCACTGCGTTTTTTATTTTGTGGTAAACACTATATCATGACATATCATTTACCTTTTTTATCACATATGCTAATCAAATCACTAGGTCAAATTGGTATCCCCTCTAATAGCAAGGCAACTATCAATTCTTTCTATGCAAATTTTACCGAGGTGACTTTAGCCAGTTTTAAGTTGACCATGCCAATAAGCAAAGAAAATTTCCAACAAAATATTTGTCAGTTCCAGTTAAAAACAAGGATCATACATTAACAAAATTGATGCCAAGTTTCAAAACAATAATCTAGATTAATACAACTGATTTTTTAGTTCACTGTAAAATCGAAATTGTATTCCTTACCTATATTTTGTTTATGTGACATTTGGATTACACTCTGTAAGTCGACAAACCTCCCTTTTTTTCAAATTAACGGACTCTTGGAGTGTTAAAATAACAGGGACTTCACAAGGAGCAAATAAATTGGAAGTCACAAGGTTACAAAACATTTTAGTACATTTCCAGAAAAACTCGAAAGGGTTGGATTAAACCTGTTTTGTGCATTTTGATAAGCCTTTCCATAGAGTAATTACATGAAGGGTCCCTCGTCAAGGCGCTCTCATAGCAGCTGGAAATCGTTGAGATCTCACTACTACAAAAACATTGTAGAAGTCTAGCCTTCAATCTACAGGAGATATCATATCTAACGTCAGCTTCTGGAGAAATGGAAGGATTAGCATATATCTTACCGACTTTAACCAAAAAATGTTTCAAGGACACTCTCAAACGAATATCAGGAAAAAAATGTTCAAACGTGACTTATGCATGAAATCGAAAAAAAAAAACCAATAGAAGTACATAAAGCTGTATTATGCCAGGTTTTATAGTATACCTGAAAGGAAGTGCTGAATCTAACTCATGGCAGGCCTTGTCAAGCTCAACAAATGCCTCATGTACCTGATCACCAAGCAACAATAGCTGGTTGTGCAGCATAATTAGTTTAAAGATGGTAAAATCTCAAATACAAAAACAGAAATGTTAAACAAATTTTGATATCATTAGTAGAGATATATTATAGCAAAGGAACAAAAATGGTACAGTAAAGAAAGGAAATTACAGTTCTTTAAGACATGCTTGACTTGTGGTCAAGCTTGATTAAGAAAATTAATAATTCTACCGAAATTCAAACAATTGATCAACACTGCACAATTAAAATATTGGGTTCAAAATTCATAAAAATGTTATGAAGACTTATCTAAGCATTTAAATTAAAAACATAAAAGTCAAGAGCACATTTTGTCGTTTTGATCTTTCTTTTCTATTTGATCTGTTTTACCTTATTTCTGTTTTGTTTTTCTTTTCACTTAAAACAGACATTTTGGATGTGTATTTATTTCTTGTTTTCATAATAAATGCTTTAGAATGAAAACAGTGTTTTCAATTTAAAAAAAAAAAAACACTACTTTGTTTCCCAAAATAAAAAACAAAGGCAGCTAATCAAACGTGTTTCCTAACACAAGTACTTCTTGTTTTAACCGAATATTTAAAAAAAAAAAAAACACAACCAAGTCCGTCCTATGTATGTGCAATGCATTTTATTAGAATCATTAAAAATGGTTTGCCAATATATGTTGAAGAAAACTAAACATCATATTTTATTTATACAATTTTGAAAGGAACTAGATGAACGCCAAAAAATTGGTCACAACATCATTTCAACGTTGGAAAAAATCTCATCAGTCTTAACTTACATACTCCCAGGCGCCATGCATCAGAAGGGTGGTAGATAATCCAAACTAGAAGTGATTGGAACTTCGATCAAAATAGGCTCAAAACTAAAGACAAATCTACAGCAAATAAAAACTTTAGTTAGAAGCTAGCTTTCGAGCCATGCAATGACACAAAAACTTTACTTCAAGCTCCAATTAAGTCAAAAATCAATATGATTTAAATCAATTTTCAACATCAAACATTCTTATTCTACACTCCAAAAATCAATATGTATGTATGTATGTGCACGCGCGTGCGAACTCATTCATACATACATGCATAAACATTAAAATCCAATCTCAAGCAAGTTTTATCTGATCCAAACTCAGCTTAATAAAATTCAATCTGAGCAGGGAATGGCACATTAGACATCTTAGTGTCTTCAATCCGAGCTCTACTAGAAATTATGATATAGAATTGGAGAATGAAAGACTAAATGGAAACTGTAGAAATTACCTGGGACAATGAAATCAGATTTTCGATGAAATGCATAAAAGGATAATGAGTTTTTCCCTGTTTTCTAAAATTAAATGATAATTAAATTCACTTTAACATAATAATGTAAAGAACAAATTACAGTTGATTTCAAAACTATAGTGAGATAGTTGGCCTCTGTGGACTAGAAATCAAAGAGAGAAAGAGGTCGAGACTCAAGAGTCCATGTGCTTAAAATTGAAGAGAGAGAGAGAGAGAGAGAGATGGTGAGTATTGGATGAAGAAAGAAAGATTGAGGAATTATAAAATTCCATTTTTTGAACTTAAAGTTAATATCCTAAATCCTTCAATTTATAGGAATATGCAAGCCAATCCAATATATATTGAAATTCAAACTAATTGGAATGATTTAGTAACTCTTATCCTAAACATCCAAACAACAATTAAAATTACGGATAACCATCCCTTAAATAAAAGGAATATTTCCTTGAATTTCTGAAAAAAGGTGGATGGCTATGTAGAACTAGGTGGAGAGAATTTTGGACAATTTTCTAATCTCTCCACTTCTACTTCTCTCTCCTTGCTCCTTAGTAGGCCCCTTTATTTTGGATTTTTAAACTACAATTTACAATTGAGCACCCACCGTCTCACAATTCATGGATATATTTTTTGCAATTTGTTTGAAAACCTCCTATGTGAACACTTATTAGATTAGGAGTGTCAATATTTGACACGACACGAAAACCCAACCCGAACCCGACCCGGAATTTTCGGGTTAGACCCGACCCAAAACGGGGCGGGTTCGGGTTGACCCGACGGGTTGCCGGGTCAACCCGAAAACCTGTTTGAACACCTACTCGCCCCCTGCCTGCAGCCAACAGAGCTGCCCCCGCCGCCCCGTTTTGGATCTGCTCCATTTTTTCCTTCTTGTATTCATAGGATTTCAGCAAGTTAAGATGATTAATTCTCCTTCATTTGATACAAATTAGGAATTTGAATGATACACCTTATGCTTTCAATTAGAAAGAGAGTTCTTGACCCTTTATTAGAATCCTCAAATCTGGCGGTCTTCTCCATCCCCTTCTAAGGTGGAACAATAAGCCAACTAACTCTATATTTTTTCCATCGCTTCACAAGGACAATTTTTTTGGTGTCTTCTCAACAGCATGGTATTTCTATCCCACAAAAAATAACTAACCAAAATTATATAGCATACATCTAGCAATACAACTTAAAAAAGATTATTCATCAATGTAAGATCAGGAGAGAGCAAATATAATAGTAAATTTTTAAGTGAATTGGCAAACATTATTCTTATGAAAGCAACTAAGAGAATAGATCATTGAATTCTTATTAACAAACAACCAAAAATTCTAAGCAAATCTTCAAATTTCTCACAATTTAGATCAAAAATAACATCAACAAGATTATATTTCACCAGAAGTTTGTAGATCAAAAGTTTCTCCCTAGCTATATCACTTACTTGTACATGTAATATGAAGGACAGAACATTATATTCATTTGTCATTCCTCAATTACTTCTTCTGAAAAAGTAAATCTTTTTCAAATCCTCCCAATTTGACATTTTAACTGGATATAAATTCTTACAATCATTGAGTTTATAGCACGGCTTTTTGCAATAGTAACTTGATGCTCTAGTGTCTTGGTCCTCTATAAGGGAACCTTAAGTCTTCTCTTTTTTTACAATTGAAAGTTGAACTTTCTATCCAATGCAAAAGATCATTTTTCCCCATATGTGTGAAGGATTTCGTAAAGCTCTACTACACATTTCATACAATAACAACAACAAACCTTAATCCCACTACTACACATTTCATAAATAAAAATTTTTCATTTACCAAAATTTCTAAAGCAGTTGACTGTTGTATAAATTCCTATTACGCTTCAAATTCTATCATGGGCTTCAGTTTTCTTCTTCGTGAATGATGGGATATCAGTAAACTTTTAGCAAAATTTTAAATCTAAATATATAAAGGTCAACAAAACATAATTTGTAAAATGTGAATTTTCCCACATTAAAACATGCGAGAACAACTTCAAACACGCAAATGTTTTTTTTTTTTTTTTTTACTATCAAGATAACCACAAACCATGATATACAATTCTGAAGCTCAAAACAATTGTCAATTACCTCGGCTTTGATTATTCAATCAAAGTAAGGTGACTCCACTTTTGCTTCTACCTTGAAGGGAGGATGTTTTTCTTCTCTCATTTCTATATATTTTCAACTTCTCTTTGATAGACCGGTCCAACCGGCCCAACACAAAGGCCGGCTCATTACTTACAATAGGTAGAAGCCTACTGTTCCGCCCAAGATGGGTCCCACCCCCCTTGGGGTAGGTTTTGCACTTTGCATCCTAAGTAGAGAGAAAAGGGAGAGTTTAGTCGAGAAATTTTGAATTATGAGGGTTGTTTAGTCTTTTGGGGAGATTATTTTGTATACTCCAAAGCTCTCTATAAGCCACCTAATGGTCAACAAAAGAGCCTAACAAAATTTCGCAGAGAAGTCCCCGGCGCAAAAGAGTGGTTTTGACCTCCATATACGTATCATATCCAATCGAGTACACTGGAGAAGACGACTAGTAGACAAGTCACACACTTAATGAATGTCGAAGCGCCTCGACCGCTATTGAAATTATTCAATCTTCATCTGGTTGCAAAACGGGGCCGCATCGATGCACTTACGACAAAGAATTTGCTAAGGAAGAGTCATTCGTGCGTAAATCAATCAAAAATGAAATCGAGCATGACTGTTGGCAAGCACGATGTTGCATAAAATTACATAAATGACTTCAAATCGTCAAGCGGGCTGCAACGATGTGATCAGAGCATCAAATTTGCTTAACCCCTCGTAATTGAATCAAACGAAGGCGATTGAGATCGATAGACTACGAACGAAATATTGCGCGACATTGCCAGAACATCACTCGTTCACAAAACGGACTTCGTCGTTACGTCCAGAATGCCAAAATCATATAGAAATGATTGTCATATTGCTTGGGTTTCCACGCGAGTGAAAATACGAATCTACACGAGTTTTGAGGTGCACAAAAATTAAGATGCACAAATCATGAGAAAGCTGCACGAGAATCAATTCATAGCTTTCATATTCATTTTAAAATACTATTGATGTAGAATATTCATACGTATATAATA
Organism: Dendrobium huoshanense; assembly: GCA_016618105.1. Classification (NCBI taxonomy): domain Eukaryota; kingdom Viridiplantae; phylum Streptophyta; class Magnoliopsida; order Asparagales; family Orchidaceae; genus Dendrobium; species Dendrobium huoshanense. The sequence goes on along the minus strand of CM028347.1, from coordinate 5,379,564 downwards.
TTTAAGAATAAAATTAAAATTAATTGCTATATCTTACTATATCTACCCTATCCCTCAGTCAAAATCCTACTCAAATCCCTGTCGCTGCCGCCCAATCTTATCTTAAAAAATCTACTGAATACTTCCTTTGCTCTTCTCTCTTGATTTCTCCATTCATCCCATTCTCCCTTTTCCTGTCACCCGTCTCCCTTTCTATTCAACTCCTGCTAGAACCTCATCTCCCTTTGTTCCACGCAAAGAAGTTGATCTCTCTTCCTCTCCTTCACAACCACCATACAGGCAACAGCTCCTTTATTCATTGCAACACAACTCCAAACTCCTCTCAACACTCACGAAACAGCCCCTCCACTTGCAGTCTAACTCCAAAGCCCTCTCCAGCCCGTCACCCCTCTCTTCCCACCTTCCTAATGTGAACACCAACAAACCTTTTGGTTCCTTGCTCCATCGAAAACCCCAGCAGCGCACAACAAGCAGACCGCACTCTTAATCTCTCTTCTCTGTCCTACACGGCAGCTATCCAAATCAACTCCACCCAACCCATTCATCCCACAGCCTTCACGTGAAACCAATCCACCTCACACACTAAATCCTCACATGCTCCAACAGCCTCTCCACCAACTGCAAACTCCCATTTTTACATCTACCCAAACTACCAACAGCCATAGCCTTCCTAAGCCACTAACATCCTCCAAACACAACTCAACATTTCCAACCTGCATCAAACCTTCTCCTAAACCCCCAACCCAACAGCAGATTTCACTCCACAACAATCACCCTACAATCCAACCGTCGGCTGCTCTCTTATTTCTCCTCCCTAGTACTATTATTATTATTAGTAGAGAGAGAGAGCGCGCAAAAAGAGAATCAGAGAAGAGAGATTAAAAAAAGAGTTTTTTTTTGTATTTATGACCCCTCACCAATTTCCTCAACAACATCATTTGCCGCTTCCCTCATGCTAAGGTATAACGCTTGTGTGTGTGTGTGTGTGTGTGTGTGTGTGTGTGTGTGTGTGTGTGTGTGTGTATATATATATATATATATATATATATACCCGCCAATTTGAAAACCCGAAGATCTATGCTGGGACCAATCATCATCTCAAAGCCCTCGGACGTCGAAACATCGATCTGGCCAGGTGGATTTGAAAGGTAAGTGCCTCTCAACCTTCCTTCGTGGGGAGGGAACGACGAGAGGCTGCCGAATTTTAAAGAAAAATAAAAATAACATTTTTTTAAATTAAATCAAATTTAATTAACACGTACCGCGAACAAATTGAAGACCCAAAGACATGTGTCGGGACCATTCATCATCCCAAAGCTCTCGGCCGACGAATCTTTAATCCAGCCGGGCGGATTGAAAGACAAGTGCCTCTCAACCTCCCTTTGTGGGGAGGAGATGCCTAGGCTGCTAAAATTCAGATTAAATAGGAACTTGACTTAAATAAATTGATAGGGAGCCAAACCTAAATGAATATTTAAAATAAAATCATAACTAAATAAAACTTTAAAAATCAAGAAATAGTAGGGAACTTGTAACATGATAGGTTGCCCATAAGCTAAAATGGGAACCTGTAACATAGCGCATCTACGGACACAAGCAGGGTACTTGTTGTAAACACAACTACTTGCCTACAAAAGAAAACAAGGAGCTTTTTTTGAAATTGGTAGTTTGTTTATGAACAATATCAAGGCATATGTAACACCTTACTTGTGGGAAGGAACAAGGGGTTCGTACTATGAATTCATAGCTTGCCTATGGGCAGGGATAGTTAACTTCTAATGAACATATTTATTCTCCTGTGGGCAAAGTGCAATAGACCCATAATGAATATAGTAGCTCTCCTACAAGCGAAAGCAGGAAACTTATTGATAAGGACATCCGACAACGGAGAGTCTACCAGAGATGGGGCTGACGATCTACGGCCATCATCGCACCACTTTATTTTTGAGTTGTCATTTGTATTAGATTTATTATTATTATGTGTATTTGATTTATCATCGCGGTTTTTTTCGTTTTTACCCTCACTTGAGGGAGTAGTTGTTTATAACCCTTAAGGGCACTTTTGCCTTTTATCTTGCTATTGTAGTTTGGTTATTTAAAACCCCATCCTCTTCCTTTTGAGGGGATGATGATTATTATGAAAAGAAAATTATGGACTTGTGTTTTGGGAGAGCTTGATAGTTCTTATGAGAGTTGAAGTCTCTAAGTAAGGGCAAAGTACCACCCATCAGCCGCAGGAAGCACCGGGCTCATGGTCCAACTCCTTCCCGTCCAAACCGTCAGCCACCACCTCCTTTCCATCAAAACTGCCGACTCTAAGCCCCAAACCGCCGCCCCTAATTCCACCTAGCCCAAAGCTCCACCCCCTCCCATAGCCATCGGCCTCACTCACCCCAAACCCTAGCCGCCGACCACTTCCACCCTTTCATTGGATAAAACATTTCCCTAGTATTTACTAATTTCTTAAATTAGATCATGATGACTTCGAGAGGATAATTAATTCAATTTTGAATCAATTTCAAATTTAAATTCTTTTTTAATTGACATGAGTTATATTTGGAAAGTATCTCAATCAAATCAATTTAAATTTGAGTTCAAATTAAAAGAGATATAGACATTAAATCTCTTTTAATCTAACTTACTTTGCTTGGAAACTATTTGAAATTCCCCGAAACTCCTCCCTACCTTCATTAGTCGCCAGCCCTACCCTCTCTCTTCTCTATATTCTATTTCCATTAATGCTCCTAATTAACTCCCCAATCAATGCCCATTAAAGGTAGTCGCCCCCTCTTCCCTCCTCTCCTTTATTATAGGGTAATTAAAATCAAGTTCCCTAATTATCTCCACCAACAAATCTGAACTTAATTTCAGAAATTTGATTTGATTCCCTCCTAACAAACAACACAACTCTGAATAAAAAATCAGCCCTCTTCTCCTAGCCTTGGCTGACCACCGAAGCTCCTCCCACTACATCTCCTCTCCTACAATTGGTACTTCACCTAAGGAAAAAGAAGCAAAACCTCTCCCTCCCCAACACCTTATTAGACCTCCTTACTCATGGATGGCATATCCTGAACATGATCACAGCTTTGTATTCGATGACCAAGGGTTCATTGACATCCGTCGATCTCCTTTCTTCGACATTGACCTAGAGAACGACCTCTCCGTTGAAGATTACGTGGAACGAATCCTCTTCTCCCTTGCCACCGCTATCGATCAACGACAACCTCCCGTTCAGTGGCAACTTTCTTTTGAATCCTGACAAATGTGAACTCTCTCCCAAATCTTATTTCTTCCAAGTCCCTCTCAATTGTGGCATCATAAAGATCATGCAACCTTTCTCCACTTAACTAGTTATTAAGAATGAGAGTGAGGGATCTTAAATAGTGACTATTCTAAATGTTAATTAAGGGATTTCTTTCGAAAGCCCCACATTAAGCAAAATCTGATTTGATTGGTTATTTTATGCTCGAAATCTTTATCATGCAATATATTGCTTGAACTAAATCATTGTTTTATTGTTTTCATTCATAGTTTAAATTATTGGAAGTGACTAATTGCTTTTTCTCTTTCAAGAGCATATAATTTCAAAGGTAAAACATCAACAGACATATTTAGTCTGACATCACTTATAATGATTGTGATACCTCTTTTATGGGCAATAATAGGGGAGTGGCAAAGAGCAATACAATTCACGTGTGAGCAGAAACAGGGAATTGATAGTGTCCATAACTAGCCCACAGGCAGCAATAAGAGATTCAGCAAATGGCGTAACTCACTCACAAGCAAGAGCACAATCTACTAGTGCCTAAAGAACAAATATCTCGTACGAGCTATGTTGTGAAATGATAACTTGAAGGATGCAAAATAAACTAAATAATTGTGCACTTTCTTCTATACACAACAATCAAAATCTAATTCACCTTCAACACACATCACCAAATATGTAACACTCGTATAAGCGGATAGAAGGTGTTTGTGAGCCCATAAATGAAAACTTGTGTACTTTCTAATGATAATCACTTGTACAATTGATTATATTTAGATATTTGATGCAATCAAAATTAGAGGAAAACTAAGATTGCATAGAAACTAACCGTCTTCCTTTAAAAATAAGAAAATACACATTAAATAGACAAAATACCTAACAAATAACAAATAACAACACGAAGGACGATACAACTTTCATTTAGATTAAATCATAAAATAACACCTATGACAAACACAATTTTAGAACATAGAAACACCTAAAACAGATTTTATTTGTTTGAGATGAAAGATACAAATGGTGTGATCACTTGCGGAGAGAGAATGAGATAAGAAGCCCGAGACGAATTCATAGAAGAAGGGGAAGACAAAGAGGCATAGTGATGGGGACATCAGATCATCATGGAGAGTTTACCAGCGACGTGGCCGCCGATCTACGGCCACGATCGAGTCGTTATATTTTTGAGTCGATGTATTTTGTTTTCATGCATTTTATTATGAGTGTTTATTTTATTTCCCTTTGTACCCCTTTGTATGGGAATGGTCATGTGTAAGCCTAAGGGCAATTGTGTCATGTCGGTTAGAGTCTTTTGTATGAGGCTACTTAAAACCCTTTGTTTTATTTTCAAGCTAATGAATGATTATTATGATATTTTCCTTCTCTTGTGTTTTAAGAGCGTGTGAGAGTTCTTGGAGAGAACTTTGGAGAGATCCCTAGGAGAGGGAGATTGAATCACCCACCAACCTTGGAGACGGCCAGGTTCGTGATTCGTTATTTTATTTGTATTCCTCTTTGTTTCCCCCTTCATCCCTTCAGCTAACATATTCCCCTAACCAAGCTCTACAATTTCATTCCATCCCATCAAGCCGCCGGCCACCATACAACCTCCTCACCACCCCCGAAATTCCCCATTCCCATCTATCAAGCCGTCGGCCTCACCTCTCTCCTCCACCCTTTGAAATTCAAATCTCTATTTGAAAACTTTCCATAAATGTTTAGTCTTGATTTGGGGAGGCCTAATTTCGAAATCTAAACAATTTGAATTTCAAATTGTCTTTCCTAATTTGATAAACCTATTTTAGGAAAGTTTCTAAATTTAGACCTATTTGAATTTCAAATTTACTTGGACCCATTTAAAACTTTTCCTAATGCATAAAACCAAAACAAGAAACCTCCAATCCCTTCCCCTTAATTCCCTCCCAGGCTATTAATGCCGTCGGCCACCATATGACTGAAATTAGGAGTTATTTCCTAATTGCTCGTTGAGTGCATTTAGAAATAATTCAAATTATCTCTGCATCCTATTGGCTGAATTTTCTCAGATTAATAACCTATTTATTTCTTTCCTAAACCATTCCTTAGTTTTGGAAAGAACCACCCTCCCGCTCTTCTCTGTTTTACCGCCCAGCACTTGCCCCCCTCTCAAATCGGAATTCCACCATCTCTCATTAGAGATTGTTCCATCTGTGAGAGGACTTGGACCCGTTACCTGCTGCTGGCCGAAGTTACCAAGGAGCCATCTTGGATCATTCCTACCACTTCCATTAATCTACCTACAGGAATCTGAACCAATTTCAGATTTCAGCTTTGGATCCCCTACCTTCTCCACCGTTTAGCATCCCGTCAGCTGCTCTTCCCGTTACCTCCCCTCCCCTTGTCTACCTACAAGTGAAGAACTCTCTCATCCATAGCAAGTGAAGGAAATCTCACTCAGCATTCCTTCCTATTAAGGGCTAGACCCCTCCTCACTTTTCTCTTCATCTTAGCCTATCAAAATCTGAGAATTTCTCTCAGGTTTTTTTTGTAGAAATCTGAAGTTGTTTTCAGATTTTATGAGAAAAGGTGTGGAGCTTGCATCCTCTCGTCTATCAATGGAAACTACTTTCTCTTTGTGACTATTCGAGAGACGCCTCCTATTTGCTTTGGTGGAAGCCATGGACAAAGACGTTGAAGGCATCGCATGACGGATCTCCAATTCTTTTGGCAAAGGTTTCTTTTCTCACTTGTATCTTATTTCTTTGAAATCTGAATTCTCACTTGGTTTGATTGTATTCATGAAAGCTCCTCCAAGTGCTCTTGCTAAGCTTAGTCATTCGTAGGAATTGAGCGGGCCTTTTATGCATCCTACATCTTGTTGTTAGATTAGGGATTAACTTGAAGCTTACTATTTTGCGTTGTGTGATTTTTCTTATTTATTTTGAAAGCTTCAAAGCTCAGAGTATGTAATCTCACCTAAGCAAAGCATTACCTTAGTTGTTTTGAATATTCGTTGAGAATTGCTAGTAATTGTTTTCTAGATTTGTTCTAATCTAAGAATTGTGCAATGTCTAAATGAATACATAATCATCCCATCTAAGTAGTCCTGCATCATCTGGTATCAGAGCATGGTATGCTCTTGCATGTTTTAGGATTCCTGGTAGTTTTCCTTTTTGTATTTTCTTGTTGCATTATTTTCTTTTAGAAAGTTTTCCATATCATCCCTAGGGTGCTACTTTAGCATTGTATGTCATTTTGTGAGCATATAACATCTTAAGTTCATCATACATTGTTTAGTGTGCTGTCCAGAAAATTCCTACAACCTTTTGCAAGCTCTAGGACCTCCAATTAAGTGTTTATTTGCTGTCCTTAGTTCGCCATCTCTGCTACTTGTTAGGGTGACTTAATACTTGAGTGTAGTTTGCTGTCCCTGAATTTCCTGCACCATATAGGGTCATTTTAGATTGTCTTTTCACTCCCTAGCTTGCTGTCCACTTCCTAGGTAACCACCCAAGTACCCCATTGTGTTTAGGAATGGACCCGGAACAACTAGGAAGGACCTTAGATCTCTTGGTAGGCCAAATGAACACTATTAGTCAGCAACTCAAGGAAAACCAGGCGGATCTAGCTGAGCTTCGTAGGAACACCACCGAAAGATTCGATACACTTGAGCGGACTAGAGATCACCCTACTCCTTACACCCCATCTAGACCCACTTCTATGTATGGGGATGAAACCTACCCGGATGAGAGGCCACATCGGGCTAATCATCGAGCTCACTATCATGGGCATGATCCACGTCATGATCCTGATTTGGATGAGAGGCATCATCGTGCCAATCATCGTGCTACCTACCACGGCCATGATCCCGATGCACCACTTATTAAGAACATTACAGTTGATGCTCCTACCTTTGATGGAACCCTCGATCCCCAGCTCTTCCTGGACTGGGTTAAAGGTATAGATAGTTTCTTTAAGTGGTACGACATTTCTGAGGCTAGGAAGGTTAGTTTTGCTGCCATGAAGCTTACGGGTAGGGCGAGTCAGTTTTGGGCGAACTTAGAGAGTCTCAGGGAGGATAGGAATGAGTACCCTATTGTTGACTGGCTGTCCATGAAGCGGGCACTCAAACAGAAGTACTTGCCCTCGTCGTACTTCCCCCGCCTATTGGACAGGTGGAATAGGTTGACCCAAGGCAACAAACCAGTGAAGGAGTACATCGCCTCGTTTGATGACTTCTTAATTAGATGCAAAGGGGAGACCTCTACCACCCCCGCGCAAATCTTATCTATGTTTCGAACCGGGTTGCGTGAGGATCTACGCAATGAGTTATTTGCCCGGAACGTCACTACACTGGAGAATGCCTACAGCTTAGTGCTTGATCTAGAGGAGTCCCGTTCTCAACACCCGAGTCGTTCCCATGATTCTAGACCCTCGTATAGATCAGCCGGTAGTTCCACCTCGCACACTCCTGCTTCACGACCCACCCCGGGGAGCACGACCCGACCACCCTCGGGTCCACCTGCACCTAGATCTGATTTTAGAAGTAAACCTCCCACCCCGGATGCCCCTCGATCCAATCCCGGGACGAAGTGCTTTCGATGTCAGGGGTATGGGCATATCGCTTCTCAGTGCTCCAGTCCTTATAAGGTTTCGATTGTTGAGGAGATGACTGAGGATAATCTCGAGCCCGAGTTTGATCAGATCCATCAAGTCGAGGAAGAGGGCGAATACTTCGAGGAGGAGGACGATACTACGGTCCTCAATTGCCTTCAAAAGCTGGATACCTCTCCCATCTGCGTGGTGAGATGTGCACTATCACACCCGACACCCACTGATGACTGGCGTAGGACCACGATTTTCCATACCTACACCAAAATCAAAGACAAGAATTGTAAAGTCATAGTGGATAGTGGTAGTTGCATTAATGTTGTTTCCTCCAACATGGTATCCCAGTTAGGTCTGTCTGTCGTTCCTCACCCCAACCCATATAAGGTATCGTGGGTCAACTCTAATGCCTTGGAGGTGAAGGAACGAAGCCACGTACCCATCTCCTTTGCCACTTATAAGGAGAATGTCTGGTGCGATGTGTTGGCTATGAATGTTGGACAAATTTTGCTAGATCGCCCCTGGATCTACGATAACGATGTCCACATTTATGGGCGTTCAAACACCTGCGTGTTTGAACATGCTGGTAAAAAGATTAAGCTTTTTCCATCACAGCCCCGGGTTATGGATACCACGAAATCCAACCCAGCCAAATCTAAAAAGGGCGTGAACCTTGTCACCGCCAAGGTTCTGATTACTGAGTTTGCCCAAGGCGCCCCTCTGTTTGCCTTAGTTGGCCGTGAGATTTCCACTGAATCTGACGAGCCCATTCCTGAGGAGGTACAGCCTATTTTAGGACAGTATGCTGATGTCTTTCCCGATGATCTCCCCGATCAGTTACCACCACTTAGAGACATCCAGCATGCTATAGACTTCGTCCCTGGAGCCTCCCTTCCAAACCTGCCACACTATCGCATGAACCCCACGGAACATGTTGAACTTAAAAAGCAGGTTGACGAATTACTGCAGCGAGGTTTCATTAAGGAGAGTCTTAGTCCCTGCGCGGTGCCGGCCCTTCTTACACCGAAGAAGGACGGAACTTGGAGAATGTGTGTTGATAGCCGTGCTATCAACAAGATCACCATCAAATATCGATTCCCCATTCTGAGGCTCGATGACATGCTCGATATGATGACGGGTGCAACATTGTTCTCCAAAATTGATCTTAAAAGTGGTACCACCAGATCCGGATCCGACCCGGTGACGAGTGGAAAACTGCCTTCAAGACTAAGGTCTTTATGAGTGGTTAGTCATGTCATTTGGGCTCAGTAATGCCCCTAGCACCTTTATGCGAATCATGACTCAAGTGCTGCGTCCGTTTATGGGAAAGTTTGTCGTCGTCTACTTTGACGACATTCTTATTTACAATCATTCCATTAGTCAGCACTTGGACCACTTAAGGCAAGTTTGTGAGGTCTTAAGGAAGGAGCAATTATATGTCAATCCTAAGAAATGCACCTTCCTAGTAGATCGCATCATCTTCCTGGGCTTCATCATATCAGCCCAAGGGGTTTCCGCAGACCCCGAGAAGGTGAGGGCCATTGTAGAGTGGCCTATCCCTCAGACTATCCGAGAAGTCCGCAGCTTCCACGGATTAGCCACCTTCTATAGGAGATTCATACGGAACTTCAGCACTATTGTTTCTCCTATCACTGATTGCCTGAAGAAGGGTGATTTCCACTAAACCCCGGCCGCCACTAGAGCTTTTGAGGAGATTAAGCAGAAGATGGTGGAGGCCCCAGTGATGCGAATTCCTGATTTCTCCAAAGTCTTCGAAGTAACTTGCGATGCTTCGGGGGTCGGAATTGGAGGAGTCCTCTCCCAGGAAGGTCACCCAGTAGCTTACTTCAGTGAGAAATTGAACGATATTTGGCAGCGTTATTCCACTTATGACAAAGAGTTCTACGCTGTGATCCAATCACTTCGTTATTGGCGACATTACTTGCTCCCGCAAGAATTCGTCATTTTCTCGGATCACGAAGCTCTGCGTTATATCAACTCCCAAAAGAAATTGAATGCATGCCACGGTCGATGGGTTGAGTTCCTTCAGGAGTACACTTACACCCTTAGACATAAGGCGGGAGTCGAAAATAAAGCTGACGATGCTCTCAGTCGTCGTATGATGACCACCACTGAGATGAGAGCAGAAGTTGTGGGTTTTGACCAAATAAAGAGGGATTATTTGGAATGTCCCGACTTCAAGGAGACCTACACTCTCTTATCCACTGGCAACACGCGCTTAGTGGACGATTTCCTACTGGAGGATGGTTATCTTTCCAAAGCCCAGAGGCTTTGCATCCCGAGCACCTCCCTTAGGGAATTTTTTGTCTGGGAACTCCACGCCGGAGGCCTCGCTGGGCACTTCGGACGGGACAAAACTATCGAAGCCGTGGAGTACCGCTTCTTTTGGCCCAGCCTTAAGAGAGATGTTGGTCGGCTGGTCAGTCGGTGTCACACCTGCCAACTGGCCAAGCAACGTAAGCAGAACACTGGTCTTTACACGCCCTTACCTGTTCCCAGTTGTCCTTGGCAGGACGTTAGTATGGACTTTATCTTAGGCCTGCCCAAGACACTCCGTAGGCACGATGCTATTTGTGTGGTAGTTGACCGATTTTCCAAAATGGCACATTTCATTCCATGTTCTAAAACATCTGATGCCTCCCACATCGCGAAGTTGTACTTCAATGAGGTCGTCCGTTTACATGGTTTGCCCAAAACCATTGTCTCGGATAGGGATGTGAAATTCACTAGCTATTTCTGGAAAACCCTGTGGATGAAAATGGGCACCAAACTTCACTTTTCCATTGCCTTTCATCCACAGACAGATGGTCAGACTGAGGTAGTCAATAGGAGTCTGGGTAATTTATTGCGGTCCTTGGTTGGTGAGCACATTAGAGACTGGGATTCCATTCTTCCTACTGCTGAGTTTGCTTATAATAATTCTATTAACCGAACCACGGGTCGAAGTCCTTCTGAAATTGTTTACAAGTTCAAACCTAGACAGCCGTTAGACCTGATTCCCATGAGTTCTAGGTATAGGATTTCTGAGTTTGCATCTGCATTTGCATCTCATTTGCATGAACTTCATAAAGACATTGCATAACAAATTGAAAAGAATAATCAGGAATACAAATTACATGCAGATTTAAAACGTCGATTTAAAACTTTTGAGGTTGGTGATTTTGTTATGGTGCGGATTCGTCCGGAACGGTTCCCTCCAGGAACAGTTAAGAAATTACATGCAAAAAGTGCTGGACCTTTCAAGATCCTTAAGAAAATTAACGACAATGCTTATATAGTAGATCTGCCTGCAGATTTCAACATAAATCCCTCCTTTAACATAGAAGACTTAGTGGCATATGAAGGTCCTGATTTTAACCCACAAAATTCACTATCAAAACAGCCTTGTGTGAACCCACCCTGTGAGATCCCAAACCTACCTCTACTACCAAATATTCCCAAATTTTCTATAGCAGAGCAAGTGGAGGCAGTCTTAAGTGATGAGATCATATCCACAAGAGAAGGAGGACGAAGAAGATATTTGATCAGGTGGAAAGGAAAGCCCGAGTCAGAGGATACATGGCTAGAGCGTGAGGAGCTGCAGCAGATTGACCCAGATGCACTTGAGATCTACGAGAGCGCCAGAGATACTTACTCGACGGAGTCGAGTTTTCTCCCACCCCGGGAGAATGATGGGGACATCAGATCATCATGGAGAGTTTACCAGCGACGTGGCCGCCGATCTACGGCCACGATCGAGTCGTTATATTTTTGAGTTGATGTATTTTGTTTTCATGCATTTTATTATGAGTGTTTATTTTATTTCCCTTTGTACCCTTTTGTATGGGAATTGTCATGTGTAAGCCTAAGGGCAATTGTGTCATGTCAGTTAGAGTCTTTTGTATGAGGCTACTTAAAGCCCCTTTGTTTTATTTTCAAGCTAATGAATGATTATTATGATATTTTCCTTCTCTTGTGTTTTAAGAGCGTGTGAGAGTTCTTGGAGAGAACTTTGGAGAGATCCCTAGGAGAGGGAGATTGAATCACCCACCAACCTTGGAGACGGCCGGGTTCGTGGTTCGTTATTTTATTTGTATTCCTCTTTGTTTTCCCCCTTCATCCCTTCAGCTAACATATTCCCCTAACCAAGCTCTACAATTTCATTACATCCCATCAAGCCGCCGGCCACCATACAACCTCCTCACCACCCCCCGAAATTCCCCATTCCCATCTATCAAGCTGTCGGCCTCACCTCTCTCCTCCACCCTTTGAAATTAAAATCTCTATTTGAAAACTTTCCATAAATGTTTAGTCTTGATTTGGGGAGGCCTAATTTCGAAATCTAAACAATTTGAATTTGAAATTGTCTTTCCTAATTTGATAAACCTATTTTAGGAAAGTTTCTAAATTTAGACCTATTTGAATTTCAAATTTACTTGGACCCATTTAAAACTTTTTCTGATGCATAAAACCAAAACAAGAAACCTCCAATCCCTTCCCCTTAATTCCCTCCCAGGCTATTAATGCCGCCGGCCACCATATGACTGAAATTAGGAGTTATTTCCTAATTGCTCGTTGAGTGCATTTAGAAATAATTCAAATTATCTATGCATCCTATTGGCTGAATTTTCTCAGATTAATAACCTATTTATTTCTTTCCTAAACCACTCCTTAGTTTTGGAAAGAACCACCCTCCCGCTCTTCTCTGTTTTACCGCCCAGCACTTGCCCCCCTCTCAAATCGGAATTCCACCATCTCTCATTAGAGATTGTTCCATCTGTGAGAGGACTTGGACCCGTTACCTGCTGCTGGCCGAAGTTACCAAGGAGCCATCTTGGATCATTCCTACCACTTCCATTAATCTACCTACAGGAATCTGAACCAATTTCAGATTTCAGCTTTGGATCCCCTACCTTCTCCACCGTTTAGCATCCCGTCAGCTGCTCTTCCCGTTACCTCCCCTCCCCTTGTCTACCTACAAGTGAAGAACTCTCTCATCCATAGCAAGTGAAGGAAATCTCACTCAGCATTCCTTCCTATTAAGGGCTAGACCCCTCCTCACTTTTCTCTTCATCTTAGCCTATCAAAATCTGAGAATTTCTCTCAGGTTTTTTTTGTAGAAATCTGAAGTTGTTTTCAGATTTTATGAGAAAAGGTGTGGAGCTTGCATCCTCTCGTCTATCAATGGAAACTACTTTCTCTTTGTGACTATTCGAGAGACGCCTCCTATTTGCTTTGGTGGAAGCCATGGACAAAGACGTTGAAGGCATCGCATGACGGATCTCCAATTCTTTTGGCAAAGGTTTCTTTTCTCACTTGTATCTTATTTCTTTGAAATCTGAATTCTCACTTGGTTTGATTGTATTCATGAAAGCTCCTCCAAGTGCTCTTGCTAAGCTTAGTCATTCGTAGGAATTGAGCGGGCCTTTTATGCATCCTACATCTTGTTGTTAGATTAGGGATTAACTTGAAGCTTACTATTCCTCTAATCTTCACGCTCATTATCCCATGTTTCTTACCAATTCATTAAAAGATTTCAAGATCAATTGTTTCAAAAGTTTGGATTCTGGACATTTTACATGTGATTGTAGAAATGTTGTTAATTATTTTGGTAGTCATAAGATGGCCATAGATTGATCAATTGTTTCAAAGAAACTGGTCAAGACTCCCAAAAACATCAATCAGTTAATCTTCAAACAATTCCAAACTACATCAATCAGTTAATCTTCAAACCATTTCAAATTGGTTTCAATATCCACATACTTCTCAAAAATAGATTTCCAACAAGGCACCTCTCCTGCAAACTCCTACCAGCTTATTCATCCATGCAACCCAAATTATCTCTCCCAACCATTCAGTTCAGTATACAACATACGCAATCCTAAAACCTGCACACTTCTAATGACAGATCAAAGCTCCACTAAGTGAAATCCAAAATTTGATGCTTGGATTACTAGCAAGAAGCGTAGCAGGGAAAAAAATAAAAAAAACCATCTAATATTGGAGCTTCCATCAAGGAATTACTAAAAAGAAAACTAAAACGTCGGCGATTAGAACCTTAGACGTGCTGCGGTAGTGAGTCCATGAGACCCAGGTCGAGGAATAAGGTTAGCCGATGTTGTATGGAAAATCTTTGAGTCCCGCGCCAGATCCAGCCACCACCCCCTTAAGAAATTTGAGCATTTTTTAGGTTGAAAGGGTTACCAGTGGTAGATTCAACTGCAAATCGACAGCGCGATCTGTGATGGAGAACGCGGAGCAAGAGCCTTCTCGGCATTGCTTTCTTGCCAAACCCCGACGACGGCGTGCACAATGAGGATGAGAAAGATCACAAGGGGCGCCACGAAGGTTGTTATACCAGTCTCCTCGTTCTCTTCTCCATTAAACCAAGCAAGGACGAAGTAGAAAACATCGGCGACAAGCAGGACCCGGACGAGAGTGTCGTTGAACTGCTCGAGGACCAGCACCCAGTCGATGGGCTGGAATGCTTGTCAAGCTCGTTCCATCCATATACCTCGCGCCGCTGCTGTACGTCGTCGGATCGGAGATCGCGATCAGAGGACTTCGGACTAGAGAGCCAGAAAAAGTGGGAAGAACGGAAAAGAAGAGAAATTGTAAGCTTTGTTACCGCGAAACCATTGCGGTAGGCTGGTTCTCGCGCGAGAGAATTTCAAACCCGCTCAATTTGAGCGGCTTTCAAAGTCGCACGATGGGGCTCCTCTAATACACCGCTAATGCTTCGAATGACTTCCTTCTGTTCCGCTCAAAATTATTCAAACAACCTAATTTAAGAAATGCATGTAATTACATTATTTTACCCTCCTAATTCTATATACCAAACAGCCCCTATGTCTAACCATGTGTGTCCCCCTATTTGCAACTAAATTTGCTATCCGCAATTAAGAAAAGAAATCTCCAAGTATAATCAATTAAAATTTCTATAAAGAATTTTGAACTTTATATTGACTAAAGGATTTATGATTGATATTATAATTTTAATTCAACAAAATGATGGCATCAGCTCCAACTTTACAAAAACTGGCCAATAGATTTTAGGATTGAAATGCAGGTTGTTGGATATGAGAGGAATTAGAGTGTCGTCACAGATAAATTTTAAATATACGAAATAATTCATTCCTTTTATACATTTCATTATGACCTTTTTCTACATATGTATACAAAGAAAAGAAATTGGTTAAAACAAAAATGCTTAAATGATTTGACGTTCATCAAGTACAAGTAAACTTGAAAAAAGAATGTTCAATTTCAAACATGTTATTGATCCAATTAGTTTGGATTCTGTTGATGAAAGTTATGAGTAATTAATTTGGAAAATGATTGATGCTAGTGAGCAACGGTTTGGCAATGAAGATTTTACTTGAAAGTAAATTGAAGAGACACCAAAAGAAGTTTATATGTAAGATTGTAAGATATAGTGAGTCAAGATAAGAGGGGTTTCATCCACAATAAGCAGTAGTTTATCTCAACTTGCATCCACTTCTATTGTCAAAAAAAAAAAAAAAAAGAGTTTGACTAACAAGAAGGAGAAGAGAACAAGATTTTGAAGATGAAAAAATTCTACTTGAAAAAGAAAGAGATCATGCGAATGAAAGAGAGGATTATGACTAATAAATTCCCTTTGGCTTGTTTTATGAAACCTTTATACTTTATGCACTTAAATTTAGCTTTTCCTATGAAATAAATATATTTTTTATGCAATCTTGAAATTTCTAATTTTCACATCAAACTACTACGCTAGTTTTAAACTTGTAATCATTTGTTAATTTCTATGCATGATCAAATTTGTTAGAAACTTCAATTTGCAAGTTTTCTTTCAAAGTATGTTTTCAAATCAAGTATGTATTTTACATTTCTTTCCAATTTTATATCAAAATCTAAGCCATTTATCAAATACAGCATGTTATAGAATTATAATTGAATGGTTTCTTATATTTATATAATTTATGAGCGCTTTAGTTAATTAAAATGTTACTTCCCTTTACTCTTTACAATTTGAAGTAACAAAACACTTGCGTATTGCATTGCACTTTACTTCCCCCTTTACACTTTGCGCTTTGATAATATTGTAAATAATGTAAACATTTATCATCCTCTCTTATTCTCACAAGTTGCCAAGTAAATAACTTTTCTTTTGACATATTTAGTGTATTCAAAAGATTCCCTCTACTAAAATCAGTCCAAAGAAACCGCAAAGTCGACAGTAAAAAAAAAGTCAATATTTAGTGAATTTAAAGACAAAATTGAAAATGAAAAAAATTTAGGATTAAAGGGGACACATAAAAATTCTAGGAACAATTTTGGTTATTTACTTCAAAAAAATCCATTGTATAATACAATAGTTTTGAACCATAAATACAAGCCCCTATAAACATAACAAAAGGGACAATGAACTCTGATAGTAGATCAGACTGCCACCCACTATGCTCGTAGAGTTTCATGTCATTCTATGGGGCTAATCAATGTCATGTCGGTGAGCTTCATCTAACATGAGAAGGCATGAAGTTGGCTTCCTCACTATGAACCATTGAACAATGATCAATCAGCTAATTTGAGGCCATTAAGGCATGACTCAAGCAGACTACAACAATGGACCTCAAAATATTATATCAATGATTTGATAAGGTTAACGTATCACATATTTTTATGGAGGGAATATTCAAAGTGAGTGACAAGCATCAACATAGGTGCATATTTCATTATATTGGTTGGAAGATTCTCTAGTTTTGTATTTTATAGGACTCGATCATTATGACTAATCAACTTTTACACATTACCTCTACTAGGGCAGCATTGCAACAACATTAGCCACTTTCTATAAGCCTAAAACACTGAATTATTATTTACAAACTAACCTAACCTAACCTACATTACAAACTACCGAAAAGGTTCCTCACAGTGACCCCTTCCCTCAATAGAAAATATGCTAGAAAAATAAAGATGCTTTTATTTGAAGATGGAAATAAGTAGTTGTTAAGCTTTTATGTTTGTAATACTCCTGCATATCAACAGATGTTTCCTAATGAGCTTAAATAAATGGAAGAATGATTTTTATCCTTAGTTTTCCTTTAATGTTCTAATCTCATTCAATTTTCTTAACAAAAGCAACTAAAGCAAAGAAGAAATTCAAGGTTAGCCCGCCATAAAGAGAGGTGGATTGAAGTGTGATAAGGCACTATACACTAAGCATAAATAGTACAACCTTAATTCATAACCACCAATGTTTCATTTGTTATCTGGATATCAAAAAACTACTAAAATTTTCATTGATAAATAAATAAAAGGGTTTCAAGTAAGGTAAGTCAAAATTCCCACCTATCACCTCCTCATTTATCCAAAACTAATCCACTAATTGGGATATCATATCTAAAAATAGCAATCAAGGAGTTAGCTCATTTTGAATATCTAATGAAAACTAATCAAATCCAAATTGCTATAGATTCCATCTTAATCCAAGACGTAGCATTATTAAGATAAAAGCTTATCAGATATTATAACTTCTATTAATGTTAGTTATTGCTTAACTAATTCAAATGTGTAATAACTTCATATCTCATTAACATCTTTTTCTCAATGCCACCAAATCAATTCCCATAACTTGCTCTCATGCTATTTCAAAGTTAAAATAAAAAACACGTGAAGATCATCTCTTTACTCTCATATTATTTGCCTTCGCATAAAAATGGTTATCAGTTGAAATTCCCATATAAACCAATTTGCCATTGATCAGATTTTACCCATCCTTTGTTCCATCAGCCTCTCAAAACTTAATTGTACAACTCATAAGCTTTATATCTTGCTACAAAGTTTTTAACATGCGTTCAATTATTAAAAAAATAGTACCAAGATGCTTCAAATAATTTGGCATCATCATATCTTCAGGCTTTTAACTTTTGTATTTTTTGAAAGCTCACTCATTGAACACCATCTTTATTAGGGTTATCCCTTCTCATAAATCCAACATAACTATGTATTCTTGTTAAGGCTTGAGTTAATGTAAATAATTTGCATTACTTCATCCATGTTAACATTGATCTAGCCCCCTTTCCTTCAACCCCTATGAGATAATTATATCATCCTCCTTTTTGATGCAGTTGTAAAACTCTCTTAATGCTGATCTTTTATAAAAATATCCTTATTTCTTTCCTCTACTTGTTAACTACAGTCTTCTGTTCACAAACGCATTGCTTTTATAGGATTGCATGTACTTTGATACAATACTGGTTGAATAAGGGCCATGCAAACAGGGTGGAAATTTGAGCCAGACAAAAGAGGTGAAGGAAACAAGGCATCAATGTAAATATATAGACTTTCACCTGTATCAAAGGAAGCAATGCAGCTAACAATGGCGGTGTTGAATGAAGAGCACGGCGCAAATGTTTCACTGCATCTCTGTACTTCTCATTGGCCAACTTCCTGTAGAGCAGTATTGACTGAATCGGATCCTCTGTCAAAAGTTTCAATTGTATAGGCAACAATCTTTTGTCCAGTCCTGATAGAGAACAAGAGACAAATGTCCAAGTTAGCCCATAAATAAGGAATATTCAAATAACATGGCAAAGTTTCATACATAGCATCATCTTTAATGATTGTACATAAAGGTATAGTTTGGCTAACCAAAATCATGGATGCAAAAAATTGTCATATGCATGATGGTAATAGAATAAACACCAACGCATGGTAAGATCATGGATATAATATATTACACAACGGATCAATCTAGTATAGATGGAGTTAAGTTTTCAAAAATGCATGTTCCAAAGTGCATGATGATTGGCAAAAATCTGATTTTTAGTGTAAATTGGTTCCCACTTTATGCTGATGTTGTTGCAACCTTAATGGATGTAGAAGCATTCACATGCATATCTAATTTAATTACACGTCAGTCGTCACATCCTAGTTCCAAACAATTTACCTGTTCGAAACTCACTACGGATTATGAAACAAAGAAAAAGAGGTGCAATCAAATTAATACTTTCACATAAATGATGAAAGCAAAGAACTATCCGAATTGGACCACTTTTAAATTTACCAATGAATTTGTATCGAGCAGAATCTAGGAATATCATAATCATCACAGTATTGTACCCACGCTCACAAACAAGCAAGTGACAAACAGAGTAGACAACAAATAAACATTCTAAAGTACATTTATCTACACACTCAGATGCACGCATCTTATCATGGGAAAGGCTGAAAGTCCTCCCTTTTTAATGTAATACATATTTGACCAATGCCATGTTTTAAGATATTTCTTAAGTCTCACAATTTTTTAACAACAAAATCTATTTAGGCATTAATTCCACATCCAGAAAATTTTGAAAATAGCAACAATAAGCATCATCAAGGAAATAAATGGGATGCAGAAGGCAAAACTAACCGGATGCAAAAAAGATGGATGTGTTAACAAAGTTATCCTGATTTCTGGGGAGTTCTCTTTCTTCTTCATCGCATTGGCTTTCATCGCAGTGGCTAATGTGGTCCTGTGCATTAAAAGCATCAACAGAATTTTTTCTCGGCGCATCATATTTTCCTACCATAAAGATTTTCTCATTGCCAACTGAGCTTTCTGAAGAACATTGAAAAGAAGCTTTGGAATTCTCAATATCAACAGCATCATGACCATTTGAACTTTCACCAATTTCAGTTTCCTGGAAGTCATCAATCAAGGTCAATCCAAATGCATCTGATGATGTCTGAGCATCAAAACCCTTTATTTGCATCTCTTCAGGTAAATCAGCATACCAGAGCTGATAAAGTATCAATCCATGGATCAAGTTTATGAACGGCTCGCATCCAAATTCCTCAGTAAGAAGACTGAAAAGAAACAGTATGTTTAATCTATACTATATCAATTTTTGTCTCATTAACTATTAGCAAAAAAAGGCAAAATCAGTAAAAGATATGATGACAGGGTAAAGTCAATAATAGCAATAAATTCCATGTACTATTATATTTCCAACAAAATAAATTAACAAGAGAGGTGAAATATGGAAATAAAGAAATTTCCAAAAAGTTGATAAGATTTGAATTTTGCTAATGAAAACCTAAAACTTGGGTGAGAGAATAGAATAAGTTATAAAGTTGTGGATAGGTTGGTTAGTGCAACTTCTTCCGCCTTTTCTTAAGGCAATAGATTTTTCTAGACCATTACAGAAAATATCATTACTAAAAACTTTAGTATCCTCGAAAAATGTGTGAAACACTTTCTCTGCCATACTTTCTCAGGGTTGACTACATAGGGCTCAACAAAAACGGAGGTTGTCATGATACCCTTGCTGCTGCATCTATTTTATGAATAAAATATTTCAGCAATGGTTGCAGAAACTCATCTCTAAGAGAATACAGCATGTTCTATATTTTGCTTATTGAAAAGACAAACATTACAATTGAAGCAAACATATGGAAACAAAAGCACCTGCTTCATATTAAAATATAAGCAATTAGTAGGAAAAAAAACAGCATGAACTTATGCACAACCATCAAAAGCATGATAATGCACCTTAGAATCAATGCCTCAATAAGAAAACAAGAAACAAAATATGAAACTAGGGAAACAATGTTTTACTGCATCATATGAAGACAATTGAGAATAATGTAATGGATCCTTACAATCTTGTGTGAGAATGTGCCTCTGTAAACTTCCCTTGAGTGAGATAAAATAGTGTTAATTCCAGCTGAAGTAAGTGTATCTGCTCAATAAGAAGAAGATGCATCAAAATAATAGAGATTACAAATATCCAAACACCTAGAACTATATTTCATGCTGTTTCATTGAGTATAGTTTGTTTATTGATTTCCACAAGATTTTTCAAGATTGCAACTGCAAAAGAAAAAAACGAGATATGAAAACCAATCAATATAATTACCTTCTCATGCCCTTTCATGGATAGTTTACCAAACCATATTTCATAAGTCGATTTGATCAAATTATGGTAGCTTCTATTCCAACAGAACCGTTTCTGAAGCTCCATAGCCATCTAAACAGAAGCGCCTCGTGCTCATCAGTAATATAACCCTACCCACACCAGAAATAATCCAAAACAAATAACAAAAACAAGAGCCAAACTTTTGACAAACCATGAAGTATTTCCGGTCCTCCGACGGAGAATAGTAAGAAGGGAAACCCGCGAACAGGGTGCTCAAAACCGCACTGGCCTCTCTCCACTGGTGGCCAGCAGCTAACCGATCGAGGAGACGGTCCAGCCTTCGGTGGTTTACGCCGCTGACGGCCCGCAGCTGCTGCTTCCGTACCATCCAATGGCCTCCACTCTCCATCCGAAGCTTCAAACAAGCGGAAGCGGCAGCTCTGGCAGCAAGGGACTTGGCTTTTCGAGTTTTAAGCTCTTTCTCCTCATTTTCGAATGCAATTTTAGGGCTTGTTTGACATCGTTGATCATTTACATGGTATTCATCAGTTTTCGGCTCCCTCCTCACTGAGGCGTTCGCATGAGCAGTAGAATTGGCTGGCTGCGCCGCTTTTGCCATGGATTTTGCAGGTGTACGGGGCTGTTTGGTATCGGATTTAGAGCGGGATTTAAGTCGGATTTACGCTAAATCCAACCAAACGGTTTTTGTGCGCGCGTTAAATCCTGGCGATGGGTAAATCCCGGATTTAAGGATTTACGGCTTAAATCCAGGATTTACTAAATCCCTCGGTTCGGCGGATTTATGGGAATTGGCCAAAGAAGCGCGCGAAAGGAAGAAAGTTACCTTCACAGCCAGCGAGCACCCGTTGTTGCTTCCGATCAAAATGACGTAACTCCCAATCCGACAGGAAGGGAAAGTCGTCGAAAGAGCGAAGTCGAACAGCCTCGAAGGAGCTTAGGAAGCGACGCTTGCAATCGCTACACCTCCTGCGAAGCAACGAAGCGAAAAGAGAAGATACAAGCAAACCCTAGACGCCTCTACTTTATTATTGATTAACTTAATTAATATATTTTAAAATATTAATAATTAAGTATATTAAATAATTAATTAATAGTATAATTAGTGCATAAATTAATTATCTATATTAACTTAATTGAATAATTTGTAATGTAATTATTTATTCAATATTAATATAATTAGCTTAATTAATATAAATTAAAATATATATTATTAATAGTGTAAATAATAATTAATGAGTAATATGTACTTAATAGGTTATTAATTTTATAATGCATTATTTTTTTAATTATAAATTTATTTTAAAATTTATAATTATCTTCTTCATATTTAAATATCTAACTAACATAAATCCTGAAATATGTTACCAAATATTTTCTCAAAATTTAATAGGATTTAATATTTGTAATAACAAACGTTTTTCATGATTTAACATCCTAAGGATTTACAAAATCTGAATTTACAGGATTTACTAAATCTCACTAAAGTTATAACTCACTTGTTATCAAACAACCACCGAGTGTATCAAAATATGGTGTATGTTTATATATAGTTTATATATATTGTATATGCTTATATGTCTAAACTTAATTCTATGTCTGAATTTCGTATGTAATAATTTTTTCATGTTAAGGGGTTGTTTGGCAACAGGATTTATGCACAATTTGAACAGGATTTAAGCCAAATCTTGACAGACAAGATTTGAGCGCCTCTTGGATCTCATTGCTCAATAAATCCTCTGCCTCTATCTTTTGATTTTAAATTTCAGATTTCTTAAATCTTAAGGGATTGTTTGGATGAAATTAAGATTTAATAAATCCTTTAATTTTGAATTTACTATATCTTGACAGTCTTAAATTATAAACACTATTTGGTAAAAAAAAAAGTTAAATTTTGACAAATCATATGAGACTTTTGGCGATGCTATTAAGGATTTAAAGTAGTATGAGAGTAGATGTATTAGATCCAACATATATTAAAAAATATTAAGATATACCCAAAAAAGACTTGATTATAATTTATTAAAAAAAATCTTTTTTATTAGATTTAAATGAGAATCTTACTTCTGATACGACATAATTGAGTAAAAGGATTCATGTGGCAAAGTTGTATAAAGGCTTGTTGTTGTTGTTGTTGTTTGAATAGTTGGGTCACATTCGAATGAATATCAAAATAGAATTCAAACAAGACTCAACAAAGCTTCAGATATAATCAAACAATATTCACGGAGGTTAAAACAAATGTTTGAACATATTCCTATTAGAATTATGTTTTATCAAAGTTTGGATATGGTTCAAATCATATTAGAACATAGTTCAAATAAAGCATAACATCGCATACTTTTGCTTTGATACAATATAATGTGACACAACAACTATAACACAATATGTTAAAACTTTGATGCAACATAAAGTAATCCTAAACATCTATAACAAAAATATAGTATAACTTTGACGCAACAACATTAAATCTTAGAAGGTTATAGTATGACATAGTTGAATTTATTCTCATATGCCTTTGGTTTCTACTAAAGCTACTTGATATTGATGAGTTTGGTCTATTACCATTCACCTTTCTTTATCCAACTATGGTACTTAAACTACTCAACTATATCAATTTAAAATATCCAACATTGATTTTGCTTAAACTTTCCCTCTAAACTTACATAAAAAATTATAAAATATTAACAATGTACACTCTTCTTCATTGAAACTAAAGTTTACTTTAACTATTACAAAAATATCAAAAGTATGAAATTACCTAAGAACTTTATCCATCCAACCCATAGTTCTATATGCATCTTGAGCACTGTAATTCTCCTTTACGAGTATGATTAAACAATCAACATAATACATAAGTGCTCGAACAATGCTAGAGTATGTTATAATCATTTTTAAATTTTATTTGAATCATGTTCGAATTTCAAATGAAATTCAAATACAATTGTTATAATTATTATGATGAATAATACAATTTAAGGTTTAGGGCCTAGCATGTAAACAAATTTAGGACGATGTTTTAAAAATTTGCACATTGTTGTGTGTTTTTGAACATAATGTTCTATAGCTTGTTATTGTTGGTGATAAATATATTAAATTTAAATGACCAAATATATAATATCACTAACATTGAATAGATGGTTGTTCGAATGTAGAGATTATTGCTATGAAGTTTTGTAAAAAATTGAGGATCACTAGAGATATATCATGTGCTAGGAAGAGGGACGTTCGAGCACCTCTTTTGTTCAAAACTTTGCATTAGTTGTTGGTCAAGAGTAATGACTTATATATTTATATAACATGACATTACGATATGAAATGGAAATTTGGAAATAAAACTTTTAAGAGAAAAATAAAGAGATATTTGATCAAAGCATGTAGAATAAAAATTAGCACTTAAAATATTCACGCCACTTAATTAGCTATTTGCTTTCAAGTAATATTGGAGCAAAGTAAATGTAGGGATTTTGACAATTTTTTTGTGTTTGGTTTGAAGAAAAATATAACATAGTAAAATAAATCATGATTGAAATTTTCTAGGAATTTATTTTCTATGTATTTGTAGTTAATTTGATTTGGGCAAATTTCAAATGTGTTGCATGTGTAAAAGAACTGTTAGCAGTCATTTGTGTGCCTTTATTAATTGCCACTAACCAATGCTAGATTCCCCTCACTGAAGGTTTCCATCGCTTGTACTCCCCCTTTTCAGTGGCAAAACCACACTATAATGAGGGTTGGGTGTGCCCACCCTCAAAATTAAAATTAATGTTAAAAACTTTTAAAAAATATTGTTAAAGGAGGAGTAATTTCTCGCAACATCTTTTATACTAGTTGACGTCATTAAGCTGCAGAACATTTTCTTCAAAGAAAGACCGAAGCCTCCCTCTAGGAACTACGATTATGCAATAAAATAGCTTATGACTGGCTCAGTGACTACCTAGTACCAAATGATGAGAAAGAAATATTCGACTTAATTCCAAATGAAGTCATAATATGCCATTATAAAAAATAGAAAATAAAATTTTGAACATGAAATATATCAATTATAATTCAATATAATAATTTATTTTGACATTTTCATGTATATTTTTGTTTTTACTATTTAATTATTTATGAAATAAGTTTGATCATCATAAAAAGTAAAGCTGGCTTCGTGATCACCTTGTTGTCACTATGGACAACCCCTTATTGCTATCATTGGTTGCCTCTTGCAACAACGGCAATTGCCCCATCATCAAAAGTTGGGCATTAGCAGCCATGGATTGCTTTACACTGTCCATGACTAAGACTGTAAGTAAAACGAGTCGAGTCGAGCATGTACTTGTTCGTGTTTGTATTTGTTTATTTTCAACATGTTTATGTTCATTCAAGATCGATTCTAGATTTCTTGTTCGTGTTCAAGCTCAAATCATTTAAGTGGATGGATGTTCATGTTTGATTTATATTTGGTTCATATCCGATTTGTTTCATGCTTATTGAGCTTTAAATAAACAACCCTTTTTAAACTATAAATGTGCTCTACTTCTAAATGTTTATTAACTTAACAAACGAGCTTTATTGAGCTTACTAGCAAACATGTTTACGAACATTTTTAGCAATTGCTTCGAACAGCCAAAAGAGCATGTTCACAAACATATATAGTGAGTATTTTTTAGCTACTTAACGAGCCAATTCACAAACATATCTAGTAATGATTTTCGAACACGAGCACATATAACGAGTGTTTTTAAACTACCAAACAAGCATATTCACAAACAAATTAGCTATAATTCTTCTTATAAAAAAGATTGTTCTAGAATAACTTATTATTATTGTTGTAGACTATAAAATTTGTAACCATGAAAAAATATGAATTTTAGCATCCTAGTTTTGTATGAAGATCCAACACACAAATAGATGAAAGATAGGGGTGTAGTGTTTATAAGAGACACCATAATTTTTAAGTGATAAGTTCTAAAAATGAGGAAAATCATGGGGTGTTGCCTAGTTTAAATGAATCTGTTGGTGTTTGCAGTTGATTAAAAATGAGGTATTTCCTTGGGGGAAAGGTTTTGGCTCAATATAGCAAATATACATCATATAGAGTGAATAACATGATAGGAGTTGGAAAAATCACTGTTGACATGTTCATTTGGACAACATGACCATAATCAGCGAGGCGACGGTGGTCGAAAGGATCGTAGTCCGGCATTGACATGCATCTAGGAGGAAATCCGACAATAATTGGTGGTCGGGCATAACTCCGATGATAGTTGGTGGTTGGTGAAAGTCCGACAATAATCGGTGGCTTTGCTTCCCACTCTTCAATGAAGAATGAGGTTCAATTTGACTACAAGTTTGCTAAATCGAAGTTCAGATGGTCCCGAATTTATTTTTAAAAGTTTTTAATTCAAATATGCATCGAGATTCGTGCCCAATCGCCATTATTATTTGATGATATATCAATTATATATTTAAGTTATCATAAAAAAGAAGTATTTATATTAGATTTTTTAAAATTTATGTTTAAAACAAGAATAGAGCTCCTAACGAGCTTCATATCGAGTATGCTCATAAGCCTTGGATGAAATTGTTCATAAGCATAAACGAGCTGAACATATAGTTTTTCAAGTTTATTTATTAAAGTATCAAATATTTAAGAAAATGTTCGAATTTGTTTGGTTATTTGATTAAAAGAACAAATGAGCTTTTATCGAACCAAGCTTTGAATTGTTTGTCAAATGTTCAATTATTTATGACCCTATCAATGACAACCACTTGTTACTTTTGCTACTTTATTAGTGTTGACTATAATTATAAGATCTCGTTCCCTTACTGTTCCTCTCTGGATTGGATTTTCCTCCCAGAATCGGCCAGGACGAAGTTGAGATCGTCCAGGCCGATCAGTGCATTGAAAACAGCTGATTTCTGGGTGTTTTCTGGAAGGATTTCTGTACAGATCGTCCGAGACGATGTTGAGATCGTCCAGGCCGATCTGTACTGTAGAAATGATCGGCCAGACAACAGCCCTGAGAACTATCCAGGACGATCAGAATTGGTTTGATCGTCCCGGGACGATCTAGCGATCGGCCAGGCCGATCTGAGTAAGATATAAGGAAATGAGCTCGTTTTGAGGAGAGAGAAAATCAGATTTTTAATTTCAGATATTTTGAGGAGAGAGAAAGAGAAAGGGAAAAAGAGAAAAGCTGATTTTCGGAGACCGCGGAGCGCTTTTCGTCCGACGCTGCTGTTGGAGAAAGTGTAGATCTCGTGGTAAGGACTCCGAACCCTGTTTCTGTTTTCGAAGATATTGTGTTTTGATCGAGTTGTGCACTGTTTTGTGTTTTCGTAGTCTACTTTTAGACCTGATTTTGATTTGACACGACTTTCACCGCACAACTTTTAGTATGTTATAGATATGACTATTGTACACGATTTGACTGTATTTTACGAAGATTTTATCGGTCGGAATTGATTCTACGCGATTTTAATCGAATAGAAAATTATTAGGACTTGATTTGATTTGGATTCTTTACATTGATAGCCTTGTATTGATGCCATGGATATTCGTTGGTAATTTGGAGAAATTTGGGATTTGTAACTTTTTGCAGGATTTTTGTGTAAATTCGATAGACTACCGTTACTCTGCCCGATTGTCGTATGATTTCTGTTTTGGCTGAAATTGATGGATTGAATCGATATGCATATGATTATTGATATGATTGCGTTAATATTGATTATTGATACTGGAACACGTATAACCTGGTTGAACATTGGTTGGAGATGATACCTGTACAGGATGGTGGGCCGACGGGCTTTCCTTTAAATCATAGATCATGGATCATGGATATAACGATGGGAGTCATAAGGAGATTATATGCCGACGGGCGGCCGACGGGCAATAGAGTGACGACTCTTTCTTTTCATAGAACCAATGTATGAATATCTACAACAACAAAATGGATTCTACAACAGCAACATGACCATTGATTGTACTTGTTCAGTATATAGTATTGAATTGCATGTTTACTGTATTGATTTACGGATTTATTGCTTTATCGATTTGATCGGATTTACTGTATCGTACGGATTCTATTGATTTCATCGATTGACTACTGAGCATTGATATGGATATAGATAGATATAGATATTGCATTGATAGCATGAACATGGACATCGTACTACTGCCTATAGATTCATTGTACTTCTGCCTATAGATTTTATAGATTCGCTGTTGCTACTGTTTCTGCACTGTATTGACTGCTTTATAGATTCGTTGTTCCGTATCGCTTTTCTCTACTGATTTCATTGATTCGACCGTATTGATTTGATTGACGGATATTGATTGATTGAGTTGATTTATCGATTTGCCTGCCGCTGCATTGACTGGTTTTATTGACTATTGATTTCCGGATTGCATTGACTACTGATTTGATTTCCGCTGCATAGACTCATTGACCATTGACTGATTCGGATTGATAGATTGACATGCATATTGATAACATCGCCGTGCTTTGATTTCAGTTATAGGTATTAGGTGACCTGCTGGGCTTTGTAAAGCTCATTATATGTGGTTGATATTTTCAGGTCAGGGCTTGGGAGCAGGAGATAGGAATTGATCCAGATCTTCAGGTCTTAGTTCTTTTGGTCGATTGATGATTCTTTTGTACTCAGGACAAGATAGTTTCTTTACTTGTATTGATAGTGTAGTTCCTGAGTATTGTACATGATGTTTTGAGATATGAATCGACTGATATATTGATGTTTTAAATTTTATAGATGTTTGATAGATTGCTTACTGAAGGTTTTTAGATAACTCTGGTAAATTGTTGGAGTAATTGATTGACATTCTTTCCAAGTTTGATCCTTGGGGTCGTTACAATAATAATGCTGAATATATATATATATATATATATATATATATATATATATATATATATATATATATATATATACTCAATATATATATATATTGAGTGTTATATATGTAAAATTTTTTTTCTTTAATCTGTATTTATTTTATGTAACGCCGTTACTTGATGCCTGAGAAGTGGGAAATGGGAATTGAGGATTTTCTGTTATACCCGAAAACTACGGTCACTACCCGAAACCGGCTCGGCATCTCACTCCGCTGGTTAAAAGCGCAACTCCGGAGGGTGGCGACGCACGCAGACTGCGACTTCGCAGATAATGTCATCCGACGACTAGTCTGATTCGCTTCCCAGTCCATCAACGGCTTTAATTTCTCCAAAAGCCATCGCCGGCGAGCCTTCCCTCATCCTGGAGTTATTGGCACGGTCCTCTAGCTTTCTCGTCTGATCCCACTCCACCAACCCCCGAAGCAGGCAGTCCTCTCCAAGATCTATTGTATCCGGCGTGTTACAGAGCCATTGGCTCCCCCCTCCCGGGCGATTGTTCAGTATCAGGGTTTAGCTTCGATTTTGAGTACGCTGCTGCGCAGCTCTGAACGCTTGGAGAGGGGATGAGTTTGAGCGAGAGCTTAGGAGTGAAAAGGAGGAAAAACGGCGGTTGGTTGGGGCGGCAGCAGAGGAGAAATCGGGGGATCGTGGTGTTGGTTGGGGTGATAGGATTCTTCTTTCTGGTGAACTGGTGGATGTTTTTTCGGCTGCAGCACGATCCCTCCGCTCGCCGGAAGGAGTCATCTGTTATATTGAATTCTACGTTGCCGGTATGGTTTCTAAAATTCGAACTCTGTTCTTTTCATGATATGTTTCTATGATTGATCGGAGTTTTATTTGTTTGATAATAAATAGTGATCGCAAAAGAAACAAGCAAGTTTTCATAAGTTTATATGCATTTATTTCAATTACGTTACATTTGAATCGTGCAAATGAAGGTATATATATAGCTGATTATTGCAAGTTCCCTTACAACCAAGCATGCTAAATATAGAAGCGTCTAATCCATATCTACATAATGATTTAAAAACAAATTGGGTTTTGGCAACCAGGAGTATGTTGATGTACTGCCTTTGCGCATCAACAATATTATTGGCTTGAGTTCTGATTAATGTATTGAAGCTTGGAATTTACTTTCTTTAACCGGTTTACAGATTATTCTTATATTCTTCTATTCACGATTGTAATTTGAAGTGGCCTTTAATAATTGTATTAGTAGTAATGGTGAAATAGATTGGACATTATACAAAGGAGAGTCTGGAAAGCTCTCTTCCACTTTCCACTTAACACAGGTTCATAGGGACCATGCATTTTGAAGAAAATTTTCTTTTATACATTCAATTGTATGCAGTTTAACAACTGTTAGATGATATCTCATTTGAAGTGTCAGTTTCGGGTGGAGTTGGTGCTTTACCACAACAACAACATCAAGCCTTTGTCCCACTATGTGGGGTCGGCTACATGAATCTTTTTTTGTCATTGTGTCATGTTAAAAGTCAAATTCTCATTTAAATCTAATAAAGAAAGGTCATTTATAATATTTTCTAACCAAGTCTTTTTAGGTCCACCTCTACGTTTTTTAGCATAAGACAAATCTAAAACCTCAACTTTCCTAACCGGGTCATCGGAAGGCTTCCGTTTAATATGACCAAACCATCTAAGGCGACTCTCTCTAATCTTATCTTCCATTGGAGCTACTCAAACTTTTTCATGTATATGCTCATTTTGTATCCTATCTCTAAGGGTAAAACCACTCATCCACCTAAGCATCCTCATATCTGCAACACTTAACTTAATATTATGCTTCTCTTTTAATGGCCAACATTCGGCACCATAAATCATTGTAGGTTTTACCACCATCTTATAAAAAATTCCCTTAAGTTTGAGGGGGACTTTTCTATCGCACAACAAGCCCTATGCATTCCTCCACTTCAACCATCCAACTTGAAATTTGCTGCTAATATTCCCATCAATTTCACCATCACTTTGAACAATATATCCAATATATCTAAAACGTGTACTCTTATTAATGACTTGATCGCCCAAAGTCACAATCCCCTCATTAGGTCTATTGGAGTTGGTGCTTTACCATGAAAAAAAAATCACATATTCTTAGATCTAAATTATGAGGTTCTCTGTTACGCAAGCCCAGGAGGGGCCGGCTGGACCGGTCCAGCCTGGATCGGTCCACGTCTATTCCAGACGATGGGAGAAGGGGCGGAAACTCCATGGGGCCCATGATGTACTTAACGCATGAGTGGGAGGGAAAAATTTGAATGCAAAGGTTAATTAGGTGATTTGTAAGAATCCATTATGGTTAATTAGAGGAGGAGGAGGAAATTGGGGGGATTATCTTGAATTTGATTTTTGTTTGAGATCTAGGGTTGTTCTTGGGCTCTCGGCTTTGCCGGAGATCGTGGAGAGTACCTCCTTCCTCTCGAATTGAAGGAAAATTTGTATCTTGCAAGTGCTTTTCGTCTACTATTGAAATAA
The DNA here is from genome assembly GCA_016618105.1 of Dendrobium huoshanense. Classification (NCBI taxonomy): domain Eukaryota; kingdom Viridiplantae; phylum Streptophyta; class Magnoliopsida; order Asparagales; family Orchidaceae; genus Dendrobium; species Dendrobium huoshanense. The sequence goes on along the minus strand of CM028347.1, from coordinate 5,348,416 downwards.
AAGTATTTACTTTGATTTCCTACGAATTTCTATTGAGTTTTTCTCAGTTTCCCCAATGTTTGGGCTGTGTTCTCGCTGCAGACAGCAATTTTTCTTTGCTTAGGTACTTAATTTGGGTTAGGTTTACTTGTGCATACAAGTATTTCCCATCAAATTGGTATCAGAGCATCGTTCTGGGAACCATCGACGGCTGAAAATTCAGAAATTTCAGCAAGGAACCTTTTTTCGCAAGAGAAATTCTCGGCAACCGTGGGAGAGAAGATGGCCGGAAGGAAAGTGGAAGTTCTAGAGGGAGAAATCGGCCAACTGAAGACCGATTTGGAAGAAAGAACCGCTGAATTTCAAAATCAATTCGCATCCATCCATGAAAAGATGGATGGGAGGTTCACGGCATTGGAAGAAATGATGAAGAAGATGTTAGAGGGCAAACCAAATCCGACGACATCAGAAGCAAGGGAAGCCGCCGACGACAATGGGAGATGCGGGAACCCGAACTCATTGAGGGGGAGGGACACTATGGAAGTGGATATCCTGGATGGGAATGACGGGATGCCTCCGTTAGAACCACTTTTTAGGGAGGAGATGAGCATGGGCTACGAGAGAAGATGTGCTGAATTTTTTTGGGAGAAGGGATAAATTCTACCGTCGAGGTGCTGAGAAGGAGAGGAGTTTGCAGGGGAGTGGTATTGTCCATTCAAGAGATCCAGGTGAGGGAGGATTTCCTTCCCTTAGAACTGGCGAGTACCGATGTCATCTTGGGGATGAAATGACTTCAGACTTTGGGGGAGACCAAAGTCAATTGGGGTGCTCTGAGGATGGAATTGATGGTGAAATGACTGAGGATGATGATCCAGGAGGATGCAGGGCTATCGAGGGCAGGAGTATCTCTCAAATCCATGATCAGATCCATACAAGAGGTAGGAGGGGGGTACTTAGTGGAGTTGCAACGCTTGGAGCAGTTCAGTGTGGGGGAAGAAGGAGGCATTCCACTGGTGGTGCAACCACTCATACAGCAGTTCAAAGATGTGTTACAGCCACTACAAGGCCTGCCACCACCCAGAGAGCAGGTGCATGCCATCCTTCTGAAGGATGGGGTGTCGCCGATTAGTGTTCGACCCTACTGCTACCCCCAGATTCAGAAAGATGAAATTGAGAAGCTGATTAGAGAGATGTTGGAGGCGGGGATTGTCAGACCTAGCGTGAGTCCTTTCTCCAGTCCTGTCTTACTCGTCAAAAAGAAGGATGAGAGCTGGAGGTTTTGCATGGATTACATGGCGCTAAACAAGGAGACAGTACCAGATAAATTTCTCATTCCAGTGATCGATGAGTTACTAGATGAGTTGAACGGAGCCGTAGTAGTTTCCAAGATGGAATTGAAGTTTGGCTACCACCAAATCAGAATGAAGGAGGACATTCAGAAGACGACATTCAGAATGCATGAAGAGCACTATGAGTTTTTGGTGATGCCGTTTGGGCTCACTAATGCTCCGGCTACTTTTCAATCCTTGATGAATAGAGTGTTTTGGTAGCATATGAGGAAGCTTGTGCTAGTCTTCTTTGATGACATTTTGATGTATAGCAGAACAGATGAGCACTTGGAGCACTTGAAGGAGGTTCTTAGCATCCTACAAGCCCATCAGCTGAAGGCTAACTTAAAGAAGTGCAGTTTCGCCCAATCTAGGGTAGAATATTTGGGGCATGTGGTTTCTGAAGAGGGAGTGGCGGCCGACCAGTCAAAGATTGAGGTAATGCAGAAATGGCCAATGCCTAGGAACATCAGAGAATTGAGAGGTTTCTTAGGATTGACTGGATACTACAGAAGGTTTGTGAAGGGATATAACACTATCGCCTGGCCCTTGATTGAGCAATTGAAGAAGGACAATTTTCTATGGGGAGAGGCGGCAACCAAGCTTTTGAGAAGTTAAAAAGGGCGATGACGACAGTTCCAGTGTTAGCTCTACCAAATTTTAGTCAGATCTTTATAGTGGAGACCGATGCATCAGGATATGACTTATGAGCAGTGTTGATGCAGAATCACAGGCCTATAACATATTTCAGTCAGGTGCTATCGACCAGGGCTAGATTGAAATCAGTGTATGAGAGAGAGCTGATGGCCATAGTTTTGACAATTTAGAAATGATGCCCTTATCTGTGGACGACATTTCATTGTTCGGACCGATCAGAGGAGTCTGAAATACCTACTAGAGCAAAGGATGGTGATTGAGGAGCATCAGAGGTGGTTGTCAAAGCTGTTAGGCTATGATTTTGAGATCCAGTATCGGCCGGGGGTGGAGAATAAGGCAACTGATGCCTTATCTAGATATGCGGGGGAACTTTAGGAGATGGCAATCTCAGTACCTTTGATGGTTGATTGGGGGGCCATTAAGGAAGAGAGCATGCATAACGAAGAATTGAAGAAGATCAGGGAAGGGTTGATGAAGGACAGTAGCAGCCATTCAGGGTACTATCTGGAGGGAGAGAGGCTGCTATACCAGGGAAGGTTTGTGATGCCACGAACATCAGTACACATTCCTCACCTATTGCAGGAATTCCATGGCAGTGCAGTCGGTGGTCGTTCATGAGTACTTAAAACATATAGGAGGTTGGCATCAGAGCTCTACTGGAAGGGGATGTTTAAGGATGTCGAGGAGATTGTGGCAAAATGTGAAGTGTGCCAGAGGAATAAGTATATGACAATGGCGCCAGGAGGATTACTCCAACCATTAGCACTTCCGAATAGAGTATGGGAGGAAGTGTCTATGGACTTCATCGACGACCTACCCCGCTCAGAAGGCTTCACAGTCATCTTAGTCGTGGTGGATCGACTCAGCAAGTATGCACATTTTATCCTCCTACGACACCCTTACACCGTAGTATTAGCGGTGGCAGCATTTTTCAGGGAAGTGGTTAGATTACACGGGATTGTAGAATTAATTGTGTCGGATAGAGACAAAGTGTTCCTCAGTTAGTTTTGGAGAGAACTTTTCAGAATGCAGGGTACAATTCTCAAGAGAAGCACCGCGTACCATCCACAGATAGACGGACAGACAGAAGTGGCTAACCGGAGCCTGGAGACATATTTGAGATGTTTTGCGTTTGAAACACCACGAAAATGGGCAAAATGGCTGCCATGGGCGGAGTACTGGTATAACACTTTTTACCATTCATCGGCCCAAATGACTCCTTTCAAGGTGCTCTATGGAAGAGACCCCCCACACTTAGTATATTATGGGAAGGGAAACACATCTGTCTCGTCAGTCGAACAGTACTTAGAGGAGAGAGACCGGGTGTTGGAAGAGTTAAAGAAACATCTTGAGAGGACACAACAAATAATGAAGAAGCGAGCAAATACCCACAGAAGAGACATACAATATGAAGTAGGGGAGAAAGTGTTTTTGAAGTTAAGGCCCTACAGGCAGAAATCAATGACTAGCAGGAGGAACGAGAAACTGGCTCCGATGTACTTTGGTTCTTATGAGATCCTTGGGGAAGATTGGAGCAGTGGCGTATCGCCTGAAGCTACCGCCCTCCACCACTATACATCCGGTGTTCCATGTGTCACAGTTGAGGAGAGCTCTAGAGGAGCATACAGTTAGCGCAGAGTTACCAGCATCAATGACGGGGGATTGGGAAGTGATTCTAGAACCCCTGGAGCTTATAGGGGTAAGGTCAGCTCAGGGGGGCAATAAGGAAGTGCTGATTCGATGGAAGGACCTCTCTGATTTCAACGCGACATGGGAGCCTTTTGAAAGAGTGAAGGAGCAATTTCCCTCTTTTCACCTTGAGGACAAGGTGAGTTTTTGGGAGGGGAGTAATGTTACGCCGGCCCAGGAGGGGCTGGCTGGACCGGTCCAGCCTGGACCGGTCCATGTCTATTCCAGACAATGGGAGAAGAGGCGGAAACCCCATGGGGCCCACGATGGTCTTAACGCATGAGTGGGAGGGTAAAATTTGAATGCAAAGATTAATTGGGTAATTTGTAATAATCCATTATGGTTAATTAGAGGAGGAGGAGGAAATTGGGGGGATTATCTTGAATTTGAATTTTGTTTGAGATCTAGGGTTGTTCTTAGGCTCTCGGTTTTGCCGGAGATCGTGGATAGTACTTCCTTCCTCTCGAATTGAAGGAAAATTTGTATCTTGCAAGTGCTTTTCGTCTACTATTGAAATAAAAGTGTCTGCTTTGATTTCCTACGAATTTCTATTGAGTTTTTCTCAGTTTTCCCACTGTTTGGGCTGTGTTCTCACTGCGGACAGCAGTTTTTCTTTGCTTAGGTACTTAATTTGGGTTAGGTTTACTTGTGCATACAAGTATTTCCTAACATTCTCCTACTGATCTTCTGGGTAATAGTCTTCATTTCTGAAAATTTTGACAATTTATCAATGGTAAAAGATGGGTATTGCAGTTTGCTGTAAGAAAAGATCAATATTTTGGACATGGAGACGTTTGGTTTCTCCTGGGGACTTTCTATATCGGCATTCCTTTACCTATGAAATTATGTAGAATTATTATACACCTTCATATCTGTGAGGAATCTCCCAAGTATTTTCTAGTGGTGTTAATTTGCTTCAGTTCTGTACTTCTTATGCAGTGCAGGCCTTTTCATGCACTCTTTGAAAGTAAAATAATTTTTTTTGTTTGAGTTGTTTCATTTTCATAAAAAGGATCATTGGCTTTCATCATTCCCTTACATTGCAGGTACAGGGAAAGCAAAATAAAATTGCTAAAGTTAGAAGACATCGTCAAGTAATGTATAATAGGCTTCTGGCATTGGCTGCACATGCACTAGCAGATGTGAGATTCAGACGGACTTCTGCTTCTTCCCATACCCTTTTTCTTGTAACACTTTGTTGATTGATTTTTCTGTCTTTGAAGATTGGATAGAATAATTATTTTGGTTTACATGATGCACAGGGAGAGGGCAAACCTGAACCTCATGATTTGTGGAAGGAGACGCTTGTTCACACTATTTCCTGGAAACCTTGTGCTGATCAAAGGACTTGGAAACGAAGTGGTAATGATCAATCATCTACTTTAAATTCAAATGTTCATTGTTTGTTTCCTTTTTCTTTTGTGCGAGGAAAATATTACTATGCTTGTATTTTCACCCTGTTAGCTTTGCTTGCTTCCCGGCATACCAGCCTAAAATATACCAGCCTATTTGCTTTGCTTGCTTCCCGGCATACCAGCCTAAAATATTTGCATTGAAACTCTTATGCTTGTCATACTCTTTTTTTCTTGGAAATGCAGAGGGGGCAAATGGTTACATTCTAGTCAGCGCAAATGGTGGCATTAGCCAGCAAAGAGTGGCTGTAAGTATCTATCTTGGGACTTATTTTCTTTTAATAGAAATAGATTATATTTAAGATTGTTAAGATTTCACTAACCTTTTATGGAGTTTCTGGTTATAGAGAGGCTATAGTTTTTCTTTCATGTTGGAATGTGGTAACTGAAGTTCTTTGATTCGTGCACAGAGAATATCAAACTTGGGGTCAAATAGTCAACCTCATAAATTTTGTTGTCGGGCAGTCCAAGAAAATAAGCAATGCTTTCCTGCGGCATTCCTTTTGCTAAATAGAACAATAGAAAATCTATTGAAAAGTAATTATGTCACAATATCTGTTGTTTATGTTGTTTATGCTAATCATTGTAAAACGATCTACAATAAAGCTGCTTATTTTTGAATAATCATCTAAGGAGTAACAGTGAGCCAGTTCCTTCCTGTTTTTTTCCGCTTGTATTTTTTTATTTGGGTTCTACGAGAGAGTAGGATTTTGAAAGCTTTGCGGACAGCAGCTATACATTTCTCATATGTTGTAATCCAATTCATTATAATTCGTGAATATCTTATTAATTGATTCCTTAGTTATTCTTTATAAGCCCAGTAAGGGGACAGGATTGCTATCTTGTCATATTATAGCATGTCTCACGTGATCTATTTTGTGCTTTTTGTAACTTTATTTTTTTTAATTTCCGTTTCCACAGATTTGCAATGCTGTTGCCATTGCTAGGTTCCTTAATTCTATTCTAGTTCTTCCAAAATTTCAATATAGCAACGTCTGGCAGGATGCAAGGTAATTTTGTGCTCCAATGCATTTTAGAAAATGCTCATTATTTGATATCATGTAATATTTTATATAAAAACTTCTATCATAGAACTGAGTGCTTTTTACCCCACGTAGCATTTTCAGGCAATTACATTTGCAAATTTAGCACATTTGTCGGAGCACAAGTGGGTAATTAAAATTTTTTCTTAAATGACTTGCATGTTTTTCGATGCATTTGCACTATGTAGTAGCACGCATTTTGATGCATTCACTTAATATGTTCTCACATTTTTAATTTATTTGCACGCCTTTAAATATCTTGACATGCTTCTCAAGACAACATATTTTGCTGACGTATTACACACTTCTTGAGGCAGTGATACATTTCTTGAAGCGGCAACACATTTTTTTAGGCTTTCACATGCTTCTCGAGGCTGCTGCATATTTTTTGTGGTGGTGGCATGCTTATTGGGGCAACATGCTTATGTTTAAAAAATTGTATTTAATGCACTAGTGTGATTTTAAAATATTTAAATATGATCATTTCGCGCAAATGAATGTTATTAAAAGGCGCGCAAGTTTCATTTAAAATTCAAGAAATGTTTTATGTCTGCTTGTACGAGTGTTACGTATCTAGTAACGTGATAAAGCCAAATTAGTCTTCAAAATTTTCATCATTCTTTCATGATTAGAAATCTACAATTGGTTGTAGTTAGGAATTTCAGTGCCGCTCATAGGCGAGCGGTGCAACCGAGTCAAGCCGCTTTGCGAGCCAGCTCGAGATCGACTCGTTAACGGCTCGATGAGTTGGGTGGTAGGCATGTACTATTAATGTTTTGAGTGTTAGATATGTAAATAGTATGAAATAAAGTGATTTGTATGTAAATTTTTCAAACTATAATGTATTGAGTCTCCTGTCCTTCACTTCCATAAATTTTTAGAAATATTCAAAATAGTTTGTGATGCTTCTGGAGTTGGATTGGCAGTGTCTTTTTTCAGGAAGGTCATCCTATAGCTTGTTTTAATGAAAAAATTATTGAGGCTGTGCAACATTATTCTATCCTTGATTATGACTTCTGCATATTTTTCTATGTTTATGACAAAGGCATCGCTATCTTTTACCTATCAAGTTTGTTCTTTATTCAGTCCATGATGCCTTGAAGTACTTGCACTGATTAAATAAATTGAATGAATGAGCACTAAATTGGTCGCAGATATTCAAGAATACCTTCGTATTTTTATTGAACCGTTATTGTTAACGCACATTCAGAAGATGACATTATCAATTTCTGTATCTTAGCCAGTTCAGCGATATATATCAGGAGGAGTATTTTATCAAATACCTACAAGCTGATGTTAAAATCGTGAAGGAGCTGCCAGTTGAACTGCAGTCATTAGACTTGGAGGCCATAGGTAGTCTTGTAAGTACGCGCTTCTTGAAATATTGAGCAATGTTGCAAAAGTTACAATGCAATGTTCTTAACTCTATTTTATGTTGAATTTATATCAGGTAACTGATGCGGACATAATGAAAGAGGCAAAGCTAAGTTTTTATATGAAAAAGATATTGCCTATCTTACTTAAAAACAAGGTGGTCCATTTTACTGGATTTGGTAATCGCCTAGCTTTTGACCCCATACCATTAGATTTACAGGTACGCCATGGATATCTACCTATAGTTACGGTTAATATGGTTTATAATGGAATCTGGCCTTGTTCATCATATTTGTAAAAACATATTTGAGTTTATATTCTTAATTTGTTTGTCCGGTGCGATTGAATAACACAAGTAATTTCTCAGAACTTTTTTTTAATCCTGTAGAATATATAGATTAGGGACTTCCAGTTGATGAAATGTTTCATTTTTGTTTTTAAAGTATAAATTCCTCAAAGTTCTGTTCGTTAACGGCTGGATTTTTCTAATGAGAGACATGCTGATACGGTGGCTTACTGTGGGAATTTCATGGACATTAAGATTTCATGTATTTAATGTATTTCATGCCATGCTCTGTCCTTTGTGTGCATAACTAGTACTGATATGGGACATGTCTGCATAGTACTTATTAGTTTCCTAATTAGTAGTTTATATTAACTATAGAATGTTTTCTAATTGTTTTCTATTATATTGCTAGGGTTGTTTATAAATAAGACAAAACCAATTGGAATGTATTCTATCAATATATTTTTTCAATTTTGAGAAAGAAAATTTGTTTTTTTCCCCTTCTTTTTTGAGTTTAGGGTTTCTTGCACCCATGTTCTGGCTGCCAACTAGTAGCAAGTTGCTCCCTTCTTCCTTGATTATGGGCAATGGCAGAGGAGGATCAATTTTGAGAAAGAAAATTTGTTTTTTCCCCTTCTTATAGCATTTAACCCCCTAATAGCTTAGCTAGTCCTTTGTCTCAGCATCAGGAGGGAGGAAAAATAAATAAATAAACAATAAATACAACTTAAAATATACACATCTCATCTTGGTCTATTGGTTGGGCGCTTAGGCTACCAATTAAGAGGTCTTGGGTTCGTGTTTTTATGTATGCGATGTGTGTGTCTTCCTTAATTGACCTAAATGTCATATATATATATATATATATATATATATATATATATATATATATATATATATATATATATATATATATATATATATATATATATATATATATATATACAACAACAACAACAACAACATCAAGCCTTTATCCCACTACGTGGGGTCGGCCAATTAATACATAAATAATATTTCAAAATAATTAATACAATTTAATCCATTTCATATATCAATTAAATATTAATAATGATAGTCAATTGATCAATGATGATAAATTAGGATTTTAATTGAAATAATTTGAAGCATATGACAACTAATAATCAGTTACACATGCAAGAATTTATAAATAAAACAATATTCTTAAATTAAAATAGTAGTAATATATAATTTATTATTGTAATTATTTTTGTTATCTGAATCAATGAATTATTTCATTGAAATTGAAGTTTTCAATTATGCGTTTAAAACATTGACTATGATTATTTTTATTAGCTTTTCATCAATATCACAATATGAGGTCCATGTAATTGTTTGTAAGATCATGATTTGAATCCATAAATTTAGCTTTAATTGATAAGTAAATATAAATGAGTAGGTACCTCATTCACCATTATTCCTCACTCAAAGTGCTCTTCCACCAACTCATTGACCCATTCATTCAAACCCATTTAAGGTCAATTTGAGATAGCTTTTTGTAAGATTTTACTTTTCAAATCACAGCATTGGCTAACAACTATTCAATTGCATTTTATAAAATTTTAATATCTAGAACAACTTTCCATGATTGAGTTCATCATCTCGTGTTCTTATAGTGCAACCGTATTTTTTATTTCATTATAGGTGATTTTATAGTTTTATTATCTAACTTCTAAAAAAATTTATAGCAACTCAAACTTGTTCTACAAGGTGTCATTACTGACTTCATAGACAGATGTGGCCATCCAATACAAACCCTTACCTTCCTTATCTCTCTCTCTCTCTCTCTCTCTCTCTCTCTCTCTCTCTCTCTCTCTCTCTCAAAGTTCTCCTCTTCAATATTATTTTATTCGATATTAAGAAAGACAATTTGAGGAGGTGAACGTGATAAGGATGCATGTGATTGAGAAGTGTGAGGCCACGATGGTGTTTTTTCTCCACCACTTAAATGGCCCTCGTAGCGTTTGCACGGCTTCCCTAAGCAATGGTATATCTGGCACTATTGGTTCACTACCTCATTGCCCACGATTTTCTTACAATGGCACCCAATCTCCGTTGTTTGTACAAGTCCCACAAGATATTATCACCAATTCAATACTCCTTGTCGTTGATGACCTCATTATGCTCATTCGCTGCTTGACTAGGACCAAGCTATCCTCCGTGTTCTTCCTCCTCTTCAAATCCATTTAATGTGTTTTTTGTAGAGTTATGTGAAGGAGGAAGGTGGCAAAAAGATGGCCAATACTGTCCTGTGGTAGCTCAGGGAGAAGAGTGATTGGCAACACTTCATTATAATTTGCTTAGCTTATCATTAATTTGTTTACTTTCTCTCTCTCTCTCTCTCTCTCTCTCTTTATATATATATATGTATGTCAGATTTGATTAGTGCCAAATATTAGCTTGGGAAGCTTTTGAACTTAGCTTTATAGTATGTAAAATAGATGTGTATGCAAGTCAAGTCGAAGTTGTGATATTGATATCCCCTTATTATAACAAAAATTACATGTCGTTTAAAGGTGTTAAAGGTCAATTTGCCTCATCACATATTTATCTCAAAAAGTTTCTTGAAATTTGATAATATTAAATTTGGGATTGTGAAAAATAGTAAGCAACTTGGGATAAGTTTGACATCACACATTAAAATGTACACTTGGAAATGTCTAATGTTCACCACCTCCTCAAGCTTCATATCATATACATTACATATGGTCGTACAAATGTATAAATACTATAATTATCATTTATAAGGCACACATTAAGAAGAGTGATTGGCAACACTTCATTATCATTTGCTTAGCTTATCATTAATTTGTTTATTTGTATACCTTCTCTCTCTCTTTTTCTATATATATATATATATATGCTAAGTGTCAGATTTGATTAGTGCCAAATATCAGTTATGGAAGCTTTTGAACTTAGCTTTATAGTATGGAAAATAGATATATGCAAGTCAAGTCGAAGTTGAAGTCGAAGTTTTGATATTGATATCCCCTTATTAGAACAAAAATTACAGGTCATTTAAAGGTGTTAAAGGTCAATTTGCCTCATCACATATCTCTCTCAAAAAGGTTCTTGAAATTTGATAATATTAAATTTGGGCATGTGAAAAATAGTAAGCAATTTGGGATAAGTTTGGCTTCACACATTAAAATGTACACTTGGAAAGGTCAAATGTTCACCACCTCCTCAAGCTTCATATCATATACATTACAAGATTTTATAAGACCAATCGTACATTTCTAACACAAAGATTGTCCAGCGTCTGCGGTGTAGGTGCAACTTTCATGCGCTGAGATTTGTTAATAAAATACAAGAAACTGGTGCGTTGCTGGTTCAGAGGATGCGCCATCATATATCACAGTGGAGCTTTTTGGAACGTAATCTGCTCGGTCCACCTGCGGCCAAATCTAATCATAATGCAAAGGCTATCAAGTCATCCAGATATTTAGCCATACACCTTAGGTTTGAAATTGACATGGCTGCATATTCACTGTGCTATTTTGGTGGTGGAAAGGAAGAAGAGGAAGAACTAGAGGCATATCGAGAAGACCATTTTCCTGCATTGAATACCCTGAGGAAAACTACAAAGTATGAATGTTAGTTTTTGACCTTACTGATATTTATACTGTTCCCAAAAATTTCAATCCATTCCTTTTTTTCTATCTTATCTTCCTCTTCTTTGAGTATTGCTTCTTTACCTTTCATTTATATCCTCTTTTTGCATGTCAGAATGCCTTCTCCAGACGTTTTGCGATCTGAAGGTCAGTGCCCTCTCACACCTGAAGAGTCAGTACTCATGCTTGCTGCTCTTGGTTTTAAGCGTAAAACAAAGTTGTATGTTGCTGGTGCTGATATTTATGGTGGGAAGTCAAGAATGGCTGCTTTGAAGAGTTTGTACCCCAATTTGGCAACAAAGGAAAGCCTTCTTTCTCCCTCTGAAATTGAACCATTCAGCAACTTTTCTTCTCAGGTAATTTTTTTTTTTCTAATGCAATTTCTTATCAAGATTAGCAAGTTTTAGCTGTTTTACTTAATCGGTGAATTTACCTCAATTGTTTGTATTGAAGTCAGAACTTTTATTTTAAATGTTTCATGTTTAAAGTTTTTTTTTTTTTTTAATTCAACATCATACGATATATGGCTATCTAAAGTTTATTGGGAAATTTATTAGGAAAAAGAAACTCATTTGTTCCCTTTTTTAAAAGAGAATTCATCAATGGCTACTAGGTTGACCATGATTTTTTTTAATAATTTTGCTGATTTAAATTATTTTTTATCTCATTCCATTTTAAATTGCAAATTTTATCAAGTAACTATTTGTGATACCGAATACATATTTATCTTCCTTCTCACATTCGTTTTACAAGGCAGAACCGCCCATCCGCCCATTCATTCCCACTGCCGAAACCTAGTGACTTGAGCTGCTTCCGTTTTTGAATTTGGTTATTGCTTGAAAATGTTTGTTTATTACTGTTTGGTGGGATTAACCTAATTCAATTTTTCAATAATCAGATCCCATTAGACAAGATTCAGATTGAGAGAATTTAACGGATGTCTGTTACCAATCAAATGTAGTTTCCCAGTAACAAGAAGCTAATAGTGAATAATTAGACTAGGGGAGGAAAGTATAGAGGTAATTAGGCGACTACAATTTTTTTTCCTAAATGAATTGATAGGATTATTTGAAAGGGATGTGACTAAGAAAATAATGAAGGTCAACTCAAGGGCTACAGATGAATTCTTCCTGTTTAACGAGTCTGATTTCTAAATTATAAACTAGGAAATACTAATTGGGAATGTGGATTAAAGAAGGAACAAATTTTGGTTTGATGCGCTAATTCTTAAATTTATTTTAAACTTAGAAAGTTAAGATCTATGGTGAGTGCTAATCTTAGCATTTATGTGTACATTTTCAATGATCTGATGTAGGACTAAAAAAAATCATCTTCTGACATGGATGCTCTAAACATCAACTTTGATTCCCTTTCGAATGAGAGTTTTTTAGAAGTATTAAGTGTTAGACACTGAGAACCTACTCTAAGTGGTTGTAATATGGGAGTCATTTGTTCTTAAATATTGCTTACGTATGATTGAAGACACTAAGATCCCCCAAATCATTGGTTTTAAGGGAATCACCAACCGAAAAACCCATTTTCCACTCTAAATGTAGTAAAATTTCAAAATGCAACCATTCTTCTCCAATCGAATGTCATTTCTTCTTCTTCTTTCGCGCGTTTCCTGCGAAGGTAACCATCTTTGGCGTGTTTTTCTCCTCTTTCGCGCGCTTCTTCAGCAAATCCCGCAGTGAATTTTTTTGGCGTAGGTGAACAGTCTGACGTCAATATTGGCGTTGCACTGTTCACCTGCCGGAATTTTGCTTGCGATTTGGAGTTCGAATGGAGCAAATGGCGGAAGGTATACGGTGGTATGATGTTCGATTGAAGATGGTCTAATAATGGTTAGTGTGAGAATCAAATTAGACTAAAGTTGAATCAATATACTAATGGTTAAATATATTTTCAACCCGAAAGTTTAAGCTCGTTATGAGGGGCAACTATTAATACATTTTTTTAATTATTCACTGTGGGTCTAAACTCAATGCTCTCATTATGTTGAACAAAATGCTTTATCCTCTTTTTAAATAAAGGCTATTAGAATAGATTCACCTAGGCATATTCTCTGATTACTTGCAACCCAGACATTTAGTTTGTTCCAACCTTAGTATACTACGTAGGTTGTAATCAATTTTAGGATCATTGCCTTGGCGTTATAGCAACTTAAGCTATAAATCTTGATTTTATGGCAATCTGAGCATCACTAAACGGTTTGTAATCCTCTCTGTGATACAAACAAACCTGACTCGTTTGCTTGGTTTATGACTATCCAAGCATTAATAATTGGTGCCAATAGCCTACCAAATTAAGAGGGGACATTAGATTTGGAAGAAAGTTCATAAAAAATTGAACATTAGTTAAATAAAATATCCTTATATATAAAAGGTGACTTGTGTAATTATCAAACTTAGTAAAATCTTTTTGTTTCTACCAAAAGGGAAAACTATAGGGTGCTTTATTTGTTTTTAATAAACTTTCTAATTTATGTATTCTATAAGCATGAAGAACAAGACGAATTAACTGTATCATAGTTATTAGAATGACTTTAACTAATCACAAATCTGTCACATTGTCATCGTTATTGTCACCATCATGTGTCTTGTCATAGATATTTGAAACTAATTTCAACCCAATTTTGAGATGTGAGGGAAATTTTTTGTTTATTAAGTGGCATATTCATCCAATTTATAACTTGTTGGGCTCATAAAAAATCCCTGTTTGATCGTATGGGTTTGAACTAATTTGATCAAGATGAATATCCCAATACAATTTTTTTCTGAGTAGGCTGTTAATTTTTGGCATTATAAATATAATTTAAATCATTTGTTCTTTAAACCCAATATACCACAGCAATTATTTTAAACTAATAGCAATGAACTATCTAGTCCCTTTAACTTCTAGAATTCTTATGTAGTTGCATTTCTTACCGTATATAGAATTCTTATATGTTACATTTATATCTTTATATTTATTTTTATTGAACCCTAATATTTATATCACATAAAAAATATTACTAATATTAACTTTTTCAAAATAAAATATATATTTTCATGTATATGTTTTGATATGATTTAGATATGAAAGTGTTATATAAGTAAACATAAAGATTTCAGTATAGGATATATAAATATGTAAAAATTTTGCGGTATGTATGTAAAGCCTCCTGATTTAAATCACTTGTTATTTAAGCCAAATATACAAGAACAATTATTTAAACTAATGGCAATAAACTATCAAGTCCCTTGAATTCTCTTATCTCTTTTCTGCAGTTAGCTGCCCTAGACTTCATTGTATGTTCTGCTGCTGATGCATTTGCCATGACGGACTCTGGAAGCCAGTTATCATCTCTTGTTGCTGGCTATCGCATATATTATGGGGGTGGAAGACACCCTACCATAAGACCAAATAAGCGCAGATTAGTTAGCATTTTTGCAAAGAATTCCACAATAGAATGGAAGCAATTTGAGGTAAGAGTTAGGAAAACAGTTAAGCAGAGCAAGATGGTTTATGAAAGGCCTGTAGCTAGAAGTATTTACAGACATCCAAGATGTTCACAGTGCATGTGTCCAGTTAGTTGATTCGTAGAACCAGTATTTTCCATCTATTCTTACAGCAAATGATTGGTGTTTTAGGAGCTCTAATGCTTATAGGGAGGACTATGTAATTGTTTTATTGAATTAGCAGGATTCAGAACCATAAGTTGATTCAGAAATTTTCCCTTCAATTTGAATCCTTAGTGTCTGACTTGTCTTCCAAGGTTAATCAGAAAGATGCGTTTGACTGGAAAACATGTAACAAAGAAAATGAAATGGTTTATACCTTTGGAGAAGTTGTTCTTCTCCACAATGGATGATGAGGTTTGCTTGTTAAAATGCTATTATTTCTGTATTTCAACAAATATATTTACTTATTTCATTTAAATTGTTGAGCAATCATTGATATAAACATACTTCAATTGATCTCATCAAATGATGAACCCAGGCTTTTAGCTTGTTGGAACCTTAGCATACACATCATACTTTGGCTAGCAACCTTTTAGCTAATTAGGCCTTCTCCAACCGAACTCCAAACGTATGAATGGCGTCGCTCATGAGCTCCGGCCGAACAACAAAACTTCTGGTATTTGGTTGCGGGTGAACAGTGCGACATCAATATTGGCGTTGCACTGTTTACTTGCGTTATTTTTCTGTTTCTACTGGATTTGCCGAAGAAATGCGCGAAGGAGAAAGACGGTTACCTGGGCGCAAAATGGAGTTCGATTGGAGATGAATCACACCATTTTTTAGTTTCACTGTATTTTGGAGTGAAAAATGAGATTATTGGTTGGAGGTGCCCTTAAGCAATGCACTGTAACCACCCTATAACCTTTTAGCTCATATAATTGTCGATGCCATGTAGAGCAAGCCCGATTGAATCATTCGCCCTCTTGTTTGACTTAATCAAGAGCATCTAGTTTATTGATGATGATCTGCACATGCAAAAGTCACAAGCTTCAGAAGCCAAACTAACACAATGATAACTTTGAACTTTTTCTCTTACCTCAATCCAACTCATTCCTATATTTTCTTATCACCCACACCTCATAAGCTTCCTCGTTCCCCTGCAGAATTTTCCATTAAGCTTGACATTATCGCCGCAGATCTCGAAGTAACTGAAGATTGTTTAATTTCATAGCGTCTGTAAAACTCATGGATATGAAGAGTTGTAAAAACTTATGAGCCAAATATCTCTCTATCCATGTGACAAATAAGCATCGCCAAAACTTCAGAAGCCAAACACACACATGGATTGCTTTCATCACCAGCAACAAAGCTGAAGACTTCTTCTCTTACCTCAATCCAACTCATTCCTACCTCCTTCTTACCACCCACTCCTCTCATAAGCTTCCTTATCTCAGCAAACGAAGCCCATTCACTCTCAGCAGCATAAATATTTGACAAAATTACATAAGTCTTTGCACCCTTCGGTTTCAAATTGAGTATCTTCTGCGCAGCAACTCTTCCCAATTTTGCATTACCATGCATCTTGCAAGCTCCAAGAAGTGCACCCCATAAAGACTCATCAGGCTCAAAAGGCATCTTCTTTATCAACTCCGAAGCCTCTCCTAGCCTCCCGCTCCGGCCAAGGAGATCGATCGCGCAACCATACACCTCCTTATCTGGCCGAACACCATATACACTTTCCATCAAATTGAAAAAGTTCAAACCTTCTTCTACCATACCAGCATGGCTACAAGCATTTATTACTCCCATGAACAATATTGAATCAGGTTGGATCCCATAGCTCACCATTTCATTGAACAATTCCACAGCCTCTTTACCATTGCCATGTACTCCATATCCACTTATCATTGAAGTCCAGGACACCAAATCTCTGTAACACATCTTATTGAAAACTTTTTGTGAGTCAGCTAAGCTGCCACATTTTGCATACATGTCAACTAGTGCATTGGCTATCTGCTGGTTTTCTCCAAAGCCCTTGTGCAGAACAACACAGTGGATTTGCTGACCAAAGCTTAATTTGGAAAGTTTTGCACAGGATGATAGGATTGTAGTGAAAGTGAAGAAATTAGGCTGAACAGATTGTGTAAACATGTTGAGAAGCAGGCGGCAAGCATCGAGGGATCCGGCGCGATCGAGACCTGCTATCATTGTATTCCAAGTGATCAAATCTTTTTGAGGCATCTCATTGAAGTATTTTCTGGCTTCTGAAAAGCTCTTGCATCTTGAGTACATATCAGTGATTGCATTCGAAATGTGCAGGTTACTTTCATGCCCAATTTTAACAGTGGCAGCATGAATTTGCCTGCCGAATTTAAGGCTCTCAACTGTAGCGCTGGCTCGGACAGTGATGGATAGAGTGAAAGGATTTAATTCAACTCCCTCCTGCTTCGAAAAGAAACATTAAGGTCATTAATCTCACCATGCTCTTACAAACTTCATTCAAACTGTAAAATATCTATTTCACTGAAGACTTGAATGTTGCAATCATAATCTTATCATGAGCTTAATTTTTTTATGTCCTATCAAAGATGTTGGCATTACCAAAATCCACTACTATAACTGAGGAAATCGACTAGCAGCAAAAAAATCTGAGTTTTCAGTCATATTTTAGGGGCTGTTTGGTAGCAGGATTTAGGCCGGATTTAAGGCGGATTTGAGCAAAATTCAGCTAAACTGCCTAAAATTCAAAACCAAATCTCACGGTAAATAAAAGCCGTTGTAGACGGAAATTTCCTCCTTTTCGTGCTAAATCCCGGATTGGATTTCCAAAATCCCGTTTGTTGTCGGACAATGAGAGGGAGAGTCTACTCTACAGCCAAACATTTGGGATTTAATAGGATTTATCATGAATGTTACCAAACAATATTCAAGATTTAGGCCCCTCTGGATTTTTGAAATTTAGATTTAGAGGATTTACGAAATCCTACTTAAATCAATATGTATATATATATATATATATATATATATATATATATATATATATATATAAAAGCATAAGGATGAAGGTACCTTGAACATTCGACGGCACATCTGAACAGCAACGCCACCATTTCCATGGCGGACATAGGCGGCGATTATCGTAGTCCATGATACGGTACTTCTTTGAGAGATTCCATCGAACACCTTGAGTGCGTCCTGTATGCCACAGGGGAAGGCGGAATACGCGTCGACCAGCGCGTTATCGACGTGCATCTGGCCAATGATGCCTCGCCGGACGGCAATAGCATGTACTGAGGCTGTGAATTCGGCGAATTCCATTACCCTGCACGCCGTGAGAACACTGGAAAGGGTGAAGGCGTTGGCGTCGACGCCGGCCGCGGCCATGGCGCGGAAGGTACCCCAAGCATCTTCGGGCAGCGCGTTTGAGGCGTAGCCGCAGATCATAGCCGTCCATGCGACGACATCGCGTTCAGGCAGCTCGTCGAACACCCGACGGGCGTCTGAGAGTCGACCGCTGTCGCAGTAGGACTTGATGAGATTGGTTGCCGCCGCTAAAGGGGACATAGGCAATTTTGTCATTTCGTAGTATCTGGTTAAGTTTGTTTCCATTCTCAATTGGCGCGTTGAACTGTTGAAGGTTATGAGCAGCCGAGGCAAGATCAACAGAAGAGAAATACCTGAAATTCACATACACATCATATACTTAAGATTCTAATTTAAGATATCTTGATTGTTAGTCAAAATTCACAACGAGGAGATCAAAATGAGCTAGGTGCGAAGTACCTACTTGAATATGGCTTTTATAGATATAAATGTGTTGTAAAAATGGGGTAAAATGTTGAAAAGAGAAGAGGCTATTTATTTATTAAAGATTTCATTAGTAGATTTATGCCAAAGTGATGGTAGTTGGTGATTGCCACAAGCGGTGATGGCAGCCGACGGTAGATGGGGGTGCGATGATGATCAATTTTAATAATGACAAAGATAGTGATGAACATAAATAGTGGTGTTAGTGATTGACGATGATGTTGGTGGGTAACGATGATAGTAACTTAAATCAACAATGGCGGTGGTTGTGATCGGTAATTGTTGGCAATAATGGTGGTGATCAATGGCGGTGGTGGAGGCAATGATCGCTTGCTCGGATGGTTTTCAATAAAAAAAAAAGAAATTACTTAAAAAGTTATTTTAAATATTTTTAAAAGTATGTTTTTCAAAAAGAAATAAAGAAAAATTTAAAAATTCAAATCATTAATATTTTCTAAAAGGAAAAAAAAAAAAATCCAAAAAGATCCTTAGAGTAACATTGATGTATGATATATCATAAAAAATTATCTTTATTGAGCACAAATCTCAAGGCAAATTCACATTATTGCCGTGTATAACCCTCTAACCACTGACGCCTCTTTAAAGAATGTTATTTTTAAATTGCTTATATCTTTTACATGTTATTTATTTCTATATGAGTATTATCATTGCATGCTTAAAATTTGAAGAAGAACGAGTTAATTTTATGTTCGACAATGATTTTAGTCTTATAGTAGTGATCTGAACTAGACATGGTAAGAATTTTAAGTTCATTCAGCACTTAATAAAATCTTATAAATGCTTAGCATCATTTTTATGATTAATTTAATCATGAACTAGATATTCAAAAAGATATCACCATAGCCACATCGATTGTCATCACAGATTTCATAAAAAAAAGAAATTGAAGAAAACAACTCTATGTGAGTATTATCAATTATACCTTAATTGTTATAATATGATGATATATATGCATGTGATTAAATTATATCTGTTGGGAGTCATAATAGGCTAGAATCATTTGAGATTATGTATGTGTCAGAGAATTGATGGGAGTTATAAGGGGCTAGAATCTTTTGAGATTTTGTCTGAGATAGAGATATGTGATATGTTATGATGCTATAAGTATAAATAAAAAGGGGGTCATAAGAGGCCAGGTTCTTTTAAGATTTTGTTTGGATCCGATAAATGTGATCTGAACTACTCTGTGATATAAATTTCAATTTATTTATTTATTCCATATTGTTATTTAAATTAGAGAATAATTATTATGCATTTATTATATTTTCGAGTTTAGTGATTTATTTAAACAGTATTTAACTACTTTTAAATGTTTAGTAAAATATTTGATAAAAGAATATTTAAAAATTTTGATTGATTTGTATGGCTTGTTGAGCTGTTGTAACTCATTATGATTTTACTTCTAATTTTCAGGATCTAGGAAGGGACAACAGGTTGTGGACTAGCAGTTTAGGATCAAATCTGAGTTCACAGGTATTTTGTTATTTTGTTTTTTATATAATTATGGATAGTTAATTTTTTAGTTCTATAACTCTTGCATGTAGTCATGTACTGTAATTTAGATATTTATTTTGAAATGAAAGAAACCTAATGGATGAGTTATTATTAGTATTTGAATGTTTTAGTAGCTCTATAATCTATAGTTTATTTTAATGACTATTGGTAGAAAATTTGAAATAATTCCAAAATTAAATCGATTTGCCTGTCACAGTTCAACGCGATACGACCTGTCATGGTCGGGCTGTGTTATGACAGGTGATACACGATGGGTATCTTAATATGAATCAATTATAAGATTGATTGTAATAGCCTCCTTAGTTATTCATATTTTAGAAGTGGTTGTTGAAGATGTTATAAGTTCTGAACAAATAGGTGAGACATTCATATTATTAGGACAATGCAATCATTCAAATTTTCATTCTACTTACTATTAATGAATGACATATTTGATATAATTGATGAGTTGTTGCAAGCTTTGTAAAGAAAAGAATGAGACATTGTAAATGTCATGTCTTTGATTCGAATATGTAAAAATAAACTGCAAGATATGAGATATAATAAATGGGAAGATTTCATCACAAGACTAACTTCTTTTTGTGAGCAACACAAAATAGATATTCTCCACATGAATGATAGATATGTTGCTCGGGGACGACCTCATCGTAGAGCTCAAAATATGACAATTTTATATTACTTTCGAGTTGAAATTTTCTACGCAGTTGTTGATATGCAACTTCAAGAGTTAAATAACCGCTTCATAGAGACAAATACTTAGTTACTTTTGTCTATTACCTATTTTAATCCAAATAATTATTTTTGTGCATTCAGTAAAAACAAATTAATTTGAATGACATATCTTTATCATGTGATTTTACTCATGTTGAATTAAAAATTCTAGACAATAAGTTGTAAACTTATATCATTGATATACAGTCAAATCCACATTTATCATAATTAAAAGATATTGGTTATTTTAGTGAGACAATGATACATAACAATAAGAATATTTTATATCATCTTATTTTCAGGATATTAAAACTCTCTTTAGTTTTACTAGTTGCAACATCAGGAGTAGAAAGAGTATTTTCTGTAATGACTATCATTAAAACTCGACTATGAAATAGGATTGGAGATTAGTGGATGAATGATACTTTACTTGCATATGTTTATAAATAAATATTGGATTGTATTGATCATGATGTAATTGTTAACCTTTTTCAAAATATGAAGAGGATATGCTATAAATTGTAAGTATTTTTCATCTTTATATTTAGCATTCAATTATTAATTTATTTTTTAATAAAAACTGACTATATTGGTCCCAAGTTAGGAAGAAAAAAGTTGAGGGGAGTTTTTTAAAAAAATTTGTGCCCCCTCTAAAAAAAATATTTCTGACTCCATCACTGACTGTGACGCTACCCTCTCTGTCAAATTAGCACTTAAAGATAAAAGCACAATGTTGTAACTTGGAGCTCTTTGTCATGAATATAGAATTTTCCTTTCAGGAGCGCTACAATGCTGTGGAAAGTAGCGTTGCATTACTAGGCCTATAAAATATTTAAATCCATTTTAAAAATTCATTTCACATTTTTAAGGGCAATCAGCTAGAGAGAGAGAGAGAGAGAGAGAGAGAGAGAGAGAGAGAGAGAGAGAGAGAGAGAGAGAGAGAGTGAACATTGGAGGTCTTTGAGTTGATTTTTCTCGTCGTGCCAATTATAAAAATTGTTCGGATCAATGTAAGTTGCTACCACAATATCTCATTTTTTTAGTTTTAGTCTTTTCGTGAGAGTTTTGGTAATTTATTTGATTAAATGAAGTTTGGAAAACTTTCTACACTTTTCGCAATGCAATTTTTTGTATGTTGTGGAATATAATGTTCCAATTTGTTAACAAGAAAAACTTAAATTTTCGCAGTGTATTTTTAATGTCATGAATTTTTATGTATTTTGGTGAGTATGTTGACATAGATAGAAGTGACTATAAATAATAAAAACTTCAAAATGATGCCAATGATGTTGCTTATGAACGATTTTGTGATTTGTAAATGTTGAAAGTGTACACAGGTAATTCTCCCAAAATACTATTCGGTTCATTGTACATGTAAAATTTTGTATATTCCAACATTATGTTAAATACTATTTATACCTGTTAAAAGTATTACATTTTCTATGTTTTTGTGACTAGAAATATGAAATAATCAATGGGAGCTATAAGGGCCTAAACATGTGAATAAATGAATTATATTGTGTACATGAAGTTATAAATAATATTATAAATTATATGGGATGCGTAAAATCCTGACACTATACATATGAACTATTTGGACAATATAACGACCTAGGGAGACTGGTGTGATGTTATGGATGATGTATACATGATGTACTTAGGAGATATAAAGGCCCGAGGGAACTTATGTGATGTGATGATGTACTTATGCAAACTAATGTAATGTATTGTGAAGTGATACTTTATTTTAATTATTTTATCACATGAATATGACATCTATCTTTACATTGAATTTATTTTGACATTGAATATGATTTCATACACTAACTAATATACTGAAACACTATATATAGTAATGCTATGAATTTTATTGTAAAAAACTTTATAATGAGATCATGTTTATTTGTTTCTATTGTAGCAGTAAAATAACATGTTTTATTTATTTATTTTGAGAAATGGGGTGGGTGTCAGTTTACCTATTTAGCAAATATTACTCATATTTGTTTATTTGTATTGTAATTCCAAGGCAAGAGAAGGGAAATTGAAGAGTTGAGTAGTAAAGGCCAAAGCCAAGGAATTATTGGTGAAATTATAGGTATGCCTTCTAATGGATATTATATCAATGATGATAGTAATTGGAACCATGATTATTATAAATAAATATTTTGATTATATGATAATGTGAATTGAAATAAAAAGGATTGTAATGATTTATTTTTTATATTTTGAAGTTATTAGTAGCTATGTGTTGTTATTTTGCTTATGTAGAATAATCTCTTCTAATTAATATATTGGGCATCATCTGCTTTGAATTCGGCACAATATGTCTTGTTTAGTGTAAGAGTTGTGTCATGACACATCACCAGATTAGTATCTCATGATTGTCCTTACCTGATTATGATATCTTAATCAACATCACCTGATTATAATCATTACTCAGCTTTGTTCCTAACAATGTTCATTCATAACATCACATATAAAATCAATACACAATGTTGACAAAAAACATAGACACTGGTTGACTTCATTAGTAATTGTTGCCAACAACATTGATTCATGCCATCTCCTATAAGATAGATGCAGGTCATTAACACAAAATAGATTAATATTTTTCGTTTTTTTTTAATTTTCAATTAATTTATTTATTTTTCTCTACCCAAATGCTTTTGCAAAATAGATCACCTTCGTCTTCCCTCCCGCTGTGAAAGGAAAAATTTAGTTTTTCCAGTTCTCCTTTCTGCGCTTTCTCAAATGCTTCTGTCCATTGCTCACTCTCCTTCTTCTCCTCACTTTGTCTCCAAAACCGCATCGGTCCCGTTTCCGTTGCCCTCCTTTCCGTCCTCCTCATCACTCCGCCTTAAAAACCCTAAACTCTACATACCCCATTGCCGCTCCTCCAACCAAGAAGCTGTTGGAAAATCTGCCATCCAACGCATATCCGAGAAGCTCCGCAGCCTTGGATACCTCCCCGACGATCCGGCGGCGGCGGCCGTCGGCGGCCCCCCACCGACAGGTCCCGGTTCTGCTGGTGAAATATTTATCCCCACCCCGTACGAAATCCCCAAGCACCGCGTTGGCCACACCATTGATTCTAGCTGGAGCACGCCAGAGCATCCTGTGCCGGAGCCTGGCTCCGGCAACACCATCACCAGGTTTCGTGAGCTCTGGAAGAGGGAGCAGGAGAGCTCGACCGCGGCTGGTGAGAAAGTTAAGATGCCGACAGTGGCGGAATTAACGCTACCTCGAAAGGAACTGAAGAGACTACGGACCTTGGGGATTGCGTTGACAAAGCGGCTCAAGGTGGGGAAGGCTGGGATAACTGAGGGAATTGTGAATGGAATTCACGAGAGGTGGCGGCGATTAGAGGTGGTCAAGATCAGGTGCGAAGATGTCTGCGGCATGAACATGAAGAGAACTCATGAGATTTTAGAGGTATTCTGAATCTTTGGTTCCTTATTTGTCATGCGCTCCTTCGCTGGTTTAAATTTTTTTGGGGGGACATTTAGGCCAATTAAGGCAATCTCACACACAAATCATACGCATCATAAATGCAAGAATAGAACCTAAAACCTATTGGTTGGTAGCCAAAGCTCCCAACCAAGGGATCAAGGCGAGCTGTTTTAAATTGAATTGTATTATGAAGTTTGCTACTTCGTGGAACTTAGTTTGTATATATCTGAATAAATGGGGTTATAATCCCTTATTTTGAGGCAGTTTAGCGGTTTTTTAAGTGATGGAAAGATGTAATTTTTCACACTTCCATTGGTTTCTCTCCTTATTAGGTCTGCAAACTGGGTCTTTTTATGTGCATTTGTTAATTCTCAGCATAAAATTGCCTTTTAGATCTATTTTGGCAGTGGTCCTTGGTTTAAGGTGATTATTGCATTTCTCTGTTCTTGGTTCGTCTTGATTGATGAATTTTATTGATATTTTTGGCATTAAGTGTAATCCCTTATAAGCAGCAGTGTATGCTATCCTTGTAGAGAAAAACTGGTGGCCTGGTTGTTTGGAGGTCTGGAAATATCGTAGTCTTGTATAGAGGGACAAATTATAAGTATCCTTACTTCCATTCTGGAGAAGATAATAGTGAAAAGCTTGATGAAGATTGTTCGAAACCTGACTTGAATGGTGTAACTGATAAAGAGCATGGTTCAAGCTCATTATCTACAATTGCAGCAAATACTTATATTGAGTCAAGTGGTAGTAGAGTTCGCTCACCATTTATTTCTGGAGTTGGTTCTCCTAATAAGTTGCGATTGCAATTGCCTGGGGAAACTCAGCTTGAAGATGAAGCTGACAAGTTATTAGATGGATTGGGTCCAAGATTTACTGATTGGTGGGGCTATGATCCTTTACCAGTTGATGGTGATTTGTTACCAGCTATTGTTCCAGGATTTCGTAAGCCATTTCGTCTTCTTCCCTTTGGGTTAAGGCCCCAGCTAAAAGATCGGGAATCGACAATTCTAAGGAGGCTTAGCCGACACGTACCATGTCACTTTGCACTAGGTGACAATGCCTTGTCTTGTGATGATCATTTTATACCTTCTTGCTGTGTGGGCATCCTAAAAAGCCCTTCATCATCCTTTTGTCTCAGGGAGAAATAGAAACCTTCAAGGTTTGGCAGTTTCCATTATTAAGCTATGGGAAAAAATTGAGGTTGCAAAAATTGCTATAAAACGGGGTGCACAGAATACTAACAGCGGGATTATGGCAGAAGAATTGAAGGTATGTTGGCAGCTTTTATAAGAATTAACTATATTGCTATCTTATCATTGCTTATGTATTTATGGGTCCTTTATGCTTATTATTCATTGTACTTGATAATTGAAGCTAAAATTATATTCTTAATGTCCAACAAATGATAGGAAAAAAAAACTTACTTGCTTTTTTTTTTTTATATCATTGCCTATGTATTTATGGGTCCTCTATGCTTATTATTCATTGTACTTGATAATTGAAGCTAAAATTATATTCTTAATGTCCAACAAACGATAGGAAAAAAAACTTAATTGTCCATTGCTTTTTTTTTTGTGATAGACTTGGTTAGAAATTATTATAAATGACCTTTTTATTAGATTTAAATGAGAATTTGACTCTTAAAAGGACACAATGGAGAATTAATGTAGCCAACTACATGTTGGAGATAAAGGCTTGATGATTTCGTTGTTGTTACTTAAGCATATGAGCATTATCTCTTGGTTCAGTCATTTGGCAATCTAGGAAGGGGCTTTACTTAATTCGAGATCTTAAATTTCTTGACTTTTTTTTTCTTTATTATTTTCTAGCTCATTACTTTGTGATATGTTTTATCAAAGGAATTTATAACTGATTTTATGGTCCTAAGATCTTGAAGAATGGCTTCAATCTAGGTAGCTCCTCTCAGTCATCATCATTGGCCAAGTTCAACTTTTTTGGCTTCCTTTATATATCTTATATATTTCTTACCATTATGTATTTGTATTCCTTCGGGTTCCATGTTCTCTCTCCTTCTTAAATCATAATTATGTTTTAAATTCAAGCAACCTATTTATTTAAGATGTGCTCATATTTGAGTAATTAGGTACTTTAGAAGCTAACACTGCTTCCTGTTTGGTAACCCTAAGTAGTAGCATTGTATAATCCAAATCCAAATAGTTGTAAAATTCAATTTACATTTTGACATGATAATAACCTCAAAGCAGCCAAAATTTTGATAAACTTAAAAATACTGGGGCTATTCATGACTAATTGAAATATTAAGCCAATCCTCTAAAAGGTTACCCCAATAAGTTGACTCCATGTGACTGAAGAAATATTCCTAAAGGCCTAAGACAAATCATATTTGTCGGAATATGAAGACATTCTTTGAAAAGAATTGAGATTTTTCTTCATTGAAGCCAAATTCCATTAGAGCTATTCCTTATTAGAAGCAACAACAACTGCTGGGTCCTCTTCTTACTTGCGCTATTGAGTTCTCCAAGTAGGTGCTAGTTCATCACTTGCTTTTGAAGCATGCCAAGGCTCCCATAATCTCCTAAATGGTTGAGATTAAGTAGTAGACTATTTTGACCCAATTTATATTCAAATGTTTACAAAAGAAATCAACAACTTAACAATCTCATCAAAGTGAACAATCACATTTGCAACATAAAATGGCTAGTAAAGGACATAGCGTTGATTTCTAATATGTAGCTTCTAAAAGCAAAATATATTGATCCCTTTTTTGGTGATCCGAAAGGCAATTATTATCTGAGAAAAAATAATTATGAAAGTACAAGAAAATATAACATCTAGGAAAAGTGACAATGACTATTTAGGTCTGTTAAAAGGTTCTATAATTTGACTCGATTTGATTTATAATTTTATGCTAAACTGGAAATTGATTTTGAGTTTTCCAAAATTTGACCTGTCTTCCTTGAATAGAGATCAAATCTACTTGAAATAGGACTCGAAATGAGTATTTACATAGAATAAAATGTGTATAACATAATATATGTATAATATGTAATATATAACATATATTTATATCTATAATTGATTAAATATTCAATTTTGAATGATCTTGATATATATATTTTGAGATTGTTTGGAATCAAATCGTTTCAAATTGAATTTGAGTCAAGTTGGAATCAATATTTTCTATTTCTTGTTGAGCTAAATTTGATCAAACTCAACTTTATATCACCTCTACATCTGTTTCATACTTTAAGTCACCCCCTCTTCCTAAAACTTGCAAAGGGTTTTAAAGTTGAGACCATACCAATGTTCACAATTCTTAACCTTTGAACCACTATGGACCAATAAGTTGCCTTTGAATTAAGTGGTTGGAATTAATATGTGTGCTTGAACTAAATGCTAGTCAGCCCTTAGATCCTCCTAATGGCCATGCCTTTGAGCCTTTGAACCTCTAAGGCTTCGTTTGGGACGGCTTTTTTATTGCTTTCTAAAACGGAGTTTCTGTACAAATTTTTTTATTTTTGTACTAAAACTCCGTTTTAGAAAGCAATAAAAAAGCCGTCCCAAACGAAGCCTAAGTCTCTAAGCTACTTAGTCCATTTGATAGGGTGGAAAGCCTTATGTCACCCAAGCTCCTCCACATAATTAGTTTCTTTAGTATGTTTTCCACCTATGGGAACATCTTAAAGAGGGAACTCATGTTTTATGATAAAGTCTTCAATTCAACGCAAAACCCACCCCCACTTAGTATGAATATTTAGCCCAAGATCTATATAACCTTGAATGATAAATATTGAGATCTTGTGTGTGTGTGTGTGTTTTTTAGCACAATATATCATCAATAAAGCGAAGATTAAGAGAGCCTTGTGACATCCTTAATTGAGGGTTTTCTTTGGCAAATGAGAGAGATGATTAATCATAGGGGCTTGAGCTTCTGAGAAACTTTGAAACCAGAAATTAGTTTTTGATGAATGAAATCTTTGAGTGGTGTGCTACCTATAATCTAATCTACCTAGTTAGATTTTCTTAGGTCCTCACAAGTTTGAAGTTGAGAATTTAGGAACTTAAAATATGTTATCAAGATAGTGACCTTGAAATTTAAAGCTATTTTTGAGATGTTAGAAGCACATCAAAGGTATAATGTTCTTTATATCTTTGAGTTGTGCTCATTTAGTAGGCTAGTACAATGTTACACATAAACCTATGTTGAATAAGTGCTCAAACTGCATGAACTAACGATAGGCAGCATCAAGATCAAAATCTTTATTTAATGTGGGCTCCGAAAATTCGGCCCCGACCTCCGCCCGCTTTTCTTTTTCGGCGAGGGAGTTTTAACGAACTAAGTTCCGATGTAAATTTTGGAAGGCAGATGGGTTTGTAGATAAGACACTACCCAGAGATTTCGCCCCCATTTTATGAGGACTTTATGATCTGAGTTCTGGTTTCCTATAGGCGCAAGCCCCTATAGTTAATTACCCCTCTCGATTATGAGAGAGAACTTTCGATTAAGGCTAGTCGTCGATCAGATACGTAGAAAATAGGTGTTATCTGGCATATAGTAGCATCAATGATTGGATTTGGAAAAATGTTTGGAAGTTTGGGAATTTGAGAAATTTGATATTTGAAAATTTGAATATTTGTGATATTTAAAATAGAAATTTTCACCATCTCGTACTTAAAGCGGATGGTGGGGGAATGGATGATAGACCCGATCAAGATCCCATGGTTCCGTCGTCCCGGGCCATCGTGGTCCCTGGTCTACTTAGTCAGAGGAGGTAGTCGACCCAACCTGACAGAAGGATCCTTATCGGCAGCCATGAGTTGCTTCGTCCAAGGGGACCTTGTAGACCGGGGTTGAATGTTTGTCTAAGGGGACAAATTTGAATGCACCTTAGCTGACAGAGGGCTTTGTGCCCTATCGATCATATCCTATTGATTCATATCTCAAGGATTTAACGCCATTAAGGAGCGTATTGGCTCTGGCCATAACCGCTATCTGTGGTGCCATTTGGCGGCAAAACCACTCGGTTCAGAGGGCCCCGGGTCATAACCGTTTACCTGCAGTGCCATTTGGCGGCGAAACTGCCGGTTAGAGGACACGTACCACGTTCTTACTGGCAAGAGATTGTTTGAGAATGGATCCTAGTGATATTTTCGACTAGGCATTTGGCTCTTTGTGAGCTAGAGTTTATTTGAATTTGTCCGCCTCGGCAAACTGTTACGGAGGGCGGATGGATTTTGCTTTAACTGCGTTGATGGATTTATTTCAATTTTAAATATTTTGGATTTTTGGGATTTTGTAGAAATTTTAGGACATTTTGAATAGTTTGAAATGGCCCCTCCGGTTGAGATCTTCTTTCAACACGGTCATCATCGGGGTGTTTGGGGTCATTTCCATTTAAAGTTTGAACCTTGTCGACTCTGTCTGGCTATCGACAGAGGATCGGATTTCGTAGGCTTTATGCCCTCATCAGTGAATTCTCTTTGTTATAGGCCTTAAAGGCCTAAGATGAATATATTAAGACAAATATATCGATCGTAGCAACCGTATATTTGTTTGAGAGTTCGAACCTTGTCGACTCCTATTGACCCATATAGGAGGATCGGGTTCGAACTAGAATTCACTTGTTTACCCGCGCATCATCCCTAGACGTCACGTGTGTACCAATAACACGCTCGCCGGGGCTCATGCGGGTTTTATAATTATTTTTACCCCCTTTAGTGTACCTATGTGTATACAATTTATAGTGCACGTGCAGGGGTACTTTGAAATAATTGTAGACGCCTTCTGTCTGCTTGTACGAATGTTGCAGATCCGGTGGCGTGGCGTAGCAGCTTATGGATAGAATTGTTCGCTGCTTGTTACAGGTAGACTGTCTTGCACTATTTGTTGATTTTTGTAGGCGGGTCATAATGCACTAACTAATCTCCTGCCTTTTCTAATAGATGTCGTTATCTACAGTTTCATTGCATCATTCTTGTAGACGACACACTAAGTATATAATAGACTTCCTACAGCAACTCATAGGAATCTGCCTTTTGTTGCATATTGTCAGCTTCTACTTGTGGGGAGCTGGTGCTTTTTGACTGATATTAAGTGGTTGTTGATTCTCATTCTTTCATATGTGTATATTTGCTGCACATCGATCCTCCCATTTATGTAGGAGACTGATACATTTGATTGCATAATGTTATTGAATGTTGGTCGAACTGCATTCGCCGGCAATCTTTTCATGCAATGCTGGCAGTCATCATTTGCAGAGAACTATTATATTCTCTCATGAGTAAATTGACATTAATTGTAGGAGTATTATATTCATCGCCACTCCTCTAATGTCACTAGTAGAGTTGTTGTATGCATTACAAATGTAAGAAACTTTTCTTTTACAAGATCTACTGCATGCATCACAATTCATTACATTCATTGTATGTCGATCTCCTTTATTCACTTATGTTCATCACTTGTATGCCATTTGTATTGTATCTTGTTTATAGATGCATCAGAGATTTCATGCCATTATTCGTAGTAGAATTGGGTTCTTGACTTGATTGTTGCTAGTGGATGAAAGAATTTTCTTTATCCAATATATGTCATTGTGTGATTGTAATCAAGTGGTATGCAAGAATTTGTTTATCACTGTTCATTTGATCATTGCATATAATTAGGTCATGTTGACAGTTGTAAGTCTCTCATTGTCACAAAAGGATGACCCAAATCTTGTATTATGAGTTTTCTCCTCCTCAAATTAAACTCATCTTGAATTCAAATTTCTTATAATTTGTTCACCTTGATTATACTCAAATTCAAATTGAGTTTGCATTTATTGTAATTCAAATCTAGATTTGAATTCAAGTTCAATATGTATTCAAGTCTTTGTAGTTATAATGTACCACTTGCAAGTTCAAGCCTCAAACACTTGCAAGATTAATTCAAGTTCTATTCTTATCCACCATGCTTGACTCCAAGCATGTCCAAACTTATAAGTCTTCATCATTTGATTCAAAACTTAAGCTCATTTTTGTTTAATATTTAATGACATGATTTGCTTGAAGTTCACTTATTCAAGTTCAAAAACATGTTTAAGTTCAATGTCAAAAGTCCTTTGTAGTCTTGTTCAGTTCAAGTTCTTTGTTCAACTCAAGTAAGTTCAAATAGTCCCCTGGAGTTCACTTGAGTTCAAGCCTTATGCTTTGATTCAAGTCATTTGAGCTTGAATGTTCAATATCAAGTCCACTATGATACTTGTAGAGTTCAATCAAGTTCCAGTCCTTCGTTCTTCTTATTTGATTTTTTAAATCAAATGTAAGTTCAAATTTTATGCTTTCAAGCTTATTTGAGTTTAGGTTCACTTAAGTCAATTGATTCAAGTCCATAAGTTCATGTCCGGATCTTTGTTCAATATAGTTGTTACATGCCCTTTCAGTTCAATCATGTCCATGTTCCAAATTGTTCAAGTTCTTGGATTTTCAATCCAAATTTCGGCAGCCTCCCGGCGTCTCCCCCGTTAAGGGGAAAAAACCAAGAGACCGCCTACCCGCCACGTCAACAAAGACGTGCACGGTTGGTGTTGTTGAGACACCGCGGCAGTGATTTTGTTTATTTTTCTCCCACCACAGCCAACAAAGGCGTGCATGGGGTTTTAAAAAGTATTTTTTTGAAAAGATAGCAATTTTGACATTTCCCCCCGCCCGGGGGTACTTATAAGTGACCCCGCTTCGCCGTACGTGCCGCACCGGGGTCCCATCCTACCACGGCCAACAAAGGCGTGCATAGGACAGTTCTCTGATTTGCCACGAATATTGAAGTAGGGTTTTGAGTTTAGAAAATTTTATACCTTCGCGGAGTCGTCGTGGTTGACACATGGATCGAGGGGTCACTCGCCTACCTCGTCGTACGTGTCGCACCGAGTTCCCTCCTACCACGGCCAACAAAGGCGTGCTTAGGTGGTTTGCCGGTCCGACATGGACATCGAGGAAAGAGAGTGGGGGAAAAGCATTTTTTTTTTCTTCTTTTTTTTCTCTTTTTTTTTTTTTTTTGCTTTCTCTTATTTTTTTAACAATATATATATATATATATACATATAATAATTTTAATATATTATTTAGTAGTAATAATCAGCAATAAGAATGTTAACTATATTAATTAACAGCAAATACTAATAAGAAGATGAAATTTTCTTTTGGATTTTATGAGGGAAAATGGACTTTGCTATCACAGATTTTTAAAACAAGGAAATGGGCTCTTAGTGGACTGTTTTGAACTTGAAATGTAGTGCTCTCTGTGATTATTTCATCTAAGTGTAAGAGAGTGTAAATGGGCCTTAAATAAAATTAATGGAAGTTGGGCCATGAAGAATGGAGTGATCAGGAAAAGCAATATCAAATAGATGCTGGGCTCTTAGGTTTTAAGTGGACATGGAAGATTCTAGACACTAGCAATGTATTCAACGAAATAATGCAACCCATTAATGTACAATAACAAGAAAATAGTTATAGAGAGCTATAAGACTTCTGTATTTGCACAAGAATCAATAAGCACACTTGCAACATCAGAAATAATAAAGTAAAACCTCACAAAAGCTGCCCTTTTGTTTTTTTTTGCGTGGGCAGAGGCAACAAGACTTCTCTCTTTTTTTTTTACCTCTTTCTCTTATTTTTTTTTGAATGAAGACAAGTTAGCACAAAAGAAGTACAAGAATCTCAAAACAAGTTTCACGTGAAAAGGAGCTAAGGAATTACTCGGCTATTTTAAAGGAACTTGTCTTAACTGCTAGTGGAGCTCTCGGGTAAGGTGGGAAGGCTGCTAGTCTTAGAAGAAGAGGCAAGTGAAGGGTGCAGATCTAGCTCTCAGTCGTTGGAGTGGGATCAGAAGATTAGTGCAGCAATTTTGTTTTAGCAGCAAACTGGGACGGACAAGGTTGAAGCAAGATCGGGAGGTGGGGAGGAGTCACGTGGAAGGAGCTCTATAGTGAGAGGGCTGCAGCTCTTTAAACTCGAATGGCTGAAATGGCTTGGTGTTTGGCTGAGGGAAGAAGGTCGGTTGGTACTGTGAGGTGGATTTGGAGCTATGATCTTTAGCCTGGGCATGAGGAGGCAAAGACGGACAAGGGAGGAGCTGGGTGATTTCTTGTATGCCAATGTAACAGAGAACTCAAAGTCCTCATCTCTATTCCTTTTAACGAAGAGGAGTTGTATTCAGACGAGGAAACGTCTGCCTAAGGTTTTACATCAGCGGGAATTACGGGATTCAGCAGGATTTAGCACAGGATTCTCGCAGAGTTTTCAACACAGACGAGGTAATAGAATTAATTAGGATTTGAGGTCTCATGTGACTTTGGATTTTATTAGATTTAATAATAATATTAAATAATAAAATATTAATATTAATATTATTAATAAATTTGAATGGCAGGGGTGTGATGATTGCCCCAAAAATTCCTCGATTAGGGTGCATCCATTTCGAAATATGCATGATCGCCTCAAAATTTGTATGTATTTCACCTCGTTTTATGTGTCAATTTGCCGAATATTAGAATTAGACAAATTAATAGTGAATTTGGGGTATTGCTGACATCCCGGTAGCAACGACACAGTCCGTTTTGAATTCGGACGTCGTTTGGGTGACGACGAGGCCTAATTTCCATCAAAATGCGAGCCTTCGAATCATATTCAAATCGCTTCAAAATTTGCGACAACACCTTAAACGATCCAATTTGATCAAATAAAATGTAGACACTTAATGCTGACGACATTCTGAACGTAATGACGCTATCCGTTTATTGATCGGACGTCGTGTCGTCTCCGACGAGACTAATTTTTCTCGTAGTGCGTGCCTTCGCATCAAATTTGGATCACCTTTGAAATTTACGACACCACCTCAAACGATCTAATTTGATCGAATAAAATGTAGATTCTTAATGGAGACGATGTTCCGGACGCAATGGTGTTGTCCGTTTGTCGATCAGACGTCGTCCGAGCGTCTTCTAGGCCTCATTTCCGTCGTAACGCAGGCATTTATGTCATATTTGCATCGCCTATAAATTCACCACCATCTCAGATGATTCAAATTTATTAAATAAAATATATATTCCTAATGTCGACGATGTTCCGGATGCAATGGCGCTGTCCTTTTGTCCATCGGACGTCGTTCGAGCATCTTCGAGGTCTTGTTTCCGTCGTAACACAAGCCTTTATATCATATTTAAATTGCATAAAAATTCGCCACCATCTCGGATGATCCAAATTCATTAAATGAAATATGTATTCTGAATGTAGACGACGTTCCAGACGTAATGACATTGACCGTTTGTCAATCTAAAATTGTTTGGGCGACATCTAGGGCCAAATTTCTCGATATGCGTGTTATTACCTTGGGATCCATGTCACCATTACGATTGATCCCAATTATTCACAAAAGATGTATATTTTGAATGTCGAGGATGTTCCGGATGCAGTGGCATAGTCCATTTCATGATCGTACATCATCTAAGCGACGTCGAGGCCTGATTTCCTCGAAATACGTGTTCTCTCGAAATTCATGTCACTCGTTAGGATGATCCAAATTGAACAAATAAAATACAGTTTTTGAGTATTTGCAATGTTCTGAACACAATGGCGAAGTCCGTTTGTTAATCCGATATCGTTTGATCAGCCTCGAGCTTTAATTTCGGGTGTCGGTCGTCTCTTTTGACCAATCTCATTCGATTCAATTACGAGGGGCCCCGACCTAGCAGAATTCAGTGTCCTTATCGCAAAGATACCATCCATTTGGCATTCGGAGGTCATTTGGCCCTTCAAGTGATATATGGCGCCAAAGTACGTAACGCTTTGTTCAACAATTGGTATCCTTTCTCTTGTGGTTTGAGGTATAGGGGTCAACATTTAATTTGATAAATATTGTCCATGAGTTTGTTGGAGAAACTATATCTTAAATATGAACAACACACTTTAGTTTTTTTCTGCAGAAATTAACAGGTGGAACACTTCTTTCGAGGGACAAGGATTTTATTATCTTATACAGAGGAAAGGATTTTCTGCCACATGCTGTATCCATTGCGATAGAAGAAAGGAGAAATTGGAATTCTTGTGATGGGAAGCCAAACAATGATGAAGTAACACCCTTTGTGATGAATCTCTCTTCTAGTGGAAGGTTATCCAACTCCTCTTCAGAGATTGAAGTTAAAGAAAAAGCTGAAGGGAAAAGATCCCTAATGACTGTAAGAAATCTCAAATCTGCAAGCTCATCTATTAGAAAGGTGGAGGCCAAGTTAACCCAGGTATTTTTTAATGACCTATGTTTTTATTTATAAGCTAGATTAAGTAATTTCATATTCTTATGGAAGTTCATAACTTTCGTATAATATCATTTGATGGCAGGTCAATCAAAACATAGAGATGACTAAAAAGCATATTGCAGAACTTGAGAGATTGGTTGAGCCTACAACTGTTGAATCTGATAAGGAGGGCATCTCAGAAGAGGAAAGACACATGTTACGGAGGGTAGGCCTTAGAATGAAACCATTTCTATTACTTGGTAAGGCTTATGCTTTGGTGAAAAAAAGAAAGATTCGTAAAATTTGGAGAATGTTTTATCCAGTGACTAGTTTTAAATACATAATCCCGTATAGTTTGATTGGAATTATGTGGATAATATGTAGGGTTTGAATTTTGATTTCATCTTTATTGAGAGCTTTATTTTCTTGGCTTGAGACTTTCAAAAGGTGCAGGCCTCCATTGTTTATTCCTCATTTGGATCGCAGTGGAGAAATCTCCATTTAGCCATTTAGGGATGTCATTATGCTCTATATTAGTTATCTCCTTATGCCAGAGCAAGGCTTGAATCTTCTTCACTATGATAATTCCTTTTCTTGATCTATTTTCTTCTTAAATATTTAGTTATTGGTATTTGCAAGAGTCCCAAGTCCCAAGTTCTGGATGAAAAAAGTGGAGGGTTGCGTTAGGTAGTCGACAGCCAGCGTAAAACTTGTCGAACAATAATGACATGAATCCTTTAAGAAATTGTGTTAATGCTAGGGCGTCCCCTGGAAGCGACGCGCTGTATGACCTGAATACAGTGACAAGTGTGCAAGGGCCGCTGCACCGGCTCCCGGGTGCAGTGTTAAATAGGCAAGGGTTCCCACATCAAGGACGGATGTGGGCAAAGAAGCTAGTCCATGAAACTAAAATTAGGATAGGAACTTGGAATATAGGTTCCCTTACAGGAAAATTAATGGAATTAATATATATTATGATTCATAGGAAGTTAAATATTTTGTGCATTCAGGAAATTAAATGGGTTGGTGAGAAGGCTAAGGAAATTGATAGTTTAGGATTTAAACTTTGGTATTCGGATATGAGTCGTACTAGAAATGGTGTAGGTGTTATTATAGATAAGAGTTTAAAGGATAATGTTATAAAAATTAATAGGATTAGAGATAGAATTATAGCTTTAAAGATTGTTGTTGATGATAAGATTATTAATATTATAAGTGCTTATGCTCCTCAAGTAGGTTTGAATATGAGTTCTAAATTAAATTTTTGGAATGACTTAAAAAAATTAATACAAAAGATACCTCTTGAAGAAATAGTTTTTATTGGAGGAGATTTAAATGGACATGTTGGTAGAGAGGTAGATGATTTTAAAAGCATTCATGGTGGCCATGGATTTGGAACGACGAATGAAGGTGACAAGACCATATTGGATTTTTGTTTAGCTTATGATTTTTCAATTGCTAATACCTTATTTAAGAAAAGAAATGAGCATCTCATCATTTATAAAAAATGGATATAGTACAACACAGATTGCAAAGATTGTAAAGTTATTCCGAGTGAAAATTTATGTACCCAACATCGATTATTAGTTTTGGACTTTAAGATAAAGGGACATAAAATAAAAAATAAAGTAAAACGATTTTCTAGGATTAGATGGGGGCATTTAAAGAATATTAACAAAAATATTTTTGAAAATAAGATCTTAGATCTTAAGATTTTGTCTGTGCATGAGGATGCTAATATTATGTGGGAAAAAGTGACTAGTGATATTAAGAAAATTGCAAAAGATATCCTTGGAGTATCAA
This sequence comes from Dendrobium huoshanense, assembly GCA_016618105.1. NCBI lineage: Eukaryota > Viridiplantae > Streptophyta > Magnoliopsida > Asparagales > Orchidaceae > Dendrobium > Dendrobium huoshanense. The sequence continues at coordinate 5,311,005 of CM028347.1, read as the reverse complement.
AGGGAAAAACTCCTAATAGTAAAAGTAGTTGGTGGTGGAATCCAAATGTGCAAGAAAAGATTAAAAATAAGAAGCTTTGTTATAAAAATTGGTTTAATTTTAAAAATTCTGATAATTGAGAAATATATAAAGTGGCTCGTAAGGATGCTAAGAAAGTAATATGCGATGCAAAAACATTAGCTTTTAGTGATTTATATAATAGATTAGATACTAAAGAGGGAGAAATATATATGTATAAGTTAGCCAAACAAAGAGTAGTAAGGATTTAGTTCAAGTGAAGTGTATTAAAGATGAAGATCAAAAAATACTTTTCTTAGAAGATGATATTCAACAAAGATGGATGAGATATTTTGCTAAACTTTTTAATGAAGATTGTGAATATAAGATTGACTATAATGACCTTAGCACCCTAAATGAAAATAAAGATTTCTGTTTTTATCGGCGTATTAGTAAAACTGAAGTTAGAGAGGCTTTAAAGAAATTGAAGGGTGGAAAAGCTGTTGGACATGATGATATTCCAATACAGGTGTGGAAATGCTTAGGAGATGAAGGAATTTCATGGCTTACTAAACTTTTTAATACTATTTTGAAGACTAAAAAGATGCCAGATGAGTGGAGAATGAATGTGTTAATTCATATTTTTAAGAATAAAGGTGATGCACAAGATTGTGCGAATTATAGAGGTATTAAGTTAATGTGTCATACTTTAAAACTTTGGGAGCGAGTTATGGAGCATAGGTTGCGGCGTGATACTAATGTTTCTCATAATCAATTTGGATTCATGCCGGGTAGGTCGACTATGGAAGCCATCATTTATTAAGAGGTTTGATGGAGAAATATAGAGAAAATAAGGAGGATCTACATATGATATTTATTGATTTAGAAAAAGCATATGATAAAGTTCCAAGAGAAGTGCTATGGAGAGTTCTTGAAAAGAAATGAGTCAATAATGCTTATATTCAAATCATTAAAGATATGTATGCATGAGCTATTACTTGTGTTCAAACACAAGGTGGATTGACCAAGTATTTCCCTATATTGGTTGGGTTACATCAAGGATCAGCCTTAAGCCCATATCTTTTTGCTTTAGTCATGGATGTTCTCACTAGACATTTGCAAGAGGATGTACCTTGGTGTATGCTTTTTGCTGATGATATTCTTCTTGTTGATAAGACTATAGAGGGAGTTGAAGGTAAACTTGAATTATGGAGGTCAACCTTAGAGTCTAAAGGTTTTCGCTTGAGTAGATCTAAAACGGAATATATGGAGTGTAATTTTAGTAGTAATAGACCTAGTGAGGGGATTGTGACTTTGGGCGATCAAGTCATTAATAAGAGTACACGTTTTAGATATCTTGGATCTATTGTTCAGAGTGATGGTGAAATAGATGGGGATATTATCAGCAGAATTCAAGTTGGATGGTTGAAGTGGAGGAATGCATCAGGCTTGTTATGTGATAGAAATGTACCCCTCAAAGTTATGGGAAAATTCTATAAGATGGTAGTGAAGGCCTGCAATGCTTTATGGTGCCGAATGTTGGCCATTAAAAGAGAAGCATAATACTAAGTTAAGTGTGGCAGAGATGAGGATGCTCAGGTGGATGAGTGGCTTTACCCTTAGAGATAGGATACGAAATGAGCATATACGTGAAAAGGTTGGAGTAGCTCCAGTAGAAGATAAGATTAGAGAGAGTCGCCTTAGATGGTTTGGTCACATAAAACGGCGGCCTTCCGATGACCCGGTTAGGAGAGTAGAGGTATTAGATTTGACTTATGTTAAGAAAGGTAGGGGTAGACCTAAAAAGACTTGGCTAGAAAATATTAGGAATGACCTTTCTTTATTAGATTTAAACGAGAATTTGACTTTTAATTGGACACAATGGAGAAAAATGATTCATGTAGCCGACCCCACGTAGTGGGATAAAGGCTTGATGTTGTTGTTGTTGTTGTTGTTGTTGTTGGTATTTGCAAGAGTCCATGCATGGGTCAAATTTACTACAACTAGGATTTCAATTGTTGTATAAAAAATCATTTGATCTCCGAATTTTTGTGGTTTAAATTTCTTGTCGATTTCTTTGAATTAATAAATTGCTGCTATTTTGGTTTCAATTTTATATATTTTCATGTTTATACTTAAAGAAAGTGAATTTGTGTGATTAGTAGTCTTTGATCTAAGAATTTTTTTGGGTAATTTATATTAATTGCATGATCCTATTTTCACCGGAAGTCTAGATTTTAAAACATTGTGCATCAATCGATTATAGTTGAAGGAATAGCTGTGATTTGGGTTTTATAGAGTATCAATTCTACATCATGTAAAGCTGCCAAAAAATACCTCGAGGATTGTTCTTTGATTGTTCAGGATTTAGTAAGCACCCTTTAGGTTTTTTTTTCCCTTAATTATTATATAAATAGGTAGCACCCTTTTGGTTGTTCTCTTGTATTTCATTTTTTTGAAAGGTTATGATATGTGTTCTTCGCTGATCTGGTAGGAGAATTGTTTTTAAGAAATAATTGGAATCTTGAAAATGATCCAATTCCTCTCTCTTGCTTAGGTAGAAGAGGTGTTTTTGATGGAACTATTGAAAATATGCATCTTCATTGGAAATATCGGGAACTTGTAAAGATAATCTTTAACGACCGGTATTTTGAAAATGTTGAAAATACTGCTCGAACCTTAGAGGCTGAAAGTGGTGGCATACTTGTGGCGGTTGAGAGAGTGAGTAAAGGTTATGCAGTTGTTATCTACCGTGGGAAGAATTACCGGAGGCCTGCAAACTTGAGGCCTCAGACACTCCTAAACAAGAAGGAAGCACTAAAGCGTTCTCTTGAAGCTCAACGCTATGAGGTGCATATTTCTTTTCTTGTTTTATTAGTTAAAGTTTTATGCTTAGTATCTTATGTGACTTTTTATTTTTCTCTTGTTTCTTGGATGCAGTCTCTGAAACTTCATGCTTTGCACCTTTCTAAAACTGCAGACCAGTTAGATTATAAGATTGTGAGTAACCTTTAGCTGTACTCATTCTTCTAGTTTTTATGTTGTTGACATTTTTAAATATTATTAGCTGACTTCATCTAGTTTTCCAGGCCAATAATGACTTGAAGATGAACATGCTTCTCTCGTCTGAGTTGGAGGGGTCAAAATCCCCCAATGACATAAGTGACGAGATTGGACCATTGAAAATAGAGAATGATAATGGTTCTGAACCTGAAATAGAGTCTTATACATCTTTTCAATCGGACTTTAGCGGAGAAAATGTTGAGGTAAGGTATCATGCCAAACTTTAGCATGATTATGCTATATAACTCAGATGAGTACTTCTTTAGCAGCCAAACATTTCAAAAAGAAAAATATTTTGATTGGTACAATGATTCTTTATACGACTACCTTGGTTGCTATAGTTAGGATAAGGCTGATGATGATGATGAATGTATGTTGTTGTTGACATCTAACCATCCCTCAGGTAACTCCCCCATGTCGGTAAAACTATATAACATGTCAGCCACGTTGTATGCACGTTCCAAAGAAAATTGTTCTTATAAAAGAACGAAAAAAAAAAGACTTGCGCTCGTTTTTGGAATTTTTCGTCTATGGTTCTCTTGTTCTTTCTCTCGCGATTCTACACCTCCTGTTTGGTTTTCGCACGAACAAGCATATCCTGCATGTCTCTCGTGTCGATCAAGCCCAATTTCCACACAACTCGTCCACCTCTTTCGCCCGTCTAGGACACAAGAAAAGCCAGCCACCCAACCTTCCAGGCCCATGTTTGACCCAGGCGACTCACAAATTCGCCTGCGTATGATGGCGGCACCCGCGTGAATAGCAAGTCACGAATCCGATCTGCCTCCCTCACTTGTGACTGAACGGCCCCGCCAATCTCCTGTGTCTTTGATCCGCGCCTCCTGAACACAGCACCAAGCCTCCCCTTCAATCCTCTTACCTGACATGAAGTAGTTCGTGAACGAAACCGTTGAATCTCTGTGCCAAATCGGTCCTACCTCTCTGCTATTTTGAATAGTGAGTAGGAGTATGAATGGAGGGAAATAACAATATATGTGTATAAATATAAACATATTTGGATTAAAAAAAAGCGCAATCATCAAATTGGAGGGATTGAAGATTGATTTCGGGATTAAACAACATCCCTAAGCCCTCGGCCATTAAATCCTATTCAACTGGGTGGTGTTGAAAGGGAAAGTGCCTTCCCGACCTCCCCTCGTAGTGGGGGATGCCGTAGGCTGCCAAATTTTTTAGAAAAATAAACAACTGCCAATTGGAAACTTTGAAGATCAATTATGGAACTCGTCGTTGTCTCGAAACCCTCGACCATCAAATTTATCCGACTGGGGGGTTTTAAAGGACATGAGCCCTCCCAACCTGGCCTTACTGGGAGGGGATGCCGTGAGGTTGACAAACTTTTCTAAAATCTTTGAGAGTTTTATTGAATTAATTAATCTATTAACTAATTATTTAAAATTAATTAATTAAAATTTGAATGATTAATTAACTAATTCAAAGTATATTAATTTAATTAAAAGTTAACTAATTAAGAACTAGTTAATTAAATTAAAATAAATTTGAGATTGCAATTAAATTAAATAATTAATTAGTCTTAAAATAAAATTAAATCTTCTAATTAATTAAATAATTGATTAATCAATTTAATTAATAAAATAATTAAATTAATTAATTTAATATTAAAATTTAAATCTTCAAATTAATTAAACTAATTGGGTAATAAATTTAAAACTTAATTAATTTAAATAATGAATAAAATTAAAACTTCAATTAATTAAATTGATTAATTGATTAATTTAAAAAATATATTTAAAATTTAAAACTTTATTATTTAGCTGAGAGGTTAATTTAAAAATAAAATTTAAACTTTAGGTAATTAACTAACTGATTAATTAAATTAAAACATAAGTAAAATTAAATTTTCATTTAATTAACTAACTATTTAATTAATGCAATTAATTCAAAATAATAAAAGAAAAGAAAATGAATGTTTGCACTATGAATCAACCTCTGTACTTCTCAAAAAACAAAACTCAAAGGCTTAAACAACAAATTAAAGCACTAACTACAAACTATAACAAAAACTGCAAGCTCTGACTCTAACAAGCTCCTTCATGTGCAAGCCCCGAACACTTGCAAACAGATATCAAAGGTCAATGCAGGGTTGTAAATAAAACACTAGGGTTGTAAACAAAAAAAAAATTGTATTGTAAGCAGACATTAGTATTGTAGCTACAACAAGTAGCTAAAACAAAGTGCTGAAAGTAAATGCTCTGAAACTAAAATAGGGGTATTGAAGCAAAAGGCAAACTGCTAAAGCAGGAAAGAAAGCATTAAAACAAAAGCACAAGTGTGGGGACAGTCAGAAGTGCAAACCAAGTAATCTATTGTCTACGAAATGCAAACTAAATAACTTCTATCTAAGTCAATCAAACTAAAATATTTGGGCTACTTCTACGTGATGCAATAAGACCCGCTTTTAATCAATCTATTAGAGAAACTTCCAAGTGAAGCACAAAACTCTAAAAGCTAACCTACAAGTTCCAATGGAAGAAGTAAGCCTTGTTATTTGGGAAACATTTGAGAGAGATGACCCTCCCCAAATCAAACTACAGGCTACTTCCAAGGGAAGCCGTAAGACTTGTTGTATAGGCAACTCTCAAGTAGAGCAGTAAGCTCCGATCTAATCCTAAACTTACGGGCAACTCCTAAGCGGAGCCGTAAGCCCTGATTTAAACCTAAACCTAAACCTATGGGCAACTCCTAAGAGGAGCCGTAAGCCCTTATTTAAAACTAAACTTATGGGAAACTCCTAAGTGGAGTCGTAAGCCCCAACCCAAACCAAAGCACCATAACACTAAAACCCACATTTAACCACTTCTGTTTACTCGGGATCCTTGAGAGGAGGCAACTCATAGCTGCTAATCAGATTACATGGAAACTACGATCGATGATTGTTAGTGTTGGTTGACTGAAACATACGATTTTTTCGGGATGACAGAACCATGAGATCTTTATCGGGTCTACCTCCATCTTCCACAACCAATATTAAAACACCTGCACTTCTAAAGTTAATTCATTCTTAATTGATAGTTCTCTTTTATGTGAGAGGAGGGGTAATTAATTATGGGGGTTTGCACTCATAAGAAGTAGCAACTCAGAACTAAATAAACATCTATATAATTATCAGGGGAAATATGGTTAATTAACATCTTATGATCTTATCTACCTTAAGGAAAAATGGAACCTTAAGCCTAAGAAGTGGGGTTCGTGCCTAAGCTTCATCCTTTCCTGAGCGAATAGTTGCTATGATTTGAATGGGAGAATCTTGCATGTGGACACAATGATCAATCTCTCTGAAAGTGCACATTCTTGCACTATTTGTTACTCTTTTTTACTTCTCTAATAGGTTAAATTATTCTTTCTTTAGTTTCTACTTCTTTTATTTCCAACACTGCCGTGCAGTACCAGCTTGCATAAAATTATTGCTATTTATTTTTTATTATTGTTTTCCGGAAGTTGAATGAAGTTGATATGAATGCCAGAGATTCTCGAGTCACTCAAATCTAAAACAAAACTCTTTGTATTCAAGATAATTTTATAGTTTTATCTTGAACGTCATATGATCATAAGTTGAACCGGCTTTGAAGAGGTTTTTTTTGCAGTATTAATTTGTTCTATTATGAAAACTTGGGAAACATCTAGTAACTGACTGTCACCTTTTTTTTTTTTTTTTTTGCAATTTTTATTGTTTTTGTTTGTCGTATATTTATCCGAAATCATCACATCTTTGTGAAATCCTTAACAGTTAACACAATTCTGTTTAAGCGACAATTGAGATTTTGGTAGTTTGTGTGGTAGATCCTTAATTTATTGTATGAATTGCTTCACTAAAATATAATTTTTCATTTTTGTGATAGGAGTGCCATGCTTCAGTTTTACGATTTATTTTTACTTGATAAGTTCATAGATGTGAATGGATGTTGAACATTTTTCTGTTAATTTTTTATTCCCATTAGTCCATTGAATGATTATCTTACACTGGCACAGCTGACATGGGTTTTAACACTTCCCTTTCCAGCATAAATTTTGAAGTTTTTGAAAACTATTTGAGCTTGTTTTTTTTTTCACAGAAAAAATAAACATATAATTTGAAGTTATTGAAAGCATGTTGGTCTGTTTTGTGAAGCTTTTAGGTAGGTTTTGTTTGCATATGTATTCGCCATCTTATTCCTTGCCAATGATCATGCTTGTTAAGGAAGTGAGTGAAATCAATACAGATTCTTTCCACCCTAAATGTTATGTAGTATTCCAAGCGATAAAATGGAAAAATTTATTGTTCCAAATCAGGTAATAAAGTCTACTTCATCGGTCATTTTTGAATCTTTAAACTGTCATCTGCTTTCACTACTTTGAAAGTTCATTTCTGTCTTGAAGTTTTCGTGTATACCCAACTTCGACATTTGTAACAGAAGATGGTAGTTTTGGAGCATCAAAATGAGAGTCATGACGCTGAGATGGCTGAGCATTGTTTGGCACCCATGAGGAAGATTTCTATGTCTGGCAGTGAAGGAAAATCTCTTGATCCCGAGGTTTTTACACTAATGATCCGGGCTTGTTATGCTTTCAATTTTATACTTTACCTGTTTCTAGTATGCAGACCTTAGTTATTTTTATTTTCTTCCTTCTCTTGGGTTCTTGTGGCCTCTCTTTCTTCTACTTAAAATGAAGCAGCTAGTTCAAACTTCAACGCCCACTACCTGCGCTGATTCGAGTGCTTCTGAGGAGCTATCTATAAATGTTTCATGTGGAGGTGCTCAAAGTTTATTGGGCTTATCTTCTTTGGAAAGTAATGGTGAACGAGAATCAGGTGTTGAATCTATCTTCAGATCATCTCCTCTTTCAAATCGAGAAAGACTTCTTCTGCGCAAGCAAGCTCTCAAGATGAGGAAGCGTCCTGTTCTAGCTGTTGGTAGTAATCTTTCACATTCTTTTCAGATGATTAGAAATTTTATTTTTTTGAATGTCCATGTCATAAGATTAGAGAGAGTCATTTTAGATGGTTTGGTCACATAAAATGTTAGCCTTCCGATGTCCCGGTTAGGGGAGAGATGTATTAGATATGACCTTTGTTAATAAATGTAGAGGTAGACTTAAAAGACTTGGTTAGAAAGTATTAGAAATGACATCTTTTGATTAGATTTAAATGAGAATTTAACTATTAATTAAGCACAATGGAGAATAATGATTCATATGGCCGACCCACATAGTGGGATAAAGGCTTGATGTTGTCGTTGTAATATCCATAGTTATTTTCTGCTTAAAGAGCCGAAACCTGAGCAACGTGTGCATTTTCTCATAAAATATTGGACGCTTATGAAATGAATAAGTTATTTATTTTTTTAATTCTTTAAATTTCCTAATATCAGAGGCATGATAGGTTTTTTTTTTATTTGATGATGCATCTGTGTGCTGACGCAGTACATGTCACATATTTCCAGTTATAATTATGGTCATGTATAGTAAGCAAGTTTAAGTTTGTTTTTATGTCATTTTTATCAAATTTTCAGGGTAAAATAATATTGTCTTTTTGGGAATTCTTCTCATTGTCTTGTTCTCAGTAGGCTAGAGTGGCAATAAATGCATGATTATTATTATTCATGGTAAACCTTAATTTGTAATTAAAGATGGTTTATTGATCTTTGTATGTATCTCACAATCAATATGTTCAAATGCAACGATAACGGAGAATGACGTATTTTGAACACACATAACAAAAGATTGATTATTTGATTTGACATGTAATGCAATGATAACGACGAATGAATGAGGATGACAACCCCCATGCTATGCGGAGATACTATGATCAAGGCCTCACCATCTGCTCAAGGTTGCTGTAGTATGTCAAGGTCATCCTTGAAAGCGAGCTTGGCTATGCATCTATGAATATATAGGAGAACTTTGGTATTCCATTGTTAAACTAGTCTGCTGGACCTGTCCAGCTGGTCCATACTAGACCAGCTTACGAACAACAGAGGTAGAGTCCGCCTTTTGCATGCCGATCAAACCGGACGGAGCAAGAAGGGCTGATTAGGAAGGTTTTGGGAGAAGTTTAGGAGGGAAAATTTGAATGTAGGGACTATTTAGAGATTTCCTTTTGAATTGTATGCATTAAATAATTTGTTTTTCTAGGGTTAGGGCATCTTGAATTTGGATGAAATTTGAGATCTCTTAGGTTTAGGTTTTTGGGCTCTAGCGGTGTACAAAGTTTTGGAGAGATAGATCCTCCTCTCGAATAGAGGATCAATTGTATCTTGTTATTTTCCTCCGTTAGTTTGTGTTCTTGCAATAAAATTCATATTTTTCTCTCATTTTTCGTTGGATTTTGTGGAAATTTCTCGATGTTTTCCCGAGATTGATAGGATTTACTTGAACTCTTCAAGTGTTTTCTATCATCCACCTATGTGTTTGCGCACAGTCAACAATGAGCTAGCTATAGTGAAGGTGTCTTGCCTTGAGATGGCCTATAACTCCGTCCAAAAATATTTAGAGGTATTGACTAAGCTCACTACATAAGACAATTGAAGAACTGTAGCGCAAGATTGTCAGGTGAGAAGATGCTCTAAAGGCGGATTTGGCGGAGGAGAGGTCCTAGAAGGATGCGACGCTAAGGCGTAAGAGTTTACTGAAGCAGAGGTCACCAAGGTGTTTGCGGAGGTCAAGGCTACTAGGGACAAGTACACTTTCTTCAAGTACAACAAGTACTAGGACATTTATCGGCTAGAGATACAATAAGGGGATTGTGTACTTCCTAAGGACACTCGTCTCAATGTGTGATCTCAATCCCAAGTTCCAAGACCCAATCATCTTCTTTAAAGGGGCTTCTGATTGTGATAAGAGTGATTATACGAATGTGACGGGGGATTAAGTCGCCTCGCCCATATATATATATATATATATTCTTATTATTATTTTTAACTTTTTGTTTTTTCCCTTAAGAGCGAGCTGCACATGTTATATTTATTGATAATGAAATAGAAAAATTTCTCTTGTCTTGTTTTATATGTATATTTGTTCACTGTCTTATAATTTTTCTAAGTGTTCATCACAGCTAGGGTATTCCCTTTAAGCGAATCGCGGTATGACCTAAATATAGTGAAAAGTATGCAAGGTTTGCTCATTGGGGCCTAGGTGTAGTGTTAAATAAGGAAGGGTTCTCATATCCTGGATGAATGCTTCTAGTTCATGAAAATAGAATTAGAATATAAACTTAGAATATAGGTTCTCTTATAGAAAAATTTATAAAATTAATAGATATTATGATTCATAGGAAGATAAATATTTTATGTATTCATGAAACTAAATAGGTAGGAGAAAATGCTAAGAAGATTAATAGTTTATAATTTAAACTATGGTTATTCATGTAGGTATATTATATAATAATATATGTTATAAAAAAATGGTTATTCAGGTAGGATTCATACTAGAAATGATATAAGTGTGATTATAAGAGTGAATGACAATGTTGTAAAAATTAATAGAATTAAAGATAGAATTATAGCTTTAAAAATTGCATTGATGTTAAGATTTTGTTCTTACTTATGATTTTGGAGTTGCTAACACTTTATTTAAGAAAAGAGAGGAGCTTCTCTTTACTTGTCAAAATTGAGAGCAAAACTAAGATTGATTTTTTTTACTAAAAATATTAATCGTCTAGATTGTAAAGTCATTATGAGTGAAAGTTTATGGGTTTAAAATGACAAATGAAACTAATATGATAATATAGATTTTGTTTTACATTTTGATTTTATAATTGCTAATACCTTATTAAAAAAAAGAAAAGATAGCATCTATTCGCTTATAAAAATAGGCATAAGAAAACTTTGATTTATTATTATTATTTTTAAAAATAAATCGTTTAGATTGTGAAGTCATTATGAGTGAAAATTTATGGGTTTATAGTGACTGATGAAGGTGATATAACAATATTGATTTTGCTTTAGCTTATGATTTTGTAATTGCTAATTCTTTATTAAAGAAAAGTGAGAAACATCACTTCAGTTTTAATAATGGACATAGTAAAACTCAAAGACAAGTATTTATTTTCTCTTAAATTCTTAATAGTTAGTTCATTTCAACCCATGTGATTGGAGGTTCATTTCCTAATCTTTCACTTTGTTTTTTTATACTCATCCAATACATTTTACCTTGCTCGAATAATTTTAAATTTGGATATAATTTGTCCTTCTAAGAAATCATCTATTACCCAATAAAAAAAAACTTTGACAAATGTTTTCATTAAAATTTAAATTTTGATTTTTTATATAATCATTTGCGTCAAAATTTTGATGCATATGATTTTAATAAACATCATTATCAAACACCCAATGATATTTATTTTGATTGTTCGCTGTTTTTCATCATTTTTTATTGCTAATTTATTTGGTTCATTATTATGATTGGAATTGACTTCAAATTCAAGTGTATGAAGTTGATTAGTTTTTAAATTTTCTATTCCTAGTTTAACAAGGTTAATGTCATAATACATTTGATCTTGTTTTATTTAATAATTTAGTTAATTGATTTTTCCAAGTGGGAAAAATTCCATCTCTTTGATGATCTGTTAAACTATTCCAATAATGAACTTTTCTTTTTCGTGATATGTTTACACAACCTAAAATTGTAATACCAAATTAATGTTGGAAATGTAACAGTCTAGGATTGTTAATGCAATTAGAAAATGATACAAAGGATTACAAATTTACCAGTGAAAGGTGTCTAAATACTATCTTTTTTTTCTTTAGGTGTTTACTTAAAATTTGAGTACAAAAACATCAAGTCTTTATCCCACTACGTGGGGTCAGCTACATGAAACCTTTTTCTCCATTGTGTCCTATTAAAAGTTAAATTCTCGTTTAAATCTAATAGATAAAAATCATTTCTAATATTTTCTAACAAAGTCTTTTTAGGTCTGCCTCTACCTTTTTTAACATAAGTCAAATCTAATACATCTACTTTCCTAATCTGGTCATTGGAAGGCCGCCGTTTTATGTGACCAAACCATATCAGGCGACTCTCTCTAATCTTATCTTCTAATGGAGCTACTCCAACCTTTTCACGTATTTGCTCATTTCGTATCCTATCTCTAAGGATAAAACCACTCATCCACCGGAGCATCCTCATCTCTGCCACACTTAACTTAGTATTATGCTTCTCTTTTAATGGCCAACATTTTGCACCATAAAGCATTGTAGGCCTCACCACCATCTTATAGAATTTTCTCTTAAGTTTGAGGGGTATTTTTTTATCACACAACAAGCCCGATACATTCCTCCACTTCAACCATCCAACTTGAATTCTGCTAATAATATCCCCATCTATTTCACCATCACTCTGAACAATAGATCCAAAATATCTAAAATGTGTACTCTTATTAATGACTTGATCGTCCAAAGTCACAATCTCCTCACTAGGTTTATTACTACTAGAATTACACTCTATATATTCCGTTTTAGATCTACTCAAGCAAAAACCTTTAGACTCTAAGGTTGACCTTCATAATTCAAGTTTACCTTCAACTCCCTCTCTAGTCTTATCAACAAGAAGAATATCATCAGCAAAAAGCATACACCAAGGTATATCCTCTTGCAAATGTCTAGTGAGAACATCCATGACTAAAGCAAAAAAATATGGGCTTAAGGCTGATCCTTGATGTAACCCAACCGAAATAGGGAAATACTTGGTCAAACCACCTTGTGTTTGAACACAAGTAATAGCTCCTGCATACATATCTTTAATGATTTGAATATAAGTGTTATTAACTCCTTTCTTTTCAAGAACTCTCCATAGCACTTCTCTTGGAACTTTATCATATGTTTTTTCTAAATCAATAAATATCATATGTAGATCCTCTTATTTTCTCTATATTTCTCCATCAAACCTCTTAATAAATGTATGTGATGTAGAACGGGAGCGGCTTTGCTAGGGAGAGGTGGAGATCCTCCACCCGATGCCTTCGAAGTGTTCGTCGATAGCTTCTACCAAAGTATCTAGGATCCGTTCTAAGTAATCTTCAACGGTATGGTCAATCTCCAGATTCACGTCGAAGAAGGTGGATCGTAGGATGTCGGTGAAGCCGTCGTCGTCCCGACGGCTTCCCAAGTTATCCCATAGTCTGTCGCCGGATCCGCCATTCATGGATGTTTAAATGTATAATCTCCTTAGCACTTGATAGGACTCTTGAATGCTAGCAAGGAGAAAGAAGTTTCTCTTGCAAGGAGAGAGGAATCAAGCCCCCAAATACCCTTCTAAAATCTGAAAATAGCTTCAGGTTTTTATTCAAAACCTGAGAGAAAATTCAGTTTTCAACGTATTAGGAGAAAGGTGTTGGAGGGAGGAACATAAGACTTCACATTCTGGTGGAGAATTATTGGCTGAGAAACGTGGGAAGAAAGAGGGAGGGACGGTGGTTTTGGAGAGGAGTAAAGGATTTGATTTGTTACCAAACAAGGGGTTTCCCTTTTGGAATAGATCAAGTAAAAAAAAAATCTGATGGGATTTCGGATAGAGGGGAGTTATAATTACCTGGGCTTATTACCTAAGATAGGATTCTAGAATTTGGAAATTAATTCTAGCTCAAGTCCAGGGGGGCCGACGACATCAGTGGGAGGGGATTGAAATTATGGAGAGCCATTAATGTGATAGATTGGATTTGAAGATTAAGGATATTTTAAATCCAATCCAATTAGAGATTAATGTGGATTTGATTTGAAAACTTTCCAAAAATAGAGTTCTAAATTTGGAAAGATTTCAAAATTCAAATATGATTATTTTGGGGGTGGGATTTAGAATGAATTAAGTCATCCTAATTAATTCAAAATCCAATGGAGGGAAAGTTTGAAAACTTTCCTAAAGAGATTTTATAATTTATGAAAGAATTTGAATTTCAAATTTGGGGAAGTTTGAATTCAAAGACCAACTAATTTATGACAGTCCAAAATTAGGAATTATCCAAATTATGCAATGGGGGATGGGAGAGGGTGTGGCCGGTGGTTTGAATGGGGCGGTTAAGGGCCGGCGGCAAGGTGGAGATGGAGACGGCGTGATGGTGGAAGTAGGGAGAGGATGAAAATGACGACTAGGAGCAATAAGAATGAACAAACAAAAAAACAAGAGACAAAATATTAAAGATACAACCGCGAGCCCATACACATCCTGCGGCTGACGGGTACTACGTTGCCCTTCTCCAAGGGACTTCACGCCACGATTCCGGACCCATCCTGCGGCTGGTGGAAACTCCGACTCCCTCCCATAGGGATTTCACTAACATTCTTCACAAAGAACAATACACAAATTTTTTTATTATAATTCCATCATACCTAATACAAGAGAAGGGGTCTCTATATATAGGCCTCAAAAGAAATTAAAAGAAACCTTTGCCCATTGGGCTTACATAAGACAAGAGGGTAAAAAGGAAAATTGCAAAATTAAATCAAAATACACTTAATAAACTGAAATAAAACAAAGTGATCTCGGTCGTCGATCTTCAGCTCCTCCTCGGATAGGCATGGACGGTTGGATGTCCGAATAAGTATTGCTTCCATAGTTGACCTACCCGACATGAATCCAAATTGATTTTGAGAAACATTAGTATCACACTACAACCTATGCTCCATAACTCGCTCCCATAGTTTTAAAATATGACACATGAACTTAATTCTTCTATAATTCGCACAATCTTGTGCATCACCTTTATTCTTAAAAATAGAAATTAATCTGACATATTTTTAGTCTTTAAAACAGTATTAAAAAGTTTAGTAAGCCAAGAAATTCCTTCATCTCTTAAGCATTTCCACGCCTCTATTGGAATATCATCAGGACCAACAATTTTTTCACACTTATTGATGTAAAACCAGGAATTGTTTTTGTAGAAATTAATATAAGTTTGTTAAAGAAATGCGATTACAATTCAATGCTTCACAAATTTGACGATTCAATGTTATTCTAGGAAGTTAACAATGTCTAGACAAGAGAAAACAACTAAGTTTGACAAGATCTTTAAAATGACAACGGCAATAATTAGTAATGAAAATGAATGGTCAACAATAATCCAATGGTTAACAAAGCGATCGTCTCACCTTGAGGCCACGCTCTTGTACCTACTTCTAGGCTTGTTGGAGGAAGAAGAACCACACTAGCGAAGAGACCACTCCGAGGAAGACGGTGCCGTAGATCCGTAGGGAAGGAGAGGAGGGCGCGGGTCGTGGGGGTGTTGCGATGCGTCGTCCTTCAACGATCCAAGTGTACTCTGAAAATTGGTCGTCGACGGTCTCTATGAGGGTGGGTACGATCCGAGCCAAATAATCCTCGACGGTATCGTCGAAGTCGAATCCGACGTCAAAGAATGGAGACCGGAGGATGTCCACTCGTCCGTGGTCGTCGTGCTCAAATCCGAAATTCCATTCGGGAACCTCCATGCATCCTTGGAGGAGTAGGAAGGTGGTCGCCGCAAGCCGTCTCCAAGGAGGAGAGGAAGGTGGGGCGGCGGGTAGAAAGGAAGAGGGGGAGAAAGGGGGCCGGCGGTGGAAGTAGGGTGAGGGGAGGAGAGGAAAAGTAGAAAACTGAAATTAACTTCAGTTTTAGGAATTTAGGAGGGAAATAGCACTAGAATTTGAATTCCCTAATTAATGCAATTAAGGCATTAATTAGCAAATATTTCGGCTAAGCTTTTGGGTGATCCGGCGGTAGGGAGAGGAGGGGGAGGGGATTTGAAAACTGAAATTATTTCAGTTTTATGAAAATTAGGATGGAATATTATTTGCATTCAATTTGGGATTTCAAATCACAAAGGGATTAATTGCAAATAAATTGGGCCCTTGATATGTGGCCGGCGGCATGTATGGAGGGAGAGAGGATTGGAGAGAGAGGGGAGGAGTTTCCAAACTCAAGTGATGATGTGGACAAATATTTGAAAACTCCAAATTAAAATAAATTGAGATTGAAACAATCATGCAAACTTTCCTAATTTGGAATTCCAAATTAGGAAAGAATTCGAAATTTGAATTCTCAATTTCAATTCATCATGGGATGGGGGAGGGAGGTTGGCTGGAAGGGGAGGGGTGGTGGAAGGTGGCCGGCCGGAATAGTGGAGGTGGCCGGCGGCAAAATCCAAGGTGGAGAAGCCGGCGGCTAGGGCTTGGGAGGGGGAATTTTTGAGGAGCTTCAAATGAGAAAGATGGTAAACGAATAAACACAAAATAAGATAGAGAACTCACCAAGAGATCCCAAGGAAGAACTCACTAAGAGATCTTGTCATGCACTCACAAAGAGAACAAAATGTGGAAATTTTCATTAATCATCAATCATCCCAAATACAATGACAAGAGCCTCTTATATAGGCTTTACAATAAAATAAAATGCATAAAGACAAAGATGCCCTCGGGCTACAATAAACACTACATCCCTCATAGGGGTACAAATGGAAAACAAGAAATAACATCATGAAAAGAAAACTAAAGCATCAAAAATATAGGCTCTGAATCGAAGCCGTCGATCGCCGTCCCCGGCGATGGTACACATGTCGGAATCTGATGTCCCCATCACTTATCTTCAATTTTACTAATATGTTAAGAAAAACATAAATCTTTATTTTCATTTAGGATGCTAAGTTCACTACAGTCAATTGTATTTTCACATTCTTCATTAAAAAGTTTAGCAAATATCTCATCTACCTTTGTTGAATATCATCTTCTAAGAAATGTACTTTTTGATCTTCATCCTTAATACACTTCACTTGAACTAAATCCTTACTACTCTTATCTCTTTGTTTGGCTAACTTATACATATATCTTTCTCCCTCCTTAGTATCTAATCTATTATATAAATCACTAAAAGCTAAGGTCTTGCATCGCATATTGCTTTTTTAGATTCCTTACGTGCCTCTTTATATCTTTCCCAATTATGCAACGATCAATTAAATTCGAAGAAGTCTACAAGAAATTTGAACTATGATTTCAACAAAATAGTTAATGTTTCTTTAGTAGATTTGATGAAAATTAGGAATCTTGCAACACCATTTACTTAATATTTAAGAATAAAATAAATAAAGTGAAGAGATCATCAAAATGAAGAAAATTCAAGCTCTATTCTGATTTAAGGAGATAATTTTCCGGCCAAATTTTAGAAAGAAGTAAGTTTTAAACAACATTATGGAAAAAGAACATAATTAAAAAAAAATTAAAAAGCAGCAAAGGCGCGGAAAAATTTTGCGCATTTAGAATGCGCCAAATTTTTGAACGCATTCTAAATACGTCAATCTCATTGGCGTATTTTCCATGAGAGAGAAAAAGTGAGGGAATAGAGGACGGGTTAGAGAAAAAGAGAGAGAGTGAAAGCTGGAGAGAAAAAAATTGATTGGGGAGAGAGAGTATATTAATTAAAATAATAGTTAAATTAATAATTAAATATTTTAAATAATAATTATAGTTAACTGATATATATTTTAAATAATTAAACTAATATTTAATATTTTAAATAATTAAAATAACAGTTAACTGATATATATATTTAATATTTTAATAATTATTTCAATGATAAAATGATATTAACTTTTTTTTATTTAAAGGTATATTAATTTCATTTTGTAATTTTCTATTTTGATTATTTTTACTCGATATAATTTTTATCATTTTTCAAATAGCAACAGAGAGATACTTTTTTTTATGCAAATTTCACTCAATTTTAGCTGAATTTGATAGAAAAGGGACTGTTTAAATAAATTAAAAAAAAATCGAGAGAGAAATTTTAGTTCTATTGATAATATTTTTTTTATTATTGCGTTCTCTAAATTATCAAATTTATACAAATTTCAAATTTAAAAATTTCTTTATTCTTAAATATTTGCTATTAATTTAAATATTTTTAATCAAATTCAAGACAAATAAATATTTAAAATTTTTAATGTATTATAAATATTACTATAGTAATTAATATTTAAATATATATTTATACTAATATTTAAATATTATTTAGTATCATAAATATTACTTAAATAATAATTAAAATTTAAAATATTAATTAGTATTATAAATATTACTTAAATATTTAATTTTAATTAATATTAGTTAAATATTAATTAAATATTTAATTTTTAATTAATATTAGTTAAATATTAATTTAAGTTATATTAACTGTTATTTTAATTAATATATAACTCTCCCCTATTATTCTATTAGCTTTAACTATCTCTCATATTAAATATTTCCTATCTCCACGCACAGCTGATTCAGCTCTCCCTCTCTCACCGGTCAGCTTTTTTCTCTCTCATCCTACTCTCTCTCTCTCTCTCTCTCTCCTCTCCCCCTCCTCTATTCCCTCACTTTTTCTCTCTCATAGAAAATACGCCAATGAGATTGACGTATTTAGAATGCGTTCAAAAATTTGGCGCATTCTAAATGCGCCAAATTTTTCAGCGTATTTGCTGCTTTTTAAAATTTTTTTTAATTATGTTCTTTTTACATAATGTTGTTTAAAACCTGATTCTTTCTAAAATTTGGCCTAATTTTCCCTTGAGAGATTGCTTATAAAATTTGAACTCTCTTGAAGGAATCCTGCATCTATGGAGCACACAAGATTGAAAGAAGAAATATGGAATTTTATTGAATAATAGCTGAATTCGATACTGACCTCAAGTATCTATTTATTGATATTTAATTCTTTGTTTCCCTTAAATTGGTAGGTTATAAATGGTTAAGGTGTAATTCAAATCCTGTGATCCTTTAAATGTCACCACGTTCGTGGATAAGCACAATACATAGTGGATGAGCATAATACATGAGAAATGAAATTGTCCAAATATGCGCAATAGCATATCCGCTATAACCCGTCAAGAATGCTGTAAGCTGCAGCTATATTATTTGGCATGAGATAACTCCAGCAGCACTTAGCTGGTTTTGGAAAATTAGCATCAGTGAACAATCAAATATTAAATCATCAAAACAATGAGTTACCAAAACAGTGAACAGGCACCAATTGAACCAAATCACAAAAGCCAATCCAAACCCAGGGAAATAAATGATTTGAGAAAATATTCCGTTCTCATGGTTTCATTATTACAGACATGTTTAATCCTTAAACTGATATAAAATTAAAAAATAAAATCAAAATAAATGGAATTAATAATCTTGGATCCATCTAGTATTTAGATCCCCATCAATTTATCAACTTAGATTAGGTTCTTCTTCTTTGTTGAATTCTTTTATTTTCCACAAGTTATCAAAGTTTAATTGCAACATTTGGCTTGGCCGGAGCTTAGTTGGTCTGAAGATTCAAGATGAGAACAAAGGTGAGATCAATTTAAGCTTTAGGATGAATTTTACTTGTTTGGCCTGGAGGAACAATGGTTAGGATTACTCTTTCTTGGCTTGTTAATATAAATAAAATATGAAAACAGTCCCTCTCTATGTGCTGGGACAAGGCTTCTTTCATCAATGATTACTAATGTTGTACTGTAGCTGTAGACTCTTCACTGTTTGCTAGATGTTTTTTGCTCTGTGATTGATTTTGAAATCAAAGCACAGTAAATATGCATTTATAGTTTTTGATCTAAGGGGCTGAATCTAGTTCACTGGACTTTAATATCTAGGGAAGTATTGAAGTTAGTCTTGTTCTGTCATCAGGAAGGAACAATATTCTGACTGGTGTTGCCAGAACAATTAAGACGCACTTCAGGAAGCATCCACTTGCCATTGTGAACATTAAGGGGAGAGCCAAGGGAACTTCAGTTCAAGAGTTAGTATTTGAGCTAGAGGTAAATTGTCGGGCAATGCATTCAGATTCAGTGCCTTATAATTTTCTTTTGCCTGATTCCTTTTTTTTTTTTTTGGATTGACATTGACAGCAAGCAACAGGGTCGGTTTTGGTCTCTAGAGAGCCCAACAAGGTAATCTTGTACAGAGGCTGGGGTGAAGGAGACGCATGTGGAGGCATAAAGAAAAATGGTGTGAGCAAGATGTCTATGGAAGTCAACGATGGGTTAGTTTCCCATCAGCTAATTGAAGCCATCAAACGGGAATGTGGATTACCATCTGCTGAAGCACAATAAGCATTCGTATCTGTTTGCTGATTGGTTTCAGGTTTGATAATTCTTCTTTCTTTTTACCCTGCTTTCATTCTCATTTTGTAGATAGCATGAATATTTATTGTATAATGGTCAAATGATTTGGGACTGTATGCAGATATGCCGAAATTATCAGGTCATAACTCATTTTGATGAACAACAACAATGTCAAATCTTTATCCCACTATATGGTTAGCCATATGAATTCTTTTTCTTCATTGTGTCCTATTAAGAGTCAAATTCTCATCTAAATCTAATAAAAAAATTCTATCTCTAATACTTTTCATAACTCATTTTGACCAAAAAGTCTCTTCTGTTGTTTTCGATGATATGTGCTGTATCCATTTTAAGCATCGTATGAGCGATCTCTGCCCAGATTACAACTGTGTTGGTTGATACAAGCCTGAAATTTTATGATTTTTGCTAAGCTAAACCCAATAATTTTGCTTAAACCAAACTGTCTATGAAGAAATTCGGTTTTTCAGTTGACAGTTAAAGTTATGAGTTGAAACAAATGATATGTTCCCAAAATACTGTCTCAAGCAAGCCAAGGATAAAATCTGTAGAAGAACACCAACTCAATTTTGGGTCAGTGGCATCATAGATCAGGAGGTCTTAAATATTCAGTCTAGCCTGCCATACCTTAATGATCCATATTAGATAGCCTTCTACGTTGGGCTTGGGCTTCACTAGACCTAGTCCATAATGGTTATGACTCTAGGGGGAAATTTCATCATTATTGTCAAAGGCGCTAGTTGATGTTAAAGAGAGATGGAACTCAATCCCAAGGTGCTTGGCACTCACGCAAGTGAACATTTGCATTTAAAAAAAATGGTTTCATTTAACAAGCCTATTTCACTTATGAG
Organism: Dendrobium huoshanense; assembly: GCA_016618105.1. NCBI lineage: Eukaryota > Viridiplantae > Streptophyta > Magnoliopsida > Asparagales > Orchidaceae > Dendrobium > Dendrobium huoshanense. Next base: position 5,290,005 of record CM028347.1, on the reverse strand, counting down.
GAAAACTTTGAAGAAGATAAGATAATGATTAAAATAATATGTAAATCACCTCTTTTTAAGTTTTATTGCATTCCAAGTTTCATATATTGCTAAATAAATTATCTAAAAAAGTACTAAATAGACAATTTTGATAACGAAAAACAAAGATATAAATTTGCTATCTTGCAAAGCTTATGAATAATCTATTTTTTACTACTATGTAGTTTATCTTTGTCATCATCCATGCTACTTTTTCATAACCAGATTTATATCCTGACATCTCCTTCTATCTCCCTGGATCATCCTGAAGAGTTAGCGTGCTATAACTTAAAAAGATTCTGCACTAATGTCTGATTTTACTTATTTTCTAGTGAGCATCCTCTTTGTCTAACTCCTAATGCTCTTTCAAAATCACCCAATATCAAATTATCATCATAAAAAGTTAACTCATCTTTTAGCGTCTAAGGAGTAGCACCCATCTTACCAATCAAGTCAAGATACATGCCAAGTTAAGGTAAGTTGCTCACTTAAGCAGTACCCTTGGTAATGGAGCTTACCTGGTAGTTTTGTGAGAGGATATTGTCTCATCACACCTTTCCTAGGCTTAAGCTAGTTCATGGTTTTCTTTTAACAATAATGAGTTGTATGGTCATAGCCTCGTCTCATTAGCTACTGCTCCCCTGACCATGAAAATTGTTCAAATCCCCACAATTAATTGGTGGAGCTAAAAAGTGGTGATTGGGCTGCCGAAGCTTTCCATATTTGGTTATATCAAATTTGTACTCCAACAAGATAGGATGATCCATACCGGCCCCTATTTATCTCCATCACCTCTAGAATGACTGCGCATCACCAGCACAATTGCTAACCCCTCTTATGTTGCTTAGGTTTCCATGTAGTGGACAAACAAATCGACTTAGACTGTTCAGATTGCTAACCCGGTAGTGATGAGGACTTGGCTTGCAGTGCCATTTTATTCATGCTTGAACTACTATACTTGAAGCAATGGGTTTATTCGCTAATCAAAGGTTTTGCATCTTATCTGATGACTGACATTCTTAGATTACCACATAGAGCCTAATTTGATAAAGCTACATGTAAACTATAAGTTTAAATATTCGTTACGCAAATTTTTTTAATATATAAATATATACTTACATATGTGGCATGAATGATAATATATCCTTATCTGCTTAACTGAAAGCTTTGGAAGGAACATGCATCTCACTGTCATTTTTCTACTTACATATGTTAAACCAGAAATAATTTAGGTAGAAGAGGGCTGACACCTCGTGTAGCATTAAATAAGATTTGGAGAGGAGGATTTCTAAAGCCAATCCAAATAATTGTGATGATAACCACACTTATCATGAATAAGCTACACTTAGTTCCATTGATGACAAACTGTCAATGATTCAATCTTTTAATAAAAAAATCTTATATATATATATATATATATATATATATATATATATATATATATATATATATATATATATATATATATATATATATATATATATATATATATATATATCTGCTGATTTTTGAATTTGGGGTGTGGCTCCAAATTATCTATGGCAAATTACTTATGAGCACAATGGATCATGAGCAGAATTTCTTTGCACGTCAGTACATCAGAGTGTATTGGAATAATTTTAAACTTATAATTTCTGAGGAGATGACAGATGTTCATTGTGAAAGTTCGTTATTTTTCCTAATGCATTTAACCAACTCAGTAATTCTTTATATTTATGTCATTCAGTAGTTATGGCAGTAGAGATCACAAACTTTTTAAAATAGATGGTTATGTTTGCTTCAACTTTCACAAAGAATTGGTTAGGTTGGTTTTTGTCAGATGGGGACTATTAGAGAATATGTAGAACTTCTACGATATAATGAAAGCTATTGAATGATCATGAGACCCATAAAATCAACTAATTTTGATAGGGATCATTAAGCACATGGATTAAGAGTTCTAACCATTTGATTGATCCTTTTATGGCTCTTAACTTGTAAAGCGTATGCCTCTTCTTTCTCTTCTAGATGTTGGCCCCTCTTTGGGACCTTTTTTTTTCCTATAAATAGTTTTGGTTTATTTTCATTGTAGGACTTTGGGAAAAGTATTTATAAACTTTCATGCTTTGCACATAATCAAGCAATAAAATTAGAAGTTTTTTTTTTCACTTTTCTACCTTTTTAAATGTTTTTGGAGCGATGTTAGGTTTTTTTTTCTTTATACTTTTGTTTTCTTTCCATCTCGTCGAGACTCCTTCTCTTCATTATGTCTGGTTTATTTGGCTTCCCTTCCGAATTAACTAGCGTGAATTATAAAATGAAAAAAAGGATCAAATTGGTCCCTTAATTTTTTCTCAAGTACCAAAATAGTCCTCGAATATAAGTATCAATTGGGCCCATTGACTCTTTAAATAGGGACCAAGTTAATTATTTTGTGGGATCATTTAGGTTCCTATTTAAAAAGTCGAGTGACTTAAATAAGATTTTTAAATAGTCATGGATCATTTTAATAATTTGTAAAGAGCTAAGAGACCATTTTAGTCTTTATCTCACTATAAAACACTAAGGGAGAACTGTAGGAGCCATAAGTTTCATGTCGCTCGAACGAGAGAAACTATCTGAAATGGTCCCAAATTGTGAAGTTCTTTCTTAAAGAAAGGGAAACTATCTATCTACCTATGTATCCTGCTTTGGAGCTGAAATACTCGAAGTTTGTATTTTTGGATAAAGGGGATTATCATAATGCTTGAAATGAGTGGACCATTTTGTTCCTCTCTTCCACAAAAGAAATTTAGGATGCCTTTAGACAATCATACTCAAAAGTGAATGATATTTTAAAGATTTTTTTATTAAAACTATGATTTCAATAATCAAGTAATATAATCTTCATGTTATTGAGTAATTTAAGGCAATGGAGGTTTATTGGCTTGAATTAGATTATTAATAATATCTTAACATGATATGTTGTGATGATGTAGTAATTATCTAGGATTTGTAAAAGAGAAAGTGTGTTTGATTTTAATGTAAGACTCACTAATGTGTTCTGACTAAGTTCATGTTTAAATCTTAAGTAGAGAAAACTTACGATCACTAAATAAGATTTCTTCTCTCATGCAAATTGAAAAAGGAAGAAAGATGGCAATGCTGGATGTTCTAGTCTCCAAAACATCTTTAGTCACAACTACCGACTAAAGGATTAGTGCTACATACTCTTTTCTTAAAGAAGGACAAAAGCTTTCTTTCAAAGACAATATATGGCTTAACTATTGCAAAAAGAAATGATACATCAATGAAAAATAATATAAACTCCATGAATGACCTCTAGGGTTTAGTGTAAAGGGTCACCAAAAAGGGCAGTCTATCTTATGGAATTTGAATAACTCAATTTATAAGAAATTGACAAACCTAGAAACTTCTTCAATTCTCTTAAAAACTTATCTAGATAATGCTTTGACTCAAAATGGTATAGCTTCTAACTCTTATATTTTCAGTGTCTTAAATAACTTATCTTATATATAGATCCTAGATTTAGGAGCTAATGATTAACATTGACGGCTACGAAACCTACCCTAGTACAACATCAATGTTTTATCCCACTACGTGGGGTCGGCTACATGAATCATTTTTCTCCATTGTGCTTGTACCCTACCCTAGTAATAATAATAATAAAAAAGACCAATAACTCTCGAACACCTATTGTAGATCTATAAAGTATTTTTACTTTCTCCATATTTACTCTCAATAATGCACTGCATAATCTTCAAGTTCCAAAAAAATATATCGAAGAGAAGCAACCTTAACTGCCAAAAGTTAACTAACTCTTCTCTTCTAGAATCAAGTGCCAAAAATATTCCAAAGAGAAATTACCCTAATAACATAGCCACATAAAGAAAAAAAAATATGATCTTATTGAAGTCATTGACTTTTCTCTTCTAGAATCAACACAATAACAACATTAAGACTTTATCCCACTACGTGGATGATAACAAACGTCAATGGGATGAGAGGTTGGTGGAAGCTTTGTGGGCCTATCAGACCAGTTATAGAATCCCGACCCAATCCACTATGTTTGCACTAATGTATGGGTCAAAGGTCGTACTTCCCTTGGAGATACAAATCCCTTCGCTCAGAATTGCAATCCACAATCAAAACACAACTGAGCGAAATGCAAAACTCCAGCTAGAAAAACTCGAAGGCCTTGAAGAGTGTCATCTCCAAGCTCAACAAAGTTTAGAATTGTATAAGGTCTAAATGTTTAAAACTCATGATAAGTTAGTGAGACCTAAAACCTTCAAAGTTGGAGACTTAGTCTTGATTTTTCGGAGGCCTATCTTAGCTCACCGAAAGATTGGTGGGAAGTTTGAATCAACTTGGGAGGGACCCTTCGTTGTAGAAACTATCTACGAAGGAGGCTCGTATCAGCTAGTGGATTGTAAAGGAAATCACCCAATGTTATCTGTCAATGGGCGTTTCCTTAAGAAATATTACGCTTGATGTAGCTCAAATTTTCAATTAATGAAATATTTTTGTGTCTTGAATTAATTATGATCAACCCTGTTTCCACTGTCCAAGCATTCTCAAAAGATAAAAAATTTTCAATCAATCATATTTAGTCCTCCCTTCTGGTCAGGTAATGCATTCCCTTAGATTTTGATCCTCTGTGATGGGCATGTTTTGACCCCATCATACGATCACCCGGTCCTCTGTGTTAGGTATATTTTGACCCCACCTCAAGTCCATTCAACCTGATCCTCTGTAATGGGCATGTTTCGACCCCATCATACGATCATCTGATCCTCTGTGTTGGGCATATTTCGACCCCACCATCCACCTGAGCATCCTCATCTCTGCAACTTAACTTATTATTATGCTTAACTGCTATATACGTAATCAATAGAATTCCTTTAAGAATGATTGGTTAAAAAAGTCATATAAATTATGTGGCTAAATTCTTCCATTTAAATAACTTTAAAAAAAGTCCAAAAAAAATTTGGTGCATTTCCTAAAATGTATCTTTATTGGGAATTCCTTTCGCTTAAAAGGGTATAATTATTATCATCATACTACTAAACAATTTCGTGTTTCAAAAGATGACATCTTTGATGAAAAGCAACATTTTTTTTTCAATCAAACTCATCTTTAAGGGGAAAACTCTCGATGAAATATTTATCTTTCCTCTTTACATTCCTATAACACAAGCTCCAAAAAGTCCAAACCTCTTTAATCATCATCCTTGGTTGGTAACAAATCCTGCCATGTACAAAATACACTCATTTCTCAAAGGTGTATACATACCTCACTACTCATCAATACAAGACATAGCTGGTTTTATCATTTCTACTATAGCTTTTCTCTGTTTTTCCTCTTGCGCCTCATCTTTGTTTTCCAATGCAGGAGTTCAAGCAGTTCAAGCTACATGAACAAGTTTCCTTCATGGTATCAGAGCCCGAAGCTTAACAACACCGTTGCTTCTCCATGGACAACAGCCTCCTCCTCGGCCACTCACCTCTGCATGCCATCTCAAACCCCTATGGAAACCACGACTGAAAAACAAACTATACCCCCTTAAAGTTTTTGATGTCTAACATCAAAAACATAGTCCATACCTCACTTCAAACCGATAACTACCCCATTTGGAGGCTGTAAATCATCAAGCTCTTCACTGCCAACAAGTTTGACAGCTACCTCACCGGCTCCATCCCATGTCCTCCAAAGCATCTCCTCTCCCCCTCCGGTGAACTCACACCGAATCCATCCTTTCATACTTGGCACTTGATCAAAACCTTTTCGCTGTCCTCTATTCTACAATCTCTTCTTCTATTCTACCTCACATTCTCACCCTCACCACTTGCCATGAAATCTGGACCACTCTCAAAAAATGCCTCCAACCAACCAACCGCTCTTGAGTTATCAAACTCAAGAACGAGTTGCAAAATGCCTCCATGAAAGATCTTACCATGACTCAATACCTAGCCCACATTAAATCCCTTGTTGACAACCAACCCTATGTCAATCCCACTCTTTTCCACCAACATCCTTTGCCAATCCATGCACAACCCCCTTAACAAAGATTTTCAACAGAGCAAGCACCTCTTGCGCTACATTAAAGGCTCCACAAATCTTGGATTACCAATCGACAAGGGAAATTTACAACTTCATACTTATGCCGACTCTGGTTGGGCCTCCGACTCCAGTGACCGAAGATCTATTACTGGATATTGCTCTTTTCTAGGAGATACTCTACTCTCCTGACATGTAAAGAAGCAACCCACCATCACAAAATCATCCACCGAAGCAGAATATCAAGCACTAGTGTCTGCCTTCTCTGATATTGGATGGCTAAGACGCCTCCTGTCCGACTTTGGTATCACCCTCACCTCTCCAACCAAGCTACATTGCGACAATGTCTCCGCCTTAGCTTTAGCCAACAATCCAGTTTTTCACGTCCGGACTAAACACATTGAGATCGACTACCACTTCATCTGGCATTCGCTCCAATAAAGTTACCATTCACCATGTAAGTTCAACAGATCAACCAGCTGACATTCTCACAAAACCTTTTATCTCTAACAAGGTTCCTACTGCTTCGCTCCAAATTAACACTCCTCTCAGCGGATCGTTAATTTGCGAGGCGGTGATAAGCACTTATAGATAAGCAAGCCTCCTTATTTGTACTGCTTTTATCTTAGCCACTACTTTTTAACAAACCTCTTTAATCATCACCCTTAGCTAGTAACAAATCCTGCCATGTATAGAATACACTCATTTCTCAAAGGTGGTGTATACATACCTCACTACTCATCAATACAAGACAGATGGTTTTATCATCTCTACTGTAGCTTTTCTCTGTTTTTCCTTTTGCGCCTCTTTGTTTTTCGATATAGGAGTTCAAGCAGTTCAAGCTACAGGAACAAGTTGCCTTCACCTAAAACACAAGCTCCAAAAAATTCAGGCACTGTACTGCTTCATGTCTACACAAGAAGGAATAAGTCCCGTCAAAATATTAAATTTTCAAATACCAAATCATATTGCTACTATACGCTAGATACTATGTATCTATTTGACGACTAGCCTTAGTCGAAAGTTCTCTCTCGTTATCGGGAGGGATAATTAATTATAGGGGCTTGCGCCTATAGGAAACCTGAACTCAGATCATAAAGTCCTCATAAAATGAGGGTGAAATCTTTGGGTGATGTCCTAATCTGCCTTCTGAAAATTTGCCTCAAAACTTAAATATTAAAACTCTCCTTGACGACCCCCAAAAAAAAAAATAAAGGATTGCGGAGAGACCTAGACGTGAATTTTTGGGGCCTACACAAGTAAGACAATCTTTTCAAAGTGCTATCCCTTAGGGCATTCCTTTGAACTTGTCTTAGTGCATCTTTGATCATCTTAATGATTATTTTGTGCATCTATCAAGTCGTGATGGTTAGTATCTATGTTAATATCATATCAGATTTGAGTTTGCACTAATATTGAGCATGCCATCATTGAGATGGAGCTAATCTATTTTGATTTTGGATCTATGAAAATTAAATTGATTATCAAACTAGTTTTATTATGACATAATTTTCATTTAATTGCCCGGATCATGACAGATGGCGATGTAAGCACTAGTTCAGCAAATTTAGGACTTGCTGAGAAAAATGACTATGATGTTTAGTTCGGGAAGCGTCAAGATTTTATCAATACATTTGCATGTTTCTAGTAATAATGTTACATTTGTTAAAATGCATCTGTAACAGTTTTACCCACGGAATGTAATTATTAAAATCATTCTGCAATAAAAATTGTGCTTGAATCCTCCATTCATGTTTTGTTGTGATGCATGAAGCTTCCCACTTGATTCCAAATATTGCATGTTCTTTCACTAGTCAATTCCTTCAATTGCTTGAATTAACAAGCATGATTATTATTATTTTTTTTTTCAGTTAACAAACATTATTTACTACTTGAAGCTGTCCCAAAATCATTAGCTCTATTTGCGTTAAAAAAGAAAAGTGGAATTACTACAAAAGTTTGCTTTGAAAAAAATGAACTTTTAAAATTATTTCAATTATCAGCTTTTAAACCTCCTTTGTAAAAGCAAGTCCAATCAAATGAACTATAAATGCTCATTTTATTTAGATTGACAATCTGTTAGAAAGTTGCAGTACACTGGCCAAGATCTAAGTGTAAATGGGTGGAGAAAGTTGCAGTATACTAGGATTAGAACTAAGGGTGTAAATGGATGGAGTTTGAGTGAGTCCGAAGTGTTATTTGACTCAACTTATTAAGTAGACTAGCCAAAATATTTTGTTGACTCGACTTAGTAGCCTAGCCAAAATATTTTATTTTTGTTCCTTTTTAATTTATCAAACATAGCATAAGCTCACAATAAATTATAAAATGTAGTAATGTACATGTCAAGTCCTGCGTATGTGCATATCTTTATAAAATATTCCCCTGCCTCATTTTTAAAATTAAGGTAATTAACAAATTGAATACAATCAAATAAGATCTTGTATTGTTTAGCTCATTAAATATAGGAGCTTATAAAAATGAATTGAGCTCCAGCTAATTATTGAGCTGAACGCAATCTAACATGAACCACAAGTGTTTTTTGACAGCCCCAGTTAGAAAAAAAGCAACCGATATAGGAATTATGCCTTGATGCACAGTTTTGCACACTGAATTCATAGCATAAAATGATGTTAAAGGCCATCTGAGCATAAAATAGTTGAGAACTTAATATCATATACTTAAATAATCAACGACTATTAATAAATATCCTTAAACACTTGCAAGGAATCTAGATAATCACATCCAGATCAACAACCTTATATGTACACAGAACTGAGTAGCTAGGCAAATAACACCCATTATTTACCATAACAAAACTACTATCTCACACTATACTCCCAGAAGAAGGGCTGGAGGGATTTGGAAGTCCCAGTTGAAGATTCAATCCCTTAGAATTGGTTCTCGTATCTAAAATTGGCTTCATAATCACAGGCCAGCTGACCTTGTAGTTATTTGGCTGCACCATACCAAACAAGCATGAACTCTGCTGAGCTGGAGATGAGCTCGTGGCCGCCTTGGATGGTGTAAAAAACCCTGTTTTGATGTTTTCTTCAGACTCAAATAGATTTGACTCAGATCGGGATGGTTCATAGAACCATGGTACAACACAGTTGTACTCTGAGCCATGGGTCTTAATAAGGGGCTGAAGATAGCAGTTGATACTGGCCTTCCTTGCCTCTAACTCTAGCCTCTTCTTCATTCTCTCCTTCTTATGAGCATTCTGATGGCCTCCTAATGCCTGTGAGTTTGGGAATTCTTTAAGGCAGAACTGGCATCCAAACTTCCTTTCCTCACCAGATTCCCGGCCTCGATCTCGATCCTGACTCTCACTTGTCTTTCCATGGTTTTCATCACCAAAATCTTGCTTATCTGGTTCCAACTCAAATCCAAAGAGCCTGAACCGCTTATCTTCCCCTTTATCTTTGCTGTGATTAGCTTCTGCAGAAGTAGAGCTGGGATCCTTCTCCATATCTAAGAGCTTGGAAGACTGCTATTTCTCATATGATTTGTGAACTGATGTTTTGGGTGCATATAACCAGTACTTATAATGCATTCACATCTGGCACAGAAAGACATTATTGATTAAAAAAAAGCATTTAATTTCAGGAAAGAGAGCAAAGATAATCATACCTATCAGATCAACAAACTGTAGTCCTCATGCAGCAAACTTTTACATATCATATAAAAAAGAATAACCACCAAAGGCTACATGAAATGCTTTTCATCTATAAGGTATTAAGATAATATTATAACTTTACAGTGATTAATACATTTGATATTTAGTATATTTACCATCTGGAGGATTGGCATCATAGAAGATCTGTGCAATCTTTGAATGCCAAAAAGTAGGAAAGCATCTCCTCTCACTAGAAAAAAGCAAATGATATGACATTTTTTTTCATTTTTTTAGCAAACCCTTAAGAATTGGAAAATTTATTCTGTGCGGATACCGGATGCCGTTCGGAGTGAATCAGAGCACGTCACGTCACCTTTTTGCTGTCTACCGCGTCTGTGTACCCACACTATATCAGGTGACGTGGCGCATTCTGATTCGTCTCCGGACAGTCTCGTGTCCGCACAGAATAATTTCTCCAAGAATTGAGCTTCATTGAACCATAAAACACCTGTTTTTTGAAGCATTGTGTAGGAAGCTGACACGTTAGTCACACATTAACTTAAAAGACTGCAAAAGATAGTTGATGGAACTGTGCTTCCTCATGAAGGATTCCTGACAAGTATCTTACTCAAAAGAAAACTAGGTATGCTGATTGGATAACAGTACAATCGAAGCTGAGTTTACATAGGAAAAAAACTAGTTATGGAAACAATAGAATATTAGAAGTGGGAGATGAGGTAAGCAGAAACACAATAATGATCATATCAGAACATATCTTCTTTTAAAAACCAAGAGCATCAGGTCACAGGTGAAACAAGTCATCAGCCTCAATCATTTTAGATAAACAAGCCAAGGAACTTGCTAGAAAGTTGTTTAGTTGGGACCCACATCATAAAGCAACCAAGAGTTTTTATTATTATATTTTTTTAATATTGATGAATTCTATTCTATTGCCACATTACAAAAAATCTCTACTTTAATCATAAACTTTGGGAACAGGGTGGGCATCAGTCATCAAAGGGCTCTTCAGGTCTACAACTCCTACCTATAATATCTTTAATTAATACTGCTTTCATGTGCAGTTCCCACCAAAACAAGTTTCCTGTTAACAGAAAAGAAATGCTGATTAAGATAGTCAGCAGTTGGCACAAAGCAAAATTTTTAAAAATTAAATCAGGCATATCTTAAGAGAAAGTAGCAGTGAACTGTTGATAGTTGATTCTACAGTGCATCATTGTGGTTGCTTAATGAACAAAAATGTCAGTCAGACCCTTATTCAAAATGGCCATTAGATAAGTATTTTAGCTCACTGAGGGTAGGGTTAGAAGATTCAAAGAGTTTTTAATAGGCATATTATAATGATCAAGCACTTCCTAGAGATAAGCATTTTAGGATAGAGGTTTTGTATTTTTGATTTGATGTTGTACATTGGCATACTTTTTTTTTATTTATTTTTTTTACTTTTGAGTCAATTAAGATAAATTCATATACATCACATATACAAGCTTCTAATCTAAGATATTTTAGTTAATAGTCAAAGCTTCCAACCAACATATCGAAATGAGATGCGTGAATAAACTCTAATGATCAATTATCATTGATATTGTAAAAAAGATCTATCAATTAAGGATGATGCAAGCTCTAATTTTTTAGTAGTGTGGATGGAGTCACATATCATGTTCTTCATGATTGATTTTATACATGAGATAGTAAGTGAGAAATAATTCTATGCAGACGTCGAACGTAGTTTATCATCCGAAGACCAACCAGTATGTGTCACATCAGCAGTACCAAGTCGGGTACCGAGTGGTACCAAGCAGTACCGAGCACGGGGTGACATTGTGCATTCTAATTAGTTTCTAGATGATGTTTGGCTACCGCACAGAATAATTTCTCGTGTGTGGATAGGAGAGTTATCTTTGCTGGCTTTTGTTGCTTGCTCTACTTGAACATTTCTTCCTCTTAAATGTAGATTAGCATACCAACAATAAATTACAAAGCATTTGGCTTCAATTTACTCTTGCAACTAAATTTTCCTATGCCACTGGGGTTAGCATTTTTGCAAGCTTCTATTGCTTAGACCTGCATGGATATATCTTCCTTTCATCCTATCTATATTAGAATATTGGCATATTGACTGGCTTTTATTGATTGACCTCTTTTTTTTTTCCTTGCTTTGAAGTTGCAAGGATGGCATGTACAGTTGTAATGTGATGCAGGAACAACATAGCTTTATAGTTTGCTAAGTGTTTTGGCTTTGCTTTGTTTTTGCCTCTACATTCTTCACCTGTAAGGATTCTTTAAAGAAACAATCTTTTCTACTCATGAGGGTTCAAAAGATCACTTTGCCATCAAAATTGAATGCCTTCAAAGAAAAGCAAGAGTTGCATCATAACAACTGTGACATCATTGAGGAGAGTGCTAAGTTAAAAAAGGAGTATGTGATTTATGTTTCCAAAGCCTATTTGCATTTATAATTAGATAATTAGTAGCATTTAACAAGCTAAAGTTTAATTAATTTACTTCAAAGAATTAATGTTCTAATGATGATTGGTTAGAAGAGCACCTTTGTATGGAACTTGAATGTCTTAGAATTTGTTTGGGGCTGCAAATAGTTGTATGTAATATATATATATATTAGAGGCGGATTTCGGGGGTCCTAGGTGGCGCATGCTCTCTCTCTCTCTCTCTCTCTCTCTCTCTCTCTCTCTCTCTCCAAATGAGAGATTATTTTATTTATTTTCCACTATCTCTCTCTAGTTGTGAGGTTAACTACTAATTTTTTGCTTATTTTTATTAGGTCATCCCAAAATCTTATTTTACTATCATACTATTTCTCTCTTCATGGATGAGAGAGAGATCATCTTAAACTTTTCTTCTTCTTTTTTCACTTATATTTCTCTTTATTTATATATTTTTTTCATTTGAATCATTAATAAGATGCAACATTTTTATATATTTATTGTTCATTATAGAATATTTTTAAACTATATATGAAAATATACTATAATAGAACAGTTAAAATAAATGAGCATAATAATATATAGGTGAAATAAATGTGTTGAAATTAATTTATATGAGAATGATAATATTTTTTTTTTTCATTATTATAAAATTTATCTTTTTATAACAACTATAATAAAAAAAATTAAAACACTAATTTTAAATTAAAATAAATGTACTGAGTACAGTCTAATTATAGAATGACTTTATTTGATCTAAAATTAAGCAAAACATAGTACACAAACTTTAATTTAAGCTTAATTTAATAAACCAACAATGAATTCAATCTCAATTAACTTTCAATATCTTAAGCCACTTTTAATCCAAAATACACATAATTTCATAAATAAATAAAGGTTAAAACATCCCAGTAAATTAACAGTGTTGAGCTGATGCTTGGTAGCTTATTTAGAAGGATTTACATATATATCACTTCATATCATACTCTTTCTATATCCAACACCCAAAATTTTAATATTTCATGCATATCACTTAAAGACAACTTTAATATTAAATATGTCACTCATATATTTCATTCATACTATCACCCATATCACCTTATAAACTTTAATATTTTATTCATTGCACCCATATTTAATATATGAGTAGGGGTGTAAACAAGTAGAGTCGAGCTTGAGCCAGAGGGTGTTCGAGCTCGACTCACGACACCGGAAGGAGCTCGTCGAGCTGCTCGATTTTATTTTCACGCCCGCCAATGGCTATTTTCGTGCCCGGTTTCACTGCATTCTCCAGTGGATAAAAAAGAGTACTACTTTTTTGTTAAAAAAAGAGTTGTGTTTCTCAATCAACGGGCCAACTGCAGCTTTAACATTTAATATACCTATTTTTGGGAAAAGTTGCACTGTAGCTATCACAACTTTCACGATTTCTTTTTTTTTTTTTTTTTTTTTTTTTTTTTTTTTTTTTTTTTTTTTTTTTTTTTTTTGGGGATGGGGGGGACATTTAGGCCATTTAAGCCCATAAACAAGTCAAGTTCGAGCCATCTCGTGAGCCAACTCGGTTCACTTACACCCCTATCTATGAGTAAAGTTGATAAGGATTATGAAGTGCTGAAAGTAGAAACAAGTGTCAAAATACTACATGACAACATAACTGGTCAAAGGGCAAGAAGCATTAGAACCTCTAGTTGGTTGGTCACCTCCTTTATTGGCACATATGTGACATATCTTTCCATGGGTTACTAGCAGACAATTCAAATCAAACTTTAAGTCATTGGGTATCCTCTTGTTAAGATGAAGATAAGCCTTCTCCCTGTCTGCCTTCATGGGAACCCAACCAATGGATTTTGTAATACGAAATACCTGTAACATATTTGCAGCAACCAGTCAATAATCAATAATATTAAGGCTTCATTTGGAACGGCTTTCTTCATGCTTTCCTAAAATAACTTTTTAATTAAAAAATAAAATCTTATACTAAAAAGCTGCTTCAAGAAGCAATAAAAAAGCCGTCGCAAACAAAGCCTAAGACAAATATAAAAAGTAGTATACAATCTGGTAAGAACCACTCACATGGGTATCTACAGGAAAATCTTCTTGCTGAAGATGGAACATCAGAACACAGGCCACCTGTTATTGTTTAATCAGATATTACTAAACAATCATATGGTGGGTCTAAAGATGTCATTAGTACATCACATGCTATGAGAGAAACTCAATGCATTTAAATATCATATTTATGTCTAATCCATGTGATGAAAATTGCCTCCCACATCCCGCAAGACTAAGGCTTCGTTTGGGACGACTTTCTTATTGCTTCTTAAAGCAGATTTCTAGCATAAAAATTTTATTTGTTGTACTCGAAACCTACTTTAAGAAACAGTAAAAAAGCAGTCACAGACAAAGCCTAAAACAACAAACCAAGTTTAGATAAAATTTCTAGTTCAATAGTAAAGGTTTAAATTGATCATGTTCAGATTTGTAAAAGAATTGAGACAATCTATCCACTGCTGTTCACTTATTTTCTTATCAAGTTTGTGCTGAGATTAAACATTAATCAACTCTTATCAAGCTTTAATCAATTTAAATAATTGTATACCAATGATTTAAACATATCCCCTAATTATTGAACATAATTGAATTCATAAATTTCCACCAAATTTATCATAATTTGCAAGGTATTTATTTAACTATCAATAAGAAAATCTCTAAATTTAGATACAACAACAACATCCTATTACATGGGTCATCTATTATCTTTATTTAGATATCTGACTTTATTTTATAGTTTTATCATATATAAGCTTCTAATAGTATGTAATTAAATAAAAAATAAATAAAATTTTAATAAAATAATATACAATAAGTCATATATAATCAAGTTAATCATCATTAAATGAGCATTTTATCAAATTCTAAATGTATTATTTGTTATACAACAAACGAATATATTCACAAACATAAATGAATAAACAATTAAGCATTCAAATTTATTCATTTACATGATTAGTTTTTAGAATCTTGTGCAAATTTTGATCAATTATATAAATAAATAAATATAAATGAGACTTAGGCTTCGTTTGGGGTGTCTTTCTTACTGCTTCTTAAAGTAACTTTTTAGTTCAAAAAAATAAAATTTTATACTAAAAAACTGCTTTATGAAGTAGGTAGAAAGTTGTCCCAAACGAAGCCTTATACGAACAAGTATTGAGTTTTTAATCAAATGCACTTGTTCGTTTACAACCCTACTTATGTCTATTTATTGACAAAAAATTACTGCATAACAAAATAAAAAAATAAAATAATAATAAAAAGTTACTGCATGTGAGGAAATACCGCAAATATAAGTAAATTAAAAAAAAAAAGGTCTGCATGTGAGAAAATTAAGAATTGGGACTTCTGGAAGACAACACCATATACAATCCAAAAGCAACGCATACAAATCCATAATACCATAAAGATAACCTTTTTCCAGCTCTTACTGCTTTTTTCCATCTGGAAATTTTTTTGATAAAGGATTATTAAAGAAAGATTCAGAGGAAGAAGGAAAAAAGAATGCTGCAGAAAAGAATATCTTTCTTCAACTTGAAAAAAATATGCCAATCAACATCCATTTTTTCAAAACAATTCTGAGGAGCAGAGCTGGAACATGTTCTGTAACTCATTAACTACTAAAATGTTGCAACTCAGTAACTAAGATGTCTGAATCCTGTATGTTTGCTAATGTGTTTGTACAGATGTGAATAGAAGATGATCAGCTATTCAGCAAAGTGCATGAAATAATCTCAAAATTACATCTTGCAAGAACATTAGGGGCAAGCTTTGAATTGAAATATAAAAGAAGCTGTTTTAGCTAGTATCAAAGAAGGAGATAATCACTTCTCCACTTGAAAGATAATTCCATAATTATAAACCAATAATCACTTTTCTTGGCATAAGGCTAGTAGCCACCTGAAAATTTTCAATTCATAGAATAATCAATATTCAAATAAGCCTTAAAATGTGTCAGTGACTTCCCTTGCTTTGTTCGGAGTAAGCTTCTGCATAAGCACTTTCATTTTCCTTTCCAATCTCTAGCTTCATTGTGTTATTTGCTTAATTAAACGGCATCCACACTATGCTTAAGATATTTGACCAAGTGCTTGTCCATCGCTCAATAGCTTAATTACATCCATACAAGCTTTTAAATTGCAAACACATGATTCGTACATCGAAATTTTATGGGACGATTACTACCCTGAAAAACTTATACCATGTTGATCAAATAATGAGATTTAAAATAACGACGGTATTGCATGTTCTTGACTGCAATCTGATGCCACTTCTCCCAACAATGCTCAATGATGCGGCTATTAGAAGGCTCTCAAAGTTGAAGACCATAAAAATCATAACCTTTTTATGAATTTAAAAATAAATTGTGGCACAGTTTGCCAACTTATACATATAAGGAAAGAGCTCTTAAGCTAGATCCCAGAAGTTCATTTTCTTCTTGTCTCAACTCCGTACGAAGGCAATAGCAAGGTCACCTTCGCCTCATCCAAGCGGATTTGCATTGACATAAGCTTTGGTCCCACCTCCTAAAAATTCATGTGTGAATCATTTTTCCCACTAATGCTTTGGGAATCGATGATAATCAATCTTGAGAATGCATAGCAGTGGAATTTGACATTGGTAGCCAGTTATGCAAAGAAGAGGTTATGTCTAATATCCTAGTTTTAATGTGCTCAAGAGGCTTGTCTATGAAGCTATCTGAACCAGGGCTAACCAAAGAGCTCCTAAATAGCAAAAGAAAGTCATATGGGTAAAAATTATATGATTTACGGTAATGCAAGTATGTTATTATTTGAAGGAGCGTCGTAGTCAATCTGTCTACTTGAGATAAATAACTCAACCCTCTTGATTTAATTCAAAAGGATAGTAGGCGTAGGATTGCCTCATCTTAGCTTTTGGATTTTGTACGAAATACAACATAATTTTTAGCCTGAAGAGTTTGGAGCTATGATGTTGTGAACTGAGGAGAAGTATCACAATCTAACATTTCAATATGACAACAATCAACCATATGATTAATGTAATTCAAATAGAACACAAAATAAAGTTACAAAAAAAACTACCAATTGTTGCACCGCTAGCTATTATACCAAACTGAGAAGTTCTTAAAATTAAATGTATGATCATCTGATGTAGATAACCTACCAGGTATGTTGGAGTAGGTAACTAGTGCCCATTAGTATATGAGAATGTTGAGTAGCTCTAAATAGTAAACGATTCCACAAAAAGATTTCCAATGCAATGTAAAGTCAAATCAATAACTTCTTCCTAACAAAGGAATTGATATGTCGAAATTTACTAGCACAAGTGTTGCTTTGGTTTGTGGTTGAAATCAAGAACAAATAGTTAAAAGTTAACTAAAACTATCACTAAAGGTAGTTGAAAATGAAATTAGTAGTCTTTGATTAATGCCCTTCCTATAAAATCCATCAGTGGGGATCCTAAGAATGTTATTCCAATGTTCAAGTCAACAAGATAACAAATGATATCGAGGTTCTTGCGAAGAGGATGAAGGTTGACTTCCCTAAGAAAGTGTTATGGTTATTGGATTATGGAAATAGTGGCGAAGGATTCTCCAACTAAGTTGTGGCTTATCTTGTGTTTAAATGATCATTTGAGATCAGAACTATCTATTATTTTAAGACCCAATTAATTAGAACAAAAGAGTTTGATAAGTTATATTATCAAGATCTTCAAGGGATGTAACAAATTATCAAGAAAATGGTATCCATGAACAGGATGGTGATTGGTAATTAGCCGTGTGCCCTACATCACTGACGTTGGCTTTAACTAAGGCTTCTTTTGGTACGGCTTTTTAACTGCTTCTTAAAGCAACTTTTTAGAAAGTTGCTTTAAGAAGCAGTTAAAAAGACATCCCAAAGAAGCCTAATTAGCATATTAGTTCTTTCGTAGGATGAATATCTTCAGTTTGTTGAACTGTCAGTATCTTCGAACTGTGAAAGCCAGAATTTACAGTAAAATAAAAAAGGGAAAGGCTACCGTCTTTGGACCAATCCCCTTGAACTGTGAAAGCTCAGTCTTCACTTCTGCAACCGACAATCCCCTTAAATATTCCAGACAAATCTGCCCCCTTCTCTCCATCAAACCCCTCATAATGTTCTTAATTCGAGCAGCCTTGGTGGTTGCCAAGCCTCCACACCTAATGGCTTTCTCCAAGCTCCTTATCTCCGCATTAAGAACCTTCACGGGATTGAAAAGATCATACCTTAACCTAAAGAAAAACAAAAAGGTTACTTTTTGTATTAGGGTTTTAAGCGGACCGGAGCCATACCTCTTCCCAAGTGGGGAAAGCGGACTTGAGGGAAGCGAAGGCCCTCCGGGAGTTGGTCTCGGTCGTGTTCTGCGAGAGAAGAATGCTCACAAGTCCGTCCATAACGCTCTCGTCGGAAGAGAGCGGGGATTTGGCGGCGATCGTCGCCGGTCGGCGATAGCGTTCGAACTCCTTTGGGAAGCCCTGAAAAGCAAGGAGATCATCGCGCACGGACCGGCATTGCTCCGCAGTGGGAAAGGGAAGGTCTGGGTATGGCTCCGGCGGCTCCATTGCCGCGGCGAGCGATCTTCGTGGTTTTTGGTACCGTGGCATTCTTTTGAGGACTGGATTAAAGGAGCCGTTTGGCTGTGGATTGAACTAAATAGGATTTTAGTAAGCCTCATAAATTCAAATTCATTTAATTTTGTATACACATGAATTATTTCAAGGAGATGGAATTGATTTTTTTTTTTTTTAAGAGATAGAATTGATTTAGGGATTGTAGTTGGAATTCTTTGGGGTGTAAAGTCATTTAAATATATCGGTTTTAACAATTTTGATATTTGATTGGATGAAAAAAAAATTCGAAGTTAAGTAAATATAATGTAAATCATTCTAATTCATTTTTATGGTAAAGCAAACTCGCTTAGTTCTAAGTGAGAATACTTTACACCGCAATCAAGCTCTTATAACCGCACCAACAACGCCAACCATCGACATTGGCCACCGTACAAATTAAGCCAAAAACCTCCTTCCACCATTTGGTGAGATTGTTGTAGTTATACATAAGATTTTGAACATTCTTCATGGTGGCATTAAAAGTAGCATGTGAGGGGAAATCTCCCTTCACTTAGAAGGTTGAGCAAGCCTTTACAATTGAGTCTATGCCTAAACTTTAGATGAACTTCTCAAGTCAAATTGAACTTTTGAAGAGCAAATTAGGCTTCTTTTGAGGTAATTTTGTTAATACTTTCTTTCTAAAATAAAATTTTCTTGAACTAAAAATTTTTTTACTATAAAATTGCTTTAAAAAACATTTAAAAAGCTGCCTCAAATGAAGCCTTAGAATCAAATTTAGGCTTCATTTGGGATAACTTTTGGTAACTATTTTCTATTACGTTCAAAAAATTTGTATGATAACAAATTGTTGTAGAAAGTAATAGAAAAACTAAATTAAATATTTTGTGTAACGCTGCATGCCATCCGAGATCAACCAGAATGCGCCTTATCACCCCTTCGCTCGGTGCCGCGACCCAATGCTGCTCGATACGAGTCGGTATCGCTGACTTGGCACATTCTGATTTATCTCCAGAGGACATTATGCGTCCGGCCTCCACACAATTTCTCCTCAAATAAGGCCTTAATTCAGATCAAAATGGAATTGAGTTAAACATTAATTGGAGTTAGCAAAACATCAAATAGAAAAACATTTATATATGTGGGAGTGAATATGCACATTAATGTAGGAATTTGTATTTGAAATACTAGAAACTCCCCATCAAAGATGAAATAAAATAAAATAATCAAGACCAAATAACATTTTTATTCAAATTGAACTCTGATCATGCTCAACCATTCCTGACTAACTCAAGCTAAACCAAATCAAGCCAACTTGTAACCAAATATAGCTCAGCCCAAGAGCATATCAAATGTCTTCAAGCCAATCTTAGGCCAAGGTTACCTTGAAATCATATTGTTATCCAACTTTAAAATCTATACTCATTTCCTTAATGAGTCATTCAAAGTAACCTAATCTATTTTACCTGTAACAATTCACAACAACAACAAAAAAATGTTTACATAGGAAGCTAGAACACAAAAATTACATGATCAGAATCAGACAATCTAAAAGCATCACAACAAAATCATCCTAAGAAATTAGGTAGCAACCAGATTTTATTTTCAATCCAGTAATTAATGATGACTAGCAACACAACTTAACAAGCTTATACAGGATGGAGGTTTCGTTTGGTACAACTTTCTTAATGTTTCTTAAAGCTGTTTTTTAGTGCAAAATTTTTAATTTTTGTACTAGAAAATAGTTTTAAGAAGCAATAAGAAAGTTATCTCAAATGAAGCATGAGTCAGCTCACCTACCAAGAAAAATCCATCATGTCATCCAGTTAACATCTTTGGGGTAAATGGCACAGCAAGAACTGAGCAAGTTGAGCTTTTTTTTTCCACAGCTATGGTTGATGGCCTTGGCATCATAGACATGAAGCCAAAAATCCGGGTCTTAGTTTAGCTTTTTAATCATAGAATCACAGACCTACCCAATAGGAACGACCATTAACATTGTGCACAGGTAAAGTAATTGGTGATGTCACACACCACTCATACCAGACCTGCAAAAATATGAAAATCTAACATTTGAGCGGTGACGATAAAATAAATAGGGCTGCAAACAAACTGAGTCGAGTATGTGAATGTTCAAGTTTGAGTTCATTTATTATCGGCTTGTTCAAATTTGGTTAGTGTTTGATTCGTTTAAATTAATCGGTGTTCATGTTAGGTTCGTTTAGTGCTTCTCGAGCTTTAAACAAACAAGTCTTAACGAGCTATGCTCATGAACATATTTAGCAATTTTTTTAAACCTATCAAACAAGCACGTTCATGAACAAACCGAACCAAACATTAAAATAATTATAATTAAATAATATACAATATCAATTTAATAAATATGTAAAATGTATTTTAGTTAGAATATATTATAATATTTAATTACTTCAAAATTTATTAATTAAAATAAAAATATCATTATGTTATAATACATTTAAAATATTTATATTATGTTATCAATTTTACAATTAAATATTAATAGAGTTTTATCGAGCTTATTCAAGAGCTCTTAATCCAAGAGTTCTTAATCGAAAACGAATCAAGTTTTTTATCGAACTTCTTATTGAGCTTAATGTCAAGCTTGTTCACGAGCTTCAAATGATGTTATTCATGAATATAAATGAGTCGAACACATTAGTGTTTAAGCTTGTTTATTTAAGGATCGAGTTAAAATATTGTTCAAGTTTGTTTATTTAGTTAATTAAACGATCACAAACAAACTTTAATCGAACCGAGCAACGAATAGCCCGTCCAACGCTTGATTCGCTTGCAACCCTAAAAATAATGCAGAGATCAAATGAGAAAAATGAGGAAAGAACCTTAGCAGGAGCACAGCAGCGCCAGAACTGGACTTCAAGATGAGAACCAGAAGGTACATAAACTGGCGTCCGCAATGGAAAGAATATGGGAAACCTACTCAGCAATTAAGGAAAGAAGTAAATGTCAGAGCAGCAGAAAATGGAGAGCAACTGACAATTAGATGTAAGAACATTACCAGCTGAACATAGTAGGTGTTGGCTTTGATGGTTCTATGCTAAGATAAATATCCCCATATAAAACTGCATCGAAGTAGCCAGCAAATCCTAAAAGCAAAACAAGTATGGAATTTTTATTCACCATCTCATCCTGTGCTGTAATGAAACTAGAAAATGAGCCTAAAAAGACTAAGACTGGGCAGGGAATGGGTGATGCATTAGGTTTGTGTTAGTAAAGTAAAATAAAAAATAATTCAATCAATAAATAGATGAATAAATAGGATTTTAAATCACACCGTGCACCAAAGTAGACCCTGTATCGGAAGGTATCTCAAATTCCAGCTTAACATATCTCTGGTTGCTTCTGTTGGGAGAGAATTCCGGATGATGAAATGTGAACACCTGATTAAGTTTGAAATAAGAATGATATAATCTGGAATCTTCAATATACGCATAACAAAGAAAAATTAGAAGCAGAAAAGTAAGAAATGTGAGAGCTTTATAATGGAAAGATAACTGAAAATATTCCTTTTTTGAACATAGGAAATATAGGTTTTGTTTGGAACGGTTTTTTTACTGCTTCTTAAAGCAGCTTCCTAGTAAAAATTTTAATTTTTTATCAGAAAGCCGATTTGAGCAGCAGTAAAAAAACCGTCCCAAACAAAGCCATAATGCAACCACATCATAAAAAACCTTAAATGCAATTAAAAAGCAAAATGAGGTAGGCTTACAGATTGTGCCTGAGCAAGCCTAGCTACTTTATGCAATTTTACAACATAGGGTGTTTCCATGTGTGCCAGGTCCTTATTTGCCTTCACCTGCAAAAGACAATAAACTATCGTAACACCTACATACAACACATTCACCAAAAAAAGAGTTTAAGGTGGCTTACATCATTGTACAGTTTTGTAGTGGTTATCGGTTGGAGATAACTTGTATACCTAAGTGATCCATTCCAAAGTAGTAAAATAAATAGAATTCACCAAAATCATCAAATAGTATGATGAAAATACAAAATGATTTGCAGGTATCTGTGAGGCATACGAAGAAGGAATGGAAATTCCATCAGGTTTCAAAAATCTTTGTGCGCCATCTAAGCACTCAGGAGAAAGTTCATTATCACCAAAGGAGCCCAGCAACTCACTCACCTTAACACAGTAGACCAACAACAACCATGTGAGTAAATAGCTTTCCTGCCATAAGAAATTGTGTCTAAATATCACCAAAGTCAGGAAATCATTTACCAATATATCAGCCTTTTCAGGGGCATCCCAGCAGCGCATATCACAAGAAATTACAGTAACCATGCTCTCCCACCCCTCTAGTTTGATTAGACTCTGCCATCCATATACAAGCACGTTTATAGCAGAAATAGCTCATTAAGAACCAGCCTTTGAAGTAGCATTGAAGAGTTAAATGTTATAGTCTGCAACTATCCGTGCTTTACAATATCTAGTGGAATGCAATATCCACTATGATGTGCATTTTAAAAGATGATAAATTCAGGATAGTTCATAGCAACAAATAATATCGCTTTAATTCACTTGAAAATCATCAGTTATAGCTCACTCACATGAAGTGTCACCACAGCATTTGGATTCTTCTCCACAGCATAAACCTTTATTTTCCGACCAACTTCTTCAGCTGCCTGCACAACCAAACAAGCAGAAGCAAGGGATCATCATAAGATCAGCAAATAAAAACTGCCTACCTGCATGTCTATCTATGAATTATCATGTCAAGCATTTAGAGGTCATAATATCAATAACAATCCAAATAAAAAGGTTCAAAGTTTCAATTATTTCACACTTAAATTATACAAGAAAACATGTCATACCATGTACTTTTAAATAGTCATATGTTTAATCAAAAAAATCTGAAAAGGTTAGAATGCACCATAGTCAATCACTGTCTAAGGCTCAAGTGAGCTAAATTGGCTTGAGACATCTCTAAGAAAATCTTGACAACACGATCCAAACATTAGGATCAAAGCAAAAAAAACTAAACAAAACAAAATAAGATGGGAGTAAAAAAAATATAGTTTTTAAAAAAATTCCATCAATAAGAAAATCTTGAGCTCAAAATAAGCCAAAAAACCTCAAATGAGCAAGAGTAGTTTTGTTTTGTTTGAAAATATGCTATGAAAAAACCCACCTCATAAGTGCACCCTCTGCTACTTTATGAACACTGGAGACACAATTAAGGAGCAACCTTCCAGCTATGTCAGAATAAGAAATTTAATTTCATATATAACACAAAAGTAGAATGACATTATTAAATGAAACCCAAGGTAGGTCATAGATCAATAGGCAATTGTCTGGTAAAAGCTTTCAAAGATGAAACACATAGCTTCATGCATTGAGAAGACCGTCGCATTGATTTGTTGATAAAGCTAAAAAACTTAAAAGCAGCAATTTCTACAGTTTGTATTAGTCATCCTAATGAGGAACCAACCTGCAAAGAGGCACGCACTAGAGGCCCTCTTCCAGCTCCTACAACCATTAGCACCTTAGGAGTCAAAATATCAAGATGCGTCAGATAAAGTGATGAAAAAAGTAGTCAGAAACTTGTAAAACAACTCTACCAAAGTGAAAATCAGAGCCTATATAAGACTAGTGTCAAATGAACAGGCTTGCAACTATAATCATCTGAAAGAACAAAACACATTTGAAATTTTCTCACCGTATTTGATGATGAAGCCTGTTCATCAGAGACTCGATCTATTAAAGCTTTACAAACTGCACGTTGGTACTGCCCAAATGAAAATAACATAGCTCAAACTATGGTGTAAGCAAAAAGTGATAAATAAATATAGTTATCTATTATAACACGTATCTATATTCGCGAACAGCAAATGGGTACTTTATAATGTTCGTCTATACCATATATACAAGAATAAATGAGTTAAACACAAACAGAAATCAAGTTATCAGATGACATTGATAGTTCCAAACGTGCAAAAAAGTTGATATAGCTATGACTTCAAATGCCTATTGTCAAGTCGGAACAAGCAGAACAATCCAATTACAAGGGGGATAGATTTTACGGAGCCTGTAACCAATATCTATGAAATTTGTCGAGCTTAATTGATTGGCAACCCATTTATGCAACTACGAAGATATGGAGAAAGGTAAAGCATTTTTTCATTTGAGAATAGAAGTTCACACAAACCTGGTTATATTTTACTGTGTCTTTCTCAAATGTCTCATAGGTTTGAGCCTCGAGATTATCCATGAGAGGCTACAAAAGGAATATAAAAGTAATAAATTTGAACATTTCCTAAGGAAGGACTGTCCTTAAAGTTTAAAATAACTAAAGCAATGGACAAGAAGCATCTATTTTTTAATTTTAAAAGGATGACCAGAAGGAAAAATACCTGTAATGGAGCCTGCAGGAAATCTCTGTAATTGAGCTGAAAGAAGACAATTTTAGATAGCATAAAATTAGCAAATAAATGACAAAAATCAAAGCATCAAATCATAAAATTATAAGATACCTCAAAACGCTCTTGCTCAGGAAGAGGATCCATTCTTTGGTATAAGTAAGCTACATACTCCAGGTAAGGCTTCAGCTCATGTGTTAGAGGTGCACCTGAATATACAAGAATAATAACAAAGAACTTTAATAAGGTCTATTTTCATAAAATTACCATCATTATACACCCAGTTACATGAATTCAGCTTAAATCATTTCTTATACCAGAACTAGTAATCCAAACCATAGGCATACCTTCACCTAGGGTGTTATTATCATTGGCAGGAAAAACTTCCAACCTTCCTTGCGGAATACTATGAATCAAACTACCAGAGATTACAATCTGAAAATTTCCAAGAAACAACATAATAATATTGCCAAGAAAAAAAGGCATATGAAAACAACTAAGGAGCAGTTAAGTGCTCTATGATAATTAAAAACAAGAAAACTTAAGTACCTGAAAACCAAAGTCAAAGAATGCTGTGATTAGCTTTTGATGCCGCTTTGATAGGCAAGGATAGCCCCTTGCATTAGTTAGAAACGCCTACCACAGTCAACAATCTGTTAGAACCATGGAAAAACAATGAACTTAAAAAGTATGCAAGCTTCTGAGGTTGTATAAATATTTACATCTGTGTGAATGATTGCTGCTCTAACAGGCTCACCAAACCAGCGCAGTAGAGAGTTGATTGATGGAAGTGAACTCCTGCAACGTTATATGCAAAAGCTGTTATTGCAGTACCCACTAACACCTTATTGCAGTACCCACACCCAAAATCATTACAAGACTTGCAGAGAAATTAGGTCCTTGCAGACATTCTCACTTACTGAATATCAAGAGCTACGCACAACTGAATGTGATGCTCACATAGCAATCGAAATGAGTTCCATGTTTCCCAAGAATCATAAAGTATTCCACTCTGCAAGAAATAAATGGATGACATTCTGCATGGAACTATGGCTTCGTTTGGGACAATTTTTTTATTGTTTCTTAAACAACTTTCTAGTATAAAATTTTTAATTTTTGTATTAGAATGTTGTTTTAAGAAACAGTAAAAAAGCCATCCCAAACGGAGCCTATGACAGTCCAAAAAGAAGTCCAATGTATAACAGAGTAGTACTTGTATCTAATTACTGGACTTTTAACATCAAGGTAGCAGAACAGTTGTTTATGGGACTTTATAGTTTAGTGTATAGAAATTATTATTTATGAATTAGCAACACAATGAATAAGACTTGTCTAAAATAAATGAGCTGACATGCAACTGCACTCACCAAAGAGTCATAACTTTCATCAAACGATTCATTCTCTATGGAGCCAGACTTCACCAGTGGCAGCCTAAGCCACAGCTTTATGGGAAATATACATAAGAAAAGAGAGACGATCTAATTCTTCAATAAAAACAATAAACATGTAAATCTCATGAGATTTAAGATGCAGGGATTACCTGCATATTGGTTATACCTTGCAAGATCTGGTTCACAGATCGTGCGTAATTACTGCAACACCCTTTCTTAGGAGGGGGCAAAAGGCAAGCCTGAAATTAATGATTAGATTAAGAGCATCAGTTTATTAAAAATAAGAGTTCTGCGTTAAGCGGGACAAAAAAAAATATTGGTATATATTGGAAAAGGTGAAGTTGATGTAATACATGCATGGGGTTACATAAGATTAACAAGAGAATTTATTAAAAGTTAACCATCATAAAATAATGCGTCAAATCAAAGTAAGATGTTAAAATTCGCAGTCTTCCACTTGCTTAGGCAAAGAAATACATGAAGATTAACCAAGACACTATCAATCAAATACAAAGGCGAACGTAATGTAATAACTTATAACACAAATCTGAAATTTAATATTGAGATGTTCACCTTAATGGTTTACTCTCACTACGGATGAAGATCTTCCACACCAAAAATGAGATGACCACTAGGAAGGAAGAGCCGAGGAGCTTGGTTGTTGGGAAGGTAGCCGGAAGTGGAGGCAAGGATCGTCCAATGAGGAACCACAGGGTTCTTGGTCGTTGAAGCTCGATAGTCTCGGCGAGATAATAAACGATGCGGGTGACATAGCGTTCCACTGTGCCGTCGTACTCCCAATCCGGCTCGTAGAAGGGAGAGAGTAGGATGTCAATCTCACCTTGGGCATTGTAAGCAAAGTCGTGATCAACTGCCGGATCCGCCATTCATGATCATAAGAGGACTTTGTGTAGTTGGGAAGTAGAGGTGTAGGAGCGGCTACCTAGGAGAGGCGACCAAGAGGAGGAGGGGATGGTGGTGGGTTCGGGTGGATTTGGGAAGAGAAGAAGAGGGATGGAGAAGTAAAAAATCTGAAATTAATTCAGATTTTGATAAAGATGGGAGGGAGGGAATTAATTTTGAAATTTAAACTACGCCCATAAAGGTGGGGGCGGCGGTTATGAGGGAATTAAGGGGGATTAATTGGTGGCAATTAATGAAATAGGAGAGAGGGGGATAGGTGGTCGGCCAAATAGAGAGAGGGGGAGAGGAATTTAGGTTTAATTAAGTGGGCCCCAAGCAATAAACATGGATTTTTTAAAAAATCTTAATTGAATTTTAGATTTTATCTAAAAGGAGAAGTTTCCAAATTTAAGTGCTAGCAATTGGAAAGCATTTGAATTTCAAATTTGAATTGAAATCCAATTAAGTAACTTTCCTAATTACTTAGACTTATTTTAGGAAAGTGATTAAAGCACATTTGAAATTTGAATTTCAAATGAGAGGACTTGGGGAGGTGGGCCGGCGGGTTGAGCAAGTAGAGGAAGGGATGGTGGAGGAGGGAGGCCGGCGGCTAGGTGGTTGGCCGGCAGTGGGGCGGCCAAGGTGGCCGGCGGGATGGGGGGAAGGGGCTCGGGTTTTGGGGAAAGATTAGATGCTTTGGTTAGGGAAGGCCGGCGATGGTTGATTGGGAAAGAATTGAAGGTCAGGAAAGAAAAGAGATCGGGGCCGCGAACCTTGGAATCCACCAACGGTTGACGAGTCTTGCTATCGCCCTCTTTGGGCTTCTCCTCTCATGAACTCACTTAGAGATCAAACAAATAACATAAAATTTCATTTCATAATCATCATTCATTACAATAAAGGAGGCCACAATATATAAGCCTAAGGAAATAAAAAGACAAAGACGCAAATGCCCCCGGGGCTACAACTCAAAAAAAGGGTACAATCGTAAATAGCAATTAATACATAAACATCAAAATAAGAACTAAGCATCAAAATAAAGGTTGTGGATCATAGCCATCGATCTGTGTCTCTTGCGCTGATATACTCGTCGAAAATGTCTGTCGATGTCTTCATCAGAAGTATTCCAATTTTCAAAGTGCTCTCATAACGGATCAAGGAAGTGCATCAAATTTACAAGTAAAATGAAATGAATTGACCACATCTGGGGTACAATGTGTTCAATAAATGCCTTGGAAACTCATTGCATGAGAAAAGTTCATAAACAATGTCAAGAATATAGACAAAATCATTTAAGAAATTTAAAAAATAAAAAGAACAACATAAATGCACTACAATATGTGCATATAAAAATTAAAGGAGCGAGAAGGTACTCTAAAAAAATGAAACAATATTGTTCATGTTATATAAATATTGAGAAAGAGGAAACAAAAACTTTTTATGGCAATATAAATGTATTCATTAGTCCAAGAAATTGATAAGACAGTAGTAAGGAGAGGAGCTACAATTTGTGTATATAATTAAAATGAAGCATCAGATAGAACATTGGAAGATAATAGACTTTTTTTGTGTTTATCCATTAATAGTGAAAGATTGAAATAAGTGTGAGGCTAATCGCCAATGGTTCAGACGATGTTCACAATGGTATTCATTCAGTACTACGACAATCAGAGAGAACTTTTGATTTCCTCATGAAAATATTCAGCTGATGGTTTTCATCGATAATGATCAGGGAAAGAGAGCATAATAAATCATCACCAAGTTTTTCTTTCCAAAACAATTTAAACGATTTTTTCTTCTGTTGTGGGATAAATTCATTGAAACTTATTTTTTTAAATGATAAAATCCATGACACTTGTCATCCATTCCATTTACCAAAGTAGGATCAATAGAAGGCTTTAGAAGATTTATAAAAATTAACCAAAATATACAAAAAAATAATAGCTCCCTAATTATTCAACTAATTCTCTTCTATATAAAGAATGCCATAAAAAATAAAAAAGAATAATCCACATAATATTCAAGTTCGCATATTACTTGAATTATTTCTTTTCTTTAATTTTTATTACCTTTTTATTGATGAATGTTTATTGAAAATGCAACATTAATATAAATTCAACACTATTCAAAGTCACATGTAGTCAATATCAAATTAAAGAAGGTCAAAACTTTAAACTTTAGCCACTCACTATAACTAATTCCCAAAATAATGCCCCATACCTATGTTTAACTAACTCCTTCGAGAAGAAAAATGTAACAAATATAGATATGTAAAATTTGTATTCATTTTAAATCAAGCTATATCATTTTCTTTTCTTTTTCCTTTTTCTTTTGGTCTTTTTTAAGTGGACAAAAACTCTTAAGAATAAAGATATGAGAAAGGAAACTTGCGACTCATGAACTATGGGAAAATAATGGTAAGTACAAAAAATGTTCATCCTCAACATAAAACGAGTTTTGTTATGGTGCTCAAATATAGAACATCACTTTAAGTGATGAAAGAGGTCCTTTTTAATTTAACTTAAAAGCTGTAGAAGCTGATCATCTAAATCCTCTATGGTGTAACCCCGAAATATTCTTACTAAATGCTAAATCACATCCTACAAAACATTCCAAATTATTCCACTATTTACAGTACATTACTAGTTTGTAGTTCCAATTGCTACTATGATATTATCCACTTTCTAAATTGGAAGTGGACAAAATACACTCAAAGAGAAGTATAGAACAACTAAATTTTTTAGCTACTTGTTACGAACAAATAAATTAATACAAATGGATTGAATATTTCTAGTTTAGTTTAGAATTTAAAAAATTGAGTGTGATAGCAAATCCTATAAAAATAAGTCAGCTACACCTGCACAGACAGATGCGAAGCCCATGAAATCTCTTGCTTTAAAGCTGTTTCAGAATCCATCCTAAGTTTTTCATCTTCTGAATCCAGGTCAATCCATGAGCTAATTTTTCCTGATGCAAATAAAAACAAACTGTTATGCAAGCAAGGAAGAATCAACAGCTTAGACAATGCAGAGCGCTATATATTAAACGTCCATATGCTATTATTGTTCTACAAACGGAATACAGCCACATCGGTAATTTGGCTGCATTCAGGCAAGCCAATTATTTCCACTAGCATAGGTTTATTGGCATGGTGTTCCCCACTTTTCCAAAACCCGTTGGGAAAGAAAATAGCATATATCGTTTAGCAAAATAATAATAGTAGTAATAAAACTTGATAATAAGCAAGCTCATACAACATGTAATATCAAGCGGAAACTGCGGAACCTGTGGTCTGAAGGTACAATAGAAACAAGGCCCTCACACAACAGTTTATATCAACTGAAACCTTTGATATAAAAAAAGGACCAAAAGAAACAGGTTCAAATAATGAAAAATCCAATACAAAAACTGGATCATGCCAATCCTATGATGCAAGCTCAAAATGCTCCTTCCATTATTTGTGGAAAAGTTTTACACATCATTAGCCAATTAGGGCTATAACGAACCGAGCATTTGACAAGCTGCTCATGACTCGGCTCGATAAGAGCTCGTTTATGTTCATTTGATAAGCTATACGAATGACATCGAACACTTTTGATAAATATTATATTAGATAGTTAAATAACGGAGCTTGAACAACTTGTCGTTTGGTTCGTTTATGTTCATGAACAATATCCTTTAAAGCTCGTGAACAAGCTCATTAAGAAGCTCAATTAAAGCTCGATTAAGGATCGTGTTTGGCTCGAATTAATTTGAAATAAATGTTATACCTTATTTAACTAATTAACCTTAGAATAAATAAGGTAAAAACAAATATTATACCTTATTTAATTAAAAAAATATTACAACTTTGTTAACTAATAAGGTGATTAAGTCTCACCTTATTTAACTAATTTAAACTAAAATAGTATAAAAATATCCCTCCCGATAGCTTGAATATAATTAATCACAATGCATTGTGATTTTCAAGTGAATTTTTAACTATAACCCACACTCATGACTAACCTGTATGAATTCCACCCGCGCTCGAATTCCGCAGCTCGAATTCACGCGTCTCAGTCTCTCTCTCTCCTCCGTGGCATTAGAAAAACCCAAAAAAGTGGGAAGTTTAGTCCCAGAATGCTTGAGGTGATTTGGTTTTGCACTATAAAACTGAAAACATGTGTGGAGCATTTGCTATGCAGCGAGAAGGCGATGGGACAGGTTGGCTTGCACGTTTGAGTTATCTTATTTCGTTAAATGAGTGGTTCGCTAATAGGCTTATCAAGGTATATTATTTTGTTAAATGAAAGGCTCGTTAATAGGCTCAATAAGCCTAAACGAGCATCTTGTTAATTGGTTCGATAAGCCTAAAATAAACCAAGTACGAACATGAACACGACTACACGAGCTGAGCATGAACAAGTATTTTTTAAACCAACTTGAGCTCGAATAGAGATCAAAAAAATTCAGTTCTTATCGAGACGAGTTCGAACAGAGACTTAGCAAACGAGCTCGAACTCGTACATGAACATATCAAAGCTCGGCTCAACTCGTTTATAGCCATATTAGCAATAATTCCCAAGGCACCAATAAATAAAACATGCTTAAAGAATAACAAAGTTGGTATCAATCGAGTTATTAGGAGTTTATTTGAAATCACTTTTTCTACTTTTTTTTTTTTTTTGAAAAGAATATTTGGTTTGTGTTTATTAGTTGTTTTTGTTGTCTTTTTTTTTTAAATAAATCAAACTGATTTTGAAAATATTCAAAATAATTTTGATTTTTTTTTAAATGAAAACCACCTGACTGTTGCATGCCACGTTGAGAACCACTGATCATCATTGTGGCCAACTGTCATCAACACCTTACGCAATATTCAACAAAAACAAAATAATACTTGTTTAGGAATCAAACATGTTCTTATTACATATTAAAGCATAAACAAACAAAAAGAGTGATCACAAATGCCTCTTAGGGACTCGAAACAAAAATAAATTTCATTCCAAAATCCCCTATTATCAAAAAGGATTAACAAATTGTTTAAAACGATCAAAAGTATGTCATAATAAATAAATATGCCCAAAATGTACTCAGACAATATAAGAGTTCCATTCTACGATAGGCTAAATAGACATTGCATTCATAACGAGAACATTAGATCAACTAACTTATTAAAATGAAATCAAATATTTTAATTCAAACTCACCAACAACGTGACTGCTCCATTGTGCAGGGCTTACAATCAAGTCTGAAGCTGCAACAGGGAGAACAAAGCCTTCACTGGCACTATTAGTTGGGAAACTAGGTCTATAACTTGGATCCACCTGCAAGTAGTTAGAAGATCACATACATGCCAACAGTGGCAAGAAAAAAAATAAAAAATAGATCAGTGTCAACGCATTTAGATATACTAATCTTATCAGAAACTCAAGCAGTTTCAGGAACACAGAACTGTCGAGTAATTCGGAGCTTCCAAGCATTAGTTTTCAGTAAATAAAATTAAAAAAAAAAACTGTTAAATTTGAACATGTAGAAAATGCTGAACTTCTGGAGTTCAGATGTTCGCAGTTCTTAAAATCTTAACTCAGGAAATGATTAAGAATTCAAATAAATTGCAATCATATTCTGCAGCTTCTATATACTTCATGATGCAGCAATACTACTATCTTTGCTGTCTCACCCTCCACTTCCACTCCCTACACTTCTTCTGAATTTTCTGTTTTATGATCACTTTTTCACTGCTTGTCCTTTTATTCTACTAGTCATTGTTTGCCACTAAGGCAAGGAATGTAAGAAGAGGGCATTAGAATAGTTTTCCTATTCTGGTTTTACCTCTTATGTGTTTGCTACATACATCATAGATCTCTGAATCAGTCTCGCAATCATCCCCACCCCTCCAATGACCTTTCTACATTAGTGAAGATCAGAGCCTGGCATTCCCAAGTGATGCCTGGTGGAGGAGAAGATAGTCATCGCGACGTAGACGAAGTCATAGGTTGCAAGCCCTTTGGCCAACCGTCACCGCTCACGAGAGGAAGGTCTACACTCTCTCCTTAGACGTGCAGAAGATCCTCATCACAATGAATGGGAAAAACCCTAACTCCAACCTCACCGTGAAGCTAAATGTTCCTGAACACAACACCCTTTAAGCAAGCCCGCACTGATCAACAACACTACAAAGAAACCCAAGAGAAAAAAAAAATGGTTTGAGAGTATCTCGACAATGATTTATCCGCTTAGCAACAATCCCGACTTGAAACATTTAGTTCTTACACAATATATAAAATTGATTGGGAATATCGCAACCATAGCTATGCTCATCGCCCATATACATGATACCCTTATCAGCCCAATTTTAAGCTCAAGTTTGTCATCTCGTATTTAAATGGACACATGCATCAAAGTGTGGCTTGATTGACTCAAATTTATAGAAACTTTCTTGGAATATATGGAGATTACGAAAGACCAACTGGTCAAGCTAGTGGCATATACACTAAAAGTAGGGGTGAGCATTATTTGGTTAAAACAGAAAAACCAAACATAACCAATCCTATTTGATTGGTTTGATTTGATTCTTAAAATATTGGTTTATTTATTAGTTGTAATCTTAACTTTCTTTATATTTTGGTTATAGATTCAATTTTAGTCATTTGAAATCGATTAAAAAGATTAAATTCCACTAATATTTTCAAATATTAAATTAATAAAGTTCATGAATCAAAAATAAAGAAGTAATAGAAAGAAGCACATGTTCAGCTCGGCTCGATTCGTTTACAACCCTATTCGTATAAGCATGAGCAATCGAGCTACTAATAAAATTATGATTGGAAGTGGATGCAATTTCAGCAAAACCAGATAATGAAACAATAAATTTAGGAAGAACATAAAACCTTTTTTTTTTTTTTTTTTTTTTGAAAAAAAAACTAAGAAGAAAAACACAAGATGCCATTAGATCTACAATTGGAGAGGAAGATCTGGCTCTCCCAAATCCCTGGTTGTTGACTAGAGCCCACTCAACCCAAGCAAAATTAATTCCAGCAAAATCAAACATAAAAATTGAACCCTTGGGTAAACAACTTATTTAAAGCATACAAAACATATCAAATCCCAAAACAACTCTCCCCTATTTCCCTCTCAAAAATGCCCTCTTCAATTATGAAATATCTTCTAATTAATCACCTCCAATTCAACCCCCAAATCAGCCCTCTTCAATTAGTAAACATCTCCTAATTAATCTACTCCAAATCAGCCCCAAAATATACCCTCTTCATTTAGGAAACATCTCCTAATTAATTTCCTCCAAATCAACCCCCAAATCATCAACTATGTTGCACCAATACACCTATTTATGAAGGCTTGTTGTATCGAATATGTGTCGGACATGGATACGCGTCTGATATGGCACCAATACGAGTCGGATACGGCAAAACCGTATCCAATTAAAATTATATTTAATTTCAAAAAGGACACGCATTCAAATATCACCTCCCATTCTTGTGACAAAAGTAATATTGGCAAGCTAAAAGGATTGAGCATGTTTTCAAAGTTAGACCTCAAAAGAAACTATCATCAAGTGCGCATCAAGCTCAAAGAAAAACAACCCTCAAATTGCAAGCGGGTTTGTCCGAGTGGCAAGTCATGCCTTTCAGCTTATAAATTATGCATAACATTCAAGCGATAGATGAATCAAGTTGTGATCCTTTAACAAAATCCTCAGATATAGTAAATCAAAAGGAGAAATATCAAGTCTTAGAACAAAACCAAATAAAATCAACATCAAGAAGTATGAGTTCTCGCCGAAAAAATTTTGTTCCTAGCACTCGTCAAAAGCAATCCAAGGATTCAGGTTAATAATGAGAAAACAAAATGCATACTAAATTGGCTAATCTCGACCACCCTGCACAAAGTCCACAACTTCCACAGTCTCGCACTCTCGCCACATTCTATTGCACATTCATATGCAATTTCAACATTATCATAAAATCAATTACCAACCGTTTAAGGAAAGAGAAGCTCATGAGCGATGGCAAGCAAGACGCAAGTTTTACTCTAATACAAGCTAAGTTAATATCGTATCGGTTCAAGTTCTTACAAATTTTGATCGGATTTTCAAAGTTGAAGCTCATGTTTGTATAAACGGAATAGGCTATGTCCTCACTCAAGGCAAGTAGGCAACTAACCCATGGAGTTCTACAACGAGAATCTTAGTGATGCCCAGCAGGAGTGGACGGTGGACCATATATGAGCAAGCATTACATGCAATTGTGCAAGCTCTCCAATATTAGGAACATTATCTAGTTCCATTAGAATTTATCTAGCATACCTCAACTCCCAAAAGAAACTTGCTCGTATGCACGTCAGTGGGCACTATTCCTTTAGAAGTCACCTTTATTTTCAAAGACTAAGTAGAAGATATGAATCGGGCGGATTATGCCCTTAAGCAATGAACAACACAACTCTAAAGCTACAACCAACGAAGATTGGTCCCTTTTCAATTCGAAGAAAAATCAGTAGCAACATCCACATAATTAATTTGCTCGATCACCTCAGGATATCTAAGACCTTCCATGTTTAAGATATTTGAGTATCACCTACCGGACACGACTGCTATTCTCAACTTGAACTTGGTATCGTGTTTTTACGACAGTGGAAAAGACTGATGCAGCAACAGTAATAGTATCCCGCCTCCCGTTTGCTTCCAATCCCTGCATTTTTTTCTGAATTTTTTGTTTTTAGAAATTGCTCACATAGATGCATGTCCTTTTATTCCAGTAGTATTTGTTTGCCAGTTATGCAAAAAGGAATGTAAGAAGCAAGGGAATAAACAAAAGGGAAATATAACAGTTCTCCGATTCTGGTTTTCCCTCTTATGTGTTCATAATATCGTTGAGCTCTGAACAGTTCTCACCGATCATAATCACCTCTCCGACGATCTTCCTACTTCACCACATAACTTGAACTATAATGGCACTAAACAAACACTTGTTTCACTCTCTTTGGAATAGGGTAATGGAACAGGTAGGGTTGTTCATGTTGAAGAACGTAGAAACGGGATAGAATCTCATTACTTTCAGAACAAACATTTTTAATCGAAAAAAAAAAAAATACATATTAAAACAAATTAGTTTATTCCACAAAAAAACAATAAGAGCTCACAATTTCCATTCAATGCAACTCTCGGAAGGAGAACAGTTTGTACTAACCAAAGGAGCCACAACAAAATCAAAGCCGCCGGAGAGGTTATGAGTGAGGACATGGGGCATGTCATCGATAAAATCTGTCTCAACACCGCAGTAGCGCGAGTCGCTCTTATCCCCAACCCTCTGACCAAGCGGCATTTCAACGAGCTAACAAAGATAGAAGATCACAGCTAGGGCTTCGATCGTAAATTGAAAAAAGAAAAAAAAATACTTTTTTCTGGATTATCCCAAGCTTTCAAAGGTTTTGGCCCGGGAGGAAGAGGAAGAAAAAGAGCCTGCAAACTCCAATACCGGGAAATTAGGGCTAAGAGTTAGACTTGCAAGCGTCCCAAGCTCGCGTTGAACTGATATCGCATCGAGAACATAGAGATCAAACCGAGGAGAAAGCGAGAGAGTGAGGGTTTTGGTAGGGTTTTGCGGCGCCAATGGCTAGGGTGAGTCGTTGCAGGAGATACGAGTAGCTATAATTTTTATAGAAGAAAGAAAGCAGTGCATGTATGTAGATATAAATATAATTAGGAAAATTTACATACATACCACTATATAGTTATCCTTTTACATATTTAATACCTTCTTTATTAATATTACACTAATACCACTCAAATCTCTATTTCACAACATTTCTACCACTTCGTCTCCACGGACGCTAACGACGTCATCTCCATGGTTCGGCAGCCGCCTATCGTGGTCGTTTTCCATCCTCGACCTTCGCCACACGTCTATCTTCGGGGAGATACCTTACCCTCCCGGCGGAGCCACTGGCCTCACGGTGCATCCCTCGTGGAAAAATCAGTCACCGACAGCATCCCTCCCACACTAGCTAGGTTGAAAAATGTCTCATTTCACGATCTCTCTCGGAACTTGCTCTCTGGCGATGTGCCCGCAGAGTTTATAGGCATCGAAAACGCCACTTACCTCGACCTCTCCTCTAATTTTATCACCAGAGTAGTACTGTCGGAGATCGGAGATTTGTCGAACTTGAAAACCTTGATTCTTGCTAATAATAGCTTCACTGGCTCCATTCCTCCAGAGCTAGGGAACGTCTCTTCCATCTTTACACTTGATCTTAGCTTCAATTCGCTATTTGGTGCGTTACCTTATAGATTGAGTAATCTTAGGAATTTGCTACATCTGAAATTGGGGATCAACTTCCTCAATGGATTTCTAAGTTCAAATATCTTCTCTGGTTTGTTAGTGCATGAGTCGATCACATTGAGCCGAAACAACTTCTCCGGCGAGCTTCCGGAGTCGTTGTGGTCGCTCTCGAAGTTGCGACTCCTTGATATCTCCTATAATAACTTCACGGGCAATTTGCTGGAGCACTCCTCTACCATGAATCATGGAAATAGGACGTCGTTAGCATGCGTCTCCACGGAGTGGTAGAACTGTTGTGAAATAGATATTTGAATGGTATAAGTGTAATATTAATAAATTAGGTGTTATATATGTAAAATGATAACTATATAATGGTATGTATGTAAATTTCCCATATAATAATTGTCATTAGATGTCCTATGAAATAATTTTAAAAAAAATTAAAAAATAGGAAATTTATATATATACCACTTTATTTCATGCCATTTACATATTTAACCCTTAAAATTTTAATAATATATGACTACCACCCATAAAATAAATCTAAATGCATAGAATGAAATATTAAAGTTTATAGGGTGATATGGGTGATCAGAATGAAATATAAGAGTGTTATATTTGATATTAAAATTTTATATGAGTGATAAAAATGTAATATTAAATTTTCAGATATTAAATATGTAAATAGCATGAAATTAAATGGTATGTATGTAAGTAGTATGAAATAAAAGTTTAGGAGATTATGTATTATAATACTATTAGGAGTTTAATTATCATTTACCTCTGCGTGAATCATATATTTCTCTTATTGATGAAACATATGGTTATTAATTATCGTTTTATTTAAGAATAAAGCTTCGTTTCGGACAACTTTCTTAATGCTTTTCAAAATTGTTTTTTAGTTTTTAGTTTTTTTTTTAATATTAAAGACAATATGATTGATTTTTCATTATTAAGGGATTTGTTTGTCATACCAAAGTCCTAACATCTCTATTTTTCATTGTGACAAAGACGATAGGAATGCCAATCCTATTGCCTTTATTATTTATTGAGAGCAACATCTAATATCTTAAGTTCATCATCTAAGCTATGTTTTGAGTGTTTATTGTAAGGGTGTAAGTGAGTCAAGCTGAAAGTGACTTGTTAGCTGAACTCGATGAGTTAACGAGCAAGTTTGAGTCAACATTGACTCGACTCATTAACTCATGAGTCAACTTGATTAAAAAAATAGTAATATAAAACGTACTTAAAATAAAAAATAGCATTCATAATTTTAAATATAAAGTTGTTTAAAAGGTTTAAGAATTATATCATTTTATTGCATTACATTAATTGATTCTTTATTTTTTTCCATGAATTATAGTTATTTTTATTATTTTAATATGATAATTATTTTTGTTCTTTCATAAACAAGCCGACTCATTAGCTAGCTCGAACTTGTATAATAAAACTCGAGCTCAAGCGCATTTAACTGCGAGTGCGACACAAATATTAGGGTCGCAAATATTGGCGTCGCATTTTTCACAAAAAACATATTTTTTCAGTGCTATGTTATAATAAATAGAGAAAATAATATATACAAAATATTCTTTATTTTGCTAAAAATAAAAATTGAAATTAGGTTTATTTAAAATGAGTGCTGAATCATTAATTTATAAACGAATTTTTAATTTACAATTAGCTTATTAAAAAATAATATTATCAATTTTTTAATTTTAATTAGACATGCAGATCAATGGCTGATAGAACTGTGCCCATCGTTCCGCGGTGAGATTACCTTTATTAATAAAGTAAAAATTAAAAAATTCCGTTGCCGGGACTCGAACCCGGGTCTCTCGGGTGAGAGCCGAGTATCCTAACCAACTAGACTACAACGGATATGATCTCTTGTTGAAATAACTATTACATAAATAAAATAATTGTACATTCTCTTTAAAATTTATCATTATGAATCTTCTATATTTAATTATTATTATTATTATTGCTTTTTTTATGTTAATTTTCTATTATTTACAGTTAAATTGATTGAAATCTCTTATTTATATTAAAAATATATTAATATTAAATAAATTAGTAGTTCAGTAATTTAGGAGCTCTATCTTTTTGCTATTAACACAAATTTAAGCATACAAAGAACTAATATGATTGAATTTGATGTGTTCAATACTAATTGAAAGTATGATGACAAAAAATTGATTATATTAGTTGGTGGTATGTTTGAACTTTGAGTTAAAAGAGGTAAGACAGAATCCCTCAATCACTCAACCACTTTGATACTCACGTTAGAAAATTTTTGAGCTGTGGTGTAGCAATTGATTGACATTTAGAGCTAAAGATTGCATCAAATTGATCAAAATTTGAATACTAGATATGACTTCAAATTAATATCAAGATATACAACCCTACACTTGGAATAAATAACATTACAATTTAGAGTTATTTGAACTTAATCCTTTATTAAACAAATGAGGGCTCACTCATTAGAGAAATTATTTTGTGCGGAGGCTAGACGCAGTTCTACGTCAGGTGGCGAATCAGGTGTAACCACGTCAGCAGTATTGAGTCGCGCTACCGAGTAAATGAGTGACGTGACTCATTTCTGGTTTGTGTCTGGATGTCATTCGGTGTCCACAGAGAATAATTAATCCATTCATTGCAATTTGAAAATCAAAGAAAATGTCACATCCAATGCATCATGTTTCAAGCTTCACTTAACAAAAATAAGAGGAATTCATGATGTTCATGCCATTAAATAAGGCTAATAAGGTGGTCCCTTCACTTTATTGATTGCCCTTGTGGTTCAATTTATGAGTTGAGGTAGATTAGTTGATATATTGTTAATAATGGTAAGAATTTGGGGAAAAAATTAGTATTGAGAG
Source organism: Dendrobium huoshanense (assembly GCA_016618105.1). Taxonomy (NCBI): domain Eukaryota; kingdom Viridiplantae; phylum Streptophyta; class Magnoliopsida; order Asparagales; family Orchidaceae; genus Dendrobium; species Dendrobium huoshanense. The sequence continues at coordinate 5,249,399 of CM028347.1, read as the reverse complement.
ATTTATGTAAATATCATATAATTTTGTATGTATTTATATAAATAGCATCATCTTTTTAATATTAATTTAAGTACCATCCAAATCTTTAAATTATATTAAAATAAGCAAATATTAATTTTCTAAAAGTAAAATGCACTTTTCATGCATATATTTTTGATTTATTTGATACAATAAAGAGTTATATAAGGAAATATTAAAGTTTAGATGTTAGATATGTAAATACATAAGAACTATATCTTATGTATGGAAATCCTCCTTATTGACATATTATGATCAATCAAATGACTCATTAGGCTCAAATTGAACTAATTAGTTTGTGCCAATTCTTTCATATTAATGTTTTATTATCGCTCCTATAGTACATAGAACCGATACAACGGGTTGGTTCTCGATCTTGTAAGTTCAATAATTTTCAAAAAATTGAAATATCAAGGTTGTTTATGAAAATTATAAAAATTTCTTGAATAAATTTTTTTTTACAAAAAAAAAAAAATACCTTAGAAAGCAAAAAAAACAAAAAAATTGTCCCAAACAATTCTCTCTTACCAAATGCATAACTGACACGGCACTGTAGAAACTCTAAACTTTCCTTAAACAGCAAGAACACATCTTGAGAAGAAGATGAGCAGTAAAAAGCAAAGTAATAATGTGTATTTTCTACCCCTGTAGGTTACAGAGTAGGTCCTTAAATAGATGGCTAGGAGTTGCTTTACACATGTCACGATATTAGAGGATTACAAGAATAGAGAGTTTAAACTAATTTGCTGACTGTACACTTTGTTTAAGTACACTAACATCCCCCCTCAAACTGAGAATTAGGTAGAATGGTCAGTTTGGATCGCAGCAACTTGAAGCGAGGAGTGGATAGCGGCTTGGTGAGGATGTCAGCGAGCTGATCGATCGTGCTGATGGGTAGTAAGCGAATGACTTTGTTCTGAATATGCTCGCGAACGAACCGTTGATCGATTTCAATGTGCTTTGTGCGCGCATGAAAAACGGGGTTATTGGCGAGAGCAATGGTAGAGGTGTTGTCACAGAAGATGTCCACCGGTTCCGGATGATCAATGCGAAAGTCGGCGAGCAGCTTCTTGAGCCAAATGGTATCCGCCGTTGCTGCAGCTAAGGCGCGATACTCAGATTCAGTTGATGAGCGGGAAACAGTCGTCTGCTTCTTAACTGTCCAGGAAACAAGAGTATCACCCAAAAACGTGCAGAAGCCGGATGTGGATTTCCGGGTGACGGGATCCGATGCCCAATCCGCATCGGAATATGTCTTGAGCAGTAGAGTTGATCTTGTGATTGGCAGACCAAACTCAGTGGTCCCTTGGATGTATCGGATGAGCTTTTTCAACAGGAAGGTATGAGCTGAGGCTGGATCGTGCATATGCTGAGACAGGGCATTAACGGCGTAGGCGATGTCTGGTCGTGTAAGAGTCAAATATTGCAGAGATCCAATCAATTTGCGGTAGACGGCTGGAGAAAAACAGGGAGCAGACGTGGTCATGTTACCTGCGATTTTCGTTACACAGGGATTAGCAACGGAGTTGCAGTTTTGCAACTCAGCCAGTTCTACAATAGATTTCGCATAGAATTCTTGAGATAGAAAATACTTATCAGCGTTCGTAGCAATTTTGATACCGAGGAAGTGAGACGGCGAACCAAGGTTTTTCATGGTAAATTTGAGTTGTAATTGTTGAACGAGCTGTTGAATCGCTGAAGGATCGTTGCCGGTGAGAAGGATATCATCAACATAGACAAGCAGATACAGTTGTACGTTGTTCCGATGAAGAAAGAGAAGTGATGGATCGGCCTGACTGTGGGAGAACCCGAGCTGTTGGAGGTACGAGGTGAAAGTTGTGTACCACTGACGAGGGGCTTGGCGAAGACCGTAGATAGCTTTTCGCAATCGGCACACATGGTTAGGATTTGTGGAATCCTCAAAGCCTTTTGGCTGTTTCATGTATACCACCTCATTGATGTCGCCGTGCAAGAATGCATTGGTTACATCCAATTGAAGCATTTTCCAACTGTGAAAGAGCGCGATTGTGAAGAGAATGCGGATAGTGGGAAGCTTGGCGACTGGACTAAACGTGTCATTGTAGTCGAAGCCATGTTCTTGTTGATTTCCGAGTGCAACCAATCTCGCTTTGAACCTAGCCACTGAACCGTCTGAATTGTACTTAGTGCGATAAGTCCATTTCGAGCCAAGGACAGAGCATGTTGACGGAGGCGCGACAAGCTCCCAGGTTCCTTGTTTTTGAAGAGCAAAGAACTCTTCGGCCATAGCACGACGCCATTCGAACCTTTTGCTAGCCTCCGAATACGAGGTTGGATCTAAACTTGATTGTTCTTTATGTAGTAAATTTAGTTTTTGAATGGGTTTCAGCGACCCAGTTTTACATCGTGTTGTCATATGATGTTTAGGATGAATACCAGCCTGTATGTTTAGATCGATACTAGCAGAAGTTGGAATGGTGAGTGCAGGTGTAGTAGAAGAGGTTGTAGTACTTTGAGGAAAATTGGCATTGGTCTGAATCGTAGGAACGGAGTGGCGCAGGACACCGGATGGAGGGTTGTGTTGTTGAACCGAAGCAGGTATTAGAAGAGATGGTTGCAGCGACGTCGTAGAAGAGAGATCAGCAGAGATCCTGTTAGTAAAAGGAAAATTAGATTCGTCAAATTTCACATGACGAGAGTAAATTACTTTGTGAGTAGTTAAATTTTGGCATTTGTAGCCTTTCATGACATCGGAGTAACCGAGTAGAATGCATTCAGACGAAGTGGGATGCAATTTGTTACGCAACGTGCGAGGAGTGAGCGGGTAACACAAACATCCGAACGGTCGAAGATGAGCGTACGAAGGAGTAGTGTTAAACATTCTGTACAGGGGAGTAGAATTGTTGATCGTCTTAGAAGGAAGACGATTAATTAGGTAGACCGATGTGTTGACAGCATCAGCCCAATAGCTCATAGGCATTCCGGCGTTGTGAAGGAGAGTTCGAGCGGTGGAGATAACGTGTCTGTGCTTTCGTTCGGCAACCCCATTCTGTTCTGGGGTATAGGGACAGGCAGTCTGATGACAGATCCCGGCAGCTCGAGTGAACGCGTGAAATTTGTGGTTGACAAACTCGCCGCCGCCATCAGTGCGAATGATTTTAAGTTTACGAGTCGTTTGCCTTTCAATAAAGGATACAAATTGAATAAACGTATGAGTAACTTCATTTTTAGAAATAAGAGGGAAAATCCACGAAAATTTAGAGTAATCATCGATGAAAATGACATAATAGCGGAATCCTTGATGAGAGGGAACCGGAGCCGGTCCCCAAACATCAGAATGAACAAGTTCAAGAGGAAAAGTAGTACAGGTAATGGAAGTATCAAAAAATAGTTTCTGTCCTTTACACGAGTTACAAGCCGAACATATAGAAGAAGAAGAGATACAGAGAGAGGGATTGACAGAGGCGATCTGCTGTAGAATGCGATGGTTAGGATGTCCCAAACGCTGATGCCAATTTACTGAGCAATTTTGGGTGACCGAGAGACCGGTAGGCTGGATTTGTCGTTGTGCCGCAAGTTTGTACAGCCCGTCCTTACATGGACCTGTAAGAATGGTTCGATTGCTCTGCCGATCCTTGAAGACAAAACCATGTGAATCAAAGGTAATTGCTAAGTTATTATCTTGAACCAGTTTAGAAATAGACAATAAATTATAGGATAGAGACGGAATATGTAAAATTTTTGAGAGAAGAAGCTTACTATCGGGGGTGGGAAGGATACCAGTGCCTGTATGGGCAATAGGAACCGACCTTCCGTCCCCGATTGTTACCGAATCGCAGCCGTTGTAGTTTGTGGAGTTGGAGAGATTTTCCAGCGAATTTGTCATATGAGCCGATGCTCCCGAATCTATATACCAGTCGGTAGTGGAACTGTTGTCTGTGCTAGCAAGAAGCGCGTTCGGAGCCTTGTTTGATTGCTGGTTTGGCTTGTAGTTAATGTTGAGGCGATGCCAACACGCATCAGCTTGATGACCCTTCTTCTTGCAGATTTGGCAGACTATGACCGCGGTTTGAGATGAGCGATTCGTCGAGGTAGTATCAGAATTTGTTCGAAAACGGCCATGACGACCTCGACCGCGAGAGGCATATAATGCCGCCTGATTGTCAGGTAGCCTGGGAAACTTGGCAGCAGCGGCTTTGAGGTGTATTTCTTCGCTAATTAGAAGAGAATACAGGCTGTCGAGAGATAGCGAGGTCTGTAATGTGCGGATGGAGGTGGTGAAGGACTGATATTCAGGCGGTAACCCGTTCAGAATGTAGATAATGATATCTTCGGGATCGACCGAGGAACCCGCCGAGGCAATCTGATCCACAATTTTCTTGATCTCAGTAAGGTACTGAGTCATAGTGAGATTCTGCATCGAGACATTGTGAAGCTCGTGCTTCAGCTGGATTACTTTAGATCGATTTGACGATTGGAACCGAGTATGAAGCGTAGACCAAATGTCGTGCGTTGATTCAAGATGAATCACATAGGGAAGCACCGACGGAGCGATTGTAGAACACATGGCTGTTGCAAGATTCTGGTCCGTAATGGACCAGATTTGAGGATCTTCATTTTCGGGCGCAGATTTGAATTCAAGAAATGCGGCGAAACCGTTTGCTTTGAAAAGCTTGGCAATCTGCGTACTCCAGATGGGAAAATTTTCTGGGCTTAACGCATGAGGAACAAGAAATTTCAAGTTAGAAATGACGAACTTGAGCGACGGTGGAATAGCCGGAGCGAATAGCGCGCCGGTCGTGGTAGCGGCTGTAGAAGGCGAGGAAGCAGCGGATTGAGTAGCCATGGCCAGGTCTTGAGAACCGGAAGACTCTTGATACCATGTAGAAACTCTAAACTTTCCTTAAACAGCAAGAACACATCTTGAGAAGAAGATGAGCAGTAAAAAGCAAAGTAATAATGTGTATTTTCTACCCCTGTAGGTTACAGAGTAGGTCCTTAAATAGATGGCTAGGAGTTGCTTTACACATGTCACGATATTAGAGGATTACAAGAATAGAGAGTTTAAACTAATTTGCTGACTGTACACTTTGTTTAAGTACACTAACAGGCACTATTCGGGTCAACCCGAACCCGACCCGTTTTTAAAAATGGGTCGGTTTTCTGGACCCGAGCCCGACCCGCTTCGAGTCCGGGTAAAACCGACACAACCCGAATGACCCGTTTCCAACAAAAAAAAAGGCTAATTTTCAGATAAAAGCGGTCAATCTCCTCTTTTCAGGTAAAAATCATGTCAATCTTGGGTTGTCGGGTCAAAATTAGGTTTTCAGATCACTTTCATGTCAAAGGGTTAACCCGAACCTGACCCGATTTTTAAAACAGGTAGAAATGATGAACCCGAACCCGACCCGTTTTGGGTTCGGGTTGACCCTAACCGGAAATTTTCGGACAGTTGGATAGTTGGACCTCATTATATTGCATATAAATAAAGATAATTTTTTTATGAATTTTTTTTATATTTTATTTATTCTATATGTAAATTATTATTTAAAAAATAATTTATTATATTTAATTTTAATATTATTTAATTTCTCAGTACACTAATTAAGCATGATGAGTTTCAAAATTGTTTTTATATAAACAATTAATTAAAATTATTTTATTCTTATTTTAAAATAAATTAATAATTATAATATTTTTCTAATCAAATTTTAATTAGAACATTCTAATTAAAATTTTACTTCTTTCAATCACGTTTATGATTTATTAATCAACAAGTTAATTGTCCTCTCTATTGTTCTCTATCTACTTAATAAATAATAAATATTAATTGAGCACACGCATCACATTTGGATTAATTTATATCAAATCAGGCGTTTAGTCATATTTTAACTATAATTTGTTGAAAAGTCCTCTATGCTTAATTTTTTTTAATCCCTCTTTTTTTCTATTAAAGTCCAAAAAAATTATATAATTGTATTGAAATTAGTGTTATATAATAGGAGTGCCAAATGAGTTAACGGGTCGGGTTCAAGTCCAACACAAAATCTGATCGACTTGAATTGAGTCTATTTAATAAATGTGTTAAAAAGGTGAACATGAACCCGACCCGCTAGCAATCGAAGACTCGAACCCTACCTGAACACGTCCCGATAACCCATTTTGATTATAAAAAATTTAACTTTAACCATAAATTTTAGTTTAATTAATAAAAAGTTGGATAATCATACCAATAAATAAAAAATTTAAAGGAAAAATATTAAACTAGTTATTGAAGGGAAAATTCGGGTTGGCGGACTAACCCGAATCTAACTCGTTTATTAAATAGGTCAATCCAAACTTGAATTTTTTGGGTCGAGTCCAGCTGTCCAGGCCGGATCATTTGTTGACACGCACACTATAAAAGACATCCTACATTGCTCTAATAGCTAATTCAACATCAAAATATAATGATATAATTTTTTTTTCTATTTTATATTTGATTAAAATAGTATAAAAGGTATGATCTAAAGTTTGAGGAGATATATACAAAGTGAGAGGTAAGCTTTAAAAAAATTAACTAATTTGGAGACTTATCTATCACTGAATTTTTATATATTTTACATAATATGTTAGTAAAAAAATTATAAATATAACCTTTTTAGCAAAATTAATATTAATGTTATTATTTATATTATTTGGATATTATTATATTGTATAAATAAATAAATAAAAATTTATGTATTAAATATGTAAATTGTTATAAACACCGACTAATTTCTCAAATTGCATGGAAATGACAGCTTTTGCCTTTTGTGTATTCAAAGATTTTCAATTAAAAATTGCAACGAGAACTTTGATGACAAAGCAATAATTGCAAGTGATAGCCACTGAAGAATTCAAAATTTGGTGGAGTGTCACTTCAAAAAAATTGGCTGTGGAAAATAAAAATTAATTTATTATTGTAAAAATTATTTCCATTTTCAACCTTGGCAGTTCCCTCTAAATTTTTTTTATCAGTCAACATGTAATATATTATTACATTCGGACTGTTCGATTTTTGACCGGATGTAATAATTTCTCCTATCCAAGAGCCTGCCCTATAGTCAACAACCTACAACCAATCTAAATTTATATTTGGCCCTTGAATATATAAGGCTTATTTGTATATATTTTTATATTTAAATGAAAAAAAAAATCAGGCTTGTCCTAATTTAGGCTGACTAAAATTAGCATATTAAGCATTCATATTTTAGTTCACAAAAACATAATTATCACCGCTACACAGCAAAAGGGATCCAAAAGACTTCGCTATCTCACCAACAATTGTAGCACCATCATAAACATATGCATTATCTCATTATCTGGTGACCTTGCCATATGTGACACAACCCCCACATGCTTTCATGATCTCTTGCATGCAATGTCGCATTTTATGATTTGCATAGAGCAATTTTTGTGAAAGTGTATTCCTTCTCTAGTTCTATTATTTTTATCCAAACCGTCGCAATCATTAAAAAAAAGAAATAAATTTGGTGTGACGGTGATATTGATATCGATAGAGATGTTATGAGTGTGTACAATAATTATATTTCTTACTCATGTTGGCTTACATGACAATTACACATGCCATTGTTAATGAATTTCAACATGAAATAGATGAGAGATATTTTTCAGTGTTGAGCCACGGCTCGATCTACAAATTATTTATTAGTCAACACATATTTATAAATAAACATGACACTCATTCAGGAGTAAATCTTACTCGCATCAATATAAACAACACAAGCTAGGGATACAAAGGACCTCGCTATCTCACCATGAATTGTTGCACCATCATGAGATATGCATTGTCTCATTATCTGATGACCTCGCCAAATGTGACGCCATCCCCACATGCTTTCATCGTCTCATGCATGCAATGTCGCATTTTATGATTTTTCATAGAGGAATTTTTTTTAAAGAGTATTTCTTCTCTAGCTCTTATGTCATATGTTATGATGATAAAAATCTTTCGAGATCATCGACAAATTTTCTACCATTAATCCAAATTCCGCAAGTAAGAATTCGTTTTCATAATGTGATACATGCACAATTGAAACCAAATATTGTAAATGCCAATGTCTTTATTCTTTGATGTCTCCTTCTCTTTTAATGATAAATTGGGGCATTCTACTTAAGCTTAATTCACAATAACATATTTTATTTTAAATTTAATGCTTTAATTATAATATATATGCCATTAAATTGTTTCTCATTATCATAATTTAGCTCTACAAAGAACTTAATAATCTCATGCTTGGACCCAATTGATCAGACATACAAAATTCTAGGTAGATGATCATTTACCTCTTTTTCAAAGCTATAAACAAAAACCTAAGTGGTCAAATATATATAATTAACCACTGAATTCGGAGAAATTATTCTATGTGGAGGCCAGACTCAGAACGCCGTCCGAAGACCAACTAGAATGTGCTACGTCAGTGAGACTAAGCAGTACCTAGCTACAACACCGAGCACAGGGATGACATGGCACATTCTGATTAGTCTCTGAAGGACATTCGACGTCCGCACAAAATAATTAATCCTGAATTTGGGCATAATTATTTATGTCAATGTTGTTCATCTAATTGTTTTTTAATTATACCAATTACAATCCAACCATTTTTTATCTTTGTTTATCAAGTGGGGATAGGCTTGATGTAAAAGTTTGAAGTAATAATTCCAACCACCAGCCTTTTACAATGGAGCATGCATATTGCTTGTGGCCATCAATGCCCCTTTCCTTCTTATATACTCTTATCACTTTCATAAACACTTCATATACATTATTAGACTTCATTTGTGACAATTTTCTTATTGCTTTCTGAAATAACTTTTAAGTATATATATATATATATATTTTGAAATGAATGAAAAAATAGTACATAAAAGATGTCCGAAATGAAACCTTAATTTTAAAAGAAATTTGGAGCCATTCTCATTGAAATTTGTATGAGAATCTTTCTACATAAATTTTATTTTATTTTATTTTGCTATGTACTTTGGATATAATGTTGCATGCATCTTCTTAATAGTTTTTAGCTTAAAGAGTTCTTAGACTTCATTTGATTTTAGCATACTTGGTGATAGAATTATGGGACTGAAAAAATGCGCATTGTTGAAAAAATGCGCATTGTTGAAAAAACGCGCATTGTTGAAAAAAGCGCATTTTTAACCTTCAATGAAATGCAACAATCACTCGTAATATTTTATGATTTTTCATGGAAGAATTTTTTTGAAAGAATTTTCCTTCTCCAGTTCTATTATTTTTATCCATACCATCGCAATCATAAAAAAGAAATAAATTTCGTGTGACTACGACATCGATAGAGATGTAATAAGTGCGCATAATAATTATATTTCTTACTAACAAATTTTCTTATTGCTTTCTAAAGTTGTATTTTAGTACAAAAATATGTAGTATAAAAAAATTTGTGTTAAAAAGCTGTTTTAGAAAGCAATAAAAAGCCGTTCCAAACAAAACGTAAATCTTGCATTTGAATAAGGTTCGTTTGGAATGACTTTTTTTACTGTTTCTTAAAGCAGAATTTTTGTACTAGAAATTGCTTTAAGAAGCACTAAAAAAGCCGTCCCAAAAGAAGCCTAAATCTTGCATTAATATATTTTCCTGTTCAACAAGAGATAGAAAGAGAAAGGGAGAACATCCATGTATTCTCTCTCTATATATATTTTCTTTATGTGATAGAGTTACGGCTAAAATCTGAGCTAGCTATTAAGATTCTCAAATCCTTTTCCAATCAGTGCTTGGAGTGCCTTTTCATCTCTTTTGTACTCCCTAAATAATGTCTCTCTATTACTTTTTTTTTTCACATGGGGACAAATAAAATATGGCCCTTCTGCCATATCTAACGTTGTTATCCTTTTACCCTTTTTATAGATGTGAATCTTTCTGTTGAAATATTTGAATTTTGAGCAAAATAGGCAGACCACCCAATTGAAAGTAGTAGACATTTACCCATTAATTCAACGATTGGCTTTTTGCAGTTGCGTGGGATGTGGTCCAATGCTCCTTTATCAGTGCTTTGCAATCCGTCAAGCCGGTTTCTTCGTGTTTAGAGGATCATAGTCGAATGACGGTGGTTGGAGGATCATAATCGAGCTATAATGGTCAAGTAATCGAACATGAGCAGCGGTGATAAAAAAACCGTAACAAGGCGATGGCGGTTGGGATATCATAGATAAACAACAGTAGCTGATGGATCATTATTTAAGGACCAAATTGTAAGATCTCGTTCCCTTACTGTTCCTCTATGAATTGGATTTTCCTCCCAGAATCGGCCAGGACGAAGTTGAGATCATCCAGGCCGATCAGTGCATTCAAACAGCTGATTTCTGGAGCTATTTCTGGACAGGATCGTCCAGGACGATATTGAGATCGTCTAGGACGATCGGCACTGTTCACAATACCGTCCTGATCATCGCCCTGGGAATGGTCCAGGACGATCATAATTGGTCTGATCGTCCCGGGACGATCGGACGATCGGGCGATCGGCCAGGCCGATCTGAGTATGATATAAGGAAATGAGCTCGTTTTGAGGAGAGAGAAATTCATATTTTAAAATCAGATATTTTGAGGAGAGAGAAAGAGAAAGGGAAAAAGAGGAAAAGCTGGTTTTCGGAGACCGCGGAGCGCTTTTCGTCCGACGCTGCTGTTGGAGAAAGTGTAGATCTCGTGGTAAGGACTCCGAACCCTATTTCTGTTTTCAGAGATATTGTGTTTTGATCGAATTGTGCACTGTTTTGTGTTTTCGTAGTCTACTTTTAGACATGATTTTGATTTGACACAACTTTCACCGCACAACTTCTAGTATGTTATAGATATGACTATTGTACACGATTTGACTGCAATCTACGAAGATTTTATCGGTCGGAATTGATTCTACGCGATTTTAATCGAATAGAAAATTATCAGGACATGATTTGATTTGGATTCTTTAGATTGATAGTCTTGTATTGATGCCGTGGATATTCATTGGTAATTTGGAGAAATTCGGAAATTGTATCTTTTTGCAGGATTTTTGTGTAATTTGACCGACTACCGTTACTCTGCCCGATTTTCGTATGATTTCTGATTTTTCCCGGAATTGATAGATTGACTTGTTATGTGTATGACTATCGATATAATTGTTCTAGATTTCTTTAATACTGCTTATTGCATCGATTACTGCATTGAATTGATTGTTACTGAAAGACAAGTGAGAACCTGGTTGAACGTTGGTTGGAGATAGAACTTGACCTGTACAGGATGGTGGGCCGACGGGCTTTCCTTTAAATCATAGATCACAGATCATCGCTATAACGATTGGGAGTTATAAGGAGTTTTATATGCCGACAGGCGAAAAGAGTGACGACTCTTCTTGATCGAAACCAACGTGCGGATATCTACAACAGCAATATGGATTTCTACAACAGCACCATTGATAATGACTAGTGTTTGTGCTTGTCGAGTAAGACCATTGTATGAATTTTCTGATATGCATTGATTTATTGATTATCCATTGATTTATTGATTTGATTGGATTTACTATATCGTACGATTTCATTGATTTCATCGATTGATTACCGAGCATTGATACGACTGAGCATTGATTCTACTGGACATTGATATGGACATGGATAGATATAGATATTACATTGATAGCATGGATATGGACATCGTATAGATTCATTGATATTACTGCCTATAGATTTTATAGATTCGCCATCGCTACTGTTTCTGCACCGTATTGACTGCTTTATAGATTCATTGTTTCGTATTACTTTTCTCGATTGATTTCATTGAATAGATTATATTGATTTGACAGCATCGATTTGATTGACGGATATTGATTGATTGAGTCGATTTATCGATTTGCCTGCCGCTGCGTTGACTGGTTTTATTGACTATTGATTTCCGGATTGCATCGACTACTGATTTGATTTCCGCTGTATAGACTCATTGACCATTGACTGATACGGATTTGATAGATTGACATGCATATTGATAGCATCGCCGTGCTTTGATTTCAGTTATAGGTATTAGGTGACCTGCTGGGCTTTGTAAAGCTCATTATATGTGGTAATATTTTCAGGTCAGGGCTTGGAAGCAGGAGATAGGAATGATTCAGATCAACAGGTTTTAGTTCTTTTGAT